>OZ014482.1:26354435-26954435 GCA_963965965.1 Trididemnum nubilum | reverse complement strand
CCCCCCAATAGTTTGTGTATGGTCGACATCCTGCTTACCCCGCAATAATTTGACTCTGATGTGCAGCTGAGCGTAGGTGTCCACTTGAATTCGGGGAAAAAATGTTCCATGTTTGGTTGAGACCTTTTTTTTTGTTGGTTTTGACCTGAATTTGGGGAAAAAAAGTGTTCCATTTTGGTGAAGACCCTTTTTTTTTTTGGTCTTCACCAGAATTCGGGGGAAAAAGTGTTCCATTTTGGTGAAGACCTATTTTTTTCTTGGTCTTCATTTAATTTGCTCACCTGAACAAAATCGTGGTCGAGGTTCATCCCCCTCAATGTTGAAAATAGGGCAAATTTGGGGTAAAATTGCAAATTATCCCCCTCAATAAAGATCGGCACCCCTGTCTATATCAACTGGGTGCATGCAATGAGCATCAAATTACATTTTCAGCACAGCTATCTTGCCCGTTTTCCAGAAAATCTAAGGGATGTGAGCACCACTGTAATTTCGGCGGAATAATGTTTCTAAATTCATGCGAATCGCCGTCGCGCAGTAAAAAAAATTTTCACATCGCAAAACTTTACTTTTTGTTCCACTTCAAACTCATTCTGATAATATTAACTTGAAAGTTCCCCCTGTTTGGCCATGTATTGTGGAACGGAAACTTAACGCTCTACTCAAAAATGAGGTGCATTTTGTCAATATCGTGGGGGAAGGGAGCTCAAATTTACCTTTGTCGACACCAGGGCTGCGAACTCAATCCATTTTTATTTGAGTTCAAGTTCGAGTTCGAGTTCAGCCTATTTTAGCAAGTCTAGTTCAAGTTCGAGTCCTGAAATTTAATTTTTTCAAGTTTTTGTTCGAGTTCGAGTTTGGCAAAAAAACCTAGTTTTCTCGAGTTCGAGTTCAAGTTCAAGTTTCAGTTTACAGCCCTGATACTTGCGCTGTTTCTCTAGGTTGCCACGACGTAAGCAAGACAGTGAAAGATATGCACTAATGCAGCTTTTATGAAACACGCAATCTCAATTTAAACGGCTTGATTAACAACAAATATTTTTCCAACAAATTTTTAATCTTAAAATTTCTTTTTTGTTAACTCGAACAATTTTATTCCAGTTCAAGTTCAAGTTCGAGTTCACAAAAATTATTTCATCGAGTTCAAGTTTGAGTTCGCAGCCCTGGTCGACACCCACTTTGGCAACTTTTGCGAGTTTTTTAGATCGAACAACACCACTATTTCGTCTTATTTGATATACAGTAATCTGGAACGGAAATTTAACGCTTTACTCGAAAATGGGGTGCATTTTCTTAATAGCATGGAGTGAATGGGCTCAAATTTACCTTCGTCGACACCACTTTGGCAACACCCACATAGTATAGTATAACATAGCTCAGCATGTTAGACGTACAAGGCATACTTTTTCCATGAACTATCACCGTAACGAGAAGGACAAGTCAATGTGCCTCAATGACCTGCAGAACTATGCTGGCTGGAGATTTAATCTTCTTGTTAGGGTTACCCATTCCCGATAGGTTTGATGGTAGAAGCGAGAAAAAGTATAATTCATTCAAATCAATCAAGTTGGAAAACTTGAAACCTGGATTGGTTATGCCCAGTACTTAAAGTGTAAATTTTTGCATGGGGGGACGCTTTTGCAGCCTTGACCAAATGCATGTAAATGCGAAAACACTTTAGGAGAAATTATGTATTTGCGTCCCCGAAATTGAGTGAAACTTTCCCCCCAAAAAAGGTCTCCACAAATAATTGAAGAGTTATTTTCTCCGAAATCAAGTGAAGACCAAGAAAAAAAAAAGGTCTTCACCGCAGTTTGGGATTATATTCGGCCGTAATTTATGCGATGTACTCGTGCTGACTGGCTCTTTTTTGTCTGATCATCCAGCGCTCAAATCTCGATGGGGGGACGCTAAAAATCGATAGGGGGACGCGTCCAATCTGCAATTTAAGTACTGATTATACCCATCAGCTGTGGTAAGCATCTAACCTAGGAGAAGGGCAAGTCTGATATAAAAAACTCTTTGCAGTTAGACTAAGCTGGAAAACAAATCATGATGAGCACAAATAATGACAATTATGTGAACGACGTTAATGGTGCCACCTTCACAAGTGGAACCTCGTCCGGCAGGAGAGCGCCTAGGGACTCCCAGGTCGTCAGTCAGCGAAACCCCTATGGCGTTCGAGTCTTAGGCAGAGGGGCTCGTTCGAAAAATAAGCGACAATCTCCACCAGCCAACCCTAGTGGCAGCTCCACCAATGTGCCCGCCACACGTATGGAGAGGCGAATGGAGGCAGCGCAGAGTATTCGTACTCGAGATAATTTTGCACACTCACGGGTCAACCATCACCAACTGCTGTTGGGCAATTGGAATAACCTCACCCTCATTGGAAAAGAGCTAGAATTGGCTGAGGAAGAAAAGCGGTATATCTCGATATTATCGGAGTTTCTTCAACCAAACGACGTGACTCTGGAACTGTGAATCTGGATGGCGGAAGAAAACTATTCTGATGCTGATCTTAGTATATCTGCGCAAACGGGTGTGGGGATTCTCACAAGCCCTCGGTTGACAGACTATGAGTCAGATTGGATTCTTTTGGGATCACGGGTTTGTATGTTGAAGCTCAAGGTAATGGATCGATCATTGTGCCTGTTGCAGGTATATGTCCGCAATGCCACGAGTGAACATCAGGCTTTTGTGGATGAAGTAAATGAAGCTCCTCTACGAGTATCAGCTACTGAATCTACAGTCCTTATGGGGGATTTTAACGCACATGTTGGAACAGACATAGATATGTGGAAGAGCGTGATCGGAAAACATGGAGTCACTGGACCGCAAGAAAACGGAAGGTATGTATTGCAGCTCTATGGTAGCAACGGACTACTCATCATGAATACCTTTTTCCAGCACAGAAAGGTTCACAAGCATACATGGTGACGACCTAGTATGGATCAAAAATCTTTGATAGATTTTTGCATAGTTTCGTCAGATTTGTAGCACAGTTTTAAATTTCCGTTTTACAATACATGGCTAAATAGGGAGCACTTTGAACTTAATATCATCGGAATGAGTATGAAATATGACGAAATATGGAGTTGTGTGATCAAAAAAAAATTCGCAAAAGTTAAAGGGCATTCAGGACGTTTTTGTTTTAAAAATTTTACTGTGAAACCAATGACATAAAACTACATGATCCGAAACTGCGCGCATGCGCTCATTTTTTTCTCTGCTTGGTCACGCTTGGCTGGAGGCCTCACTCTTCTGCTTTTCTCTGACTCTGGCGATTGGTGCGCAGTTTGAAAAAGGTCGGTTGAAGCGCTAATCATGTGCTTGCAAAGTAATTAACGGTGGTTTGACGTGAACTAATTTGTATTCATGTTTATGTCATTCGATTGAAAGCGATATCTTGAAAATTGCAACTGATTCTACAGGTCTTTGGTAGCCTATTCAGAGTAGGATCGTGTCCGTTCTTAATCGTTTAAAGAGTGTGAATGAAATAGTCGAAGTCATACTCATCCGCACCAACATTTTTCATAGGTCATGAACTTTTGCTGTGGTCACTCGATCGATCATTCGTATGAACCAGGCACTTTGCGTCTGTCTTACCACATCAACGCCTAGCTCAGGCGTAGCCAAGGGGGGTGGGCAAATTGAATTGCCACCAATGTTAAAGATGATGACAACAAAGCCTTGTTTGTTTTAGCACTTTTGCATTCAACAGTACAATATTAATATCCAACCAATGTAAATGTATTAACCGGAAGAAACTCAGGCTTTTTGTCCTAAAAGTTGCAACCTCAGTCCTTCATCTAACCTTTTTGTGAACGTAATGCAATAACATGACTCGTAACCATCTATTGTACCAACTTTGAATAACAATCCACCTCCATTTCAGCAGTTATAACACAACAAAATACTTTTTTTAAAAATTAGTTTGGGAAAATGCTTACTGAACAAATTTTTGAACTTGAATTGAGCGAGCCTGGGTCCTAGTCGTTTATGTGCTCCTAAAACTGGTTATTTTTATGATAAAACAAAAATTTCCAAGGCAAATCTTTGAGTAAATCATTATTTACTAGCTGCTAAAAATATTGCAGGAGGCATTGCATCTTGCTTCACCCTACCTGGACCAAACCACTTGCAAAATTTAACCCAAAAATGCAAGATTTTAAACTTGTTTTGGACTTGACCTGCAAGAAAATGGAAGATTGAACAATTTAATTTTTTCAGTTAGCTTTCGAATCTTAAAATTTAGTGATTTTAAATGGATCTACAAACGTGCGAAATGTGATCCAAATTAATGGCCTTAGAATTGCAATTTTTTCTAAAACATTACAAAAAATCATTACAAAAAGTTTTTCTAAAACATGATAAAACATTGCTCCCAAATCCTAGTCTGTGATACGTTGAAATTACACTGGTTAACTCGCCATCTCTACCAACTAACAATTTTTTGAAAACTTTTTAAGTTTTAGTTCAAGGCCTGCGCACTGTAAAAAATTTCCGCGTCATTTTACTGGCAAAAGAGCAGGCAGCATTTTGACTCTCGATTTTAGTATACTAATTACTTGCGGGTGGTTTGTAACGAAAATAATGCTCACACGCATGTAATAGAAATTTACTTAAAAAATCCTGGTAACATGGTAGCCCAGGCTTCTGCTTCTCATCCTCCATTTCACGCCATTTTTGATCCATTAAAAATTAAATTCCTTTAGAAAAGCTCTGATGACGTCATTGCTTTGCAGTTTGGTATCCACTAATCAAAAATCGTAGCTACGCCTGAGACGCCGACCACTTTTTTGGGTTCTGTTTGCAAGTCTTTCCTCTGGCTGGGCCTCCACTGCGGGTAGACTGCTTAGCCCTAATGGGAAATATGCGTCAAGTGTCTTTCCCATCAAGGACACAAGGACGTATTGAAGTCACTAATTCTGAAAAAAACGTGCGTTGACGCTTTTTCGCAAGAAGTTGGTAAAATATATGAATCTTCGAAGGAAGAGGGTTTAAGTAAAACATCAGACGACATTTAGAGTTTTGATCGTATGCTGTATCTGATAATTTGGTTTTGCTTTATCTTGCTGTCACGAAACAACGGTGGCTCTGAATATTAGACAAAACCGCATCTGCTTTGGAGTTTCTCCGCGATCAATTTCAAAATATACCCGTGATTTTTCACCAAATTATTTTGATAAATTCAAATTTTTTTTACTAAAACGTCTCAAAATTGACGGTTTTCTAAATGAAAAGAGCAAAAAGTTTTTGAGCGGCGACCCTCCAAAATAAAGTTTGCAACCGAAATTTCGCGCAAAAATATTATAAAATCAATCTTTTTTGTAAAAAAAGCGACATTTTCCAGTGGTAAAAACTCCGCATTCCAAAGTAGAAGTTAATCTTTTTTATAAAGATACTTCACCACTGGATAACATATCTTTAAAAAAAGAAATCAAAAACGCACAAACTAACTAATCATATACACTCTTTTCCAGTACTTAAATTGTAAAATTTTGCATGGGGGGACGCTTTTGCAGCCGCGACCAAACGCATTTGGCATGCAACAGTACTCTACCGAAGATTACGTGATTCCGTCGCCGAAATTAAATGAACACCAAGAAAAAAACGGTCTTCGCCAAAAATTGAAGTGTTTTTTTGCCAAAGTTAGGTGAAAACCAAAAAAAATAAAAGTCTTCGCCGAAAGTTGAAGTAGTTTTTCGCCAAAATTAGGCGAAGAATTAGGTCTTTTTTGTCTGATCATCCAGCACTCAAATCTCGATGAGGGGACACCTAAATCTCGATGAGGGGACACCTAAATCTCGATGGGGGGACGCTAAATATCGATGGGGGGACGCTAACTCTCGATGGAGGACGTGTCCCCCCGCGTCGCCCCTACAATTTAAGTATTGCTCTTTTCTACAACAATTGCATAAGAACACTTGGCTCATTTTTGCTTAAAATGTGAGAACAAATTAGGAAAAATTCCAGCCTCAGCAGCAAAAATAAATTAAGGACAAACGAAAAAGAAAAAAATCCAGATTAATAAAAGCAACTAAATTCTGTACTGATTCAAACCAATAAAATTTCAGTGATTTTCTAGTATTTGCGAGCAAAATTGCAACTATTACGAGATTAAAGAATGCTGTTGCGCTCTTTGCGAGTAACGGAGAAAATTTTTGGCAGTCGTTCAAGTCCAAAAAAGAACAATTTTGCGGCAAAAGCAGTAAAAAACGTTCGTTCAAGCACACAAAGCTTTGGGACTAAACAACTTGAACAGTTTTACAAAATAACAATCTTGCAGCTCGGTAAAGAAAACAGTTTGTTAAGTATCATAAAAATTACTGACCACTAGTGACTCTGGATTTGACATGGAAGAAGTGAAGCTCACAAGTCACAACCATAACCAGCAAAAATTATCAGAAAAACAAAGTAGCATAGTACCTTCTAAAACACATAGGCCTACTAGTACTGTAATTATGTCTAGAGCTCAACCGATATATTGGTCAGCCGATATCATGACCAAGCCGATATATCGTATCGCTATCTACCACCGATAAAATATCGGCTTAGCACCATTACCTTAAACTGTATATTTTTGAGAGCAAGTACAACCGCTCTTGCTATTGATTGCCAAATCGTTGTATTTTTGGTTTGTTTTTTTTATTGAATAACACTGGAGTGTGACTTATGTCTGCAATAGTCTTTCTTTGGAGGAGAATTAGAGAAGCTTATAGTGCCAAGTTAATTGAAAAATAGTGAAAAATTTTGTAGTTAAATGAGTTACCAATATATCGATTATCGATATCGGCCTTAAAAATTTCCAAAATATTGATATAGGTATCGGCCTGAAAAAGTCATATCGGTCGAGCTCTAATTATGTCCCATGGTTATGTTTATTTAGCTACAATTGGGAAGCCACTTTACAAACATGCCGAAAATGGACTGTTTTGGAAACACTCTAGGTCTAGCTGCTATGTCTGATGTTTTCTCAATGACTAATTAATTTAGGTTTTCGAACTTGATATACAAACTTTCCACATATGTTGCAGGGTTGCCAGTGATCCAATCACAAAGTGATCTTGGCACAATGCAAACCTAAATTATTACAGTAATTACCAAGAAAATATAGTGAGTTTGCAAAACAGTCCACTTTTGGTGTGGTTGTCAAGTTGCTACTGGTACCAAACTGTACTAGGTTTGTTACCGTACAAAAGACAAAAACAGATGATGATTCACTTAACAAATTTGAGGTCAGTAAATTGCCTGTCAGAAAGAACCATAGGCTGCGTACATTGATTCAAAACCACTCCCATTCAGCCATTCATATTTAAACATTAAAGGAATAGAATACACAGAAGTCAGTGATTGTGTAGTATACCCTACAACAGTCGCCTACTGTATTTCTGTACATTGTATACACTTACTCTATTATCAAGTTCTGGTGGAAATCTTGTTTGAAACTTTACCACCATGCCTTGTGAGTAATCTCGTTGAATAAAAATACGTTTTTAAACTGGATAATTTTCAGCTGTTTGCATTATTCGTGTGCATCTACTAGACAGTCTATCAATTAATAAAAAAGTATTTCTTGTCACAACAATTGAGTGACTTAAAAAATTAACTAACTGCAAAATTTAGGTTAATAATCTGTAATGCTAAAGAGCTGCAAAAGGCTGATACTGTAGACTGCACTGTGCAGTAGTGATAGAAATCTATCGGAACAGGTACCGGTACAAAATGCTAGTTGAACAAAATTTGAAATTGAGGGTAAGTAATTCAACTTCTATAACCTGTAATATAAATAAGTTTAATATACAAATTTAATTTAATTGCCATAAATAGCTCAAGAATTTTAATATATTTGACTAGCAAAGAGCAAAGTATGAATGATTTGATTATGGTCATTTAAAGGGAAGGATATTGTAAATAGCATTGGTCAAATAGGATGCCACCAAAGTCGTCCCTCGAACAAGTCGATCCACCTTACCTTCATTCATTCTTTTTTTATTCTTGACCACCACAACAATAGCAAATGCATGGTAACACAATAATAACACGTAGAGTCAGGAAAAGGAAGTAGCGACACCAGGCGCGTAGCCAGGATTTGGAAAAGGGGGGGCTATTTTGAAAGAGTGAGAAAAGTGCAATCGACCTTGACCCGAATTTTCATTGTTCTTGAATAAGTTTCACACGGTTTGTCCGAAAATTGAGACGAAATTTCTCGGAAAGCTCGGAAATTCAAAGGTTTTTTCCGCCCAAAATGAGGTGGTCTCCAAAAAAAAAAAGGTCTTCACCAAAATTGAGACTGATTTTTCGGCCGAAATCCGAAATTTAAAGTTTTCCGCCCAAATTGAGGTGGTCTCCAAAAAAAAAAAAAAGGTCTCCACCAAAATTTACTCAGATTTTTTGGTCAAATACGGAAATTCACACGTTTGAGGGGGGGCTATTTTCAATTTTTCACAAAAAATCGGCCTCAAAAGCACCAAAAACGTGCGATTTTGCATACTTCACAAGCCAATGGGGGGGGGCTCGAGCCCCCCCGCCCCCCCTGGCTACGCTACTGAGCGACACAACGTCAGACGTTAAGACATGCAGAGGATACTGAACACAAAAAAGTGATTTTTATTTGCATGGTTGCTACACCTGTAACACCAGCTCAAAGTACATTGTAGGCCTAATCAATCACAATCATCAACATACACGCAGGAACACAAGATGGAAGTAAAACTAACGGCTGGGGTAGTTGTTCGAATGATTGATAAAGAGAAAAGAGAGGGACAGTGACCAGTGCAAGGCCAGGCACGGTTACGTAGGTGGTCAACGGGTGGCGCAACCGGCCCAAAACTATGTTTAGCTCAACGGAGCATGGTGAGGAAAGAAAAACCACCCTGAAAATGAAACCTCACCGGGTCTGGAAACCCTTTCAAGTAGCAGCTAGTCATAGCATCAAGACAATAACAATTTTGCAATCGATACATATGCATCAAAACAATTATACGCAACATGTAGCAATATGAGTCACACCATCCACATTGCGTCTAAATAATTAGCTGGTGCAAAGTACCAAACTTGTGATCTCTCCGATATCTAAGTCAGGTATACCCACGAGAGGAACTAAATTTGTGTCTATGCAATGTTGATGATGTGTATCTCACACCAGTTAAGGTAGAGTCCGATGATACTCAACTTAAACGGCAATGACTTTAGTCACCTTGCTGTGCGATGTACTGGAATTCACCGGCAAGCAGTTAATTGCCTATTTATCATGAAAGCAGTTTTAAGTTTTAGTAAATCATTACCAAGTCATCAGGTTTTGTACTAAGTTTTAGCACCCCAGGACTCTACCAAGGCGTTCAAGCAGTAGTCAGAAATAGTGACGTAATAACAAAAAAAAAAAAAAAAAAGACACAGCCAAAAAAAAAGAAAGTAAGCTACAACAAACGACAGATAACGAAAACAAGTAAGGACAATAGCTGCTATTTTTACAGGCGGAGCAATAAGATTATGGTAAGAAATGGATCAATGACAATCTTTTCATAAGGTATAATTAAACATGCCCAAGCAAAATGTTATGTATGTGATGGTATACTGATTTGATGTCAAATAGATCTGAACCAAGAATTGATAAACGTAATATCTTGACCTCGAGATCAATAACCAGCATAAGAGAATTGTCCGTATTTAAAGTTCAAGTCGATAATTTGCTACACCACTTCAGTTTTTGTTGCCTTGCCCAGCCGAACGTACACCTTGCGTAGCCACCATCATCCAATCCTGCTTACTGCTGGGGTTGTAGACTCGAAGAAAAACCTGAAAGAAAGAGAACAAAGCAGGAAAAGGAAAACAAAAATAAATAAATTGAGGAAGGAAAAAATGCAGATTTTCGAGGACATAGAAATGGAATTTTAAGATTAGTGACGACAACATAATATAATCTTTTAAGCATACTTCGACCAGTTTATTCCAACCCAAAAACTTTCCGAGTTTTCTAGAACTTTTATTATAACCACCAAGCAGAGTTACTTTTCTGGACTAATCCTGTCCAAAGTGTAACAAGATTAGCAAAACAGCACTATAACATTACACATAAACCGCAAACAATGCCCTAGAAATCAGACTTGTATTAAGTCTTTACATAAAATATTTCGCATTTTTAAATTAAATGATGCTATCATGAGATCCTGGGACTTGAAAGAAGTTGGAACTTTACTACAGAGGGATGGGCCACGATGAGAGATAGATTGTTGGCACATATTGGTTGAACAGAACTTTGGAATTATTTTAGAATTGTTTTGAGTATTATATTGCAAATGATTAGTGACAAAAATCCTAACTCAGATCTAACCTAACCCCAGTGGTGTAAAGTAACGAAATACTTTTACTTGAGTAGATTACTTAAGTAGTTTTTTTCGGTAACGAGTACTTTTTTGAGTAGTTTTTTTTAACTACTTTTACTTAAATACTTTTAGTCTGAAGTAACGCTACTTAAGTACAGTAGCGTAGCCAGGGGGGGGCGGGAGGGCTCGAGTCCCCTCCATTGGCTTGTGAAGTATGCAAAATCGCACGTTTTTGGTGCTTTTGAGGCCGATTTTTTGTGAAAAATTGAAAATAGCCCCCCATAGGAAAACAGCCCCCCCGAATTCGACCGAAAAATCTGAGTAAATTTCGGTGGAGACCTTTTTTTTTTTTTTTTTTTTGGAGACCACTTGATATTGGGCGGAAAAAACCTTTGAATTTCGGATTTCGGCCGAAAAATCAGTCTCAATTTCGGTGAAGACCTTTTTTTTTTTTTTGGAGACCACCTCATTTTGGGCGGAAAAAACCTTTGAATTTCCGAGCTTTCCGAGAAATTTCGTCTCAATTTTCGGACAAACCGTGTGAAACTTATTCAAGAACAATGAAAATTCGGGTCAAGGTCGATTGCACTTTTCTCACTCTTTCAAAATAGCCCCCCCTTTTCCAAATCCTGGCTTCGCGCCTGCTTAAGTACTTATTATTTGATAAAAGTACAAAGTAGTTTTGAAATTTGAGCCGCAGTGTTGACTGCACTTTGACTGAGGGCATTTGCAAGCAATCATTCGTAAACGCGTAGTCAGGCTATTCTCCCTTGGTCCTTTCTTTCTTTTAGTTTTACGATTGTCTGCGCTCATGTGCTTTTGAAAATGATTGCATTTTTTCTAATCTGGTACCTGTAAGCTGTTGGACATGACACAAGCGATAAAACAGTAGGATAAGATTTGTGTCTGCTACATCGACTTCTTAATCAGGACTAGGAACCAAAGCTCTACCGAATAGTTAGCCTGCAACACCATAAGTTAACCTAACCATTTTAACACCAATAAAATGCAAACGAATCGCCAGTTTTCCTGAAGTCATGAGTAGAGTTAGTAGGTTAGGGTGCATTTACAATCCAGCTGTTCGTAATTAGGGCGAAAGGTCCACTCGCGTTTTGCTGTTCTGTAGGACTGGAGGATTAGGCAATTGCAAAAATTTATTGATAAGTGAAGATATGAGATCCTGGCAGGCGCATAGCCAGGAATTTGCAATGTGGGGCTAATTCAGAGGCTGGAAAAAACATCCAACGATCTTATCCCAGATTTTGATCGGTTTTCACGTAGATTGTGTTGGTTTTACAGTCCAAATTTAGGCGATCTCCAGAAAAAAAGCTCTTCAAATTTTTTTTCTGGCAAACTACAGAATTTTAACAATTCAAAAAATTCTGTTGTCCTCGAGCCGAGGACAGGGCATTTTTCGAGAACTTGAGACTTCGAGGCCAAGGGCTTCAGAGGGCAAGGACTTCAAACTATGTCCTCGAGACCAAGGACGTCCTCGAGGACTCCACCTCAGCTGAGTAGCACTGTAGCAGTAAAACTTCATCACTGAGTAATAAACTGATGAAATGTTTAGTTTCTCTGTTCTTGAGAACAGTGTCTTGCAGTTTGATGGGCCTGGGGTTGAACTGATAAATATGCCGCTAAGATGGTAGCCTATCATATGCCGCTAATATGATAGATATGCCTGATAAATATGCCGCTAAGATGGTAGCCTAGTGGTTAGAGCATCTGTATATCAAGCTGAGAATTTGGGTTCAAATCTGGTCCAGTCAAGCCAAAGACTCAAAAATAGGTAGCCTAGTGCAAACTGTATTCACATCTTCTTGCTTGGCATTCTGCCAGAGGTGGAGTCGAGGACACAAGGCTCGAGGCCAAGGCCAAGGACACAAAAAAAATCCGAGGCCAAGGCCAAGGACAGCCTTTCCGAGGACAGACACTCTCGAGGCCAAGGACAGGAATGCTCGAGGCCAAGGACCAAGGACACAAAGCGCAAGTGCTCTCCAAAAAAAAAAGTCTTCACAACAATTTTTCAAGCGATCTTCAAAAAAAAAAAAAATGGTCTTCACAAAAATTTTTCAAGCGATCTCCACTAAAAAACGTTTTCCAAAAAATTTTTCAAGCGCTCCACAAAATTTTAACATTCCAGAAAATAGTGCTGTCCTCGAGCCGAGGACAGGCCAATTTTCGAGGACTTGAGGCCTCGAGGCCAAGGCCAAGGACTTGACCTTCGAGGCCAAGGCCAAGGACTTCAAAATCTGTCCTCGAGGCCAAGGACGTCCTCGAGGACTCCACCTCTGCATTCTGCATTGAAGGTGATATTGTGCTGCTCAGTGCTTACATCTTTGTATGGTAGAGAGGTGGCAGCTTGCCTCAACGACCCTAATATCAGTTTGCGGTTTTTCTGGTTAAGGCAACACGGTGAATAAATCAGTAAAACTGGAAACAAACATGGTGGAATTCAGGAATTGCGTGATAAATTTCGTATAGGCAGGTTTTCTAAAGTGCAGCAAGTAAATTGACTTGGAATTAAATTAAATTAAGCTGCAGTCTAACCTACTAATGCGGCGACAGGACACTGGTATCAATCAATGTGTGACTGTGCTTCACTCACAGTTTTAGTTATGTTTCTACCGGTTTCTATCTGCCTTCACATGTCGTGAAATAAAATCAATCAAAAAAATTCACGATAATTTTTTCTTCTTTAATCCAAAAAAAGTTTATCGCAGACTACTGATTTGGCTTTGGTGCGTGACTTTTGGCGCACTTTGTCGATGTAGTAGGCTGTTCTCTAATAAGGCACTTCCACGGTGTTTTTACTTTTTAGCATATAAATTTAACAATGGCAGTGAATGAGTATTTGAGCAAATATTTCATGAATTGATTCCTTGAATATAGTAACAAAAAACCTGCACAATTTATATTTCATGACTTCTTAAGATAGTGAGGGGTTAGAAAATCAAGCGCTTGTGGCAGTGATGTGAAGGTAGTCGACCAGTTGTCATATATGTCAATTGAATAGTTTGTTTATTTTGCCTGAATACTTTCAGAAATACTTCTACTTGAGTAGTTTTAAATTGACTACTTTTTTACTTTTACTCAAGTACTTTTTTTGATCAGTACTTTGTATTTTACTTCAAGTAGTTTTTTTGTCAGTAACGAAACTTTTACTTGAGTACAATTTTCGAGTACTTTTTACACCACTGCCTAACCCCAAGGTAGCGCTAATCCTAACTCAGATCTAACTTAGGATGATTGCCCTAACCCTAAACGGCGCTAACTCTAACCCCAATCTTAACTAAACCTCTTGAGCAAGGCGCTAACCCTAACCCTAATTTCGGATATAAGCTCACTACGGCGATAGGTTTGGGACGACTTCGGTCAGTTCGGTTGCACTCTTCCCTAATTTACTCTTGTTCATAGCTGCGTGCTGCCAAAACTATTGCATCAAGCATTGATAACGTAGAATGAACTAGATGGGAGATTGCCAGCAAACCCAGTGAACGACCGACGCAAAGCTAAAGCTGTGACGCTCAAAAGTACTTTTTGTGTATCCTAAAATCAGCAATTATTCAAAAATATCTGATTATGGAACCTCCAGAAAAGAGAGTCAAAATAATTGTCAGTTAAACATCTCCTGATATCACAACAAACTGGCACCCTAAGTTGAGCCGTTGAAAAAATTGAATTTTGGGGGATCCATTTGGGGGGTCCCCGAGGGGAGGGCACCCCCAAACTACGTCAAAATATTTGTTTGTTGAACATCTGCTGATATCAAAACAGACTGGCACCCTAAGTTGTGCCATTCAAAAAATTGATTTTTGGGGGGTTCCCCGGGGGGGTGGCACCCCCAAATTATGTCAAAATTCTTGTCTGTTGAACATCTGGTGATATCAAAACAGACTGGCACCCTAAGTTGAGCCGTAAAAAGAATTGCATTATGGGGGGTCCATTCGGGGGGTCTCCGGGGGATGGCACCCCCAAACTATGTCAAAATTTTTGTCAGATACATTTTACAACTTTTTACAAATTAAATTTTACAACTTTCTACAACAAAATTTACAACTTCATGCTTTCCTGTGAATATTTTGGTGTGAATCCACGAATATGCATCATAAAGTAACATAAAAATATCGCTTTTTTTTTCAATTTGTGTAGCCTTATTTGTAGCTATCGGCTTCCTGTATACCATTGCAGAAAAACTAGACCTGATAGAGAAAAAGTGACTGTATTTTTGGAATCAGCGCCCTCAAATGAGATAAAAACAGTTAAAACATCTTGGGTACCATGACAAAAAAATTTTTTTGTTAGCCAGTGTTATTGGAACAATCGAAGCTCGCGTCGCGTGTTTCTTTGTTTTTATTCGGCCATTTTCCAACGAGTGCAAAGTTTCAGACTTTTGCTTATAACTCAAGAACGGTTTGGTCTAGCTATATGAAATTTTGACAGTAGTTTGAGATTAATGACTTATACGTTTGTACACAATTTCGAGGCAATCGGTCTTGTGACTTAGATTTTAGAATCCGAAAACCGCCCCGCAAGTTTGGCGTAAAAAGCGGTCTAAGTTAAAATCAGCTTTTAAGTACGGCAAAAAATATTTCATATGGTTTTATATCTTAAGATACCCTTTCATCCCAACCAACCCACTTTTGGCCGCGATGAGGTTTATTTCTTTTTTGTCTCTTTTTCCCTTTTCTTTCCTTTTTCTTTCTTTTTCTTCTTCCTAATTTTTGTACGCTCTTCTTCTAAACCCAGTGATGGAGTCGAGTACTCAACTTCCGAGTACGAGTACGAGTACCGCAAAAAACTTCGAGTACGAGTACGAGTACGAGTACTGATATTGAAAAATGTACTCGAGTACGAGTACCGTAAAAAAGTTCGAGTACGAGTACGAGTACTTTTACAAGTTTAGAAAAAGAAATTTTTAAGTCGTATCGGATCAAAATTTGTCGCAAAAATATATACGAATACGTTTTTTTCTGTGAGTGGGATGTTAAGAAGGCGCACAACTGCAGGCGACAATTTCTGACAAGTTACACGCAAAATTACTGTTATATTTTAAACAAATTAGGTACCTTGACGTTGAAAGCAAGTGCACGGTTTTTTGCGCGTCGGAAAAAACCTTGGCTTGCAGAAGCAGCAAATTGCTCATTGTTGCAAGAAGTTCTGTTACAGCCGCAGAAAAATGTTTAACTCTAAAACTGAGCAAAGAATTAACTTTGAAATTTTTGGTAACATTCAAGCTTTGATGGAAGTTTACGGCAAAGAATGCGTGTCAAGAACCCGTGGTTTTGAATGGCACAAAAGATTTCATGAAGGCCGAACTGAAGTTGAAGATGATGAACGTTTACCACGCCCAACCATATCAAAAACCACTTACAATAACCGAGAAAGTGAAAAAATTGTCCGAGAAGATCGTCGACTTAGTATTCGACTGATTGCAGAGAGGATGTCCATTGACAAAGAAACAATGTGGCAAGTACTGCATGAAAATCTGCATATGACAAAGGTCTGTGCGCAAGATGTTTCAAGCTTCTAACTAGCGATCAAAAAGAAAAACGCCAAGAGGATTGCGCTGACATTTCAAAACAAATTGAAGAAAACCCTAAATTTTTAGACAGCGTGCTTACTGTACATGCGATGAGAGATAAATTTTCCAGTACGACCCAAAGACAAAGAGACAGTCCATGCATTGGAAAACTGCAAACTCACCACGAATTAAAAAAGCAAAATCAAAATTCAAGGCAATGTTAATTGTTTTTTTTATGTTAAGAGCGTTGTCGTGTTCTTTTTTTTTGTGAAAATCCGAATGAAACGCTGTGTTCATGCTAAGGGAGAATACATCAAAGGGGAAACAAAATAAAACGACCTTTTTTCCTTCAATATGATTGCTTTATGTCGCCAGTTTTGTTATTTAAAAGCGACACCTCGTATACCGTATGCTTCTTTCAATCACAAGTAAGCTTTCAAAGCCCTCTACCCCAAACACGATTACCCACAACAATTTTTTGAGAACTTTTGCGATTTAATGTTATATTCAATTAACATTTAATCATAGATAGGCAAGTTAATGCAAAACATTAGCTTCGTTAACCACTAGTCCGTTAACAAACTTCACACTTCCGTCAACGCTAATCCGTTATTTTCTGCTTTAATTAACGGAAGTCAATAAAGTCCGTTAATTCGTTAATATTTTGCGTGTAATATACATTTCTTTATGTTCACTCGGTTTTAGAGCACGTATTGACGTTGTTGAGCTGATTGTAAGGAAAAATTTTTTGCTATGGTGGTCTTTTTGTGTTTTGGAAGTTACGTTTACAGTCTAATCTAATTTCAAGACAAAAACAAGTTCATATGCACTAATAACGCTGCGATTGGAAAATCTTTGGAAATTGCGAACAGCGATGATTAATAGACCTGTGAGGCTGCAGCTTATTATTTGCCACAAAAAAGAGCCTCCTTTCTTCGCTTTCTTCTATAAAGCTCGTGCTAATACGCAACAAGTGTTACCAGTGTCAACTGGTTTGTACCATTATGATAAATGAATGGTGCAAGATATTAACGATAAAAACTTTAACGGAAGTTAAAAGAACTTAACGGAAGTTAATTTAGTCCTTTAACATGAAAAAACTTTTTAACGGATTAACGATTTAATGAAAAAGTTAGCTTCGTAATTAACGGATTAACGATTAATGGACTTGTGCTCTCCTATGCATTTAATTAAAGACTATCTAAAACTTGTAACACTGAACTGCAAATGACGTAGTAGTAAATGTACTCGAAATAATGCTGCATTTCAAAGGAGGTGACTATGTTATGTGAGCATAAAATAACAGAGGTGGAGTCGAAGACACGCGGCTCGAGGCCATGGCCAAGGACACAAAAAAAATCCGAGGCCAAGGCTAAGGACAGGAATGCTCGAGGCCAAGGACCAAGGACACAAATGCAAGTGTTTTCCTAAGAAAAAAGGTCTTAAAAATTTTTTTCCGTCGATCTCCAAAAAACGGTCTAGAAAAACGTTTTTCAGCCGATCTACAAAATTTTAACCCTTCAAAAAATAGTGCTGTCCTCGAGCCGAGGACAAGGCAATTTTCGAGGACTTGAGAATTTGAGGCCAAGGACTTGAAAATGTGTCCTCGAGAACTCAACCTCAGTAAAATAATGCTGCCATTTAATATCAGCTACCAGCTACAACCAAGGGCGTACGCAAGGGGGGGGGTTAGGGGTTCAACCCCTCCCCATTGGTCTGTCGACTAAGATGCACAATAACGAAAATATCACGTTTTTAGCACTTCTGAGCCTGTTTTTTTGCAATGACACGGACTCCAACATGATTTAAAGCAACTTTTGAAGCATTTAGAGTTTCTTAGGGGGGGTTGATTTGTCAAAGATATACCTTACAAACCAATAGCAACTTTAAAAAATTGGCAAAATTAGCAAATTTAACCGCTAAAAATGCTTATCATTGGCTTCATCAAAAATATAAAGATGGGGTTTCAGTATTAGTTAATTAATAATCCACTCAAATCTCGTTCCATTCGCCCCCCCTCCACCTTCTCCAACTGTCTCACTCTATAAACTACAGAATATAAATGCTTGTGAGTTTTTCAAATCAAAATTTTATGATTTACCGGCTTGTAAATTAGAGGACTGAAATGTTACCATTAGACACCGCCCACATAGCTCACTTATGCGCAAAGGCGTACACAGGGGGGTGGGGGTTTAAACCATCCTCCCTATTGATCCGACGTATATCATTTGAAATATCGTCTTATTAATCAAAACGAACAAGCTCCTTCTTTACTCTCATAGTAATACGAAATATTTAATTATATAGTAACTAACTTTTTTGTTATCTAATGCAACCATGTAAGCAACTAAATGTAATACTGAAACTCTGGAATGCCGTGTTACGAGTTAGAGTAACTTTCAGTAACGTAGGCAGGGGGTTATAGCCCCCCCCCCATTGGCCTGTCAACCAAAATGCAGAATAAGAAAAATACCACGTTCTTAGCACTTCTGAGCCTGGTTTTTGTTCTGGAATGGACTAAAAAGTGATTTAAAACATCTTTTGAAACATAAATTTAGAGGGGGGTGTGGCAAATTTGTCAAAAACAAAACTCACAAAGCAATGAAAACTTTGAAAAATGTCCAAAAACAAGCAAGCAACTTTGATCGCTAGTGTAAAAATGCTAAACATAGGTTTCATCAACAAGCATATTATAAACTTAGGAATAGTAGTGGGCTTTTTAGTATTAGTTAATTATCAATCACTTGTCTCAAAATTTTTTCCGTTAGCCCCCCTCCCAATTATTTTTCTCTGTAAAATATAGACGAAATAGATTGTGAGAGTTTTCCTAAACTATACGATTTTATGATTTACCAGCATGTAAGCAAGAGAGCTAAAATTTTACTATTAGCCACCTTCCGCATAGCCCGTTTATGCAAACAGTTTAATCGGGTTTACACTACCAATTTCTATGCCATGCTTTAAAAGCATTATTTTTTATCAATATAGCCCTAAAACTAAGTTATTTTAAAAAAAAAATGCAAAATTTTCAAGCGCTGGGGGCTCAGCCCCCAGACCCCCAATAGCCTCCGGCGGCTGGGGGCTCTGTCCCCAGACCCCCGAAACAGACCCTCAATTGCGAATTTCTGGCTACGCACCTCTCACACTTTGCACTGTTTATAATCATATGAGTTTTCGTAGCTTTTGTTTTGAACAATTTTTTTCTTCATCGTTCAGTTGCAAAGCTTGTGATGTTAACTATAATAGATGTATGCTTAATGCTTAATTGTATTTGGTTTGAAAAGATTTATTTGCATTACGCATTGTGAGACTTTGATTCCATCTTGTTACATTGCACTAAGTTATTTATTCGCCAAAGCATAGATCGCGAACAAATTTTTGATGTCACGTTTGAAACCCCCCCACTGAAAAATCCTGCGTACGCCATTGGCTACAACAGTAATTTATAGCGGTAGTTTTATTCTATATATTTACCTGTTTACAGTTCTATTATTTAATTTCAAATCTAACATCCATTTTTATAAAATAATCCTAATTAGTGCTTAGTCATATTAATATTTCAAACGCATTTTACATGCGTTATCAAAAGACTTGACTTATTATTTTATCAATTTCTTGCAAAAAAAAGTAAAATTTTGCCTACAGCTGCAACTCAGCTACAGAATAATTATGCAACTCAACTATCTCTATCTGACCTAAATTTAACACTGAAAATATTGCCTCCAAATCTAACTCTATGCTTTTTCGGATACACCTTCCAATACTACAGTAAAACCATTATTTGGGATTGGGAGATTACAGTAATACATCTACTGTAGAAAATAATCTATCAACATTTGAGGTGAAACCGTAAAATGCTAATCCAACTGATGCCATCTTTGTAACACGCATGGCTCGATTTCTGTGCTATGTAACTTTAATTGCTAAATTAGTTAAAATTTGCGGCAACTTTCACACGTTTTCTGCAGGAGAAAGGCGTTAGTTGTCAAACAATACTATGCGCTGTCGACCCAATCACTTTACCACATTCCACCGCTTGATTTCGCTCGTTCTCACCATTAAAAAGTTGTTTGTTCAGCTGCGGTCTGCACGGATTCCAGCAAAAGCAACTCAATAAATTAGCGGGTTTTATTGGCTGCAGTTTACTATCAAAAATTCATTTTGTTTATTACTTTTAGCAAAGACCAAATGTACTCGTGTACTCGGCTCTTTTTTTGACCGAGTACCGAGTACATTGACCTTCGAGTACGAGTACCAACCGAGTACCTGGGGTTCCGAGTACGAGTACGAGTACTCAAAAAATGGTACTCGAGTTGTACTCGAGTACGAGTACTGTACTCGAGTACTCCAACACTGTCTAAACCACAAAACATCGAAATCTAATTTTTGTGTAAAGTTGTTGAGCTGCAAACGCAATTTTTTCTCCCAAAATTTTTTTGGGCAACTCCATCGGGAACCTCCACAAAATGGGGCCCCCCAAAAATCAATTTTTTGAACGGCTTAAGTTAGAGTGCTCGTTTTTTGGTTGTCAGTAAATACTTAACAGACAAATATTTTGACATAGTTTGGGGGTGCCAACCCCCACGAGAACTCCCCCAAATGGACCCCCAAAAATCAATTTTTTGAATGGCTCAAGTTAGGGTGCCAGTGTTTTATGATATCAGCAGATATTTAAACCAACAGACAAATATTTTGACATAGTTTGAAAATGCCACCCCCAGGGACCCCCCAAATAGACCCCCCAAAAATCAATTTTTTCTACGGCTCAACTTAGGGTGCCAGTCTGTTTCGATATCTGCAGATATTTAACAGACAAAAATTTTGACATAGTTTGGGGGTGCCATCCCCCGAAGCATAGGCGTAGCCAGGATTTTTGATTGGGGGGGCCCAAATCCTCAAAAATTCGGCTGTCTTCACCAAAATTAAGAGTGATTTTTCAAATTTGAACGATTTTTCCGCCCAAAATCAGGTGATCTCCAAAAAAAAAAGGTCTTCACCGAAATTAAGAGAGGTTTTTTGGGCGAAACCGTTAGCATTACTGTTACTTTACTGTTTAATTACTGTTATGTGCGCAATTACTGAAAAAAAACTGCAACTAAACATCGTCAGGCTATGTTGTCATAACTTTTTGTTGTTAGTGGAGTTTTGATTGGGGGGGGCCCGGGCCCCCTGGGCCCCCCCTGGCTACGCCTATGCCCCGAAGACCCCCCAAATGGACCCCCCATAATGCAATTTTTTCTACGGCTCAACTTAGGGTGCCAGTCTGTTTTGATATCACCAGATGTTCAACAGACAAGAATTTTGACATAATTTGGGGGTGCCACCCCCCCGGGGAACCCCCCAAAAATCAATTTTTTGAATGGCACAACTTAGGGTGCCAGTCTGTTTTGATATCAGCAGATGTTCAACAGACAAATATTTTGACGTAGTTTGGGGGTGCCCTCCCCTCGGGGACCCCCCAAATGGATCCCCCAAAATTCAATTTTTTCAACGGCTCAACTTAAGGTGCCAGTTTGTTATGATATCAGGAGATGTTTAACTGACAATTATTTTGACTCTCTTTTCTGGAGGTTCCATAATCAGATATTTTTGAATAATTGCTGATTTTAGGGTAGACAAAAAGCAGAGGTGGGCACGGTACTTTCTTAAAGTACCGCGGTACCGGTACTATTTTTAAAAAGTACCGCGGTAACGGTACCGGCACTCGGTATACTGGTACTTTTTGATAATTCACCTTAATTTTTTTTTAAATCCTTGAGGAAGGTTTGTTTCAAAAATTTTGTAATTTTTAGCAAAAAAAAGCACAACAAACCAAGATTACGAGCACACATTCACTTTGAGAAAAATCAAATCGTCAATTTGTTACTTAATCCGACTCTTTTGTGCTTTAATCCGATTTAACACTGCCGGCATTTTTGCCCGACTCTCAATTTTTTCGTGATAAATACATTGAAAAAAACAATTTTTTTCAAACAGGCAAATTTCATCACTAATAATTCCTAAAAATTTCAAGTTGTTAAGGGTAAAAGGAAATTTTCCAGTTTTGAGGTTTCCCAAAGTCAATTTCCAAAATCTGAGCACTGTTTTGGCCAATTTATAATTTAAACTAAGTTACGTCATAAGACACTTTTGTGACGTTATCAACGTGACTTGGGCAATTTATGATTCAAGTTTCAAAAATAAAGATATGTGTAAAATTCGAACCGCTTGTGACTTCATTGCAAAAATGACGTCATTAAAGAAAAAATGTGGCTGTGACGTTCAGGCACGCAGCCAGAACAAAGTTTTTTTGGGCAAGCGAAAGTTTGGAAGAGCAATTTCTTCACGCTGGAGGTGATCTCAAAAAAAAAAAGGAACAGAAAAAAGGTCTTCTGTGCGGAAAGCCACCATTTTCTACAAGCTTTGTGGAGATTTTCAAAAAAAACGTCCTCAGTTCGGAATATCACCATTTTCTGTGACTTTTATATATCAAATCGAAAATAATATAACACTTTTTCTTTTTATCCTAAAACTTAAGAATTTTAGTGAATTTTATTTGGAGAACAAACTAAAATTTAGGGGGGTAAGTACCTCCCTGTTCCCCTGGCTACGTGCCTGCTAGTGACGTTACTATGATGACCTCATGAACTCAGAACCAGTTTTTCTAAAAAAAATTTGGAGAACACTAACCCGCATTTCAAATTCGGTGTTTCCATGACTTATGGTTTAGGAGTTAGAAACTGGAAACATTTTTGTTCCCCATGTAAAATACAGTATCTTTGGTCAAATAGCTTACCCAGTGCGAAATAGGGTTATGTCTTTCTCTGCAGAGAACACTCTTACGACCACTGCACTTGAAGGCAGTGCAGTATTATATTTATATCTAATATAAAAATTTTTCAGCGCATCATTCTGAAAGTTTAACAATAAACTAATTTGTATGCGAAGCTTTTGATTGACGAAAAGTTTAAAAATTTTTGTAGCTCTCTTTCGACCAGGGATGGAATGAGTGATAAAAAACTGAAAATACCGAATACTTTTTTAAAAAAGTACCGCGGTACCGGTACTTCGGTACCATTTTTGAAAAAGTACCGTCGGTACCGGTAACGGTACTAAAAAACTACCGCGGTACTTTTGTACTCGGTACTGCCCACCTCTGACAAAAAGTACTTTTGAGCGTCACAGTTTTGCGTCGTCACAGCTTTGAGCGTCACAGCTTTGCGTCGGTCGTTCACTGGGTTTGCTGGCAAACTCCCATCTAGTTCATTGGAACGACCGACGCTCGCGTCGCGTGTTCCTTTCTTTTTACTCGGCCATTTTCAAACTAACGAGTGCGAGATTTCAAACTTTTGCTTATAACTCGAGAACCGTTTGGTCTAACTACATGAAATTTTGACAGCAGTTTGAGATTAATGAGTTTATGTTTGTACCAAATTTCGAGGCAATCGGTCACGTGACTTCGGGTTTATGATCCGAAAACCGCCCCGAAAGTTTGGCGTAAAAAGCGGTCTAAGTCAAAAACGGCTTAAGTACGGCAAAAAATATTTCTCATGGTTATATGTCTTAAGATATCCTTTCATCCCTACCAACCCACTTTCGGCCGCG
Source organism: Trididemnum nubilum (assembly GCA_963965965.1). Taxonomy (NCBI): domain Eukaryota; kingdom Metazoa; phylum Chordata; class Ascidiacea; order Aplousobranchia; family Didemnidae; genus Trididemnum; species Trididemnum nubilum. The sequence goes on along the minus strand of OZ014482.1, from coordinate 26,931,005 downwards.
ATGAGGTTTTTTTCTTATTTTTTTCCTTTTTTTTCTTCCTAAATCTTGTACGCTCGAGTTCTCCTAAACCACAAAACATAGAAATCTAATTTTTGTGTGAAGTTGTTAAGGTACATACGCAATTGTGTCTCCTGAAATTTTTTTGGGGCAACTCCCCCGGGAACCCCCTCAAAATGGGGCCCCAAAAAATCAATTTTTTGAACGGCTCAAGCTAGGGTGCCAGTTTTTTTGGATATCAGTAGATATTTGAGAGACAAATATTTTGACATAATTTGGGGGTACCACCCCCCCGGGGACCCCCCCAAATGGACCCCCCAAAAACAATTTTTTTAACCATTTAACCTAGGGTGCCATTTTTCTTTGATATCAGTAGATATTTAAGAGAGAAATATTTTGACATGGTTTGGGGGTGCCACCCCCTCGGGAACCCCCCCAAAAAATCAAATTTTGAACGGCTCAACCTAGGGTGCCAGTTTTTTTTGTTGTCAGTAGATATTTGAGAGACAAATATTTTGACATAATTTGGGGGTACCACCCCTTCGGGGACCCCCCAAATGGACCCCCCAAAAACAAATTTTTTAACGATTTAACCTAGGGTGCCATTTTTCTTTGATATCAGTAGATATTTAAGAGAGAAATATTTTGACATAATTTGGGGGTACCACCCCCCCGGGAACCCCCCAAATGGACCCCCCAAACGCAAGTTTGTTAACCATTTAACCTAGGATGCCAGTTTTTTTGATATCAGTAGATATTTAACAGACAAATATTTTGACATAATTTGGGGGTACCACCCCCCCGGGGACCCCCCCAAATGGACCCCCCAAAAACAATTTTTTTAACCATTTAACCTAGGGTGCCATTTTTCTTTGATATCAGTAGATATTTAAGAGAGAAATATTTTGACATGGTTTGGGGGTGCCACCCCCTCGGGAACCCCCCCAAAAAATCAAATTTTGAACGGCTCAACCTAGGGTGCCAGTTTTTTTTGTTGTCAGTAGATATTTGAGAGACAAATATTTTGACATAATTTGGGGGTACCACCCCTTCGGGGACCCCCCAAATGGACCCCCCAAAAACAAATTTTTTAACGATTTAACCTAGGGTGCCATTTTTCTTTGATATCAGTAGATATTTAAAAGACAAATATTTTGACATAATTTGGGGGTACCACCCCCCCGGGGACCCCCCAAATGGACCCCCCAAACGCAAGTTTGTTAACCATTTAACCTAGGATGCCAGTTTTTTTGATATCAGTAGATATTTAACAGACAAATATTTTGACATAGTTTGGGGGTGCCACACCCCCGGGGACCCCCCCAAATGGACCCCCCAAAAATCAAGCTTTTGAACAGCTTAACTTAGAGTGCCAGTGTTTTATGATATCAGGAGATATTTAAGAGAGAAATATTTTGACATAGTTTGGGGGTGCCACCCCCCCGGGGATCCCCCCAAATAACCCCCCCCAAAATCAATTTTTTGAACGGCTCAAGGTAGAGTTCTATTTTTTTTTGATATCAGTAGATATTTAACAGACAACTATTTTGACATAGTTTGGGGGTGCCACCCCCCCGCGAACCCCCCAAATGGACCCCCCAAAAATCAATGTTTTGAATGGCTCAACTTGGGTGCCAGTCTGTTTTGATATCAGCAGATATTTAACAAACAAATATTTTGACATAGTTTGGGGGTGCCACTCCCCCTGGGACCCCCAAAAATCAATTTTTAAACGGCTCAAGCTAGGGTGCCAGTGTTTTATGATATCAGGAGATGTTTAACTGACTAATATTTTGACTCTACATTTCTGGAGGTTTCATAATCAGATATTTTTGAATAATTGCTGATTTTACGGTAGACAAAAAGTACTTTTGAGCGTCACAGCATTAGCTATGCGTCGGTCGTTCACTGGGTTTGCTGGCAATCTCCCATCTAGTTCTACGTTACAATGGTTGGTGCAATAGTTTAGGCAGCACGCAGCTATGAACAAGAGTAAATTAGGGAAGAGTGCAACCGAACTGACCGAAGTCGTCCCAAACCTATCGCTGTAGTGAGCTTATATCCGAAATTAGGGTTAGGGTTAGCGCCTTGCTCAAGAGGTTTAGTTAAGATTGGGGTTAGAGTTAGCGCCGTTTAGGGTTAGGGCAATCATCCTAAGTTAGATCTGAGTTAGGATTAGCGCTACCTTGGGGTTAGGTTAGGTAGATCGACTTGTTTGAGGGACGACTTTGGTGGCATCCATAACCTGTAATATAAATAAGTTTAATATACAAATTTAATTTAATTGCCATAAATAGCTCAAGAATTTTAATATACTTGACTAGCAAAGAGCAAAGTTATTTATGGCAATTAAATCAAATTTGTATATTAAACTTATTTATAGTATAGGTTATAGAAGTTGAATTACTGGATGCCACCAAAGTCGTCCCTCAAACAAGTCGATCTACCTAACCTAACCCCAAGGTAGCGCTAATCCTAACTCAGATCTAACTTAGGATGATTGCCCTAACCCTAACCCTAAATGTATATTAAACTTATTTATATTACAGGTTATAGAAGTTGAATTACTTACCCTCAATTTCAAATTTTGTTCAACTAGTATTTTGTACCGGTACCTGTTCCGATAGATTTCTATCACTACTGCACAGTGCAGTCTACAGTATCAGCCTTTTGCAGCTCTTTAGCATTACAGATTATTAACCTAAATTTTGCAGTTAGTTAATTTTTTAAGTCACTCAATTGTTGTGACAAGAAATACTTTTTTATTAATTGATGGACTGTCTAGTAGATGCACACGAATAATGCAAACAGCTGAAAATTATCCGGTTCAAAAACGTATTTTTATTCAACGAGATTACTCACAAGGCATGGTGGTAAAGTTTCAAACAAGATTTCCACCAGAACTTGATAATAGAGTAAGTGTATACAATGTACAGAAATACAGTAGGCGACTGTTGTAGGGTATACTACACAATCACTGACTTCTGTGTATTCTATTCCTTTAATGTTTAAATATGAATGGCTGAATGGGAGTGGTTTTGAATCAATGTACGCAGCCTATGGTTCTTTCTGACAGGCAATTTACTGACCTCAAATTTGTTAAGTGAATCATCATCTGTTTTTGTCTTTTGTACGGTAACAAACCTAGTACAGTTTGGTACCAGTAGCAACTTGACAACCACACCAAAAGTGGACTGTTTTGCAAACTCACTATATTTTCTTGGTAATTACTGTAATAATTTAGGTTTGCATTGTGCCAAGATCACTTTGTGATTGGATCACTGGCAACCCTGCAACATATGTGGAAAGTTTGTATATCAAGTTCGAAAACCTAAATTAATTAGTCATTGAGAAAACATCAGACATAGCAGCTAGACCTAGAGTGTTTCCAAAACAGTCCATTTTCGGCATGTTTGTAAAGTGGCTTCCCAATTGTAGCTAAATAAACATAACCATGGGACATAATTAGAGCTCGACCGATATGACTTTTTCAGGCCGATACCTATATCAATATTTTGGAAATTTTTAAGGCCGATATCGATAATCGATATATTGGTAACTCATTTAACTACAAAATTTTTCACTATTTTTCAATTAACTTGGCACTATAAGCTTCTCTAATTCTCCTCCAAAGAAAGACTATTGCAGACATAAGTCACACTCCAGTGTTATTCAATAAAAAAAACAAACCAAAAATACAACGATTTGGCAATCAATAGCAAGAGCGGTTGTACTTGCTCTCAAAAATATACAGTTTAAGGTAATGGTGCTAAGCCGATATTTTATCGGTGGTAGATAGCGATACGATATATCGGCTTGGTCATGATATCGGCTGACCAATATATCGGTTGAGCTCTAGACATAATTACAGTACTAGTAGGCCTATGTGTTTTAGAAGGTACTATGCTACTTTGTTTTTCTGATAATTTTTGCTGGTTATGGTTGTGACTTGTGAGCTTCACTTCTTCCATGTCAAATCCAGAGTCACTAGTGGTCAGTAATTTTTATGATACTTAACAAACTGTTTTCTTTACCGAGCTGCAAGGTTGTTATTTCTTTAGTTTGATATTGGTATGCAATTATCATTTATGCCAAACCCTTAATAATTAATAGCACAACAAAAGTTTATTTTTTGTTTTCATTTGCTTTTTAAATCAATTGAAATTGAATCTGATAGACGTCACTTTTTTTTAGATTGATCTTGACGTTTTTGTGAAAACCATTGAACGCCTCAATTCGCTATATGCTGAAGCTGAGAAAGTTAGCTTTTTAACCTATTGTGAGGGATGCATGGCATGCTTGACTGGATATTTGCTCTATCTTTGTATAGAAACGCATTATCAAAAGGTAGGCTCTTTTTAGTCTTTGCAACAGCAGTATATTGACTGGCATTAATTGAACAAACTGTGGGTTTGGAATGCTTAGGTGTGGCCATTCAGAATATATTGAAATAACTATGATGCAAACTTTTAGCCCACTTTATAGATACAGTAGACTAATATATACTGATGAGACACGTCCGCAGTGTTTTTAAATTTTAGCATGATTTAACTATGATAGTGAATGAGTATTTGATCAAAGGTTTTATCCAATGATTCCATGTAAATTCTGCATGGCATAATTTTTAGACCTGGAAGTTTTGCTGTTGCTGTTCTTTTTGATTAATTGTCTTGAAATTAATTACAAAAAACTTGCAAAAATTCATGACTTCTTGAGAAAACGAGGGGTTAGAAGACCAAGTGCTGTGTGGCAGTGATGTGAAGGTAGCAGACCAGTTGTCTTATGTTGATTGAATAGTTTGTGTATTTTGCTTGAATACTTTTAGAAATACTTGTACTTGAGTACTTTAAAATGACTACTTTTTTACTTTTAGGCAAGGACTGTTTTTGGTCAGTACTTTGTACTTTGCTTCAAGTAGTTTTTTCATCAGCAAAGAAACTTTTTCTTGATTACACTTTTTGAGTACTTTTTACTCCACTGCGAGCATGCTATATCATATATTGCTCAAGCTTGAGAGTATGATTTGTAGTTCTTGATGTATTGTCAATTTAAATAATTCAAAAGCAGCTAGGTAATTTTGTAATTTTATCTTTAGACTTTGAAAAAGATTTCAACATACATTCATCAACAAAACAAATCAGTGTATTGGCCACATGGAGTAATAATGAAAGACCCTTTTGAATCTGGTCTTCGTTCTGTAAGTATATCTTAAATTATATCCATGGCTGCCACTTATCATAAAATCATAAAACTTTTTAAAAAAATTCAAAAATCTCAAAAAATCATAAAAAAGTCATAAAATCCAATGCTGTCATAGAAAATTATTATTTTAAGTTGCATTCTGCGTTTATTCACAATGAGCTAAATTTATTTTTGTTTGCTATGAGTTGTATTGTATTGGGACTACAGCCTAAAAATTTAACTTGGTTAACCTACCTGTTGCGCACACGTCTTAATTGAGTGATTTGGGAACACTCCGGGTGCCAACAAAGGTGATTGGCTGCAGAGAAACGCGCTCGGAACTCGAATCTCAAATTCAGCTTCTTGATTCCTGCTCAATTCTCTACCAAGCGTGTAGATCAAATCGATGTTTATTCACAGCAGAAGTAAAATATTCAAAGAGCTAGCGAACGAGTGAGTGGTTTCTGTTAAAAAGGTAAAATAAACACTAGAGCAGTGGCAAACTTCATTAAAGACATTACATAATTAATTAGTAAGGCTTAATAACAGAAACAATAAAAAACATCCAACCCGACATATTTTGGAGAAAACCGTCTCAAAGAATTATAATGATTTAACTCTTATCTAATTCAATTCATTTCCCAACATTAATCATAATCAAACATTATTAATTACAATCCTTAACGTACCAAACTGTTTCGCCTAAACGACTGTAACGGTGACAAAAGAGAATACAATAACATGATGAGGACGACGGCTGACAGCTTCGTAATGCGGTTTTTGAGGTTTAATCTACAATTTATATCAAAGCTTAAATTTAAGACCGTGAAATAATCAGATATTCAAATGCCATTGAAACATTAGGTAAAAACATAACGAGTGAAAGGTGCAAACTAATTTCGATTACATCCAGAATGTGAAGCATTGAAATTTACATAGTTTAACAATTATTAATATCTTGTCATCAATATCATTAAAGATGACAGTCCAGCACGAGTTTAACCAAAGTGCAAGAAAGCAGTAGACCAAGTTAAGGTTTTACCTTTCCACAAAAAAATAGAATTGTTACAAATAATATTAAAGTTATTGCAATGAAAATGTACCTTGAGAATTTCCAATATCGCAATTTCCAATTCAACAACTCGACTCAACTTGTCAATTTTTAAAACACAAAATTTATAACGTTACCTTGACAAGATCCAACTGCTAACTGATTTTTAAAAAAAGGATGTGCAGTGTACAATCAAACGTAAAACGAAATTAAGGTCAGTCTTTGGGCGATAATTCGCCGCTTAATATAGTGCAGTCTGAAAATCCAATTTGCATACAAAAATTATGTTCAATCTTCTATAAACCAGTTCCAAAGGTTTGAATCTCTTTGCGGCAAATTAAAATTTACGATGTAGGCGTGCAATATTTTACACTACCCTCTCCATTAGGGATGGGCATTTCAGAATAGTTGGCTATTGCTGAATTATTCTGAATAGCTACAACTGAATCCAGAAAAACGAATCCTATTCTGGTTTAAATTAACTTAATTTGCTGAAAAAGTAAACAACCAGTCAACCACCACTGATCTTCATAAAAATTTATTCAACGATTTGCTTAATTAAAGCAGCAGTTTATTGCCGTGCATGACACAAGGATGGCATGACATTGAGTGGTTGTAAATGTTCACCACGTAGTTGCATTCTTAATTCACTCCTAGTCAAGCCTGCACTGGAGAAACATCTTTCGAAAGAAGCTGATGTTGCAGCAATGCAAAAGTATTTTGAAGCAAGTTGCTTTAAATGGGGAAGTTGAGAATTTGTGGACCACCATTTCAAGTGTCCAGCTTAGAAAGTTAAAAAGTTTGAATTTTGGAGGGCCTGTTTGGCAGGAACTTTTCTTCATATTTGCCTACCCTAAAAATTTCATGTGTCTAGCATGAGTGGTTAAAAAGTTGGAATTTTGGCAGCCCTGTTTTGGCTTACTTTGGTGGCCCAACCTGGCACCCCCAATTTCTGTTGCAAAAAGTCTCCTTGATATCTTCAATCGCTCTAACTTTGAACACAGTGTGTTTAGCGGTTTAAAAGTACTGTAGATAGTGACAGAAGAAAAAAGATGCAAAACAACAAAAATGGTATTCAGGTTGGGGTAAACGAACATAACCAAAAGAAAAGTGGTTGATAATGTGCTCAAAATCAGAAGCTATTTTTCATCAATATCGATAATTACCTAGATATGTTGGTTAATATTTGTCAATTTTTGCCGGTTTTCGGCCTGTAAAATTTGGTCAAATGACCGGATGCCTCCAAACTCAATTTGCATAAAGTATTCATAAGCACCCACATTGTGTCCAAATTTCAGCTGTGCATGTCAAATGCTTTTTGAGTTATAGGCAAATTATTAAATTTTCAAGCCAAAAATCGTTGTTTTTTTGTGTATCAGTTCACAATCACGTGACCTAGGATCCCCAAAATTGGCACACATGACGATTTCATTAATTCTTATGTTGAGTCCAAATTTCAACTTCTAGGTTTTACCATTTGCTAGTTGTAAGCAAATCATTTCTCATCTGCCAAAATTTGCAAACAAAAACAAAAGTACTGTACAATGCGCTCACGAGAAGTCCCAATTGCAAAGCAAATAGCTCATTGCACTTTAATGTGAGAATTAACTGCAAACAAGTTTTACCAACATAATTGCGTTGATTTAAAACCGGTTTCAATTATCTGATTTATATATCAGTTTGGATTTCAGATAATTTGGGATTCTGATCCATCTGGATTCGGTATTCTGAAATGGGTCCACGACAACTGGCCGCAACAAACTGACCGCGAACAACGCCGATTGGCTGAGAAGGGCCATCCTAAATATATTTTTACTATCCCCAGAGCCATCTTGCCCAAACCCTCACTCAGTGACGAAATCACTGCGACAAAATCACTGTAACAAAATCGCTGCTTGCGGTCAGTTTGTCGCAGTCAGTTGACTTGGCTGGTTCTGAAATGCCCACCCCTTCTCTCCATTACATTTTTGTGGCAACTTCTTGTGTCATTGCCCTTTACTCTTAAGCCTGCTATAGCATATGCCATAACTTCACTCTGATTTTAAGTCAGGAGCAGTACCACTACTCTACGAAAAGTGGGCTACCACGGTAGCCTGCGGTACTCGATATGGTACTAGAAAAATATGTTGAACTCAATTTTTCTCCTAAAGTTATGATTCCTTGTTTGCTGAAAAGGTTATGGTAGCTTTTTGGAGTTTGGTGAAAACCACAAGAGCTCTGCGAGTTTGAGTTCACAAAAGTGGCCTCTGACACAAGTGGTTGAAAGGACTTTAGTTTCTTGGTTCATTCTACCGTCACCGCACAATCCAACTTTATATGGAGTTGAGCATTGTTTAGGAAAGGGATTAAGAGGCTTGGATTTAATTTGGACGAATTTTTCCAGGATATGCATTTTTTGTTTAAACATTCCAGTGCACGCAGAGAAGACTCTGCTTACATCAAAGAAGTTACAGAAGTGCCACACGATATGCTATGCAATATACTGAGACCCGATGGCTCCTATAAGATATGTTGGTGTAAAAATTCTGCTACAATAGAAAAAATTGAAGGCATATTTCTTGAAGTTTTTACCCAAAGAAAATAATTTCAAATCTACAGTGGCAAATATGGATCGTTGTAAGAGGGTATGTGCAGCATTGCAGGATCCTTTAACTAGAGCATATACCAGCTTTGTGCTTACTCTACTACAGCGTTTGAAGATTTTCTTCTTCAGTTTCAACCAAGAATACTCTTGCTTTATTTTTCCATGTGCAAACTTGTTTCAAATTTGAAACAAAAGTTTATTCGTAAAAAGTTGCTCTCTGGTGTGGATTCCAAATATCTTTTAAGTTGATATTTATTTGAGGAAAACAGGAAAGCTTTGTGGTTTGTTGACATTGGAACAAAAGTAAAGAGCATACTTAATGATCAGACATGCCAACTCAAAATTGCTCTAGACTTAAAGGACAAATTTCAAAAAGATTGCTGGAATTTTTATTTGTACGCTACGAATTATTTTTTGGATCGCTTACCTTTTCACGTGCCAGTCATAAAGCATGCTTAATATTTTCACCATTGCGAAAGAAACGACTCTGTTGCCACAAATGCCATTAGTAATTTGTCTGTGCATGATGTCTGTGTTAACCAACAAACTCAGTGAAGTCTTTCACATCCTGTCACCCATCACTTCTGAAGAGATAAGCGGTAAAATTCAAACCCAGTGGATGAAGTTCCAAACGGAACCATTACAAGACGAATGGTTTAAAAACCCCTTGGAGCAAATAGATGGTGGCACATCAGATCCCAGTACAACGTGGCAAAGCTACTGGCCGCAAGTTCTCAATGGTTGTGGATTACAACTTGCATGCAAGCATTCCACATTATGCAAGCGGGTTGACAATTTCTGGTCCAAGTTTGGATTTTTGACAGATGAGCATGGCAACCTTAAATAATCGAAGTTGTATGCTCTAGTTCAGGTGATATTGCTCCGTAGCCATGGAAATGCTTATCCCGAGCAAGGATTTTCAATCAATGAGCAGCTTTTGCGAAGCCATGAATAGGTAATGAAAGAAAAACTCATTATTTCGCTTCAACTTCTTAAAAATAAGTTAATTAGAGCTGGCGGAGTTCTAAAATTTCTGTGCACAATCGAACTAATTAATTTTATCAAAAATGCACGAGTCAAATATTTTGCAGATGTGGAGCTGCAGAAGTTGACTGTGGAGAAAGAGAAACAGCAAAAAATGCTTCAAGTTGAGTCACAAGAAGTCGATGAAAGCAATAAAAAAAAGCTAGCAAAAGTTGAATCAGAGATTGAAAGACTTCGAAATAATCTTCAGATAGCAGATGCCATGGTATATTATGGAAATAAGCAGTTGCAGAAACTTCTATGTTCAACCAGTAAAAATATTGAAAGGAGGAAGATCCAATCTGCACAATCGAAGATTAATATTGGACTTGAGAGGAAAAGAAAATGTGATGATGATTTGGCCGAGGTGTTGGGAACAAAACAAGAAATTGCAAAAAGAATAGTCCTCCACCCATATCCCATGCCAATCACTGACCCCACTCACCTACTTGAAATTAGTGTATTTTTATTTCGTGTTTTTCGGAATATGAGCTCATACTAAGTGCCAGTTTTGAGCAGTACGTATGCTACAGTCTACAGTAGATACTTTTCTAAACTTTTTCAGTTGCTGTTGTTTAGAACAGACGATAATACCAGTGTCTAAAGTTTAGTGAAAATTTAATTCCAAGCAAAGCTAGTCATTCATAATTCTGAAAAGTAATAGACTAGTCAAAAGGATATATTTTCTTGATTTCAAAAATGTAGCATATTGATTAACAGTGTATTTATCATTATGCGAAGTCAGTGTGTTTTTAATTTGTGTTTGTCAAATATGAGCACATACTAAGTGCCAGTTTTGAACAGCACGTATACTACAGCGTATTGTAGATACTTTTCTAAACCTTTTTTAGTTTCTGTTGTTTAGAACAATACTGTAGTCTAGAACATGTCATAGTTGTAACAGTGATCTGGTAAGCAAACAATGTCCGTTTAAAGTTTACTGCAAATATGACCAAAATATTCTGTAACGTTAATTCGAATCGCCATAATGGTAATAAGAAATGCCATTTGTTATATACTGTTTCGTACTACCTCTGCAGAGCCTGAAAATTTTATTTGACATCAAAAGTAGGCCTGTTGGTTCTTGTGGTTGTTTCGTTCCCATCAGGCTACCTTATTAACTTTGTGATTTGCTTCCATGAGGAGTAGAGAGAGTTAACAGCAAACCCAGGGGCAGGGAGGAGGAGGGGATGCCGTCGCCGATCTTGGCTAGCAGGTCTGTGATCTCAATGGGACATATATCGCACTGGCCAGGGATCCAATGAAGGACAGTTGGGCCAAATCAGATAGACAGCGATAGAGGACCAGATTGTCTACACCACATTCGGGGCAAGGAGGTTAGAGGCAGAGTTCATGAGGGTGAGGGAGGAGTGGGAGTTTGTAAAGACAGCCATGGACATGAATGGGCAAGTGTAGTGATGTTGGAGGTACCATGCAAGGGAATGACGGAGGACTGTGGTCTCTTGGGTGAAGCTGGTTGAAATTGGACTGTCGGGGAAGGAAAGTGATGTTGAGTTCTTGCAGATATCGCATAGAATAAGACTCCTGCATTACCGGGTTCAAAATTCATTGGATGGAACCATCAGTCCAGACACAGAAATCGGCTGGGAGTAAATCAGAGAGGTAGTCCTCCACTGCGGCCTTTCTGTCTGTATGTGGGTCGTGTCGAGAGCAATCACTATAATCTTAATATAAGTCTAATATCAAATGAAATAATGAACAATAAACGTCGATTTATTGTTTTTTAGTAATATAATTGCCAGTTTTGCAGATCTATGTATTTTGCTTTTGACTGACAATGAGTGTCATAAAATTTCGTAAAATTTCATATAAACTGTCATAAAATTTCATAAAAAAACCAGTGTATATTTTCATAAAAAATCATAATTTTTTTGCCTTTTTTGTCGTAAAATCATAAATAAAATGGGTATTTTTTGAGTGGCAGCTCTGTATATCATAGCTAAGCTTTTGGTAGCATCACCTCATTGTCATTATTTGTTTGTATTTGAGCATTACCTGAATTTAAAATAAGCTTGTTTAAATTGCCTTTAGATCCTGGTGGTGAAGATGCAATAATAGACACCAAACATGTTTGATAATTACAATAAAGCATTTAATGTACAATTTGATACTTAATTCTATGTTGCTGCTTGCAATAGTTTTGCCTTAATACTTGAAAAGCACTTTTCAACTGCGATTGTATATTTTTAATTGCTTGGTAGTTCTGGCTAAGCATCTTCAAAAACATTGGCTGAGACATGAGACAGCTTAGGTTCTCTGCATTTCCACAACAAAAGTTACTAAAATGTTGTTTCAAGTTGTCTTGATGGATAAATAATTATTCTAATAGATATAATGAAATAGCGGTACAATGGATTAAGACAGACCTTTCAATTGAACTAATACGTTAATTTTGATAGAAAATGCTAGAAACAATTTTAAACTTGAGATGCTTTCAGAATTTTTGAAAGAGGATTTTTGTAGTCCTTCTTTCAGTGTTGCCAATTCAATTTAAAGGTTTTTATGTTGCCCAAACAGAACCTCTTTTCTAGGGGAACCAGTTAAAGTGCTTTTTTGTAAAGTGGATTAAACCATGTTTAAAAGCGTATAGCTGACATAACTGGTTGCCACCAGTGTTCCCTCTAACTTTTTGACTTACTGGCGATTGCCCAAATTTTCTCTACGCAATTGTGACCAAAGCTGTAGAAATACGATTGTGTGCCCTAAAGTTTGTAACAATCCAGTATTACAGTGCACTAAAAGCCATATTTGCACAAATCTTTTTCGTGCGTATTACTTGCTTCACCAAATGATCAGCTTTATCTGAGTGAAAATGAGGAGAGCTTATACTACCTTTGCTTCTTATGGAAACATGGTAGATCTTCCTTGGACTCAGAGTCAATTTTTCTGTACCCTAGTACAATATCTGACAATAATGGGCTATTTATTTTGATAAACACTTTGAATTTTAAAACATAACTGACTAGTGGTTAGTCTTAGATTGTCATTATTGGCACTTTTGTCATAGATAGAATAAAATTTTATTTTAGTTATTGTATCTTTGACTTTTCAACAACGATGCGTTTCAGTAGTCTTGTAAAACTAAGTAAAAAAAGCTTACTTACTGATCAGGTTTTTTCTTGCTTTTTTCAGATTGAGTTCATCATTTATGATACTGGTGAACGATAGAGATTTGATATGCTGAATGTCCATTGAAGAAGTTAGATTTGCTTGAGGGATTCTTCCAAGCTTCTGGTTATGACTTAAAAACTTTTTTTATTCAATATGCTGTGATGTACATTGATTTTCACTTATTAATTTTTTTAAGCATTGAAGCTCACACGTTATTGCTCAACCACATTACGTGTCGATTACTGTTACATGTCCTGTGTTCCAGTTATGATGTATGCTTTAGTCCCTTCCTTTAGCACTTGTTCGGATGGGTTTAAAATGCTCAATTCTTAACTCTACTAACAGAAAATATCGTTTTGCTTCTTCCAAAACATTTTTCCACATATTCAAATCATACGTCGGTCAGTGCTGCACCTTTTGAACTTTCACGTGCTCACTTAAAATTGAAATCAAAAACAACTGTGATTGCATATCTATTTAGAGTTAGGATTATTATCAACTAATATGAAGAAATATATGTTTTTGTGGTACCAATATTAGAAACCTATTTGGCACAGTACAGCCGATGCTTCAGTAAATGTGAGCAAACAAACAGGCCTACTTTGATACCTTATGTCCTTTCACTTCACTATCATTGCATTTTCTGGTACCAACTATAAAGAATTGTCTTTTACCACCACCATTACAATATAACCATTGTAAGCAAACCGTGTAATGTGTAATACTACGTGTGTTATGTTAATTGATTTGTTTGTTTATTTTTTTGCTTTTTCTGTATAGACACGTTGTAAGAATATTTTTCCTCTCAGTAGACGTTTGAAAGTATTACGGAGGATCAAATTGGCAAGAACGATTTATTGAATGTGCTTACAAAAGACTTGATTAAATTTTTAATTCCACTATTCTTGTTATTTTGAAACGAGGTTTGCTTAAACAGCTCTTTTTTATCGATTCAGTCACTGAAAAATAATTGGTATAAGTACTTTTTTTGCTTTTTTAAACTATTGTTCTTGGTTTAGAAAATGACAGCATGCATAATCGGTGAATTTCTAAAATTAGTGCAAAAACCTACTTGTTTTGTATATTAAAAACGCCGGAAGTCGTTCTGTTAAACTGTTACAATTGCTTATTCTTCGTATGACGGTTAATACGAATCTGCGCAAGGTTAGAGTAAATTCACTAAATATGACTTCCTTTGGTTTCTTTGTCTCTTTTTGCTGTTTTCTTTAAATTTTCGTTTTTAAGAATGTTGTATGAGGTGTGTGGTTGATTATCCACCAAACATACTCTTGAACCCCAACGGTTTGAATCCCAATCATGAGGGCAAAAGTTAAGTTAAACCTCTTCTTGTTCATGTGGACTTCATACGAAGACTTAAGATATGAGGGTCCACCGCAACTGACCGTCAACTTACCCTAATGTTGTTGGTCAGCTTGTTTGCGGTCAGTTTGAACTAAAAAGATAACTGTAGAGTGTAGATGTTAATTTAGCAGATTTTTACATGTTGAACTGAAATACAAACTTGAAATTTCATCACAAGTACACTTTTTTCGTTGTTTGATTGTGTATTGGCAAGATTTTTTTCATTTCAGTTTTAACGAAAATAGAAATTAGAATATCGTGATAGCAGTACTTAAAATCTCGAACCAAATTGTTAATTTAAAGCGCGTTTTAGTGATAGCAGTACTTAAAATCTCGAACCAAATTGTTAATTTAAAGCGCGTTTTAGTGTTGTGAGTTGTGGAATTCATTTGTTCTGTATACTACTTTACTGCAACTTAAACTTTCTATTTCAAAATCTTATCAAGCAAATCACCAATCTTTTTCTCAGAATTTAAACTAAAAAATATTTTTAATTTCAAAATTTGAGACAGAAGTGAAAACCAAATTATCCTTGAATGCGTATGATATTTAAGCCCAGCTTATATATTGTAATCAAGGGCTTAAGTGTGATTTCAGTGCAAAATTGTCCATACCATACTTTTGTGTATCATATAAAACGTTGTTATTCATGACTTGCCAACCCTTTGGTATTTGAACTAGATTTGAACGTAAAAACGCTTAGTTGACTTAGAAAAAATTAGCTCGTCCAAATTCGAGTAAAATAAATTTTTGCTTGTGGTAGTGGAAAGACATCTTGTACTTAGAGTCCAAAACTACTTTGCTCTCTCTATAACAACGACTGAAATGTAAATTTTTTTTCAATGTGTCAGCGATTTAAGACAGGACTGTGGGTTAGTGCATGCGAACCCTCTGTTGGCCAAGTAGTCGGTACTTTAAAGATCATGTTTGCTTATTTGTTTTAGTCAGGAGACAGCGAAGTGACTTTTTGGTCTCGAGCCAAGTTGCCAAGCTTCTTACCTGTCTACCACACGCGGTGGAGCCTTCACAGTTCATACTTTTTTTGCTAAACGTCAAGCAGGAAACAAACAGAAGGCGTTTTATCATTCGAGTATTTTATTACGCTTTTCAATAAAGTCGTTTTCATTAATAGTCAAATTTCGCACCATGAAAACGAGTTTATTGAAAGTCATATTCAAATTTTGCACTACCTCAAAACGAGTATTTTAAGGAAAAGGTTTGCCTATTATGAGCTTATTGTGTTCAAATTACCCTGAAGTGAGGTACTTTCAAAGAATTAGAGAGTTTTTGTTAGGCACAATGCAACAATTTATAATAACAACAAGCACTGATTGTACGTTTTTCTCACAATGCAATACAAAATGTTCGCTTTTTCGCTCATTGCCGCTGTTGCATTAAAGATATTGATTCCCCCTGTACATTGAAAGTATCTCATTGGCTATGTTTGTTGAACAAGAGCTTTGATTAGTTTGAACGATTCTCCGAAACATAATGTTTCTGCAATGATTTGTTGCTTTGGCTTTTTGTAAAATGTGATTGGTCTACCAGAAAAGAGCAACTCCCCAATGTTTCAACTCTTGTATTTTTTTTCTCTTGAATTTGATCTTTTAAATCGCAAACCATGTGCATATATTTGCCGTAGTGTACTGCAGTATTAAAACATTAAAAATTAAAACCTACAAAACTCAACAGTCTGTTTCACCCATAAATGGGATCATCAGGGGTAAATCTTATTCTAGTAGAAACATCAGTGGCAAACCCCACAGTCTGTTTCGACCGTAATTGGAATCATCAGGGTAGATGATCCCATTTGCAGGTGAAACAGACTATTGGGTTATATAGGTTTTAATGTTTTATATACTGTGGTAATCTACTGTGATATTTCCTCTTCCTCTTCGTTATCGAGCGCTTTTTGAAACCCTGATATCAACCACAGACTGCACGAATTGTTATCTTTTGCAGTGTAGAATTTACTTCAAAAATAGGCTGACTTTAAAGCAACGCAATAGCTATAGAAAACAATATGCATAAAACTATGTTTAATGGATAAATTTGTTTCTATATTTAGCCATTATGGAGAACAGTAATCAATACCTCCATTATTTTTACGTATTGGCAGTGCTGTATGTTTCTTGAAGTGATAGTTCTTTTTTTGCGTTTGTACAGTACCATTATTATGAACTTTGTTGTTTTACAATTATGTGTTTTCTTGTATCATAGATGATCAGTTAATTGTTTTAAATCTGATCATTATTAATCAAAAATTTAAGTTTTAAACTTGTAAGCTGTTGAACAGAAAACATGTTTATTGAAGAAAAAAGTCTTTACAGAAGGTAAGAAATGATGATTTAAAAGTTATTGGGATAATCAAAATTATTTGAATGATTTTTTGAGATTGTGCTTATTATTATACAGTACTTTTTTTTCTCTATGTATTGCAGGTTTTTTGTCATTCTCTCGTTCGATACCAGCAAATTATCTGGATCAATCAATGATAAGGTTATGTCATTTACTCGTACGTTACATATTGTTTGGTTGTTCGTCTCCTCAAGAGTTCTTGGACTAGTTGTCCATTTTTGTGGCAAAAAAACTCTGGCAAAGTGGAAGTGTGAAAAAACTAAGATTAATGCAATTTTTTTGGCTAAAACAAGTCTTAAAATAACTTATTACAATACAAAGGCTGTGAGCAGTTTTATAGCACTAGCAAGGAGGGTTTCGGCAATAAAAATAACTTCTTCCAAAAAGGGATGTGTTAGCCTTCATAGATACAGTAAGTTCTTTCGCTGTATTTAATCAGGTTTACATTTTTAGATTTACCAAGTTCTTCCACATTTTGGGAGCAGCTGCTGCGTTTGCTATTGCTTACAATTACACTTCCAGGTCGTCTTCAGCAAACGCCGGCTCGGTATTTCACAAATGCACTTACGCTAACGTGGTGTTTTTGCTTTGCTGGGCAATTAACCTTGGTATTACGTTTTGGGTGTCGTTTGTAGCAGGTACATGATATTTCGCGATAACTTTTCTATAAACTGACCAGATTGAATTAGAAGACGTTATGCTGAAGCTAGTTCGCGGAGCCCATCTCCGCGTCATTGCGGCTACGGGCAGCACTGCTTTTGAAGAAATGTTGCCACGGCTGTTGATAAGTGGGTAAAAGTACCCACGGCCCCACACCAGACAATTGTTTTTGGGGGGGTACGGTTTTGATGTTGATGCCAACAAGCACCTAGCACTCTACTAAGTCTATGTTTCTTAATCAGAAAAACTTGTTCAAATCTGATGAAGTGATGAACTCTTTTTGGTTTTCACCAATACTTTCCAAGAAAAATGATGTAAGCTCTTGTTTGCTGAATGATCTTTGGGATCGAAGTTTATCTCAAGGGCCTGCGCAGCGCTGGCGAACCGTTGGCAACACTGTGTCCGATTTATCCAGCCTGAGATTTCCTCCTAAAGTCACCCCCCGTTTTAGAGACGAATTCGCTACCGGCTATGCTTTGCATGTTTTAATCATAAATTATAACTTTTGACGTGATCGTCAGATAAGTGCCGGTACGTTAAAAGTTGGTAGTGTTTATGAGTTTGTAAAAAGCATACGAATTTATTTGAATTTTTTGCATTTGCGCTGTAATATTAGCAACCGTAAAATCAGTTTAAATGAGCATTTTTTTTTTTATTGTCCTCCTACTTCACTTGCTCAGGCGATGGCATTGACAATTATCGCTTGTAGTTGGTTAAATTTAACAAATAGCCTTCACCTTTTAAAATAGACGTTAAAACAAAAAGTGCCTTGCGTTGTTGTGGTTAGTTAGGTTCAGAGTGCCTGGTCATGCTAACGAGCAAATTTTTTAGGATGACATATATCTAAACAATTAAGATGACATTTTATGATTAGTTTGCATTATTTCATGCCAAGTCTTTCATTGTACTTGCTGTATTATCCCGAAGGAATCCTGTACAAAATACCGAAAAACAAAATCCAGAAAAGCAAAATTCCGAATCGGACAAAATCGCGAATGGACAAAATCCCGAATTGGAGAAAATCCAGAACGAAAAAAAATCCCGAATGGAAAAAAATCCCGAATTGGACGAAACCCGAATGGAAAAAATCCCGAATTGGACAAATTCCAGAATTGAACAAACTTCAAAAACAGACAAAGTTAAGATTGATAGTGTACCTACTCACCAGAGGTGGAGTCCTTGAGGGCGTCCTTGGCCTCGAGGACACATTGTGAAGTTCTTGGCCTTGGCCACGAAGCCTCAAGTCCTTGAAAATTGCCCTGTCCTCGGCTTGAGGACAGCACTATTTTTTAAATGGTTAAAATTTTGTAGATCGGCTGAAAATTTTTTTTCTAGACTTTTTTGTAGATCGCCTGAGAAAAAATTTTTTTTTTGGGGGGGAAAACACTTGCGTTTGTGTCCTTGACCTTGGCCTCGAGCATTCCTGTCCTTGGCCTCGAGAGTGTCTGTCCTTGGCCTTAGCCTCGGATTTTTTTTGTGTCCTTTGCCTTTGCCTCGAGTCTTGTGTCCTCGACTCCACCTCTGGTACTCACACTGGCTTATAAGCCCTATAAAATATAAATAATTTCTAATAAAACTGCATGCTGTTTATTCGCTTGTGTTGTGGCGACCTAGAAAAACAGCGACATTTAATTGATAGTGTATTGCACTCAAGCGTGCACGCGTGTGTGCTACGAATTGTATTTTTTAAATTTTTGCAATAAAACTGTGTTAATTATGCATAATCGCAATTTGCTCTGAGTTATTCTAGAATAGGATTCGAAATGTCTATTCTAGAATTATTCTGGAATACTGTACTACATTATTCTACTTTGTACAACCCTATTTCCAACATTGCTTTTTTTTTTGTCAAGGGCAAAATTTGGTATGAATGTTTACAAAATCCAATCCAATTCGGAATTTTTTCCAATCGGGATTTTGTCCCATTCGAGATTTTTTCCATTCGGGATTTTGTCCGTTCGGTATTTCGTCCATTTGGGATTTTATTCAATCTGAATTTCGTCCATTCGGGATTTTGTTCGATTCGAGGTTTTTTCATTCGAGATTATGTCGAATTGGGGATTTTGTTTTTCACGATTTTGTCCGTAAACGATGTCGAAGCGTGTAACGAGTTTGCAGGGCGCGTCATTGCGTCCTGGCCGTACATCTGCTTTCGAAAAAATGTCGCTGCAGTGGCGAGCCTTTGGCAATACTTACGTCCGATTTGACTAGCCCAAGATTTTGAACCTCCTGCTTCAGAGACGAACGCGTTACCGCTTGACGAATTGGCCATTTAAAATGACATTATCTATTGACTTTGTGTTCATGTTTTTGATTGAAATATTGCCGACAATTCTACTGTTGCAAAGCAATGCACTGTAGCGTTTAAATGTTTTGTCTTAAAAATATGTCAAAAATCACTAATTTACTCGAACCTGAGCGATATGTGTGCTCACTGCTCATAATATGTTCAAATGCCTCTCCTAAAATACTACCATTTTCAAGTGATTGTAGAAGAATTTTCAAAATTAGCTTTAAATAAAATTTAATCGATGATAGTGAGGGGTTCTGGCGCATAAATGTCTGGTTACATCGCTTAAAGTGCGTTTTGCAGGACCTGTGATGATCAAATACTTGCATCGACATGTCTTCGCTGAAATTCAGAGCCATTTGTTCCCGATTTATTTCTTTGTCCAAGGTGTTACTTCAGTTGCTCAGTTGTCGATTTACTGTGTATTCGTAGATGACCTAACTGCTCTGTCTCGTCAAGACTACCAGATGGTAAGTGACACGTCGCTTGTAAACCTATTTACAATCGGTAGCGGAGTTGAGCTTGCAACATTTGTTGTGCCGAAATAAGAGAAAAATCTTACGCTGAACGTTTAAAAGAAATACTGCTTGAAATCGGTTTTATTGAAGAAATCAGAACTAGTGGAGGTAGTAAAGAGGTATCTCAAACTGCGAAAATAGATTTATTCCATTTGACTTCGTAGCATTGGCTACCCTAAGTTTCGAATTTTCGTGACGTCAGAAACGGATGACTTTGCACAATTTTTTGCTGAAATCAAACATCGCGTTTCTCATTCTGCAAGAAATAGCCAATTTCCCAAACTTTTTGCGGAATATGTCACGCTATGTTTGCATATTTATTCTGCAAAGTCATCCTTTTTTGATGTCACGAAAGTTCAAGGTAGGCAGTGATGCCAATGGTACGAAGTCAAATGGGTTAAATCTATTGTGGTACTGTATAAGGCAAACAGTGGAACAAGGTTCTTGAGCCGTATCTCTGAGCTATTCTTAGGTGTGCATTACCTACGTCTTTCGGTGGGCTTCTTGATTGGATTGTAAACTTGATCTTAGAGATTATTAAGCATGCAAACAAAAACTCTTGTCTCAAGATTTTCTTTTTCTCACCACTATAGTTTTTCCCTCTTCGTAGGAGGAATAGAGCCCAAAACCGATGAAGCGTGGGACACAAATCAGTTACAATTGAAAATGCGTTTTATTCGATACCTTCAGGGCCGTTTGGCTTAAAACATGCAATTTTTTTGCAAGTTGCTACGAGTCAAAGTGCTCAAAAACTACAGTTTTGGGTTAGTATTTTTCTGCTGATTAAGCGTAGGATAACTCTTGCTATGATCAATTGGGTATTGTCGGCCGACATATTTGGGCAAATTAACAGAAGTCAGAGGAACAAACGTACGTAATGTATGTAAGAGCGATTACTGCAAACAATGTGAGGCCAACTTGTCGAGTTACCCGAATAATCGTAGAAATAGCAAATAAAGTAGCAAATAGCAATTGGCAAGTAACCAATTAGTCCTGCATTATACAGCAGGTACCCAAAGTTTATAAAGTGGGTTAAACTACAGTGCACTACATACTGCCGTTTGAAAATTGCTCTGTGTTCTGACCTGCAGGATGTGTTTTATTATGAAAAAATCTTTAGCCTCACCTTAGAAAAATAGAAAAACAGTCCGTTTGAAAACTAGCTGGCTTGACTGCGAATTGGCTGGACCAAAAATTTCATACTGTTCTAACAAACAGTAAGATTTGGTTAAAGTACAATTGGCCAAAAGTTAAATAAAAGCAAATAAAAAGAAATAGATTTTGCAACGAATACGGCTATCATCAGTCTTATTAAAATAGAATCTCTACTATTCCATCAGTTCAGTACTGGCGTTGATTTTTGTGTTTCGTTGACACACTTGCTAATTTTTTCTCAGTTGGCGTTCATCGGAGCTGAAGTCGCGTGTGGGTTTTTGAACGGATTGTGGCTGGGTCCGAAATTGAACCAAATCAGTTTCAAAAGGATGGCGATGGAAAAGGAAGAAGGAGTTGTGTCACCCAACATAGGACCGAAACTTGAAGAAAGCGCCGTTTATAGCCAACTTAAGAAGCAATTCGGAATCTTCCATGGAATTTCAACGCTGTTAAATTTGTTTTCGCTTGCGGGGAACATGTACGTTCTGTATTTTATAGCTTCTGAACTCGTTGCTGTTGGTGGAAAAGTAGTGGAAAAAGTATAAACGGAAAAAAACAAGCTGGAGAGATACTATATAATTCTGGTATGGAAAATTATCATTTATGGTTTTGCCTTTGACGTTACTAGGTTTTTTAAGACGGCCGGCTTATACTCCTGCCGTTTTTCAAGAGGTAAATTCTGGAAAAGAAGTAAAAAAATTAATTTATGGGGTGGTTTGCTTATTTTTTAGACTTCCTTATTAGGTTTGGTCGGTGATGCGTTGCTACTACACTTAGGCGCAATGTATTACGTAATATCTAATATGCTTAATAGAGAACTGAAGGCAAAATCAATAAGGGTGTCTAAAGTTACGGCAATCGTATTAGATTAGATTGGCGTTGACTCCATCCTTCTTGACCGAGCCGTTCCGTAGATATCCTACTTCAAACACGATGTAGGAACTCCCTAATTTTAATTTTTTTCCGGTAACCTTGACGTTCCAATGCAGTAGTCTAGCCCATAGAGGCCTATATTAACTTAAATATGTGTTAAAAGGCTTCTGCGGCTTAGCCTAGTTATGGCCTTGCCGCACGATAGAACTGAGATGGTTTCCCCGATGTTATCAACGTCAGGGTTGCCAATAAAAACTATGATTAGAGTGGCCCCTTACGTCGTGTTTAATGTAGAATAGTTCTGGAACGGTTGGGTTAAAAAGGATGGAGCGAAAGCCAATCTAAATCTAATACAATTGCCCTAAGTTTAGATACTGCTCCATTGTTTTTGCCTTCGGTCCTCTTTTAAGTGCAAAATATGTAAAAATTCACTCTTACTCGATTTGGTTCACCTCCTTGCCTGACTTGCATTGGCAAAAACAAATTTGCTTTATGTGTTCGGAAGTTTTTGTATGTTGATCAATCTCGTTGCAAGCGCTTTCTTAATAGTACGATATCGATATTATGCTTGACGTGCTGCCGTCGACTCGCAGTGTAAAAATTGGAATTATGATGCACAGAATTTATATGGAACATTCGTTTTTTTAGTTTTTTTTGTGGTACACGTTGTACAAATGACAGGCCACGATTGTCCATTATAAATTTGAATCGTGCGAATGGAAAAGAGATTTTGCACACAATTCTGCGAGAACTTTTTCCGTTCAGATGATACGAATTTGCGATGTAAAGTAAATGGGCTTAATGACATTTTGTTCAAAACACTTACTCCGGTAAGAAGGATGTAAAATGCTAAAAAGTTCAATTGAAAAATATCTCGAACATCTTGATCGTCTCTGGCTGTCTGTTATTTCCAAAGAGGATCGATGTACTAGCATATGTCTTCCAGGAGCAAAAACCTTTTTTGAATATTTGGCAATTTTTTGGCTTTAACATTTCGGAAAAAAAAATTAAACCGTGACTTTTTATTTCGATGCACGTTGATCGTAGTTTATTGCTAGTTCTGATATTGGAACGAGAGTAGTGTTTTTGTATAGTACATTGTATCGATTAGAGGTCGAGTGGTAAGAGCGTCTGCTACTGAAACCTTAGACTCTGGTTCGGTTTTTAGTCGGGTCAATCTAAAGACTAAGATTTGTACTCTCAGCTACTACCGGTATATTTTCATCTGTTGAAGAAAATTCTGAAAGTCTATGCAGTGTTGCATCTGTACGACTGAAAATATGATAGTGTTTGTTGATCAGCAGATATTTTCTGCACCCAGTAGCGTAGCCAGGGGGGGCTATAACCCCCATTGGCATGTCGACCAAAATGCAGAATGAAAAAACACTACGTTTTTAGCACTTTTGAAACCGTTAAATGTACTAGAGTGGACTAAATAGTGATTTAAAACATCTTTTAAAACATATATTTAGGGGGGAGTAATTTGTTGAAAATAAAACTAACAAATAAATGAAAACTTCAAAAAATCGTCAAAAATACGCAATCAAATTTGATCGTAAGTGCAAAAATGCTAAACATAGGTGTCATCAACGAATATACTATAAACTAAGGAATAGTAGGGGGGTGGGCTATTCAGTATTGTTAATTACCAATATCTCTCAAATTTCTTCTCATTAGCCCCCCCCACAATTATTTTTCTCTATAAACTGTATACGAAATAGATTACTCCGTTTGCTGAGCTTTATTGAGCTATTCGATTTTATGATTTACCAGCATCTAAATAAGAGAACTAAAATTTTACCATTTGCCACCTCCCAAATAGCACATTTATGCTACCAGTTTGATCATATTTGCACTGCCAATTTCTAAGCCCCGTTTTAAAGGCGTTATTTTTTAATCAAAATAGCCCTAAAATTAAGTTATTTCTGCAAAAAAATGCAAAATTTTCGAGCGCTTGGGGCTCCGCCCCCAGACCCCCTGCCTCCGGCAGCTGAGGGTGGATCCCCCAAACCCCCAAAACAGCTCCCCCCCATTGCGAATTTCTGGCTACGCGCCGGTCTGCGCCTGTCTTACCAAGCAAAAATTTTGCGGCATGTGAAAAACATATCCTGCATTCATATCTTGCGACACTTTTTCTTGGTTCTTTGCATTAGCGATTCAGTGTCGTAGCTTGACCAGCTGTTTAGGTGTGGTCGGTAGTTCTCTTTTATAGCTATAAACTATAATATTAATGAGTAACTTTCGTAGCTGAGCTCGGGCCGCATTTCAACGAAGTATATCCTTATATTTAGAATGTGTCGCTTTTTTCTCATTGACCCTAGTTAAATGGGGCTCTTTTACGATTCGACAGTGTCGCCTCTGTGGTGTTGTGGTTAAGCCGCGCGTCTGGAAAATTTTCGAGTTCTATTCGCGCTGCGTTTTTTTAGTTTTTCATTATTTCAAAATGTTGCATTAATCGGAACCCTAACTCGAATGTTGCATTAGAGTTAGGTTTCGGGCAGCGATGCCAGCCTGATAGATAGCAAATCGAAGTGCTAAAAGATAGGGTACACTTTGGAAATATGCGCTCGAGCCCCTCGATGTCTTGTTGCTCTGGAGGCGATGTTAACTCACCCGTCGTGCATCACTGTGTATAATGTTTTATTTTGACACGCGGACGATACAGTCCATTATTACCAGCAATATAAGCAATCATAAAACATACAATGACGTGTTGAGTTGCAGTTTTGAAAGAATAAGAAACCAAATGTATACTAAAATCTGCCAAAAACTACGGATATAGCCTCCGGTTTGATTATAATTTTTGCAGAAGCTAAGTATTGTAACAGTTGTTTTTTGCTTGAATTGAAAAAAAAAAAGTTTAGGTGACAGAATCACTAGAATTTGTAAGGCCTAATTGTATTGAAAATTATTATTTTTGACTTCCACGCAATGGCACCAACTACATATTGTTATTATTGGGGTTTATTGCTGGCGAATCGCCGATATCATAGCACAAAAACACACACATAAAAGAAGAAAAAACGCAAGCATACCCTAAATAAAAAATCATACCACATCAGGCAACAGTTAGTTCTTTACTAGATCGTGGGATGTACCACCCTCATACTCTGTGCTGCAGTACATATGAAAGTATTTCGATTCATAAAAATACACCAGTGCATTAATCGATGCACGACTGCGTTTAACAAAGTTGAAAAGCGGCTTACGCATAACATCATCAAAGGTAAGTACATTAAAGAAACAATGATGGACACGGGTACGGGTATGACGGAGGGGACCATGTATCATTCTAAATGCATCATTGTAGGCTACTCGAAGGCACATAATAGTTGAAGTTATGCCACAACAAACTACCATGAAAAGACATGCACTACGACTTGAACAAAATGTTTTTTTAACTAAGTAGAACCAGTACTTAAATTGTAGGGAAATTGCGTCCCCATGTAGAGTTAGCGTTCCCCCCATTGAGATTTCTGCGCTTTCCACTAAAAGTAGGCTAAGCGTCTGGATGATTAGACGAAAAAGTGGCTGTGAGCACCAATAAATCTTAAAGCCCGGCCGAAGATAGTGCCAAATTACGGTGAAGACCTCTTTTTTTTTGGTTTTCAATCGAGTTTGGGGACAAAATCCCTTCAAATTTCAGTGACGACGTTTTTTCTCTTTTGGTTTTCAATCGAAGAAAAATTTCTGGACCAAAATAGTGTTACGAAGGCGTTTGATAAAGGCTGCGAAACTGTCCAACCGTGCACAATTTTACAGTTTAAGTACTGAGTAGAACACAGGGATATCTAGAACATTGCGAAATTTTTGACTTCAACTTGTTAGCAATACAGGTTTGTCTTGTTATCACATTTCTCATTAGAGCTCGAGTATCACATTCTCAATACAGGTTTGTCTCTGGTTTGTCTTGATGTTATCACATTTCTCATTAGCCTCGAGTCCATAATAATACCTTAATATCTTACTCTATCGACAAACTCAATCTTATCAAAGCCAAGCAGTAAAAAGGGAGGTACTGACAGCTTAAAATTCGATCAAGCCATTTCTGAGTTAAAAGGCTTATTGCAAAGTTGCGCACTGAGCAAGCAACTGAGAAAATTTTTGGCTGGATTAAAGCAGTTTTGCAAATTAAACGTGGTCGCTAAAATTGACATCAATGTTTTTAAAATTTGAGAATAAATGAGGCTAAATATTCGCTATAAAATTGAGGACTGTCAGCCTCAAACAAAATTTACTGGTTCTTGTTTAAAAAAGAGTTTGATAGTTACGAATTTCATTGAAAAGGAATGAGAGTGAAATATAAAAAGTGCGATTCTACAAGAAAAATACGCTCAACTTTCCAATAGAGCAACAAGAGCATGATGATGGACTTCTTGTTCTACGGCACGTAATACGCTGCTCCATTGATCACTATTAAGTGACGGTGAGTAGCATTCCATTTTTTTGATTGAATTGTCGTCATCACAGTAATTTTTTCCTCCAAACACATAGATGGTTCTGTCTAAAACACATGCTGCATGCCGCCATCTTGGCACATTTAAGTTGCTGACATAACTCCATTGGTTTTTGTTGGGGTTGTATTTTTCGACAGTCTTCGCTGCCTCATCACCCCAACCTCCGATTGAATATATGCATCCGTCAAAGTTGACAGCAGCAAACATTCTCCTGGAAGTTTTCATGCATTGGACGTCTTTCCACTCTCCATCGATGTCCCGTTTCTCCACAGTCCTGTCCTTGCTGTCATCATCTCCACCAATTGCAAAAAGACTTCCTTCAACTGTCACCAATGCGTGATCACATCTGCGTCGTTTCATCGGCTTGATCTTTTGCCATTTGTTGCATTTAACCGTATAATGCTCGGCTGAGTTCAATTTTGTCTGGCCAGTTGAACCACCTGCTACTACTATGTTACCATTGAGCTCTGCTGCTCCGAAATCAAATCTACCCTCGATCATTGGAGCGATTTCTTCCCAATGTAAAAAAGGGTCATTCAAATTCATTCGATAAACTTGGTTAGTTGCTTTGAACAAGTTGTTATCAATACTACCACCAATGCAGTAAATATATTCATTGATTTTCAAGCAACAATGATCTGATGTGACGGAAAGCAAATCTGGAAAAGCGATAGGTGGTTGTTCTGCATTGTTATAAACCTCCGCAACTGATTTTCTTCCCTCTCCTCCAATACAGAGGATTTTTGAGGATGTTTTTTTCTTCCTCGCTTCTTCGGATTTGATGTTCCAGTACTTCATGACCGCTTTGGAGCACTCAATATTGGTTTCTACCAGAGGGTGCTTTGACACTTCATCAGCTACAAATTCAGAAGGAAGCTTAGAAATTTTGACAGTGCGGAAAAGCTTTGGAAATTCATGTTTGCGATCATCTTTGTGTTGTATCCACTTTAGAATAGCTTTAAAAAGTAAAGTCTCTTGTACTTTGCTGCGATCCAGTTTACCGATAAAAAAATCCAATTCATCTTTCTCCAAGTTCTTGTAATTCTCCTCCTGTACAAGCTTATCAAAATTGTCGCTGATGAATTGGAATGCCAGTTTCAACGTTGAATCACTGCCATACGTGGTCGAAGTTTTGACAATTTGGAGGCAAGTGTTCACACTTAGAGCGTTTTCCAAAAATTCAAAACAAAACTTTTTTACCTCATCCATCTGCAAAAAGTCAGCCGACGCCAGAAGCAACATAACATTTTCAGAGCTGATTTCAATTCTACGTGAATACATGTACTCGATTAAGGCCTTGATGGAGTTTCCATCCAAGTGATCCGACTCTTTCATTGTGATCGGGTCTTCGTAACGTTCTTTAAAGTTTGACAAAAACATGGTTTCGAAGAAATTACTGTAGCACGACAAAATCATTCGGTTCGCAGCAATTGTCTGATCTCCCACATTGATAGTGACGTCATTAAACTTCTTTTGAGTTCTCTTTTGATATGCATAGTTGAGTAGTTTTGTGTTATTCTCCTTTCTTTCACGAGTTACAGGAGGCAGATCAGCGTTGAATACAGACATGAGGTAAAAAAAAGTAATTTAAGCAACTCGATATTAAGCAACCTTGTAGCGCTGTATAACATACCACAAAATACGTTTTTTACTGGAAGTTGTATTTTTTATATTTTATTTAATGCTAAATTATTCCTGAAGTGAAATAGGCAAAACTAATTTAATAGTTCACAGAGATATCATGTCTTACAATCCTACTTCATTTGACAACACCTTAATGCTGTCTCCGCGTCGAAATGGGTAACCATTTCAACCCCTAGTGACGCAGGTGAGGCGGAGCCCCCTATTGCGGAAGCATTCCCGTGTTTCGAAGTCAACTGACTTCATCATCAGTGTGAAGAGGAGTCGACACAATGCAAAGAATTTTGATCCCTGAACTAGGCTAACTCAACCGGTAAATTTGAATAACCAAGCTATCGGTAAAGGTTATCGTCTTCATCTCGTAACTTCAGCTGCTAAAAAAATTTAATGTTAATTTAATTTTACAGTCCCATTTTCGTCGAAAAAAGTTGAATAATTTTTTTGAACAGAAACAGAAATCTATCATACTTTTGTTGTCTAGGATTGGCTAAATCAATGGCTTAAGTACACTACGGGCAGAAGTATAGAGTGCAGTGTGCTTTAGTCTTTTGTACTATTTTATTTTGCAAACTGAGGAATCAAGAAGTGTTTCAATCACAAAATTAATTTCTGCCCGTTGTGTATTTTAGCCATTGATTTAGCCCACCCTATATAACCAGGTTTTTACTAATTTTTATACTTGAAGGGGAATCTCCGGCTTAGCCTCATTAATATTTTGTTCGATTTTCGTTTTTAATCTTGGTTTGCGATTATATAGCCTACTTGTGGCAGGCTTGGAGAAAATAAAATTGTAATTGAAAAAATTGTAATTAATTACACGATTTTGCTGTAATTGTAATTGCGAATTTTGAAAAGTCGATATGTGTAATTGTAATTGAAATTTTTTCTGCCTATTTTCAGTTACAATTAGGCTACTCGATCTATTATTCACTGAGATAGATGACAACAAAATGTGTTTGAACAATATCAATTTTCCTCCGATTGCAAATCGATATTGAAATTTTCTATCGGTAGCAATCACATCTGCAGTGACAAATCGAACATCAAAGTAGATTAGGGATAGTCA
Source organism: Trididemnum nubilum (assembly GCA_963965965.1). Lineage (NCBI taxonomy): Eukaryota > Metazoa > Chordata > Ascidiacea > Aplousobranchia > Didemnidae > Trididemnum > Trididemnum nubilum. The sequence goes on along the minus strand of OZ014482.1, from coordinate 26,901,657 downwards.
GAGATAGTTTTAGAGATAGGGTTAATCATATTCATAATCTTAATGTAGCACCTAGTCTAATCCTAACTAGCTCTAACTCCTAAGATAAAAAATAGCTAACATAGAATTGGCGTATGACGTCAGATGTGACGGAAACCGGAGGTGATTGTAACCATAGGCGTGGCCAGGATTTTTAATTGGGGGGGAGGGGGCAAACCACAAATAACATGCCATGATGTCATCAAAAATTTTCAAAAGAGGAACTTTTTGTGGGGCAAAGATATCATAGAATGGAAGATCTAAAGCCGTGGCCTGTTGTTGGCAATTAACCAGGATTTTGCTAAAGGTAGAGGTACTGTAAACTAATAGCTAAAAAGTGAAATTGTTTAACTTGGAAGACGTGTTGAGTAAGCTAATGTAACTCAAACGTATGACAAACAGGGATCTGAAAGCTGCAACCCCTGCCGCCAGAGGCTTTTGAGGGTCTGGGGGCGATTCCCCCAGCCACGGGTGCCGATCGTTGTTGAGCATTGGGGGTGATAATTAGCAACTTTACCCCAATTTTGCCCTATTTTCAACATTGGGGATATGAACCTCGATTACGATGTTTTTAGGTACGCAAATTAAGTGAAGACCAAAAAAAGAGGTCTTCACCAACGATGAAAGACTTTTTTCCGCGGAATTTCAGTGAAGACCATACAAAAAACAAAAAAAAGGTCTTCACCAACGATGGAAGACTTTCTTCCCCAAATTCAAGTGAAGACCAGCGCTCAGATCCAGACTAGATGCAGACCAGAGTCAAATTGTTGGGGGATACAGTCAAATTATTGGGGGTGATATATCCCCCCGGGTTTCGGCACCCCTGCCCCAACCGCTGGGCGATTTTTTTGTAATTTTTTGAAATAAAAAGCTATTTTAATTAAAATGGATCACATTTAGCAAGTGTCCAGTAGGGTTGTTAAAAAAAACCTTTTTTTTCAAATTTAACCCATCACCTCCGCAAATTGTTAGGTTGGTGATAGAAACCCCACATACCAAATTTTAGCTCATTCGGTCCACAGTGAGAGGAGGGCATGCAATTTGAAATTTTGAATTTTTGTCAAAAATTATGGATTTTTTGCCCGCTTTAGCATTAAGTTTTTCAGTCAAAATAACCTAGTATCTAAGCTTTTTTTGATTTAATATTGCTCAAATTACATATTAAACCCAGTCTATACCAGTTTGTAGTGTTTGTTTTGTATATGTATGAACAAAAAATTTTTCTTTTTTTTTGCTATTTTGACTAAAATATGTTAAAGTGCTTGGGCCATCTCGACTGCTCTCTAACACCAATACTGTTCTACAAACCACTGCTTAGAATGAGAAAACGACCAATTTATACTTTCTAATGTCTCTCTTCAAGTCTAGGCGATGACATACCCCAAGTTATTAAAACTACTGTATGTTTGGCATGTTCAAGCCGTAAGCAATATGATTTATGATTACAATCACAACTGTTATTTAATGTGATTCAACAACCAGCAGTTGATGAAGTTTCAAACATTATTTTCTCGCGGTCCAGCGTTTCTATGTTGGTTGTTATAATTCTGAGCAGGAGCAACTTCATGATCGTCCCATTTTCTGACTTTTTGTTTTTTTCAAAGTACTGTAAGATAGCAAAAAGTTGAAAGTTGGAATGATTCATTGCAGAATATTACCAAGTCTCACGACTAAACGCTAAATTATTTCCCTATCAACCGATTGCACACAGTAAATCGGTTCAGCAAAAATTCAGGAAACACTAGTTTTTGCGTTGTTTTAGTGCTACTGGTTTCGTGATAGAATAGCAAAATCAGCTTGGCAACCAACCTGTTATTTTCTTCCGGTTCTAACTACTGACTTATAAATGAGTGGTAACAGTGTTTTTCCACAAAAATAAAACTGTTGTTTGATTAGATGGTAAATATATCTACCCTGGCACAATCTTAAAACAATTCTACGACCTTGTTGCTTACCCATTCTGAAAAAGCAAATGCAACATTTGTTGCTGAACATAATATGATGAGTGGATTGTATTGTGCATCCAAAAAGCAGCCTCCGAAGGTAAACAGCATTTACCAATATTTCATGTTTGTGACTTGAATGCTTGCAACCAAAACACTATAAACTGTTACGGCAAAATTTTGCTCAAGATTGTTCTGTATAGTATCCTTGATTGCCACACATCTGACAAGCGCTGCTCTCACTCTGTTATCCTGCGTTGTTTAAACAAGTAGAGCACGAGAGATTGGCTAAAGGGATGATTAAATGGAATGTAAAAACATATATTTAGTATGCTACATATAAAACACTGAAAACCATTCAGTCTGTTTCACCCGAAGCTGCAATCGTTTCAGGAGTTAACCTCTAAAGGTCTGGCTAAGTTATAATAGTGAAACGGTAGGGTTTTCAATGCTTTTATCTTTGTATGATGTTCCAAATACAGGGTTGGTCGTACCTCATACACAAAAGCATTTAAACCAGCTGTGATTAACTAACTAATTTACTGATACGTGCATGCAATGCTTCACTGCTCTACAAAAGAACATGTACTTTTATACCGTAAGGCAGTGCACAAAATACATGTTCTTTTAAAACTGATTTTACATAAGTCTACATCCCACTCCACGTGATTGTTTAGTTTGCGACTTATGGCCAACCCTGTATACGAGGATGAATTCCCGAAACCAAAGCACGTTTTGTGCATACGTGATGGTTGGTCTGTTCATCAAAAACATACACGAGATGTATCTGGCCAGCTCTACAGGAAGAACAATCCAGGTTAATGTTTAAGCATTATTACCTAATGAACGGTCAGCCTAGACCCGAAACTTCGTAATATTTTGCAATGAATCATTCCAACTTTCAACTTTTTACTATATTACAGTACTTTGAAAAAAACAAAAAGTCAGAAAATGGGACGATCATGAAGTTACTCCTGCTCAGAATTATAACAACCAACATAGAAACGCTGGACCGCGAGAAAATAATGTTTGAAACTTCATCAACTGCTGGTTGTTGACTTACGTTAAATAGCAGTTGTGATTGTAATCATAAATCATATTGCTTACGGCTTGAACATGCCAAACATACAGTAGTTTTAATAACTTGGGGTATGTCATCGCCTAGACTTGAAGAGAGACATTAGAAAGTATAAATTGGTCGTTTTCTCATTCTAAGCAGTGGTTTGTAGAACAGTATTGGTGTTAGAGAGCAGTCGAGATGGCCCAAGCACTTTAACATATTTTAGTCAAAATAGCAAAAAAAAAGAAAAATTTTTTGTTCATACATATACAAAACAAACACTACAAACTGGTATAGACTGGGTTTAATATGTAATTTGAGCAATATTAAATCAAAAAAAGCTTAGATACTAGGTTATTTTGACTGAAAAACTTAATGCTAAAGCGGGCAAAAAATCCATAATTTTTGACAAAAATTCAAAATTTCAAATTGCATGCCCTCCTCTCACTGTGGACCGAATGAGCTAAAATTTGGTATGTGGGGTTTCTATCACCAACCTAACAATTTGCGGAGGTGATGGGTTAAATTTGAAAAAAAAGGTTTTTTTTATCAACCCTAGTGTTCAGAGCCATTTGAAACAATTAAATTTGTAACATTTGAAAGCCAATCGAAAAAATTTAATTGTTCATTCCTTTTTTCTTGTAATTTAAGTCCAAAACACATTAAAATTTTTGCAGTTTGTTGTTGAATTTTAATTGTAAGTGATTTATTTGGCCTAGATAGAAAGAAGTAAGGTGCATTGCCTCCTGTAACATTTTAACAGTAAATAATAATCCACTCGAAGATTTTCCGTAGAGATTTTTGTATTTTCATAAAATTAACCAGTTACAGGTGTACTATGTACGGCCAGGAGGCCCAAGACTCCTCAATTCAAATTTGATGTTTTGTTTAATGAGCATTTCCTCTAGCTATTTTTTTAAAAAGTATTTTGTGCGTAAAAACTAGCGATTGGGAGGTGAATTGTTATGGAAAAATAGTACATTAGATAGTAACGCTTACTAACCATGTTATTCCAGGGATGGATTTACATTGCGCGAGGCCCGTGGCACTTTGGGGATTTTTGCAACCTCTTTCTGTCAAATATTGGTCAAGACCAAGAAAGTCTTACCATCTGAGCGCGGGGTCATGGCACTGTGTCATAGGGTAAATCCGGTTCTGATTATTGCATTGCGTTCACAAAAATGGTTAGATAAGGGCCTGAGATAGCAACTTTCAGGACAAAACTCTTTAATTTCACCCGAGTTATACATTTCAATTGGTTGGCAAAATTGAAATGATGGGGCGCGGGCCTCCTGGTCGTCGATATTATTGTTAAATACTGTTGTACGCGTGCACTGTTGTACGCAAAGATGCTAAAAGAAACTGAAACTGAAGAAACAAGACTTTTTGTCACATTTTTTTAATTGATGGCATTTCGATTGGGGGTTGGGTCCCCCGGCCCCCTCCCGGGCTACGCCTTTGATTTTAACATCAATGCTATTTGTGATATTAAACTTTTGTGTGCTTTTTTTGCTTGTTTGCCATTGTGTGCTATTGTGTGCCAAAGCGATACTAATGATTCTGTTTTGTATGGTGATGTTAAATACGTGATATTATTCGTAAAAGTTAAAATAGGGTTGAATTGCAGTTCTAACTTGAAGTTGTAACGTAATAATTTCAACTTTTTTACAATTTTTAATTGTATTAAAACTTATTTTCTTTTGCACAAACCATTGCGGTATGATGCCATAGTTTAGCTAAAACCATAATGTTGCTGGAAGCGATATGAATTCACTAACATACTTGACAATTGCTTTGAAACGAAATTATGTACTGCAAAATTAAAGTTAAAAAAAGATTGGTGGTGGAACAAAGATAGAGAGAAATGGGGCTTTAATAGGTCTGATGTACAACTATAAAACTAATTCACTATGTTGACATAAGCAAAACTCGAGGCTTCGTATGTGAGTGAATTGGTCGCATTGTTTTAAGAATATTTTCATTGTAATTGTAATTGAAATTGTAATTGACTTACAATTACTTGAACTTGAATAATTGTAATTAAAAATTTTAGGTTGTGATTGTAATTAAAGCAAAAACAAGTAATTTTTCCAACCCTACTTGGAGGTATATTCGTGCAAAGCTTTTTACTCGCAGAAAACGTTTCTTCAATATTGCTATAAACATTCTTGTAAAAAAATTTGCTTATGTAGTCCGACCCTTTCATCATTTTATGCTGTATGCGGTACACTCGTTTAACATTGCCTTCACAGTAAACATAGACGCTTGTTTGTTAACCCCGGCTATATTTATAGGCTGACGCGGTAAAATCTCAGCACCTATACGTTCTTCCGGTAAAATAAAGCAAAGTAAGTGTTAACCTTTTATTTTTGATGTTTCTTCTCAAACTTCCGTCAAGCTTCATAAGAAAAACAAGTTTCTAATGCCGTTACGCGTACTCAGAGGTGGGCACTTGCGCCGCAACTATTTTACTTGCGATAGCGCGTGTGCCGCAACTATTTTTAAACCGTTGCGCTAACGCTTGCGCAGCAAGTATTTCAGCAATTTTGATCGCAATCGCGCAAGCGAAATTCAAATGCTACTTTCCAATCAGCTGTGATTAAAGTCTTGAAAAAACATTGACGAGGAAGATTGATAAAAGCCTCGTCATGGGAATTGACATTCGTCTACTGCTTGTAAAATTTCGATAGGATTCACAGCACAGTCAACTTTAGGCCCGAACCCGACCCGAAAAGCCCGGGCCGACTTACAACTCTGTCATAGCAGGGGCTTCTTTTGTTGAAACTTCCTCTCTGAAATATTTTGCCGATTTTTCAAAAAAATTTTCAATCATGTATTACAAAAAATGGTTGCAAAAGCATATTTTGAACAAAAAAAAATTTTGTGTTATTGTCTTTCCAGAAATACGCAACTCGTTTCTGAAATTTTGCTCCGTACAAAATTTAACGCGTTACTTGCAATAAATTGTGTTACGTGTTACCCAGAGGTGGAGTCAAGAACACAAGGCTCGAGGCCAAGGACATAAAAAAATTTCGAGGCCAAGGACAGACCCTCTCGAGGCCAAGGACCAAGGACACAGACGCAAGATTTCTCAAAAAAAAAAGGTCTTCAAAAATCTTTTTTCAGGAAAAAAAGGTCTTCAAAAAATTTTTTTCAGGCGATCTCTACTTGAGGAAACCAAAAAAAAGGTCTTTGCAGATTTTCCGCAAGGTTTCTGGCGTTTTCCAACGAAATTTCAACGATTCAAAAATAGTGCTGTCGTCGAACCGAAGACAGGCAATTTTCGAGGACTTGAGGCTTCGAGGCCAAGGACTTCAAAATGTGTCCTCGAGGCCAAGAACGTCGTCGAGGACTCCACCTCTGGTGTTACCGTAATTCAAAAACAAGAAACAACAAAAACTATTAATCGCAATTTTTGTTGCTTGTCTGGAAAACTTAAAAGATATTGCTACCTGGAGTGACCGCATCCGTGTAGCTCTTAATAATTATACTTAGGTGGTTCAATTTCTTTAAACAAAAACATGATGATTTTTGTCGGATGCTCCAGTCGTCAAAGATTGATGCCAACTGCTCCAAAAGAATAAATGCACAAATGCATCGCTAGCTCTTAGCAAAATAGAAGACGTTAAGTCATAATCTGGATCAGCCTCTGGTTGTCACAAAAGATGATTAAGGATGAGATTCGAAACCATGCCCGCAACAACCGGAGAATACACTGCTTTCGAAGTAGCGGCAGTCCTTTAACACAGGATAGATGTTAGACCACTTTGCCACCGTAGCCAATGTGTTGAAACAAGCATGCCAATATTGACTGGCTGCATTGAGATTTCGATGCGCCAGTATCGTCACACTCTGGTCTCGATGCTTGCGCTGTGCGGGTAAAGATTGTTGATCTACATTCTACTTGTCGGTAGTTGTTAGTTGATTCAATTTCTGTATATTGAATACATGATGATTTCTTTAGCATGCTCCATTCGTCAGAGCAGAGTGGGTGCTAATTGCTCCTGGAGCGCAAAATCAAAGAATCGAAGCTAGTAATGGATTCCTTGACAAGCCATTAGAAACAACATTGACCGCGAAATGGTTCGCTTACCAACGGATCCTGTACAAAATCCCGAAAAACAAAATCCCAATCGAACAAAATTCCGAATGGAAAATATCCCGAATTGGACAAAATCCCGAATTGGACAAAATCCCGAATGGACAAAATCCTGAATTGGACAAAATCCAGAAAACCAAAATCTCGAATCAGACAAAATCCCGAATGGACAATATCCGAATCGTACAAAATCCCGAATTGGACAAAATCTCGAATGGACAAAATCTTGAATGGACAAAATCCCGAAGTGGACAAAATCCCGAATTGGACAAAATCCCGAATTGGTCGACATCCCAAATTGACAAAATACAGAATCGAACCAACTTTAAAGATTAAGTCAAGATTAGTGTTCCCTCTAAGCTGTGCGCGTGTGCTCGCGCACACAGCTTTCAGAGGCTGCGCACTCGGATAAATTTCCTGCGAACAGACATGTTGCTGCGCAGACATATTGTTGCACATGGGTTGTTGCACAAATATTACAAAAATTATTCATTTCAAAAAAAGAGCGCACACACCAAAATTTTTGGGCACACAGACTACAAAAAATTAGAGGGAACATTGGTTAGGATTAATAGTGTACTTATTACTGCCTTATAAGCACTAATAAATACAAATAATTATTTTGCCGACAAAACTGCATGTCTTTCATTTGCTTGTGTCATGGCGACCTAGAAAAATTGCGCATATACAAAAATAGAAAGATCAAGTCAAAAAACTTTGCATTTTTGTCGAATTAATTAGGTGCGAAGCAGTTTGTTGGTAATAGTAAGTAAGTAAGAAATTTATTTGGCCTTAACCACAGACAACGTTGTTCAAACAAACATTCATGGGACATAACATTGGATAAGGCCAGGGGAGCACCGAGGAGCATTATCGTTTTCGAGTCGAGATGCTCCCCGGCTCAAATCATGAATTGCGAGTTGTAGTACAAGCAGCAGATACATACGGGCGTACAATCAAGCAAACGTTGCAATATACGGCAGAAAAAAGAAAAGTGATAAAATTGCATCATTTAATCGGATTAGTACAGTATGAGATTAATAGCAATTGACAAGGTATATTCTCTGCACTTTTTTTTGAACGTAGTCCACGAGAAATTTTTTATGTAAGATGGTATTAGTGATCAATGTTGTGGCCCTCTGAACGACAATTGAGTTTTCGCTATTTGTTTAGATACTCTTGGTGAGAATAATTTGGTTGTTTTTGCTTGTCTCGTATTATATTTGTGCAAATCTTCAATTTTAGTTAACAGTAATAATATTGAATAATAATTGGCAATTTATTCCAATTTAGTTGGTACTTAAACTTTCTTAATTCCAGTTGATAGATATCATGTAATTTAAGAAGTTTCAGTCGTTTGAAAAGCGGTGTAACATGGTCAAATTTCCGACTACCTGTAATAGTTCGAACAATATATTGTTTAATCTCGCTTCCAATTCCCTCAGTACTGATTTAGACGTAGATCCCCAAAGAATTATTCCATATTGAATTCGACTATAAACAAGACTGTAGTATAGCATAAGCAAGATATGGTTAGGGACAAGGTTGCAAATACGATAAAACAATCCCGAATATCGTGCAAGTTGCTATGAAAGATGTTTTATGTGAGGAGTCCAGTTAAGCTTATCATCGAGATATACACCAAGATATTTCACACTGTCCGTTCTGCTTAATTCTTCATCATTTATGAACAAGTTGAAGTTACATGCAGCAGGTTTGTGGGGGTATTATTGATTAGCATAAAATTCGTTTTATTGTAATTCAATGATAGTTTATAATTGTAAAGCCAAAAGTTTATATTTTGAAGTTCTGCATAAACACGAATTTGTAAATCGTTTATGTTTGTGTCCGAGAGACAAAGATACGTATCATCCGCTAACAAAGTACTTTAAAATTTGGATGCCTGGGGGAGATCATTTATATACATTAGAAACAAGAGTGGGCCTAAGCATGATCCTTGGGGCATACCACAATTAATGCTTTCATAACTAGACATAGTGTTTAATATCTTGGTGTACTGTTAACGGTTCATTAAGTAGCTTCGCATTAAGCTTAATACAGTTCCTTTCATTCCAAACAAACCTTCAAGATTATACGATAAGATTTCGTGATCTACTGGGTCAAAACCTTTTGACAGACGTCTAAAAACAAGCAACAAGAATAGCGATCATGATCAACGTTTTCAAGTAAATTTTCATAAATATGGCTAACAGCATGAATTGTTGAGAAGTTTTTCCCTGAAGCCAAACTGGGTTTCACTTAGCAAGCTATATTTTTTTAGAAATGCGCTAATTCTACTATAGATCATTTTTTCAAAAAGTTTATCTAGCTGTGACAGCAATGAAATTGGCCGATAATTGGTGGTTTTATTTTTGTCGCCTTTGAGGGTTCTAAAAAGAGAGAGTTTTTACACCATTTTGTTTTGACAATCTCACGTCAAACTGGCGCAGTCGATGAACCCATTGTTTTTCCAATATTCGCAAAATAGTTATTTAATGTTTCTGCAATAGTTTGGGAGTCATTAGTTTCATTTCCATCAACAACAAGTTTGCCAGGAAGCACATGTTCCGATTTATTCAAACGAGGACTAAAGCCAAACTTAATGGGGGTATCTAAAGTTAGGCCAATCGCATAAGACTAGATTAGCGTTGACTCCATCCTTTTTGACCCATCCGTTGCAAACAGGCGCGTAGCCAGGATTTGGAAAAGGGGGGGGCTATTTTGAAAGAGTGAGAAGTGTGCAAAAGACCTTGACTCGAATTTTCATTGACCTTGAATCAGTTTCAAACGGTTTGTCCGAAATTTGAGACGAAATGTCTCGGAAAGATTAGAATTTCAAAGGTTTTTTCCGCCCAAAATTAGGTGATCTCCAAAAAAAAAAAAAAAAAAAAAAAAAAAGGTCTTCGCCAAAATTCAGAGTGATTTTTCGGCCGAAATCCAAAATTCAAACGTTTTTTCCGCCCAAACTTAGGTGATCTCCAAAAAAAAAAAAAAAAAAAAAAGGTCTTCGCCAAAATTCAGGGTGATTTTTCGGCCGGAATCCAAAATACAAACGTTTTTTCCGCCCAGAATCAGGTGATCTCCAAAAAAAAAAAAAAAAGGTTTTCGCCAATATTCAGGGCGATTTTTCTCCCAATTTCGCAAGTTCAAACGTATGAGGGGGGGCTCTTTTCGTATGGGGGGGCTATTTTCCATTTTTCACAGAAAATCGGCCTCAAAAGCACAAAAAACATGCGATTTTGCATCCTTCACAAGCCAATGGGGGGGCTCGAGCCCCCCCCCGCCCCCCCCTGGCTACGCTACTGGTTGCAAATATATTTTACTTCAAACTCGACGTCGGTGACTACTGTAATGCAATAAATTTTAATGATTTTTACTGGCAACCCTGTCGTTGATAAGCATTAGCGTCTTAGCGACGACCTCCCGGGTCTAAACCTAAAGCAAGGATTAGGCTACTGCATTGCGTTGTTTCGCTACGCACTAATCAGTTTGACTTATCAGCACAACAGATCTGAGCTGGTAAAAAGAGTAGACTTTTCGGTAGCTAGCGATTTCAGTAAAAATCAAGCTGGCAGATACATTTCAGTATAAATCCTAGCCTAGTGTAGCGATAAGGTTTTTATTACTAGGTTACACAGTACAAACTCATACATGATAATAAAACTACCATTACTTGGGTAGGCCTATTATATTTGCTTACAGTATTTTGTGATCCTAGAATAAACTTTTCCATCTAAGTTGAAAACAATGGCCTACTAGCCTCCTTTAATACCTCTACTATCCTTACTTTTGTTTGTTTTTTGACGTTTGTTATCTAGGCTATCCCTGCTCGGATCTATTCTGCTGACTAGATCAAACTGATTAGTGCGCAGCGAAACGACCTAATGCAGTAGCCTAATCGTTGCTTTAGAATAGAACTGGGAAGGCCTTGCTAAGACGCTAGAGATGGCGCGGATAACAAAAAATGCATCCGCATGCTGCGCTGCGTTCGCAAACTTTGTCCGCATGCTGCACCGCACCGCATTCAAACACAACTAAGTTGACGCTGCACCGTGCCGCACCGCAAGTTAAGTATCTTTTAAATTTCCACTAACATCAGAAAAAAATTAGCTCCCTAGCTTATGACATATAAAAAAATTGATTTTAGGGGTATTATTTTTAGAGAGTTTTCAAAAGAGTCGCTCTCTCAAACCATGTCAAAATATTTGTTTTTTAAACATCTGCCGGTATAAAAAAAGTAATGCCCTAGCTTGAGTCGTTTCAAAAACTAATTTTTGGGGAGTCCATGTGGGGGCCCCTGGGGGGGTGGTGGTACCTCCATACTATGTCAAACTATTTGTTGCTTAAATATCTACCAATATAAACAAAAAACTATCACCCTAGCTTGAGCAATTAAAAAAAATTAGTTTTTTAGGGGCACATTTTGGGGGGGTTCTGGGGAGAAGCCTCAAAAGAACTCAGGAGACAAAACAGCATTTGCAGCCCAACAAATTTACACAAAAATTTGATATCGATGTAGTGTGGTTTAGGAGAAGAAGAGTGCACAAAATTTAGAAAGCAAAAAATGAAAAAAGAAAAAAAACTCAATGCGGCTAAAAGTGTAGGTAGAGATGAAAGAGTATCTTACGACATATAACCATGTGAAATATTTTTTGCCGTACTTAAGCCGTTTTTGAATAAGACCGCTTTTTATACCAAACTTTTGAAGTAGTTTTCAGGTCCTAAACCTGAAGTTACGGGACTCATTGCCTTGAAATTTGGCACACACAAATAAATAACTTATGAATTTCAAACTGCTGTCAAAATTTCGTGTAGCTAGATCCAACCATTATCGAGTTATAAGTAAAAGTCTGAAACTTTGCACTCTTTAACTTTGAAAATGGCCGAGTAAAAACTAAAAAACATGCGATGTGAGATCAGTCGTTTCAATTATAGGCTTTCAGCAGTAGCGTAGCCAGGGGGGGGGCGGGGGGGGGCTCGAGCCCCCCCATCGGCTTGTGAAGTATGCAAAAACGCATGTTTTTTGTGCTTTTGAGGCCGATTTTCTGTGAAAAATGGAAAATAGCCCCCCCCATACGAAAAGAGCCCCAAACTTGCGAAACTTGGGAGAAAAATTACTCTGAATTTTGGCGAAGACCTTTTTTTTTTTTTTTTTTTTTGGAGATCACCTAAGTTTGGGCGGAAAAAACGTTTGAATTTCGGATTTCGGCCGAAAAATCACTCTGAATTTTGGCGAAGACCTTTTTTTTTTTTTCTTTTTTTTTTTTTTTTGGAGATCACCTAATTTTGGGCGGAAAAAACCTTTGAATTTCCGATCTTTCCGAGACATTTCATCTCAAATTTCGGACAAATCGTCTGAAACTGATTCAAGGTCAATGAAAATTCGAGTCAACGTCGTATGCACACTTCTCACTCTTTCAAAATAGCCCCCCCCTTTTTCAAATCCTGGCTACGCGCCTGGCTTTCAGGTTTAATTTGCCTTGTGTGTGCTTGCTATCAGTTTTTTTGCGCCATGTTTTGGCAATCAAAAACAATCTACCCAGTTCCAGTTTACCTGATAATTTCATGCAACTACTATACTAATCCTGAACCAGTAGCTCAATTAATGAAATATAAGGTGTCACGTGCTCTGCATGCTGTCAAAAGCTACTACACTTGAATGAAACTACCCTATGTATTAATACCTTTGCCGTTTACATGTGTGTTGGATTGGGGAATAAATTTTGCTATTACGTACCGGTAGGCTATTTTTTGTCATTGGAAATAAGTGTAGCCTAGTCTTCGTACTCCTACTACATACAGACATAGGTCTACCAGATCTGAGATAGGCTGCAGACATAGGACCGATAGCCTAATTCTTGATGCCATGACCTGTTGACGAATAGGCTACACTGAACTAACTCTTGCACTCTGAAATACAAGCGCATGTGGAGTAGAAACTGTTGTCTAGCTTTGGGCTTGTACCAATACCCTAGGCATAAGCCTACTGCAAACAGGGAGGGTGTGTCGCTAGGCTTTGTTTTGTGCCTCTACTCTGATGATTCTTTCCAACAAATCTGTTTCTTCTACATTTGTTTGCCTTTGTTTCATCTTGTCACCAACAGGGGTGCCGAAACCCGGGGGGATGGGGAGATATATCCCCCCAATAAATGGACTGTATCCCCCCCAACAATTTGAGTATAGTATAGTCTGCATCTGCATCCCCCCAATAATTTGACTTTGGTGTGCATTTGAGCGCAGGTCTCCCCTAGAATTTGGGGAACAAAGTTTTCTTTCTTTAGGTGAAGACCTTTTTTTTGGTCTTCACTTTATTTACTCACCTGAAAAAAATCGTGGTCGAGGTTCATCCCCCCAAAGTTGAAAATAGGGCAAAATTGGGGTAAAATTGCAAGTTATTCCCCCCAATGCTCAACAAAGATCGGCACCCCTGCTCACCCAACGTCCTAAACCTTTCCTAGTCTAACCTACCAAAACCAAAATCCTTTTGTTGGTGTCAAAAAAATAAACACGTTCAGTCGATCAAAACTAAGTTTCTTGTTGCCAAAATAGCCGATTCTAGAATGCTCCGAATTCTGAAAAAATAAACTTGAACTGAAGGCACCTTTTCCTGTTTTAGTAGCATGCATTGTCTTCAATTCATACGGTATAATAGTTACATCCAGACTAACCATTGTTGTTCATAAAGAGAAAATCACCAACAATAATAGAAAAAAAAATGTAACAAAATTTTAGTACGCGGCGCTGCGCTGATGCTGTGACGTAATGCAGATTTTAGTTGCCACGCTGCGCGGCGCGGTGCACCAACAACAGCGCGCGGCCGCGTACGCTGCGCTGTTGCCATCTCTATAAGACGCTAATGCTTATCAACGACAGGGTTGCCAGTAAAAATCATTAAAATTTATAGCATTACAGTAAAGTTACCGACGTCGTGTTTGAAGCAAAATATCTCTCCAACGGATGGGTCAAAAAGGATGGAGTCAACGCTAATCTAGTCTTATGCGATTGGCCTAACTTTAGATACCCCCATTGATTTTACCTTTAGTCCTCGTTTAAGCCAACTAATTCACTTAGTACCTTCCCCAATCTATCTAGTGAATTTTGATTAAATGACAGTAATGTTTGATAATAGTTTTGCTTAGCCGATTGTAAAGCCCTATTCAGTGTGTTCAGTGATTGGCACAGCGGCGCTACTAGCGCCGCTACTTTTTCGATAGCGGTAGCGGCAGCATCGCTGCTTTTTTCGTCACCAGCAACAAGAGGCAGCGCCGCTGTTTTTTCAGCCGAAAAAGCGGCAGCGCTTCAGCGCTGTTTTTACGCAATTTTTTTCCCGCTGCCGCTACTGCTAATAAATTCCTACCAAGACTTTTTCTATTCACAGTTTCACACGTTACCGTTTGGAGTCTTTACTTTCCGCTTGTTTTCACTCTGCTGCTCTTGTTACCACGTTATTTTAGTTTAGTAGAACATACAAGGTTACCTTTGTGACCTTTTGTCGTTGCTCGTATACTGTATGTACAGGCAAGTTTTATCGTACGTGGTCCCATTTTTTTAGAACCAAAATTGAACGAATAGTATGGTCACGTAGCGGGCCAATTTAAGCTGATAAAACCGATTTCAATAAAGCCGATTTCGAGCAGTATCTCTTTTACGAAAATGCGATAATTGCAGTTCGATAAATTGCTAAAGACTTGAAGACCGCGATATTTCCTCAAAATGCTAGCAATTAGTAAAGCAAATAAAGATGATTTGTCGGCTATCTGGTCACAGACCACATTATAGTTTGTGGACTGCAAGTAGAACAGCATAGTAACAGGCCCGGCGCCAGAGTAGTGTGTTTCGGGGGGCACAAAAACTTTTGGGGGTACGCTTACGCAGCCGAGACCAGACGCATTCGGAATGCCGCAGCAATCTGGTGAATATTTGCTGTAAATCCTATGTTATCCTCCTTTGGTATGGATTTTGCCCTCAAATTTGGAGGTGAAGACCAAAAAAATAAAAAAGGTCTTCATCGCAAAATCTTAAGCTACTTGATCACGTTCACTCAAAATGAGTAATGTGTTGCTGTTTCATTGAAAAAAAACTGTCTGATCTCTACGCGAGGAATTATTTTAGTGGTTGAGGGCCGAGCGTGTGATGAACAGATCGACTACTTTACAGCTATAAGAGCCAGGATAGAATTGTACATAAGCTGAATAGTGTATGTCATCATGCTTTAATGGCAAAACCTTAGCTTATTTGAGTCGATATTTCTTATTGCCTTTTATTAGTGTAGAAAATGCAATAAGGATTTTTGCTTCCTAGTGTAACTTCCAAGGACAACTTCCTAAGTAATTTCCAAAGCGCTGGTTTGACCAATTCACATTTTGAAATGCTTGTTTTTTTGCAAGGAGCATGCCAACAACTAATTGAATGATTTGCTTACTTGTCTACCATTTAGGCCTGCTTATGCCGATTGTAACCTGTACAAATGTATTAAAAGCTGGAATAATTAACTTTCGTAAATAAAGTTGAAATTTCACCATTAGATACCGTATTTGAATGCCATCGTTCTTTTTACTACTTATTTTTTTAAAGTAGCGGCAGCGGCCGCTGTTTTGCATGCAAGTAGCGGCAGCGGCGCTACTTTTTTATTTGAGTAGCGATAAGCGGCAGCGCCGCTGCTTTTTTTGCCAAATAGCGGCAGCGCCGCTACTTTTCAAGTAGCGGGTGCCCAGCTCTGAATGTATTACGATAGGCCTTGTAAGCTTTAAAGTTATCTTCAGTATAATTACGCTGCAATTTAGCATACATTTTGTTTTTTCGTTTAACTGTTTCAGGTACAACAAAACTCGGAAAAAAATGCTCAAAATGCGCAAAAATTTAAATCATGAAATTAAAAAAAAAGCATGAATAAAGTGATCTTTAAACCTAAAAAACGCATTTAGATTGAAAAATGTTGTTTTTTTGCCCTATTTCAATGGAAACGATGACGCCAAAAAATTGTTCAAACAATGTCCCACTAAACAAAATCGACAAAAATTGTCCCACAAACAATGAGTATAAGTAACGGTATTAATTGAACCACACAGTGCGATGAACGGATACTACTGATTAGGAAGGCCGGATTTACTCCAAATCACATTGTCATTGCTTGATAGCTTTTGATATGAAGCAACAAGATTGGCGACAGGTACCTCATCACTTGACGACTATGAATCAGAAGACAAAGTTTAATGAAATCGAGAAGTTTGCACTACACTGGAGCTTTCTACCTCACTTGGGTAATATGATGCATCTGATTTCGAATCCGAAATTGAAATATCAGACTACGATGTTTCACTCTCATTATTCACTAAACTTGACTAAACTTGTTGACTAAACTTGACTAGACTAAACTTGTTCGCTTCTCTTCTCTGACAACTAAATCACGTAATCTAAGCAACATTTTCATTTTAATTGATCTTATATTCTGAGCAAAATAATAACAAGTTTAGCTTTCATATTCTGCAGATTACTGCAAACAAATTTGCATAATATAAGTAACGAAGTGATAAAATGAAAGCCAACTAGGTCTTTTACTCCGCTCTTCTAAAATTTCCTCTTTAACGGCTCTTAAAAACTTGCTTTCTTGTAGACATTCTATTTTTTGTCATAAATTTTTAATCTTATGTTTCAACTTGTCGAATATAAGTCAAGCCACTCATGATCTAACATTTCTGATACAATGCAGAATAGAGGCTGTTCAATTGTCATAAAGACGCTTTTGCCAAATTTAATATATTCAACTGACGTCATTGTGACGTTATATCCCATGTTTTGCTTGGGATGTAACGCTTTATTCTTCCCTCACCCCCTTTATGAGGCATCATAATATGATATCTCGAAAGACCCTTACTCTTTTTGATTTTGGATGCTGTTATTACATGCCTTACGTGCGCTTGAATTGCTCTAACTGCACTGTGGGACATTTTTTAACCACCGACAAATTTACTCCTACAATCCATGTTTTAGTGTTTTTCCTTCTTCAAAGGTAGCGTTGTTATCTGTTATAAATGTAGCTCACAGTTGAAAAGAAACAAAAGCGATTTCCTTAATAATTGACAAATTGTTTAACTCCCAAACATTGCTCAATTCTTGAAAGCCAATTTCACTCTTAAGTCTAGGTTTAAATTTGATTTATGAAAAATTCTCAACATTTTGAAACTTCACAGCAGGTTAAAACAATACGTCAATGTTATTGCAACATGCGTAGCGACACGGGATGTTTCCTGTGCGGCTGAGCTTTATGCAGAAGACTTTTTGTAAAAGGGTTGAAAAGTGTCCCCCCGTAAGCACATTCGCTTAAAAAATTGGTGGGTAAAAATATGTCCCGCGGTACCTGAAAGAGTTAACAGATTTCAGCAGCAGGGTAGACAACAACGGCTTTTGTTGTAATCATCTTTCTTTTTTTGAAGCTCGCTTTAAAGGCGCATGCTTGTCTACCACTGCAACAAAAATAGAAATAAATTTGTTAAATACAGCATCGACTTGATCGCTATTTTCCACTGAAAAATTGCTGAAATTTTGATTTAGATCATCGGTAAACCTTTCAAGTTGGAAATTCTTCATATCACGAATAAATGAAAAACTTGATGCCCTCTTTTCATGAGCAGACTTCAGAGATATATTTACGAATGTGACGTGGTGATCTGAAATATCTGATATTGCCTTGCCACTATGTGTTGCCTCTGTACTTTTAAGAAACAAGCTTACGTTTGTATGAATGTGGTCAATTAAAGTTTTTGAAGTTTGGGTTATGCGAGTCGGCACGTTTACGAGACACTTACACGAACAGCCAAGCAGATTGCTAGCATATTTTTGAATGGCATTATTTTTGCTACTGATATTGATCAGATCCAGATTAAAATCTCCAAAAACAAAGTATTTAGCAGTTCTAAGATTCAAGTCATGCATGGTGCCAAATAGCGCCGTATATTACACCTATAAAAATAGGATAGGGTTTAGCTTCTATTTTAATCCATATATCTTCAACAAAGTTTAAATTCAAATTGATATTATTATTTTGACAGCTATACGACAATTCTTCGTTTATATAAAAATCTACCTCACCAGCTCTTGTCGGGCTGATTTTGTGAATAAACACGTAGCCGGTTAAATTTCAATTAAGATTATAATTAGTATTATTTAATTTAGTTTCAGTGATTGCGATTACGTCAGGTTTAATAGCCAATTGCCCAACAAAAACTGACAGTTTATCGATGTTTTTTGGCGAACTTCTTAGATTGAAATGCAACATAAACGAACTATAGCGGGGGCCTTGCACTTATCGCGTTTGACGTCAACTCCTTCAGTTTGCAGGAATAGAAACTAGGCAGTATTTAGCATAAATTAGCGAGTTTTGTGCTTGACAAAAATGTAACCAATACAAGTTGTTGGCCCACTAACAAACTTCCTGAAAATAAAATTTTCGTTGTTTCCAATATTGCCTTGTTTTTTTGTCAAAAACGAAATTTGGTATGAACGTTTTCAAAATCAAATATTAAATGTTTTTTGCTGTGACTAAAAGGATTTCTTTTGAATGAAACTAAAACCGGCAAAAGAGCAATAATAAGGTTTAGAAAATTTACTTCAGTTCAATGATTATGTGTTATGGTCATTACATGTTTTAATGCTGCTTTTTGTTTCTAAAACATAAGCAAAAACACCTGACGAACATGAATTCAAGAGGAGTGCAGGACAGTTTGATTAAGAAACTTACAATTTTTCTTTATTTTGATTTTTTTTCAATTACTTTATTTACAAAAATTACACTGAAGGTTTTCGGCAAAACATTATACCCTTGTCAAAGCATCTAAGCAATATAACAAATCACTATAGTTTCCACACGGAATAAAATTAATTAACCCTAACTTTTGCTGACTTTTGCTGACTTTTGCAGTCGTTCGAATTATAACCAACCACTTACGTCAACACATGCAATTAAACGAATTAAATAATGTAGTTAAATGTTGGATAAGCGGGCGAAAAAGTTTGCTGAAGTTGTCACCATAAATGTATTTGAAATCTAAAGAAAAGCAGTAGCTGATGTGATTGATTTTCAAATTACTGTCATACCAAAATTCGATAGAGTTAACAATCAAACACTATCGAAGCAATGAAAAATCACAAAACTTTGTTGCTGTAAAAAATATTTTGATCGGTTAGGCAGTGTTTAAACGTTCGATCACTTATCATTTTGTCTTCACGGTAATAATTTGAAAATCGCTCATAACTTATTCTCTTTAAATTCAAAACATTTATAGTGACAACTTTAGTAAACTGCTTCGCCCGCTTATCCAACATTTACCTGCGCTGTTGAATTCGTCTGATCGCATGTGTTGACGTAACTAAATAACAGAGGTGGAGTCCTCGAGGATAAATTTTGAAGTCCTTGGCCTTGGCCTCGAAGCCTCATGTCCTCGAAAATTGCCCTGTCCTCGGCTCGAGGACAGCACTATTTTTTGAACCGTTAAAATTTTGTTGGAAAGCGCCAGAAACCTCGCAGAAAATTTGCGAAGACCTTTTTTGTTTTCCTCAAGTGGAAATCGCCTGAAAAAAATTGTTTGAAGATCTTTTTCGCCTGAAAAAAATTTTTGAAGACCTTGTTTTTGAGAATGCTTGAAAAATTTTATTGAAAACCTTTTTTTTGGAGAACACTTGCGCTTGTGTCCTTGATCCTTGGCCTTGTCCTCGAGAGGGTCTGTCCTTGGCCTTGGCCTCGAAATTTTTTTTGTGTTCTTGGCCTCGAGCCTTGTGTCCTCGACTCCACCTCTGCTAAATAAAACATAAAATCAAATCAAGTCTTTCATTATACTCGCTGCGTTACGCCGAAATGTGTAGTGAGTTGGCGGGGCCCGTCTTCGCATCATTGCGCCCGGGCAACACAGCTCCTTTTAAAGAAATGTCGTAGCGGTGGGGAGCCGTGGGGAACACTGTGTTCGATTTGACCGTCATGAGATTTGAACCTCAGATCTCCCGCTTCAGAGACGAACGCGTTACCGCTCGACCAACTCGCCGGTCCAGAAAAAACATTAAAACGTATAATGACCATAACACATAATCATCGAACTAAAGTATCAAATTAAATCAAATTTTTTTGCTCTTTTGCCGGCTTTGGTTTGGTTCAAAGGAAACCGTTTGAGTCACGGCAAAAAACATTTAATATATTTTGATTTTGAAAACCTACTTTCTATTCCTGCAAACTGAAGGAGTTGACGTCAAACGTGATAGTGCGAGGCTCTCGCTACAGGACAAATTGCTTCGCACCTAATTAATTCGACAAAACGGATGTTTTTTGACTTGATCACTCTATTTTTGTATATGCGCTGTTTTTCTTGGTCGTCACGACACAAGCGAATGAAAGACATGCAGTTTTGTCGGCAAAATAATTATTTGTATTTATTAGTGCTTATAAACCAGCATTGAGTACTCGATTAATCCTAACTTTCTCTATCTTTGAAGTTGATGCAATTCCGGATTTTTGTCCAATTCGGGATTTTGTTCATTCGGGATTTTGTCCAGTTCCTTTTTTCCACTGCTACCTTTGTTTCAATGCCAAAAACTTTTCATCTTAACCCTTTACGGTACGTACCTCAATTCATTTTAAAAACATAAATTCATAGTATTTTGCAACATCTTTTGAAAATAATTTTTGAAAAACTCCATAAAAAGAAACGGTTAACCAAGCAATATGATTTGCGTTTTGGAAATTACTAATAACGTGGGGATCCATAATCAGTAGGTGTTTGCATCTGCGCTCTAACTGATGAAACTACGACCTTAAATTTAACCATTTCTACGTATTCCGCATTTAAACTGTGAAATATCGCATGGGGGGACGCCTAAACAGCCTGACCAGATGCATTCGCAATGCGGTTGCAACTTGGTGTGAATTTTGCCCTGAAATCAAAAGAAAAACAAAAACAATCGCCTTCTGTTGCGATTTTTTCAAAGCCAAATTCGAATGAAGACCAAAAAAACAACACAAAAACAAGGACTTAACTCCAGTTTTTGCGATTTTTATCCGCTTATCTGAAATGAAGAGCAAAACAAAAAAGTTTTATTGGACGATTTTTTTGTTTGTGGTTTTATTGCGCGTTATTTGTTTTATTGTGAGATACGTGTTTTTTTTGCGCGATACTTGACCGCCACATTTGAAGAAAGACAAAACAAGTTACAAGTAAAGGTATTTCCCGCTTACCCTGTATGGGGGGGTGCTGAATTTTCCATTAGGGGAAGCCAAATCTGAACGAGGGGACGCTAACTACCGTTGTGGGGACGTATCCCTCCTACAATTTAAGTACTGGATGGTGGTTATATTTCCATTCACGGGTTATGGCCTTGTTTTATTACCACGATATCGCTGCGGTACAAAATCAACATCAACTGCTAACGTGTAAAACTTCAAAATGGCAGTCGCTGTTATTTTAAAAAATTATTATTTTTGAAGTATCATCAAAAACTTAACGAAATGCAATATCTTAAGCACTTTTGCGCTTAAAAATTATGGAAAATTTATCGACCATAATTTAGGAAATATGTGTCCTCGGTCCTTGGCCTCGACCATTTTTGTCCTCGGCCTCGAGAGGGTCTGTTCTCGAAAAGTCGGTCCTTGGCCTTGGCCTCGGACTTTTTTTTGAGGTTTTACCTCAGATTTTTTTTAGTCCTTGGCCTTGAACAACGTGTCTTCGACTCCGCCTTTCGTCAAATCGAACGCAATGTTGTCAACGGCTCGCCACCGCTACGACATTTCTTTAAAAGGAGCTGTGTTGCCCGGGCGCAATGATGCGAAGACGGGCCCCGCCAACTCACTACACATTTCGGCGTAACGCAGCGAGTATAATGAAAGACTTGATTTGATTTTATGTTTTATTTAGCAGAGGTGGAGTCGAGGACACAAGGCTCGAGGCCAAGAACACAAAAAAAATTTCGAGGCCAAGGCCAAGGACAGACCCTCTCGAGGACAAGGCCAAGGATCAAGGACACAAGCGCAAGTGTTCTCCAAAAAAAAGGTTTTCAATAAAATTTTTCAAGCATTCTCAAAAACAAGGTCTTCAAAAATTTTTTTCAGGCGAAAAAGATCTTCAAACAATTTTTTTCAGGCGATTTCCACTTGAGGAAAACAAAAAAGGTCTTCGCAAATTTTCTGCGAGGTTTCTGGCGCTTTCCAACAAAATTTTAACGGTTCAAAAAATAGTGCTGTCCTCGAGCCGAGGACAGGGCAATTTTCGAGGACATGAGGCTTCGAGGCCAAGGCCAAGGACTTCAAAATTTATCCTCGAGGACTCCACCTCTGTTATTTAGTTACGTCAACACATGCGATCAGACGAATTCAACAGCGCAGGTAAATGTTGGATAAGCGGGCGAAGCAGTTTACTAAAGTTGTCACTATAAATGTTTTGAATTTAAAGAGAATAAGTTATGAGCGATTTTCAAATTATTACCGTGAAGACAAAATGATAAGTGATCGAACGTTTAAACACTGCCTAACCGATCAAAATATTTTTTACAGCAACAAAGTTTTGTGATTTTTCATTGCTTCGATAGTGTTTGATTGTTAACTCTATCGAATTTTGGTATGACAGTAATTTGAAAATCAATCACATCAGCTACTGCTTTTCTTTAGATTTCAAATACATTTATGGTGACAACTTCAGCAAACTTTTTCGCCCGCTTATCCAACATTTAACTACATTATTTAATTCGTTTAATTGCATGTGTTGACGTAAGTGGTTGGTTATAATTCGAACGACTGCAAAAGTCAGCAAAAGTCAGCAAAAGTTAGGGTTAATTAATTTTATTCCGTGTGGAAACTATAGTGATTTGTTATATTGCTTAGATGCTTTGACAAGGGTATAATGTTTTGCCGAAAACCTTCAGTGTAATTTTTGTAAATAAAGTAATTGAAAAAAAATCAAAATAAAGAAAAATTGTAAGTTTCTTAATCAAACTGTCCTGCACTCCTCTTGAATTCATGTTCGTCAGGTGTTTTTGCTTATGTTTTAGAAACAAAAAGCAGCATTAAAACATGTAATGACCATAACACATAATCATTGAACTGAAGTAAATTTTCTAAACCTTATTATTGCTCTTTTGCCGGTTTTAGTTTCATTCAAAAGAAATCCTTTTAGTCACAGCAAAAAACATTTAATATTTGATTTTGAAAACGTTCATACCAAATTTCGTTTTTGACAAAAAAGAAAGCAAAAAAAGTTGCGTGACTGCGACAGATTTTTCAGGCGATTATAAGCCGCAGACAAAACAACTAAGAAACGCTGCCGGTCTGATAGGTCTCTTTTTTTTAGACATGAGTACAGAATTTTGAAAAATGCGCATATTTGTACAGCTTTACGAGATCTGAAGATCAGTTTTTATATACAAAAGTTCAGTTGATTTCAATGCGCCCCCCCATTTTCGGCTAGTGCTCTTTCACTTCGTTTGCATTGGCGACGGCACTGATAGTGCACACTTTTTAATTTTGTTATTCATTTTCATACAAATAAAATTTGATACAACACAGTTATTTAAAGGGGAAGGAGATCATTTGAACAATTTTAGCCTCTTTGAAGTATATTAAAAACTTCCTTTTTTTTTCAACGACCGACTTGCAAAATGACTTTTCCAGCCATCATATTGTTTACTTAGTTTTTCAAAGACATATTTTCACAAAAACAGGCAAATCGAGGAATTTTTCACACGCACTCAAACTGAAGTATTTGTGCTGCTTTGCAATACGTTTGCATATCAAATTAATAATATGCGCGGATCCAGAAATTTTCGCAGGAGGGTTCGCTCATGATATAATATTTTTGCAAACGCTTTTGTACTATTTTCCCTTTTAGTTTAATAGTTTTAGGTGCAACTATACCGACCACGCGTTATTCCGAGATAATTTTTGTACACTTGCTGCCTGACTGGCTGATAGATTAGCCTGGCGCGTAGCCAGCAAACTGTATGGGGAATATTTCGGGAGTCTGGGGGCGAAGCCTCCAACTGCCGAGGGCTGGGGATTTGGGGGTTAACCCCAATTGCCGGAGGCCGGGGGGGGTCTGCGGATCACCAGCAATCAGAGATTTGCTAATTTAAAAAAAAAATTAATGTTAGGCCTATTTTAGTAAAAATTAATGTCTTTTAAACGTGGCGTAGAATCTAAAAGTTCAAAAACATAATTAAACTGGCGGCGTAAAAGAGCTATGAGTGCGGTGGCTAACGATAAAATTTCAGCCTTTTTATTACAAACCGGTAATTCATTAAATAAAAAAATCTTTAAAAAAGTTTGGAAATGTTGATCCCAATTTTTTTTTAATGCAGACGAATTATGTTAAAATGTTTTTTTTTTTTTTTTTTCTCCGGTTGAACAAGGGAGTCCGGACCCCCTGGACCCGCCACTGAATAATAATCATTAAATAATAATGACTTCGTTGCTTGGTCGTCATATGACGTTATGGCAAAAGTTGAAGTTATTTTGAAATGTATTTGTAACAAAATTATGAATTCAAATGAAAACATTTGCACTGAATTGGCAGTGATAAAAGTTTTAACTAGCAACTTGTGTCCCCAGCGTTGATGCAATTACATCGGATCTGATGTTTTTGACTCGCAATCTTACATCTGATGTTTATGTTTTTTGATAAAAATCTGATATAAATTGTTTTTGGAGCAAATTGATGGTTTTAATCAAAATTTGATGTAAATTACATACGCTAACAAACGGGCAAGTCAAAAAACTAGAAAAGAAGTTATCTCAATATATAACGTCTAACTTACAAATCCCTCTTCGAAAAACAGCCAGAAAAGAGACGATATTTAAAAAAAAGTCTCCATGCAATTTTACTTAGAAAACTCTGTTAAAGAAAGTGTTATAAAAAAAAAGTTTTCAGCCTATTTCAAACACCTGTTTTTGCATGATTTTGTGAAAAATTTCCCCCAAAAAGCCCGTTTTGATGTTTTTTATAGCGCACTCACTAGAAACTCTGCAAACAACATCTGCTAAACTTTAGTGCTCCCTGAAATATGGCTGGGTTGTGCTCCCTCACTTCACTTGCTCAAGCGGCGGCACTGCCTACTAGCTACTACTGTCTTAACATCGTCATCGCTGATGCAAGCCGAGCACAAGTATGCCAAAATCTGTTGTTTGCTTTAGCACAATACAAAGCAAGCCAATAAACACTTTCATTTAATGACATTCATTTCACCTACGTCGGCTACGTGGGCTTTTGTGCTTCCTCATTGTATACCATACACAAAGTGACGTTTTTGGTGAAAAACGTCATCTGATCTGATGCTGCTGTATGCCGTGGGATATAGTGCTGGTATAGTTCTTTTGTTACCTTAAATAGTTCACAACCAACAGAACAAAGTTTGATGCAGGCAAAGTACCCACGTATCAGTATTTTTCAGAACATTTCCGCTTCTCATAGTCATATTAACGCAAGGGGAAACACGGGCACAAATACTTGATAGTTCAGGCACGTATTAACCCGTTCAGTGCAGAGGTGGAGTCCTTGAGGACACATTTTGAAGTCCTTGGCCTTCGCCTCGAAGGTCAGGGTCCTTGGCCTTGGTCTTGGCTTCAAAGCCTCAAGTCCTCGAAAATTTCCCTGTCCTCGGTTCGAGGACAGCACTATTTCTTGAATTGTTAAAATTTTGTTGGAAAACGCCAGAAACCTCGCGGAAAATTTGCAAAGACCTTTTTTGTTTTTCTCTTTTGGAGATCGCCTGAAAAAAATTGTTTGAAGACCTTTTTTTGGAGAACACTTGCGCTGTGACCTTGGTCTTTGGCCTCGAGTATTCCTGTCCTTGGCCACGAGAGGGTCTGTCCTTGGCCTCGAAATTTTTTTTGTGTCCTTGGCCTAGGCCTCAAGCCTTGTGTCCTCGACTCCATGTCTGTATTTTAGAATGGAAAATTTGACGTTTGCCCTAGCATTCTGGCATTAGCGATGAGTGCAAGTGGTCGCTTTTACCTAAGCCAAAAACTTGTTTAGTAACTGTTGTACACAGCGTTTTGTTGAGTCTTATTTGGCAGTGATGGATAGGTTTGCTTTGAGGTTTAGTAGAGACCCTCACCCCGGTCCGAATACTTCTTCCTATGAAGCTACCGATTCTCCTTCAATCTGCAAATGCTTCTGGTGCCTTTAACCTTCTGGCTCCTTCACGTCCAAACTTGACTTTATTCGCGAAAGGCCAAAACAACCGCTGTTTTCATCCCGGATAATTTCGAACTCACACACGCACCAATCGATGAATTGAACTCAGCTCAGAGGTTCTTAAAAGTTTTCTCATTTCCAAAACAAAACTGCCCAGCACATAGGCGTAACCAGGGAGGGGGGCAGGAAGCCCGGCTGCCCCCCCCAATTGAAATGTCACCAATGACAAAACTGCGATAAAAAAAAGCTAGTTTCTTCAGTTTCAGTTTCTTTTAGCATTTTTCGCTTACAACAGTAATTAACAACAATATTGACGACCAGCCCCCTCCCTCAATTCAATTTTTGCTAGCCAATTTAAATGTATATAAAACCCAGAAGTTGAGTTTTTTTTTTTTATAGTTGCTATTTCAGACCCTCATCTAACACTTTTGTTAACGTAGAGCTACAACGAGGGCCGGTTTTACCATAATATGGCACAGTACCAGCTTGGGGCCCCGCGCTAAGATGGTGAGACCTTTTTGTTTTTTTGGTCTTCACCTATATTTGGCAGGAAGATGTTGCGAAAATCTTCAAAGTGCCAAGGACCCCGCACAATGTAAATCCGGCCAGGGCAATAACATGCTTGGTAGGTGCAACCATCTATTGTATCATTTTTAAGTAACAATCCACCTCCACCTCGCCATTTTTTACGCGACAAATTACTTTTGAAAATAATTAGCTTGAGGAAATGCTGATTGAACAAATTATTAAATTAAATTAAATAATTAAATTATTAAATTAAATTAAATAATAAATTAAATTAAATAATTAAATTATTTACTTGCAAGAGCTCTTGCAAGTAAAATTTAGTCGTCTACTTAGGCCATAATTTACACCGGAGTTTGCAAAACTTCTCATGGTTGAGAAAGTCGAAATTCGAGGTTTTCCTTCTTTTATTACACCTGTATATTATATTCAGCCAGTTCAGTTTTCACAAAGTTTTTTCAGCAAAAGTATGCGAGCGACGTCACATGAAACCCTCTTATGTTGTAATTTGAATTTGCAAAAAGTTTTGTAAGTTATTGGAACGACCGACGCTCGCGTTGAGTGTTTTTTTGTTTTTACTCGGCCATTTTCAAACTAATGAGTGCGAAATTTGAGACTTTTGCTTATAACTCGAGAACGGTTTGGTCTAGCTACATGAAATTTTGACAGCAATTTGAGACTATTGATTTGCATGTTCGTATCAAATTTTGAGGCGATTGATTTTGTGACTTTGGTTTTAGGACCCAAAACCGCCCCGCAAGTTTGGCATATAAAAGTGGTCTCACTCAAAAACGGCCTAAGTACGACATAAAATATTTCACACGGTTTTATGTCTTAAGCTACCTTTTCATCGCAACTAACTCACTTTTGGCTGCGATGAGGTTTTTTTCTTATTTTTCCTTTGTTTTTCTTCCTATATTTTGTACGCTCTTTTTCTCCTAAACCACAAAACATTGAAATCTAATTTTTTTGTAAAGTTGTTCAGTTGCAAACGCATTTTTGTCTCCCGAAATATTTTGGGGCCACTCCCCTGGGAACCTTCCCAAAATCGGGCCCAAAAACAGAATTTTATAAAAATGAACAAAATGAAAACCGCTCAAACTAGGGCGCTAGCTTTTTGATATCAGCAGATACTTAGCAGACAAATATTTTGACATACTTCGGGGGGGTGCCACCCCTACGGGGACCCCCCCAAAAGGACCCCCGAAAATCAATTTTTTTGAACAGCTTAACGTAGGGTGAGTGTTTTTTGATATCAGAAGATATTTAACACACAAATATTTTGACGTAGTTTGGGGGTACCAATCTACCCGGGGACTCCCCCAAATAGACCATCCAAAAATGAATTTTTTGAATAGCTCAAGCTAGGGTGCTAGTTTTTTTATGATATCAGAAGCTACTTAACAGACAAATATTTTGACATAGTTTGGGGTACCACCTCTGGGGAACCCCCAAAATCAATTTTTTGAATGGCTTAAGCTAGGGCGCTTGCTTTTTTGAAATCTGTAGATTTTTGCGTTGGTCGTTTTAAGGGGTTGCTACTCAGAAAGCTCCCATCTAGTCTTTCACTGTAGAACAGAACACTTTATTTTTGTTGCCAATAAAAATACCAAAATAACACAGAATTGCACAATAATAAACAGCAACGGGAGGCTGCGAAGGGACCAATGGTCTTCTAGTCAAGCAGCAAACCAGGCAAATATCTTAATTAAGTTCAAAATATTACAGTAAAATATTAATTTCTATACCGGTAGGTAAATTTTTGGCTATGAAAAGAAATGACAGCAGACTGTTGTGATACGAAATAGTAGATTTAGTTCTTGTATTTACTAAGGAGAAACTTCTAATAAGACTCTTTAAAGTTAATTACTTTTCGGGATATCAGATTAAGAAAATAATTTTAAACAAATCAAATCTTTCTTTGTACTCGTTGTTCCTTTTTCAATTTTTGTTTTATACTCGTTGTATTACGCCGAAGTGTGCAAAGAGTTGGCACTGCCCATCTCCACGTCATTGCGGCCTGGGCAACACAGCTCCTTTCGAAAAAAGTTGTAACGGCGGCGAGCCGTTGGCAACAGTGTGTTCGATTTCACTGGCCCAAGATTTAAACCTCGGACCTCTCGCTCCAAATATGAACGCGTTTCCGCTCAATCAGCCAAAGAGCTTATTTCTATTTCAGTAGATTTGTCACAGCGTCCAATAAAATGTAGAGCTTTATTAAAACTTTTAACTTGCATATTAATCCGTTAACTGACGAAAGCGTGCAAAAAAGTATTATATTTTCGGAAACTGGGCAGACTGGTGGTGTAGTATTGCATTCGATTAATACTAAAGGAACCAAATTTATGTACATTTTTTTCAGTAGTTCAACTACTTTTGGAAGTAATCTAAAGCAAAAAGTCGACCAGCTGAAGCTAAAAAATAGATGGACTTTCATAATTTTCATCAGTTTAGGGACAAGGGTTGAAGATCATTAAGTTCGCGATCAAGCACGCAACCAGATTTTGCTGCGGGGGGAATGGGGCTTTGAATTTGTTGGGTTATATAAACCCTTAAATTTTGGGGTTATATTTCTAAGTGATTTTGCGAAGAGGAGCTGAAGGCCCTTTAGCCCCTCCTGATTGCGCCATGGTTGTCGCCATGGTTTGGTATCTTTTGTCCTTTCAAAGCTAATAGGCTAGAATTGTTATTCTTATTTCAAAAGAAGAATCTCGGTTTTAAATACATTTGTCATAATCTGTACATAATTTAGTGCATGCATTATGCAATTTTTGTTTTTATGGTTTATGATTAATTTGAAAAATGAAAGAATAGGTTTTTATTATCTCCCTCCACTACCTGCGAATACTTGAATAGTGAATACCTTCCAAGAATTTTTCAGCCATGCGATATCTTGAGCACATTTTACCTACAGGCATTATCGAAGCAAACGTGATCAAACCAATGACACCAAAACGCTAAAAGAATGCGATTGCCAAAATATAAAACCAAATTCAATTATTTTCATTTTGATTTGGGTAAGAAATCTCTCCTTGCCAAAGATGATGCATTGCTTGTCACATTTATATTTTGTTGATACTTAGCAGCTCTGTAATAAGACATTACAATAAGACATTCAACAAAAATCACGAGTCTGAGTCCGAGTCCTCTCAATTTCCACGAGTCCGAGTCTCAAGGGCGCGAGTCCGAGTACGAGTCCTTAAAAAGTGGCCTCGAGTCCGACTCGAGTCCGGACTCGGACTCGAGTATTCCCAACACTGGTAAACAATATCATATTACTGCGCATTTCACAAAAACTTTAAGACAGAAGCTAAAAACTGCACAAGCATTGATCGCAACAGGAGTAAGTAAAACTCAATATGCATTATTGAAACGATTTCAGTACAATTTAATGTCCTAAAAATACACATGATTTTTGTTTCTATGGTGTTTCACCTTATCTGGCAATTGCCACATGTCCCGATGCATCCGATATGCCGGATTCTATTTTACGGTAAGATTACTATTGAAGATCCCTAGTACGGGATAAACAATCAGCGGCATTTAAAAGTTTTGCTGAATGCCAATGTGAGGTTCTGAAAATGACTAACTGACTATATTTACGTTCTGCTATAAGTTTACTCTATTGGGCTATAGTGGCAGTCGGCTATAATGAAACAAAACCACTGTTCATTAAATCGAATCGAACAGCTAAGCTATAGTGATGGAACAAAGGAAAATAATCCCACAATAAATAAAGCTACCGCCAACGTTTATTCTGAACGTAAATTGTATGATCACGCTACACCAATTAAATCATTGCAGCACTGAGAGCGAATATCAATGCAGTGACGAATCATCATAAACAAGGGGGAACATGTTGGCACCACCAGGCTGCAACCTGAAAAAAATCAGTTATGTAGCGTGGGCAATTCAATTAGCTATACGACGTATGAAGGTTATTATGCCAAACAACTTTATCACTCAAATTGAGACAGCAGTTATCGTGAGGTATTTCGATTGACTTTTGCTGCCTTGAAAAACTTGTTACACAAGATAGCGTCGCATATTTTGCAGAGACAGCACACATTTTGCAGCGAGAAAAACAGCACACATAGCCACACATTTATAGTGAATGCACAGTTGCACACAGTGCTAGCCATACCATAAAAAAATTACAAACTACAGGCTGTTTCACCCGACCCCGGAATAAATATTCATCAGACTCAAGATCTATGGGCCGTATTCTAAGAGAGGGCATGAGCAGCTGCTTAACTATCTACTTCAAGCATTTGCTTGGGACTTCTCAAGTCCCACCTAAAATGGTATTCTAAGAGCAAACTTGGCGAGAACTTCAGATCGACCAAATTTCGAGTACAACTTGAATTACGCAAATATCATGTGATTTATTTCAACCACCTGATTGGCCATTTTTTTGAAAAACATTTCGCAGTAGAAGGAAAATAAACAATTGCATTTAGTTTGCAAGGTTGTGTGGCAACGCGCTCTTTAGCAACTGCTAGTGCAAAAATATAATTATTTTTGCAAAAAGAGTTATTGCAAAATTAGTAGTTTCCTGCATTATTGTCATTTGCTAGGGTTAACTGAATGTAGCCTTATTCCTAAAAAATGATAGCCAACGTATTAGCTTGAATTATTCAGGAACAATAAACAATAGGGAGTTTCATTTTTTCACCATTTTTGAAATTGAAAATGCTTGGGGTCGTATCTGATAGAGTTTTTGACGCTGATTTCGAATATGTAATTTTTATTTCGGTATGACGTCATTTTGAGGTTGCAGCACGCGTTCGAAACTCTGGCCGAGCACGATTTCGGGAATTTCCCGTATCTCGGTAACGGTACGAGATAGCGCGTCGGGATTGGTGTCAAAATGCGCAGAAGGGTCGATTTCCTATACCCTCTCAATACAACATTGAAGTGTATCTTGAACAGAAAAAAAGTTATTAGCAAGTAACACATTTATCATGCAATTTTGATTTTCAACACACAAAGGCATTATGGCATTCGCAGTAATCACACGCAAAACGTAGTTTATAAGTTCACACAAGGAAAGAAAAGTCAATCAGCCTTGTCTAACTCCATATTACGTAATGAATAAGCGTTTGATCTGTTGTTACTACTGCAGTTAAAACTGAGGAATGAGGGCAAGTTGTGTTCCAGCAAAGCTTTCATCTTCTGTAGTAACTGCTTTCAATGCTTACTCTATTGATTTCAAGTTCAAGCGAAACTGAAACGGAGACAAACTGATATAGACTACTTGGATCAGCCATGTACAAGCAGATAAGACCAATTAGTGTTGTTGAAAAGACTTAGAAGCAACTCATCTAATCTTTCGCCTGTCTGTGACATCAGCGAAGACAGCTCGAAATCATCTCATGATCCAGAGTACACCGATTGCAAAACGACTTCCACTGGGGGTAAAAATTCTACTAAAGCTCGAACTTTTTCAGTTACTGAAGGAAGTTGCATTTTGGCTGATCGACGTTTAACCTCTATTCGTCAGCAATCTGATCAGCTTCTCTCAGTTGTGGGTTCAGAAAACATTGCTGGTTCACCATCAACAACTTTTTTGCAAACGAGAACAATGTCGTTTGAAAGCATTGCGGAGATGCAAAGCTGACTTGAACAAAGCAGATGCTCTACAACTCTGCTATGATAGCAAAATCATTAACAAAATTGATAGATATGTTTTTAATAGTCAATATTATGACCCCGATCAACACTTCTCTGAGCGAATTATGGCCGTGAAATCGTTTCCTGCAGGTGAATCAGTCATTGCCCAAACAGTTTTTAACGCCATTGTAAACGAAGTTTGCGGTCCATGTATAAACAATGTTTTTTCGATAATGGCTGACACAACATTCCTTAATAGTGGTAAAAAGTCCGGAGTGAATAAGAGGCTAGTTGATCTTTTCAATGAAAACGTTGGTCACGATATCCATGTGCTGGAGTGCATGTTTCATGTTGACGAAATTTATTTTTCGCATGTTATATCAACTATGGAAGGAAAAACAAAAGGTCCAGGAGCAATGCAAAACGGTGCGTTGCTTAACAGCATTAAAAGCATCAACAAACCCGACATTAACAACATTCTTCCTCGTCAAGAGTATTCCAGTACCGATTACCAATATTGCTTCTCTGCAGCTAAAAGCAAAGGTGGAGTGGTTTTCGGAACAAAAAGCCAAAGGTTTTCACGATGGCAGTTTCAGAAACGATTACTTGTGTTTGCTGGTATTGGCTTCTTATTTGGTTATGGATGTGCCAAATAATTTGAAATATCTTTTGGAGTACAGCCAAGAAGAAATTTCACATTCCAGATGGATCACAACAGCTAGTGGCTATCTAAGGTTGTTAATTTTTGGATTAGGTAATATTGGAGTTGACCAAAAAAAAAAAAAATTGTTCAAAATTTCCTCGTATATTATATGGGTTAACGTGCCTTTTAAACTTATCCATTTATCTTTTATGCTTATTGCTTATCCATTTAAAGCCAACAGCATCAGAAGGGCCTTTTCTCACGCTATTCCAGAGAAATATCCTTTCGGCATATCGAGACATTGACCTAGAAATAGCGGATGTAGCACTGAAATACTTTTTAAAACACGCTACATGCTGGCTAAGTCCAAAAAATGTTGCTGTAAGTGTGTACGGAGAAACTCCTCCTTTATAGCGTGGAGGCCGTCAAAGGTTGCATGCTTCCTGATACCCTTGACATCAAATCACACTTGATGGACAGAACTACTCGACTAAAACATTTCTTCACCACTCAAAGTAAAATCGCTCCATGTATTTCGTATAGCTGAATTCCTCCACAGTTTTGGAAAACTATCCACAACAACAACAGATCAAACGAACGCAGAATCGGGAGGCTGAAGAATATAGTGAATGACAAAATTGGAGATGAACCATCACATATGAATAAAACTGACATGCGCTTGCGCGCATTTTTGTGTAATATGGAGTTAGACAAGGCTGATTGACTTTTCTTTCCTTGTGTGAACTTATAAACTACGTTTTGCGTATGATTACTGCGAATGCCATAATGCCTTTGTGTGTTGAAAATCAAAATTGCATGATAAATGTGATACTTGCTAATAACTTTTTTTCTGTTCAAGGTACACTTCAATGTTGTATTGAGAGGGTATAGGAAATCGACCCTTCTGCGCATTTTGACACCAATCCCGACGCGCTATCTCGTACCGTTACCGAGATACGGGAAATTCCCGAAATCGTGCTCGGCCAGAGTTTCGAACGCGTGCTGCAACCTCAAAATGACGTCATACCGAAATAAAAATTACATATTCGAAATCAGCGTCAAAAACTCTATCAGATACAACCCCAAGCATTTTCAATTTCAAAAATGGTGAAAAAATGAAACACCCTAATAAACAAGTTATACAGACAAAAGCAGCCTACAGTAACCAGTAAGCACCATAGGCTTATAGTTACACTAACAATACTCGCCCTGTACGATGATGTTGATAATAATTTAATTGTGATGTTTTCACGTTTGCAGGTAAGAGTTTTAATGTTTAATCGCATTGTGTACTTCTGGCCTGAAGGCTACCTGGATCCTAGGGAAGAGCCATCAGAACGGCGACGACTTAAAACAAGCAATACGTAAAAGTTATCCTCCCACACTCCCACAGGATTCAAACCTGCTGCGATTAAATACTTGCCAAAACGATTAAATACTTGCCCAAGTCAATCAGTAAAGTGACAAAAACGTAGGAATCTCCAAACATATGGAAGCCGAAATAAAATACTCTATTAAACATAATTTTTTGCAAGTCAACAAACTCCCAATTTTGAACAGATTCTAAAATAAATAATAACAGCAATTTTGTTCAGATTTGTTGCTACGGGGGAACAAGAGGGCTATTATAGGCCGGTTGAATTTTACCAGTATGTCGAATATCACGTTAAATTGTAGATTAGAAAATTAAAAGTTCATACAATTTCTACGTCGTTTTAGGGCACAATTAATTGTCATTATAGTAAAAATCGCAGATGTTTAATCGTTTTGCGTGCTTCTGGCCTAAAGGCTACCAGCGCGGAAGCCTAGGGAAGAGCTACCAGAATGGCGACTACTCTGGTGGCTCTTCCCTAGTCGTCGTTCTGGTGGCTCTTCCCTAGGCTTCCGCGCTGGTAGCCATTAGGCCAGAAGCACGCAAAACGATTAAACATTAAAACTCTGGCCCACAAACGGCAAAAACATCTTACTTGACTTATTATTATTAAAATCGCAGATGTCTTATTTCAAACAACAGTTCTTACACGAAATAAATGAAACTATCAGCCACATATTAGAAACCATAAAAATGCCCCGTCTCTTTGTACGCCCAATCGCTTTACTAACTTAATCTGGAAACAGTTCAAGCTTTGCCCATTACCATAACTTTGATATTATTGGATCATAGCCTAGTGGACGAAGCGTATACTACTGAAATAGAAAACTCAGAATTCTGATCTACCAACAGACTACAGCAATTGGTATTACAGCGTTTCTAGTTATACAGTACATACAGACAAACTTCTCTGTAAATGAATGCCTAATAATTTCTACATTGGGCTGTTAATAAGCGATGAAAATAGTCGTGCTGATTGATGTTCACAACGATTTAAGGTACATCGTGAAGCCTTCAGCACCGTTATAGATAGATTTTCTCAATCAGTTATAGAGCCTTTTAGCTTTCCATTTGCTCAAACTAGAGGAGTTTTTTTTCAAGCTATACTTTTATTTAATAAAGTAAATCACAGAGGTGGAGTCGAGGACACAAGGCTCGAGGCCAAAGCCAAAGACACAAAAAAATTTCGAGGCCAAGGGGCAAGGACAGACCCTCTCGAGGCCAAGGCCAAGGACCAAGGACACAGACGCAAGTGTTCTCAAAAAAAGTCTTCAAAAAATTTTTTTCAGGCGAAAAAGGTCTTCAAAATTTTTTTTCAGGCGATCTCTACTTGAGGAAACCAAAAAAAGGTCTTTGCTGATTTTCCGCAAGGTTTCTGGCGCTTTCCAACGAAATTTCAACGGTTCAAAAATAGTGCTGTCCGAGAGCCGAGGACAGGGCAATTTTCGAGGACTTGAGGCTTCGAGGCCAAGGCCAATGACTACAAAATGTGTCCTCGAGGCCAAGGACGTCCTGATAAATCAAGATCTGATAATTAAGGACGCTCTGATAAATCAAGTGCACAACAAGAAAAACCCACAAAACGTTGGTGAAAAAGATGCAATTCAGATGTAATTATAAGCTAATGTGGTGTAGTAACTCATGAGGTGGTTCCTTTATTTTTCACTAAAAATACAGTTGACAATGGCGTAATCGGGAAGAGGGGCTAAAAAGGCAAAGTACTGTAGAAATAGTTCTATTGTAACAAGGTAAACACACAAAAGTCACATTTGAAAGACAAGGAGCACCAAACAACCCAAAGATTTTCTAGTCGAGATGCTTCCTCTTATATACAGAATACATTATTACAGCCACTTCGCACTAGCTAAGTCACGTAAGAAAATTTAGCCTAAATTTATTATGTAAGTTTTAAAACAAGTTTGGACTTGACTAGTAAGCAAAGAGGAGCTGAGCAAATTACTCTTCAGAATAGCTCCCGTAGCTTACAAACCTTTTGAGTAATTACTAATTTTGTTCTTTTAAATGGCTCTCAAAACGTGCAAAATGGCACACAAATGGCGTTAAAATAGCTATATTTTTCGAAAAATCACAAAAATCGTTGAGAAAAATATGACTTTTTTTGTTCAAGCTCGCATCCCTACCAAGCAAAATCTGGCTACGTGCTTGAAATAGTTGATTGCTATGGAAAAACAACAAAAACAGCATAGCCAAATGGAAAAAATCTTATTTTGCTTGATTGTTTACATTCATGTGATCCCGTAGGTATTGCAACTTCAGTCAGGTAAAAAAAACATGGCCACTAGCAGTGTTCCGTTATCTCGTTCACAATTCACCCATCTACGCCACACTGTGGAGATTTTGCTCGTCAAGTCACAATCAAGCAGCCACAAAATTTGCGAAGTGATTGAACCCGTTGCTTCCTTCAGCCAGCTGCTTCTGTCGTCTCGTGAACAGTTTTATCTGCAACAAAATAGGCTACATCAAGTACAGAACACTGTTTCCTTAAATGACTATTACACCTTTCAGGTGCGTAGCCCCTCAGCTGCCGGAGGCACGGTGGTCTGGAGGCGGAGCCCAGCGCTTAATAATTTTTCTAAAATACCTTATTTTTGGGGCTATTTTGATAAAAATTTAATGCTTTTAAAACGTGGCATAGAAATTGGCAGTGGAAACATGATTAAACTGGCTGCATAAATGGCTATGTGGGAGGTGGCTAACGGTAAACTTTTAGCTCTCTTGTTTACATACTGGCAAACCATAAAATCCTAGTTT
The DNA here is from genome assembly GCA_963965965.1 of Trididemnum nubilum. Taxonomy (NCBI): domain Eukaryota; kingdom Metazoa; phylum Chordata; class Ascidiacea; order Aplousobranchia; family Didemnidae; genus Trididemnum; species Trididemnum nubilum. Next base: position 26,864,449 of record OZ014482.1, on the reverse strand, counting down.
AATAAAACTCACATGAAGTAATCTATTTCGTCAATATTTTGTGAAAAAATATTTGGGGGGGGGGGCTAATGAAAAAATATTTGAAAAAAGTAATTGGTAATTAACTAAAACTTAATAGCCCTCCCCCCACTCCCCCTATTTCTGAGTTCATAATATGTTTGTTGATGAAACCTATGTTCAGCATTTTTACACTACCGATCAAGTTTCATTGCTTATTTTTGGTCATTTTTAAAAGTTGTTATTGATTCGTGAGTTTTATTTTTTACAAACTAGCCCCCCCCCCCCCTAAATATGTTTCAAAAGATAATTTAAATAATTTTTTAGTTCACTCCAGTGCAAAAAAACAGTCTCAGAAGTGCTAAAAACGTGGTATTTTCCTTATTCTGCATTTTGGTCGACAGGCCATAGCCCCCCCGGCTACGCTACTGAGACCTGCTACCAGTTTTTCGTATAATTAAGACAGTGCAGCACATTGAAACGTAACGTTATTTTTTGCTTTTTTAACAACGTACTGTTTTTAGCTGATTCTCCAATAATATTAGAACTACCCAGCACTATTGCATTGCTCATTAAACGGATTGCGTTTATTTATTTTTTTGAAGTCGCATTTTGGCATAAAAAAAAACAATGAAAAATTAAAAACTGGAAGTTTTGTAATGGCATTTCACTTAGTCACACAACTGCAGAAAATAAAACACGTATAGGGTTTGAAAACTATTAACTTAACTCAACTATTGTGGGATTTAACTTAGGGCTACCATACGTCACGACCTCTTTTTCCTTTAAAATATATCGTCCTCCGAGGACTAGGGATGGGCATTTCAGAATAGTTGGCTATTCCAGAATTAGTCCGAATAGCTAAAACCGAATCCAGAATACCGAATCCTATTCTGGTTTAAATTAGCTTAATTTGCTGAAAAAGTGAACAACCAGTCAACCACAACCGATATCCAGAAAAAATTTATTCAACAGTTTGCTTAATTAAAGCAGCACTTTATTGCAGTGCACGACATTAAGTGCTTCTAAATGTTCACCACTAAGCTGCGTTCTTAGTTCACTAACAGTCAAGCCTGCACTAGAGAAACACCTTTCGGAAGAAGCTGATGTTGCAGGAATGCAAAGGTATTTTGAAGCAAGTTGCTTCAAATGGGGAAGTTGAAAATTTGTGGAGTACCATTTCATGTGTCCGGCTTAAAAGGTTAAAAGTTTTAATTTTGCAAAGACCACTTTGGGGAAACCCCCATCGTGGCACCCCAATTTTTGTTAGATTTAGTTTTTATTATTTACCCATTCAGCTCTAACGGTTTAAAAGTTCAAAATTCTGGAGGACCCCATTGAGGGAGATCCCCCAACCTGGAGCCCCCGATTTCTGTCGCACAAAAGTCCTCCCTGATATCTTCAATCGCTAAACCTTTGAATACAGTGTGTTTAGCGGTTTAAAAGTAGATAGCGGCAGAAGAAAAAAAAAGACGCAAAACAAGAAAAACAGTTTTCAAGTTGGGACAAACAAACATAACCAAAAAGGTGGTCGATAGTGTGCTCAAAAATCACAAACCATTTTTTATCAATATCGGTAATTACCGAGATATATCAATTCAAACTCGTCAATCTGGCGCCCCTAAACTCGGTTTGCTTAAAGCATTCATATAAGCATCCACATTGTGTACACATTTCAGCTTCGCACGTCAATTGGTTTTTGAGTTATATGCAAATTAATAAATTTTCAAGCCATCAATCGCTGTTTCTTACGTTTTTTTGTGTCTCAATTCACAATAATTTGACCCATCCCCAAAATTGGCACACATGACGCTTTCATTAATTCTTATGTTGAGGCCAAGTTTCAACTTTCTAGGATTTACCGCTTGCTAGTTATAAGCAAATCAATCCTCATCTGCTAAAATCAGAGGGGGAGTCGAGGACACAAGGCTCGAGGCCAAGGCCAAGGACCAAGGACACAGACGCAAGTGTTCTCAAAAAAAAAAGGTCTTCAAAATTTTTTTCAGGCAAAAAAGGTCTTCAAAAATTTTTTTCAGGCGGAAAAGGTCTTTGCAGATTTTCCGCAAGGTTTCTGGCGTTTTCCAACGAAATTTCAACGGTTCAAAAATAGTGCTGTCCGAGAGCCGAGGACAGGGCAATTTTCGAGGACTTGAGGCTTCGAGGCCAAGGCCTAGGACTTCAAAATGTGTCCTCGAGGCCAAGGACGTCCTCGAGGACTCCACCTCTGGCCAAAATTCGCAAAGGTACTACGCGCTGACGCGAAGTCCCAATTACAGAGCAGATGGCTCACTACATTTTTATGTGAGAATTAACTGCGAACAATTTCTACCAGCGTAATTACGTTGACTTAAAACCGGTTCCAATTATCCGGTTTACATTTCAATTTGTATTACGGATAGTTTGGGATTCGGATCCTTCTAGATTCGGTATTCTGAAATGCCCATCCCTACCGAAGACACTTAAAAGTAGCCAAATGTCCTCTTTTTCACCATTTAGATCTTAATTCATGAGTTGGAGGCCAAAAAAAAACGTCTTCTGGCCGGAAACCCATAATTTTCTGCGAGTCTTGTGACCTCCAAAATGAAAAAAAGGTCTCCAGGCTGAAAACCTCAATTTTCTTCGATTTCAGAGCAATCTCAAAAAAAAAAAAGGTCTTCACTTCGGGTACCCTCAAATTTCCGCTGGTTTGGTCGGTTTGCCATCGTTTTTCAGACCTGTTCTCTTTTTGGTCAACGAAAAAATGGTAGGCCTAATTTAACTGATGTAGTCTGATACACGCTCAGGCACTTAGCGGTGGATTGATTTCTAGAATCCGTTAAAAAATAAACTAAGTCACCGCACAAAGTTTTAATGATTTACCTGCTTTACTGCTTATTGCTTTCTATTTGTTTTTAGGCTTGAAATGCATTTTCTTGATTGCAAGATTGATTGTTCGCTTTTTGTTGACCTTTCGGGGTCATAATTTTTTCATCAGCTGCCATGGCATGACTTGATTATACCGGTTTACACCAAGACAGATGTTTCTAAAACAAATGTTTCTGTAATATTGAGCAAAGAATAAATTCACCCTCACCAGATTTACCACGCAGGCGACCATGAGCTGATACCGCATACACGAGCCGCATCTTTTCGTACGTTCTGGCAATTGCATCTTTATTCGCCAAGCTGCCTGGGCCAAAGGTACAGCAAAGATATTTGTTACAGCGCAACTCAGAAACATCATAAATTATAAACAAGAAATTCTAAAATGATAATTGCACAAGATAAATTTTGGGGAGCATTAATTAACTACATCTGTAAAGCAGTTGTTTCAAATTTGCACCATTCTAAACACCACGCGTTTAGCAATAATACAAAGCATAATACTACAAAACTACCTAATATTGATGAGTGTCGCCACTACTAAACAGAAAAAACACAAAAACAGCATTTATTAACAGTCATAATTCTTACGCGATTTGCAAATGATTGCATTAATACACTGTGCAGTAACTTAAGAAATGAATTAAAACTAGGCCTACCTGCGTTGCACATTCACATGCTACAGCAATGTTTTCAATAGATTTTTTATATCTATCATTTTCTTTTGCATCCAGAAAATTTCTTCTTCAGCTTTGCAACCACTGCCATACTAAACAACTTTAATCAAAACCTCTAATTTCTGAAACGGTAAAAAATTGAGTAATGCTAGATACCAAAACGCTTATACCATTTTCTTTGTGTAGATGTTGCATCATACTCTGTACTTGCACATTACTAAAAATCAAATATTTCATTCAGAGATGATCAAAAATAGTCAAATTGGATGACTTGGGCAAAAAATAAGAGTATAAGGACCACTTTTATTTTACACTTTTTTGTGGTTCTTATTCTGATTGCTCATTTATCATAAAACTATATAATTTTTTTGGCATTTAACTTAAGATCTTGTTTAATAGAAAATCAAACTCATTTATTAAAATTAGATTTCTGAGTAGTAGAGCGACCAGTGCAAGTTTGCAATTAACTTTTTTGAAATAAAATTAAAGTGCCTTTAATAAGACTATCATTTTCCTACAACCTCCAGCCATGTCAAAAAATGTAGCTATAAGTTAGCAGGTTAGACAGTATAATTTGGTTAAATGGTTGATTAAATGTCAAACGATCAATACATTAGCCCATTAACTAAGGAGCAGATATATGCGTTCCAAGTTCATACTAAAAAGGCCGAGTAGGAAACGCTGTCTTGGAAAAAAAAAAAAGCTTAGCTAAGATCGTACTGGTAATTGCTTGCAGGCCTACGCTTTCACTTTCAGTAAGCCTACTCAAAAATCGAAGTCAAGTCACCATACAATAGCCTATAGGTATTTTACAAAACCACTATTTCATACTTAAATCGATCCTTGAACTAGTTAAGTGAGCTAAAGTGTGTAACGCGTTTTTCGACTTCTTGTTGAAATAGCCTAGGCTATCCGTATTTACCAGAGACTGAATTGCACTAATGTATCAAATGCAACGAATCACAAGCCTGACATGCAACTCGAGCTAGGTTATTGTTTGAAGCCAAACTGATTTATACCTAGGCCATTGTTGAATTTAACAATCTACTAGTTATTTTTCTCAGCTATTAAATGCAAGCTTGGAAAAGTAGACTACCGTACCAGTTCACAGCAAACTTTTATCGCAACTGATTGAATTAGGTTACCGGTAGCATACATGCAGTGAAGGTATCAAAAGCATTATAGTCTACGCTATTTTCCGCCAGGCCAACCATAAGCACTATTCTGAGACCTTCTACGCCAGTGGTTCCCAACCTTTTTCTAACCGTGGCCCATTTTGGTTTTGAAAATTTTCCATGGCCCACTCTCAAAGTATCGCTCAAGAACTCGACCCAATCTTTCCCGCTAAATCAGTTTTGAAGTAGATCGAAACGGTTTTTCCGGCGGAAAACAGGTGACCTCCAAAAAAAAAGGTCTTCACCAAAATTCAAGCGGTTTATCCGGCCGAAAACAGGTTATCTAGAGCCAAAAAAATTCTAGCACGACTTTTTCCAAATACGAATTTTACCAAAATGCTCTGTGGCCCACTGCAAAATGCCTTGAGGCCCACAGGTTGAAAAGCACTGTTCTAGGCCTATGTTATAATCATTTCACCCGAAATCAAAAGGTTCAGGACCAATTTTTTAGTAAAGCGTAAGCTCAAACCTACCCCTGTGGTGGCTCGAGATTTTGGCGATTTTCACGTCCAGCTTGACAACTTTTCATTTCAAGTTCGCTTTTGGAATACCACAGCGGTTCAAGCTGGACTTCAAAGCTCCCAAGTAGGTCGCAAGCTGACCTTAAAAGTGCTACTTAAAATTTTTCTTTACTCAGACCAATTCCCTTGTCTGGCACTCAAATACCGATTTCGAGCCCAAGCAGAGCTTGAGCTGTACCTGCTGCTCAAGTCCTCTCTTAGAATACGGGCAAAAGAATGGATACTTCGGCAGGGGCTTATGACTCGCTCTGTACAATAATTTCATTGAAAATCAAATTTTCACACCATTGAAAATCAAATTTTCGACTTATTCTTCATGTAGTAGCAATAAGAACCAAGAATTAATGCATTTGCATGTTACAAAAAACAAGCTGCAAAAAATTTCAACAAAAACAAAATTGAATAGTTTTCTTCAAAAAATTTCGTTCTACAAAACAATCAAGCTCACCAATTCCTGTCACTCCAAACACTCTGAAACGATTCCGTGGCATGGAACGTGTAGATATGGCGCGATTTATTCGATGAATTTTTATCACTGCAATGCTGAACCTGGAAGTCACAAATAATCACTATTTCGTGGTCACTAAGCAGTACGACATTCGGTTACTGCACCAGCGTCCTGCCACCTCATCGTGGTGGCGCAGTCCCCTCCCCGATTGGGATGGTATCCACTGAAAAGACTAATAAAACAATCACTGAAAAGCACAAACAAGAGAAAAACAAAGCATTGAAAAACGGAGCAGAAAAGTGAACAAAAATTGAGAATAACCCTGTTCGTCCTTCTGAAATTAAAGCGTTTCGTTCTGTTCTCCTAAAATTGAAAGGTCCATCTTCAACGCATCAATTCGGACATCACCAAAGTGCTTGTATTCAAAAATGCCGTAGCCATGCTAACAATGCCGTGATAGTTCCGTTCACAAGAAAAGTTTATTTCCGGTAAGGAGCAAGCAGACGGCTCGTCAAGGTATCCTTGGCTGCCAAGTAGGGTGTTTCATTTTTTCACCATTTTTTATTTAAAACACGTTCGGGATCGCATCTGAAAGAGTTTTCGACACTGATCAGATGTGTGAAATTTTTTTCGTTTATGACGTCATCAAGAGGTTTCAGCGGGCCTTTGAAGTGACGTCATAACGCATTTTTGCAAATTTTTCGTATCTCGAAAACGGCGTACGCTAGAAAGCTGGGAGTGGTGTCAAAATGCGCAGAAGAGTCGATTTCCTATACCTCCGCTAGACACTACAATGGCGTATCTCTACCAGAAAAAAAGTTATTTGAAAAAAACAAAATTTAGCGTAAATACTGGTATGACATTTACGTCTATGCCTACTGATGCAGGCAATTCTCTTATTGTTGCGCAATTTAATATCTTGTTATTGTACCGGTAATAGTAGTACTGACCTACACGGTCTTCCATGGAGCAGACTGTTAAGAGCTAGACGTAAGGTTGCAGGAGCAAAGATATTGAGCTATGCTGGGTGGCAACTTGATCTATTTTCTTTTTGTGTTTTACAATTACCAGAACATCATTAGTTTGATGGTTCAATATGTGATCATTTCGCTTAATTTTCAAATTTTTGTTACCTGGTTTCTGCAGAGCATGTGATGGTTATCCATGCGGCATTGGTTGGGGAAAGGCAAGCAACTGCTTACGATCAAGCATCTTGATTCTTGTCTCAAATTGTTTGGTGAGGAGGGTTTCCAGCTGTCGTTGATCACATCTCAGAGTTTTGGGAGTGCGGTCATTTTAAGTTGATTTCCAAGGGTAGCAGTAGGCCTAAACGAAATTTAAAGATGGTTGTGAAAAGATCGTCTACAAAAAAGTCGTTGATTAAGTATGTGAACTGGGAAACGAATAAGTTGTCCCTGAACGTAGATCTCATCAATCGCTACTATTATTTGCGAGAGTTACACCGTAAATCAAAACCAGAGGTTTTGAAAAAAATGCTTGGTTTCAATAACGTAAGAAACGAGGTAGTAGATGACATCATCTGGATATGGCAAGCTGCAGGGTTACCAATCAACTTCAGTCAGATCCAAGCAAAATTTAATGAGGTGGTAGCAAAGTTAAAATGGGCAAAAATTTATTTAAGTGTATCGACTTCAGTTCAGAGAAATGGTTAGACAAGCTTTTTGATCACTTAAAAACGTTAACTCCTGTTTCGGAATTCTATTTTCCCGTCGGGAGTAACATGAAATCTTGTCGTTAAATACTTCTGTTTTTTTGGAAATCTTGCACTTGCGTATATAAATCTTGTCCAACCATTCCTCTGAAACTAGTGTCGTTACACTGATGAACTTTTGCCCATTTCTTTGCTCCTTCAAACATTGCCACACATCATTAAATTTTGTTTGGATTCGACTGTAGCTGATGATTGAGGTAGTAGAAGCTTACCACATTCAGAAGATGTCATTCACTACCATATCCAGAAGATGTCCATATCCAGAAGATACCATATCCAGAAGTCCTGCAGCTTACCATATCCAGAAGATGTCATTCACTACCTAATTTCGTATTAAGTCATTAAAACCAGGCATTTTATTCAAAAACTCTGGTCGTGATTCACAGTGCATCACTTTCGCGAATAATAACAGTGATTGATGAGATCTGTGTTAAAGGACAAATTTATTAGTTTCTGGTTTAAAAAAACTTGACCAACGACTTTTTAGAATCCGATCTTTTTACAACCATCCTTAAATTTCTTTTTGGCCAACTGCAGAGCTACCCTTGGAAATCAAACTTAGTAGAATGAACCGCACTCCCAAAGCTAAGATGTGATTAATGAGAACTCGACTCAATTTAAAAGGTCTCAAGCAGAATTTAAGAGAGGACCGTTTCCTCTTTTGTTGTTTGCTTCTTTCGAGATATTCGTTGCAACTGAGGTGGGGGGGGGGGCGCACGTTCCAGAAGGGGCCCACATCTGGGGGGCAAATTTCTCCCGTCAGCTACGCCAATGGGCAGTGACCACCCCCATTCCAATACCGCATGGATAACCATCACATGCTCTGCAGAAACCAGGTAACAAAAATTTGAAAATTAAGCGAAATGATCACATATTGAACCATCAAACTAATGATGTTCTGGTAATTGTAAAACACAAAAAGAAAATAGATCAAGTTGCCACCCAGCATAGCTCAATATCTTTGCTCCTGCAACCTTACGTCTAGCTCTTAACAGTCTGCTCCATGGAAGACCGTGTAGGTCAGTACTACTATTACCGGTACAATAACAAGATATTAAATTGCGCAACAATAAGAGAATTGCCTGCATCAATAGGCATAGACGTAAATGTCATACCAGTATTTACGCTAAATTTTGTTTTTTTTCAAATAACTTTTTTTCTGGTAGAGATACGCCATTGTAGTGTCTAGCGGAGGTATAGGAAATCGACTCTTCTGCGCATTTTGACACCACTCCCAGCTTTCTAGCGTACGCCGTTTTCGAGATACGAAAAATTTGCAAAAATGCGTTATGACGTCACTTCAAAGGCCCGCTGAAACCTCTTGATGACGTCATAAACGAAAAAAATTTCACACATCTGATCAGTGTCGAAAACTCTTTCAGATGCGACCCCGAACGTGTTTTAAATCGAAAATGGTGAAAAAATGAAACACCCTACTGCCAAGGTGCCTTAGCCAGGCAGGGGGCCACCTGATAAATAGAAGAAGTCGACTTACAATTACAAAAAAATTGTCTTTGGGTGTTTTAAAAAACTTATTATGATTTACTTTTTTAAATGTATAAACTTGTTTACTGACACAGAACTTGCAAATGAAACCAGAAAAGGTTACATTGCGTTGGTGTGATTAGACAGACGCAGAGTGCTAAAACTAAACAAAGAATCGTACCACGTTCCAACACTGTAATTGTACATGGTTACTTACTTTTCCATCAATCAGCACCAAGCTTCCTTTTTTGACCGGTGCGGGTTCGAATTTGGAAAAAGGTTGAAATTCTAATGAACCTTCGAATACCAAAGCTGGGTAGGAATCTTTTACTGGATTCCGAACCATTCTCATTGAAACATCAGCTGGAAAAAAAACAAACAGATAAGTTGTGAGTAACAATAATAAAGTGCTAAATTGACCCAATCTTTTCACCAGTTTTTACGGCCTTACGTGATTATCTTAAATCACGGCAAAATTTTCTAGTCTTTAATCTATAAGGATAATCTACATCCGCTGACGACTTTTACAGATCTTGTTTTCCACAGTGCAGTTCAAAGCAGGCAAGACCATCGCTGTAGCAGTTACGTGAAACATAAATCAGGGTTCGTTGTCTTTCTGACGCGAGAGGTTTTGACGTAGCCAGGTTTAACCCTAACCCAAAGACGTTTTAACGTGAAATCTTACGCTACCTCTAACCTTAACGCGGCTGCATCAAAACCTCTGGCGCTACAAAGTTTTGGTCCAATAAACCAAGTGCGGTCTTTTGGAATAAATTACATTAAACGATTACTTAATTTATGTGATCCCTTGACAAATTTCAAGCAACTATTTTCCAACGTAGCATCTTCTAAGGCTATCCAGAATCCCATCAATTTAAGTGGTTCAGAAAAGAGGAATGTTGCATCAATATGACGGTTTACTAAAAAAAAAATATCTTGAACTGCGTTTATTAGCGACAATTTACTTGAAAAATTGTTTGGTGGAAGGCACCATTCTGTCTTATCATCAAATTTATTCGAAGACTAAACAAATCACCGAAATCTTGTGATATCAGTACGATGATTGCAACGAAAAACTAAACATGTATAAAGTAGCTACAAGATGCAAAGCATTTGAAGAAACTCCGGCTTGAAACATTCCTGACAGTGCTATCATAATCTATTGGTTATTTATAGTGATTAACCAATTGTAGGAGGGTAGTGCTCTGGGCTACTCCAAAAGAAGCCCAACAAGTGAAAAAGAAGGGGTGATTAGAATAAGAGGAAATTTCGGCGCTATTAAAAAGAGCGAAATGGAGAGTTCTTCCCACAAAGTGTTTTTGCTGTGCTAATTCACTTCCTGGTAAATTTCAACATTCCTACCAAAATTAATGAGCTTACACTGGCCGACCAACAGTCCGTTCTTAGCGCTATGGAGTCACATCAAAACAACTACTTTTCACAATCAGCAATTGAGGTAAACTTTCACATACCCGCGCCTCCAATTCCAGGTGGCTAAAAAATAAAATAGCAAGATTTAATTACGCAAAGAAGCTCGAACCAGCACATATTGAGAAACTACGCTGAACTTGACCACGACAGCAAATATACGATAATAGCAGCAACTACGTTAAGTGACCAACGCAATTTCTCTCGAACCGGAAGCCTGGACACGATTTCCAAATTGATCAAATCAAACATACCCTGAGACATCTCTTCCACAAAAAGTCAGCAACGTGGCCTAGAGGGCAAAGGCATCGTTTATACGACGACGAAAATGATCATATAATCTACGTTCAACCCACACCGTGGTCACATTGTTACGTCCTTGGGTAAGACGCTTTACGATTATCTCAGCTTGGTAGCTTCGAACAAGCAGCATGTTTAAAGGACAAGAATTCGAAAAATCCATAGAAACATTGGATCACTGGAAACTTTTAAGGAGCGGACTCTGCTCCAAATACACAGTAGTTAGCAAAGTGAAAAGTGTGCAAATCGTCCAACAGTTAGCGTCGGACGCTGTCCGGTGACAGAAGGATAAACATGCAATTACAACTACAAAAAATAAATTACAAGCAAATTGTTAATCGTCGCGATACACTTCAGCAAATACAGCTAGTATAATTATTACTAAAGTTTTGAAAAAAAGTTAAATGAAGTTTATTACCTAGATAATGTGATTTAACAGCTTGAGCTGGGTTATTTAAATATAATGTACAGTAGCATGCACAGAAAATAAATTCATTAAAAAAACTTAAACAACGAAAACTTAGGCGTACTCGAAAACGTTTCAAAGTCTATTTCAAGTCGCCTACATGTGACGTCATTGGCTGTTTCACAATTTCTATGGCATATTACGAGTACACGCTTGGCAAGGCTGCATTGAACAAGTTTGCTAGTTTATTGAACTTTTTCATTTAAACATTTTGCCATTCCTGCAGTTTACGACATTAAATTGTGATTAATATGCATCGATCTCGCTTAGCTAATGTTACCGGTATAAAATATTGCAATGCCATAGCAGTATACAAAAATATCTAAACTGAACCAGTAGTGCTTGCTATCTTAAATTAAAAAAAAACTCCAACGTTTACCTAAATTCTAAGCTAAGCAGCTCCTAATTTTTTACTAGAACTCAATCAACAAACCGCGAAAAAATATCAAGATAACTTTTTCGCGAAGTAAAAAGAAAGCTAAAAAAGAAATATGTACAGAAAAAAAAAAGAAATTTACTTAACGTTTTGTTTTCTTTCTGTTTTATGTTTTATCAAAAAACAACCTGGACCAATAAAAATTGATAAACGACAAAATTATAATGCAAAACTCGTGCTTGGATTTCCAGCAATAATATGAACTCGTGGCGCATACAACAAAGAATACAAGGGCGAACAAGTTCACAACTCTAGCTGAATTTGAAGACGCGTTAGAACGGATGCAAAGCGACAAACCTGAGTCACTAATAATTTGCCCAAACCAATTTTTTCGGCCATTCAACCAAAATTTTTACTGAATGACCGAAAAAGTTAGCAAGATTTTACATTCAAGATCTAGTATTTACATTCAAGATCTAGTATTATGCTTGCAATGATAAAAATATCCAAAAACCAATTCTAAATAAACCGAAACTCGGACATTAGACCGCAATTTATGAACGAAAAAATAAACCTAGGCACAGACCTCAATCACTCTAATTCGAATGACTTGAGGGAGTGTGAAACGCAGAAAGTCTTGTTGATAGTTCGAATTTCAAATTCTATTCGCAGTCGCATTTTTTTAAAGATGAGGCAGAATCATTCCAAGGTGCCACACACCTTAAATATAAACATACTCTGAGGAACGACAGGTCGGATGAAACCCAGCTTGCGTAGAATTGTTACGATTCTGTCGTCGAAAGTTATCTTCTTAAACGCAGGGTTTAACGTGTGCAAGGCTGAAATTAAAAATCAATTGAGTTTAACCGATCAGTGGTCGAGTGGATAGAGCGTCTGTTGCTGAAACGGTAGATTCAAAGTCGATTCCCGGTCGGTCAAACCAAACACAAAAATTAGTGTTTACAGCTTCCCTGCTTGACGTTAAGCAATTAAAGGGATAGTGTGAAGCCTCCTCCGAGTGTGGTAGACAGGTAGTAGCTTGACTCGAAGACCGAAAGGTTCTTCGCTGTCTCTTGGCCAAGGCAACTTGGCGAATGAAATGTAATTGGAACGACCAAACCACACGTCGCGTGTTCCTTTGTTTTTACACGGCCATTTTCCAACTAACGAGTGCGAAATTTCAGACTTTTGCTTATACGTCGAGAACAGTTAGATCTAGCTACATGAAACTTTGACAGCAGTTTGAGATTAATGAGTTGCATGTTTGCACAAATTTTCGAGGCAATTAATCACGTGACTTTGGTTTTAGGACCCGAAAACCGCACCAGAGGTTTGGCCTAACAAGCCGTCCCGGTCAAAAACGGCTTATATACGGCAAACAAGTATTTCACACGGCTATATGTCTTAAGATACCCTTTTATCCCAACCAACCCACTTTCGGACAAGTTTGACGTCCTTCGTGGTCGACTCCTGGGAAATCATAACGACTTCCACTGGCAGTTAGGTGGCCAGATCAACCACCAACCCTGCAGCTACAAAGCAGCTCGAGTCATAAGATGCACAGAGCTGGACAGCGCTGTTTCGAGCTTTCCAGCTCTGTGCATCTTATGACTCGAGCTGCTTTGTAGCTGCAGGGTTGGTGGTTGATCTGGCCACCTTAACTGCCAGTGGAAGTCGTTATGATTTCCCAGGAGTCGACCACGAAGGACGTCAAACTTGTCGGTTATGATTTCCGTGGTCACACAAGGGGAACCCTTGTGGTAGGGATAGCCTATGGCTGTCCTTACTACAAGGGTTCCGCGATTTTTTCACTTGTTTTTTTTTTTTAAGTACCACAAGTGAAAAATCGTTTATTCCCTACAAACCCTCTGCCGCTCTGCAAACCCTTAAGGTTTGTCCAGTTCGGCCAAGAGTCTTGTCCAGCTGGGGAATAACTTTGTTAGAGAAGCTGAGGGCTGCCGATGAGAGCTAAAAGCTCGAAACAGCGCTGTCCAGCTCTGTGCAACCCACTTTCGGTAGCGATGAAGTTTTTTTCTTCCTAAATGGGGCGACTCCCCCGGGAACCCCCCAAAATGGGCCCCCAAGTATCAATTTTTTTAACGATTTCAGCTAGGGCGCCAGTTTTTTTTAATATCAGCAGATATTTAAGAGACAAATATCTTAACATAGTTTGGGAGTACCATCCCCCTGGCAACCCCCCCAAAAATTAATTTTTTGAACGGCTTAACCTAGGGTGCCAGTTTTTTTGATATCAGTAGATATTTAGCAGACAAATATTTTTACATAGTTTGGGGGTACCACTACACCCCTCCCCCCGAGAATCACCCTAAAATCAATTTTTTGAACGGCTTAACTTTGCATGCTAGTTTTTTTTTTGATATTAGTTCATATTTAGCAGACAAAAATTTTGACATAGTTTGGGGGCAGGGGCGCACCCAGAAATTTTTAAAGGGGGATTTGAATTTTTCAAAAAGCAACCAGTACCCAATTGTAGTTAATTTAGTTATAGTCAAAAACAGGGTTTCGCGGAAATAGTTGCATCGTTACAACATTTGTTTATTCAAAAACCTTGTAATAACGATTTAGAAAGTTGTTGGTAGAGAAGATTGCGGGCAAGAAAACAAATTACCCCTATGGGGACCTGGGGGCGAAGCCCCCGCCACTGGGCAATTCTTGCAATTTTTCAGAAAAAAAGCCATTTTAACGCCATTTGGATGATGTTTTGAACGTTTTTAGAGCAATTACAAAAAGCTAAATTACTAAGATGGGGGTCTGGAGGCGAAGCCACCAACCACTGGGCAATTCTTGCAAGTTTTCACAAAAAGCCATTTTAACGCCATTCGGATGACGTTTAGAACGTTTTTAGAGCAATTAGAAAAAGCTAAATTGCTAAGATTTGGAAAAGTTTGAAAGAATTTGCTTTGCTCAGTCCAATCAGCCCCCGCACACTTACTGTCAAGTCCAAACTATGTTTAAATGCTGAAAGATTGCAAATTTGGCTTAAATTTTTTTAACTCAAAACGTATTTTAATTCAAAAAGCTTGTTAGTGGCATAGAATTTCAAAACAGCTTTCATTAGCATCAGAGCTATAATTTTCACTCTTTGAGTAATGGGTAGCCTTGAAAAAGGCTGTTTGAGATTGAACGTTTTCATCCAGCTCTCTTCACGAATCTACGCTGGTATGAAGACAAACGAAAATGCGATGGTATATATAGAGGTTGATAACACTGAAACAGACAAAGGGTTGTTGTTATGACATATGATGCTGCAAAATCACCTAAAATACTACAAGGTTAATGCAAAAATATAGAAAAAATCATTTGGAAATGATAGCTCTGACGCTATTAAAAGCTGCTTTTAAATTCCTGAATACGTTTGCAGAATAAAAACCTCGACGTTTGCACGTAATTTTGTTGTGGTTTTCGTCTTCAAACAGCGGATTCATTTGTTTGTTTTTTTTTGCAAAAGTGCAATTGGCTAAGTAGTTTTTTTTACACAATGACGACTTGTTTCACTTAATGGCGTCTGTCTGTTTTTACAGTAGTGTCAAACTCTGTTCTGCTCAGAAGTTTATGATTGGGTACAATATTAATCCTTTTAGTCCATTATATAATATCATCCATAATATTGTCCGAAACTCCCACTCCCTGGGTGAGCCACTGTTTGGGGGTGTTACTCCTGGAAACCCCTCACGGCTTAACCTAGGGTGCCAGTGTTTTTTGATAACAATGGATATTTACCAGACAAATATTTTGACAGAGTTTGAGGGTGCCACACCCCTAGGGAAACCCTTCCCACAAATGGACCAGGACCTCCCAAATATCAATTTTTTGAACAGTTTAACTTTGAGTGCCAGTGTTTTTTTGATATCAGTAGATATTTAACAGACAATTATTTTGACATAGTTCAGGAGTACCCCCCTGGGACCCCCCCCAAAATCAATTCTTTGAACGGCTTAACCTTGGGTGCCAGTTTTTTTTTTATATCAATAGATATTTAACAAACAATTATTTTGACATAGTTGGAAGGTACCACACCCGTTAAACTGTTATTTGAAACAAAAAATTTTTTTGGAAAATACTTTTTTTGAAAAACTAATTGTTTTTTAGAACTAAAAAAACACCATGATGTCGACTAAAAGTCGAGGTGCCTAGTTGACGGCGTCTAAACATCCCGGGTCCACGCCTACAAATAACGGTCCGGTTAAAATGATCCATTGACAATAAGAATATGTGTGATTTTTGTTTTCGTGGCTTCAGTAAAAGCAACAAGCAGACTTCGATAGACACACATATGGCAGATAACAGCCTGAAATCTTGAAAATTGCATTTAGTTCAAAACTCTACTAGCAACCACTCAAATGTTCAGCGAGTACAAAATTACAGAACATGGAATTAAAAGCATTATATAATCAAAACTGCCTTAATTAAAATGTTCATATCTTCGAAGCTTTTCGTCTGACACCTGTCAAGAAGAATCATCAGAATGGAAAGCGCAGAAAAATGAGCGGCTATTTATAGGAAAAAGCCGAGCCGTGATTGGCTGGAAAAGGACCAATGAGAAAGCATCATTCCCAAAGGCTGCAGGATAGAATCAAACAACACATCCCCAAATCTATCCGTTCTTGCTCTTCTTCCCAAAAACGCTTACTTCCTGCTCGTCGATGCAAATCTTCCACCTAGACTAATACCCAGTCTCTTGTTTCTGATTCAGCCATTGGACTTCCTCTTTTACAAAATCCTACCTGCGCTCAACATTATGATGACAGCAGATTTTCTATTCATTCTTGCCCAAGGCCGCTCACCTTTTCATCTATCTGCTCTTGAAGCCACTTTCATCAAAACTTCTAGCCCGGCCTTCTGAGGACAAAAAGAATTCGTATACAGCTTAAAGATTGTCCACTAATGACGCTCTCTCATTGGTCCTTTTCCAGCCAATCACGGCTCGGCTTTTTCCTATAAATAGTCGCTCATTTTTCTGCGCTCTCCATTCTGACGATTCTTCTTGACAAGTGTCAGACGAAAAGCTTCGAAGATATGAACATTTTAATCAAGGCAATTCTCAAGTTCTGTACCACCAACCGACTCTTCAAATAATCAAAACTGTTAATCAGTTGAGTCAGAATTGTGCTACCGTGGCCAATTTTGTTTAGGGAGTTGTGTTTTGGAAAAATGAGATTTCCTTCGTCATCCATCGCCTCAACTTCCCAGAAATAACCAATTTTTCCGTTGGTACTTAGCAAGTAGTCGTCTTTCATCTACAAAAAATAAACCTGAGAGTAATAAAAATAATGACAAAAATTTAGTGGTTTCTGAAGCAGAAACGTGGCCAGGGGGAGGGGGGAGGCTATAGTCCGTTTTTCAAGTATCTTTTTAAACATTTACATAGGGAGGGCAAACTTGTCAAATTAAAACTCACAAATTAGTAAAAACTTTGAAAAATGGCCAAAAATAAGAAATCAAATTTGATCGCTTGTTTAAAATTGCTGAACATAGGTTTTATCAAAAATAAATAAAAAAATTACCTCAGTAATAGGGGGGTTATTCAATTTAGTTAATAACCAATCACTTTTCTCAAATCTCGTTCCATTAGCCCCCCAATTATCTTTCTCTACAACAAATAAACGAAACAGATTACTTTTTTGAGTTTTATTAAACTATAGGATTTTATGATTTATCAGGTTGCAAATAGGCGAACTGAAATTTTACCATTAGTCACCTCCCATATAGCCCATTTATGCAACTAGTTAAATTATGCTTTTGCACAGCTAATATTAATGGCACGTTTTTGTGAACATTAATTTTTATCAAGATACGGCTAAAATTAAGGCATTTTCGCAAAAAATACAAAAAGCGCCGCCCTTACACCCACGAAAAAGCCCTCCCCCCATTGCAGATTTCTGCTATATGCCTGTTCTGAAGAACAGTAATTCACAAGCTAAAAGTCCATACGCATAATTGTCCCACGCTTAAAAGTCAGAGTCCATCTTAAGATACGCTAGAAATAAAACACGAACAACATGTTGCAGTGACCTCCACTCATAAAACACATGCTTTGAGGGAAAACAGCAACGTTCCAAGTCTACCACCTCCTAAAGAAACTAAACCGTAAATAGATGGGCATGGAAAAGTCAATAGACAGTTTTGCACAGGACATACGACATCAATTCTAAGGCCAGACTTATTCTAATGAGCGCTGCAATGCCAATGCACTGCGCTGAGCAGCGGTGAAAATAACACAAAGTTCAACATGAACTTAGAAATTCAACGTGCTCAGCAATAATAACGCTACAACGTCATGTTAAAACACACAAATTCTAGTACAAAGTACTTGCTACAAAGAGATGCACTGCACCGGTCTAGACAATGTGGTTAGTGTACTGCACATAAAAAGCAACATTAAACAAACAGAGTAATGTGCAAGCATCAGTTAGCCAAGTTGATAACGCTCACCGCTAAAGAAGTGGTTTGATTCTAAGCCAAACACAAAGACTTTTATATTGGTATTCGACTTTGCTGCTTATTTTAGCATAGAAACTGGTTAACATGTACTTAGGTAAAATGGCAGCTTGATTCGAAGACCAGGAACTCGCGACGCCCACTGACAAAAAAGACAATTCGATAAAAAATATGGCCCAAGAAAAAGCAGCAGTGCACTTGTTCATGATCATTTGTGGAAAATCGATTCTTGTGCTCTTCGGGATTAATTCCGTCCACTATTTTCGAACATTCTCGTCGAAGTTCATCACATTCGCTTGCACTGAGGAAGTTTTCCACCACCAAGCACCCATCATCTTCAAACTAAAACAAACAAATTGTAAATGCAAGAAAGTGCAAACATATTTATCAAATACTTGAGATTTTTCTGTTGTTAATATACGGAGTTCAAAAATTGCTTAAAACGATGAGTTAGACTGTTGGAGCAAATATCACAATGTTCGGATATTCGCTCTGTACCCAATCAAAACTTAAAACACCGAAATTTAAAATCGTTATGGAAACACAAATTGTTTCAACCATAAACTAAATCATAATCAAATATTTCATTCAAGCAAAAAATTTAAAAAATATAACCCTATTGATCTCATTTATGAGGAATAGTGTGAAGCTTCCACCGTAACTGGTAAACAGCTTGGCTCGAAGACCAAAAAAATCCCTTCGTTGTCTCCTGGTCAAGGCAACTTGAAGAATAAAGATGTAATTACAAGTTTCGTTTAGCTAGAGAGAAAAGGAAATGAAAGTCTACTCTGCGAGTTGCGTAAATCTGCATTTTTATTGTTTTACTTACCGGTAAGTTCTTCTAAACACCTACCTACAAAAAGCTAAAACTTGTTTCCAAATTTAACAATTTTCAATGAAATTTTCTGTGGTTATTGCATTTCTTGAGAAATCAATAAGAATACAAGGGCGTAAAATTTACTAGCGCGAGGACCAGGGGTATCTTGACCACTATGACCAGCAAATAAGAGGAACACTGCAAAAACTTGTTAGGACTTCCAGGTCTTATGTAACTTACTTTTTGCTTTTGCTCATCCGAAAATTCAAACTTCGTCATACTGGGCACACAGCAAACCTTAACAAATCATTATTCAAATAGCTGAATATTCTACTCTTAGACACCTAAAGTTACAGCAAGATGATCAAAGACAAAAACAACTAGTCAAGAAAACATCACCTACACTAGTCCAACAAGATAGCGATAATAAATTAATATCACAATCAATAACGTCGACTAGGCTTTCTCAATCAAGTACTGATAGCTGCTACAAAAACAAACATGCACAATTGTACGGTACATCTCAATCTCATCTAGCACACGAACGGAAAGGTTTATGGTCTTTTAAGCTATTTACAAAATACCTCGAAAGTAGCCAAAGTATCGTTCACACGAGAACATCAATGGTTTATTAAGACAAGCCAACCATTAGGCTATGGTGGTACTATTCTCGGATAAACGACACTTTAGCTATTGTCAGGTCATTTTGTGATTGATTACAGGCCTTGAAACTAAAACTGCCCCCACTAAATTGATTTTTATTAGCGAATCAGCGGTTTGTTAGATCACAGGCAAATAATTTTTGGCAAACTGACAAACATAACGTTAAGAAAAGTCAACGATTTTATGAAATTACTTATAGTATACTTCAATACTGGAATGACACAAAATTTAGGGCACATAAACATATCTTTAAAGCTTTGGGAACAATTGTTTTGAGAAAATTTCGGCACCAGCAGGTTAGCCAAAAAAGTTAAAAGGAAGCAAGGTGGGCAAACAGTTAATCGTGTAATTTAGTGAAACTGTCAAAAAGCACAAAACACAACAAATTACGAAAAGTACGATTGTATCCTGGTACACTGATTCATCTTGCGAAATGTTTTCGCCAAACCTAAGCCCGTTGTTAGTCTTCTAACCATCTTATGTGAATAAGACAATTGAGAAGTTTCATTGAACGTTAAAATAGTAATATCCCATCAGCTTGAGAATAAACTAAAGGTAAAAACACAAAAACTGAAAATTTGATTGAAACATACTTTGACAAAAACGAAAGAAAAACTGCATCTTATTCATTTATTTTAAAGAGATGTTTTGACTTTAAAAAGTCATTTTCAATCTGATTCGAATAAAATCTAAATAAAATGGGATTTGGATAAGGTTGAAATGACCTGCGTCGAAAGAACTCAAAAATCGGAATATGGCACATATTATTATTGCAAAATATATGCAGTATTCTTCTGCTCAATTTTGGCACTGAAGCATCAATAAGTTGAAAATCGTTGAGACTTTTCTCTAAGAGAGGGAGAAGCTGTTGAAAAATTATACGGGAGTGGGAAAAATAATCGCTGTAGGGTTTTTGTCAGATATTGCTACTACAATGCATGTTGAACTACACAGCACAGTACGTTGAAAAGATTAAAACAACTCAAGTGATTTAATAAACAGGCGCTTTTGTACCAAGCTTTGGCACCGTGGGCGCAATTACGTGTAGGTGTGAAAGCAAAGTAAAAACTAAACCCTGTAGAATTGTTTACCCTGATTTCCATGGGCTCCGAAACAAAAAAAAAGTACTTGGTTTAACAAGACTAAAAAAGATTTCCAGCTGTGAAATATTGCTAACTGCAAAACTTGATAATTAATTAAACAAACACCTTTGTAAAAAAGTGGATTACGTGTTCACTGTTCAATCTACAAGAATTAACTTGCTTACACGTACAGTTAGTAATACATCAGGACTAGACAGAATCGTGAATTAAATATCGATTAACTTCACATGGCAAGCAACTAATCATTGCATAGCATGCTGAATTACATATTTATCGAGTTGCCTTGATCTGGAGATAGCAGATAAACCGGGCCCCCTGCCTACCTGTTTACCACGCACGATAAAGAAGTTCCACACTGCCCCACTAAGCGTTGAACATCATACTTCGGTTGACACGGCCAGGAATCGAATCTGAGTGCAATAGTAAACATTCTATCTACTGGAGTAGACCACTGCGTAGCAAAAAGAGCAAAACTAATAATTGAAACAAAAAATTAAGATAAAAAATCGAAAAAATATAACAAAACTGAAATAAAGTCGGAGACAATTTCAGACGACTCTATGAACTTGGAAAGACTTTTCAAAGAGTTACTCGATCTTTCGATGAAACTGATTTACGAATTATCAGTCCTGATTGAATCTACAACGATTTAAATGAGAGTCTAACACTTAACAAAAAACATTCACCTCTAAAATTTTCACATGTCAATAGTTATGTTGATTTCAAAGAAGTGCAGTTCAACACAATGTTAATTCAGAGAGAAAAGTAATAATTACATTGCAACGTAAACAATACAGATTGCATAACCCAGTAAAAGAAACATAAAACAAAAACAGCAAAACGAATAGCGAAGACTGTTGCACAAGAATTTTTTCAAATATGTTCAATTCCGAGTAAAATATCAATCTCTAACTTCAATACCAGTAACATGATTATTGATTTTTTTTTGGGTTGCAATTAGAGCAAATCCGTCGTGTTAATAAATACAAGGTTGGATTTTAAATTTGATTAAAAGTAAAAAAGCTGAAAATTGAAAAAAGTACATTGCATAGAGTAATTATAGCGTATATTACAACACGAAAAACATTAAATTTTAATTGGTAACATTACTATCCAGCTCGTAGAGCGGAAACGCGTTCGTCTCTGGAGCGGTAGGTCTGAGGTTCCAATCGGACACAGTGTTACCAACGGCTTGTTACTGCAGCGACATTTCTTCGAATGAAGTTGTGTTGTCCAGGCGCAATGACGCGGAAATGGGTTTCGCTGCACGCTTCAGCATAATACAGCGAGTATAATGAAAGATTAGATTTGATTTACCAACAGTTCCAGCTACCATGAAGAAATTGAACATAAAGTTTAAAAATAACTAAAAACCCCTTGTCCAACCTGTCCCGTTTTTTCACTCATCAAAAAAGTATCTGCAATTTTGCATATTAGAACATGGTGAACCGGTTCAAAAAACATACGAGTAACGACATTGGACAAGCTCGTTTTTTTCAGTCATTTAACGGTCTAGGACCTAAATTTTTAGTGAATGATTAAAAAAAAGCCATTTTTGCTACTATGACAGCAAAATCGAACCTTTCGCAACTTTTAGAAAAAATCGCTAAAATCCTTAAATTGTTCTCGCAGTCGTATGTTATAACACAGTGCACGCCACAATGTAGAACTAAAATAAAAAATTTGTAACTCTAAACAAGCCGCTTCAATCCAATATCAATAAAAGCAGAAACATGCGTATTTTGTAGAACTTGCCTAATCAGACTTAACAGTCTTGATTCCAGTGTGATCACAGCGAGGTTGTACATAATCAAATACCAACTCCCTCACTTCAGAAGGCAGAATAGCTCTGAAAAAAAAAATTGAAGTAAATGCTCATTTCTATAAGAAAGGCCGTTTGCCTTCATTTTCTCTTCAATTTAGAGCTTTTGGATTAGTACAAATATTATTAAAGCCATGATCCTTAATAATTCAAAGACCTAAATCAATGCTCTTCAATCTTTTTTTACGTGGTATACCTTTTTTAATTTAGCAAGAAGTTTGTATACCTTTTACGTAGGAATCTGCAAACGCTGTTTGTAGATGTAACTTCATATTACTTCTGAAGAAGTTACATTGCAGACTTTCAGCATAAATTCCTCTGCAACTGTAAGGTAGCACTTCACTGAATTAATACATAGCCTATCCTGGGAGCCCACCGGAACTTTCAATCCACACACGAGGGCAATTTCTGTATTTATTCTACCCTATGCTCAAATTACTCTAATTTATATAAACGACAAGCAAATAATCAGAGGCGTTGCTAAGGATAGTGACACCAGGGGCAGGGAGTGCGTGGTGTCACCCTGTATGTTTGATGCACCCTTCATGATGTCACCTTTCTGTTAGTGAAGACCAAAAAGAAAAAAAAAGGTCTTCGCCTAAAAGTTGGTGGGTTTTCGGTTCAAAAGTAAGTGAAGACCAAAAAAAAGGAAAAAAAGTCTTCGCCGAAAACTCTGTGGGTTTTCGTTGCGTATGTGGATTGAGACCCTATAAATTGAAACAAAAAGTCTTCATCACAAACACATTGTAAAATGGTGTCACCCCAAAATGATGACACCCGGGGCGGGCCGCCCCCCCCTGCCCCCCCAGCGACGCCACAGCAAGCAATTGTTTTCATAACCATTAAACGGAGACCAAATTTTTCGATAA
Source organism: Trididemnum nubilum (assembly GCA_963965965.1). Taxonomy (NCBI): domain Eukaryota; kingdom Metazoa; phylum Chordata; class Ascidiacea; order Aplousobranchia; family Didemnidae; genus Trididemnum; species Trididemnum nubilum. The sequence continues at coordinate 26,841,249 of OZ014482.1, read as the reverse complement.
TTAATTATTCGTTTAATTTTTGCAGTTCACTCAAAGCCAAATCAATTCTTGAAGTTTCGAAAATCTATAAAGGTAGCCTAGCCTATTCTTTGTCTTTGAATGTGGACATAATTGAAGTTTTTGTGCTTGCTAAGCCTTCTTGGCAATTTCTCTAAGTCACAAAACCCGGTTTCAGTCCCAACATTATTATTTGCTAAAAACATGAAAGCGAAAATGAAGATTTTTGTAGCGCAACCACTCTTTTCTTGAGTACGGTTCTACTCTTTCTGAATTGAGGGGTTCTTTCGTAATGATGTCTCGAACAAATTTTTTAAATCGGTTTTCTTTTAGCTATTACTTCAAGTTTAGATTAAAAACTTAGTTTAGAAAGTCTCTCAGCTTTGAGACTAAATTTTCTTCCATTTTAGTTCATTTTCTTGTATTAAATTGTTTTTATTTCGCTCGAAAAATAACTTGTTCAATTTCGCAATGAACGAAAGACTACAAAAAAAAAACTGCTTCGACTTTTTCTCATTCTATGACGTCACAGGTGAGGCGTGCCGCAAAATCAGATTTAAAAGCAATATGCGTTGTTCGCGATTTGTCTTGAGAAAAAAGGCATACTTTTAGTTCGTTTATTAAAATTTGCTTAGCTGAAGTGAGGCACAATCGACAATGCCTCACTTCGCATTTGAAGCGATGCTCAATGGCACGCCGTAATGATAGCAATGTTACACCAAAAAGTTTGGGCGTTTTCATGCAAAAGACATAACATAAAAGCAGTGAATACACAAAAAAGTAAATATGACAAAAATTAATAAAGCTTTTGATAAATATTCTGATTTGTGTGAAACCATTTTATTTTAATTATATACTTTAGTTTCGTTTTCCTTAGCACAATTCTACAAGTGAGGCACGGCCTCACCTGCCTACCCTGACCGCACGTCCCTGGGGGACACTAACCGAAAGTGAGGGGGCACTAAAATGGACTGAACTTTGCACATTAAAACTGATCTAGTACAGCTAAAAATTACGCACAATTTTTAAAACTTTGTATTCATGTTTAAAAAAAAGAGACCTAAAGGCGGCAGCATTTCTTAGCTCATTTCATCTGCAGCCTACAATCAGTTGAAAAATCTATCTGCAGCAGTGAATGGGGCCAGATGCGCAACAAGGCTGTTCTACGAGGGTGAACAAAACGTTGTTTTTTTTCTCAAAAATAATCTAATTTAGGCCTAGTGCTTAACAAACCGATGCAACTCAAGCGTGTCACAAGGCGGGGCAATTTTTCGGAACAAAATAACAATTTTAACGCCATTTAAATCACATTTCTTACGTTTTTGAAGCAATATGAATAGCTACATTTCTAAAATTCAAAAGTCATTTGAAAGAATTCAATTGCCTAGCCCCTTCAGCCTCCCCGCCCCTTACTTCAGATCAAATCCAAAACAAGTCCAAATGCTCGAATTTTGAGGTTAAACTTTCTAAGGGATATGGCATAAAGGGGGGGGGGGGGGGGCTTTAGCTTCCTTAGCTCTTTCCCCAGGTTGCGCCACTGACTGCAACCTAAAAATCTACTCTCCCTTCACACCCTCATCATCTCTACCTCTTCAACATTCATCTCTACCTATACCTTCACACCCTCCCCTCCCTAACACTTACCCTCTTTCTACTTTCACTCTACCTTCCACACCACTACCACCCACAAGCACACAACCAATCAACAACTCGCCGCCACACCCTCAACGAACTCCACGCCCCCATCAAAACCTTAGAATTCTACAATGGAATGCTGGCGGTCTTTCCCCCTCACGTCGTGCTGAACTAATCGCCTTTCTTTCCAACAATCAGTATGACCTTATTCTCCTCCAAGAAACCCATCTTTCGGCAACCAAGAAGTTCTAAATCCCTGGATACTCTTCGTACGGATCGGACATTCGCCAGACAGGGCCCAGTTTCCTCCAGAGGTCATAACACCAGTGGTGGTGTCCTCACTCATATCCACTCTGACCTGGCCTTCTCCACTGTTTCTGTCGCCTCTCTTCCCAGGACCCCTATGCAAACTACATCTGTGTTAAAGTTCTTTTTTCCAACCACTCTCCCTTACAATTCCTTAACCTCTACTCCCCTACTATCAAAAGCACTCCTTCTGATTCTTGCACCAGGACCTTCTCTCCTCACATCCTTCCAAACTCCCCTGACACCTTTATCCTTGGAGACTTCAATGCTCACCACCAAACCTGGGACAGTCTCATCTCCCCTGACCCGCCTGGCAATGACCTGTTTCGCTGAATAACTTCCTCCGGTCTGGAAATCCTGAGCGATCCCGCCTCTCCCATGCTCCTCCATCATTCTACTGGGATTCGTTCATCCCTTGATATTTCGTTAGCTCCTGCTTCTCTCGCTCCCCACTGTGAGTGGCGCACTCTCCGTGAACTTGGTTCTGACCATCTCCTCATAGAGATTGTCCTCCCTACTCCCTCCAGGTCGTCATCCCAACACTCGTCCCTCCAAATTTAACAACAAAAAGGCCCATTAGGATGTTTATCAAAAAATATATTGTTGAGTATCTCCCCTCTTTTGATGTTGACGCAGTCAACATCCACCAGGCTGCTCGCTCCTTTTCCCTCTTCTTAGTCGAAGCTGCCAAGGCCTCTATCCCCTTTAGTCGCCTTGGTTGTTCCCCCAAAGCCTGGTGGTCCCAGGAAGCGGAATCTGCAGTGCGGGAGCGATGGAGGGCCCGCTCTGAGGCACACCAGTCTGAGGCTCAACACCTCAGATACATAGATGCTTCTCGTAGGGCGTCCTCAATCATTTCTAGAGCCAAATCCGCAATCTAATCTGTCCCCCCGTTCTGATCCTCTTGCTGTCTTCAGGCTCCTCAATGCCATCTTGGGCAAAAAGAACACCTCCCAAGACCCTTCTTTTCCCGGTTGCACTTTCCCTCTTGACACTGCCAATCACTATGCCTCTTCTCTTCGCTCATATCTATCTCAAGCGACACCCCGTACCTCGCGCAGAGCTGAACAACAGTTCATAAATGAACTTCAGAAAGCTAGCTGTGAGGATGCTTCATTCCTCCACAATTCATTCTGCTCCCTCTTCTCCTTAGCTGATCTCTCCACTGCCATTTGCAAACTCTCCTCTTCCACTGCATCTGGCCCTGACATTGCCTATCCTTTATTAAAGCATTTGCCTGAGCCAGCACAACTCTTCCTTCTATCTCTTATCAACAGGTTCTGGTCCTCTCATACTTTCCCCTCTTGTTGGAAACCCACCATCATCATCCCCATTCACAAACCTGGAAAACCCACTTCCTCTCCGTTCTCCTTCCGCCCCATTTCTCTCACCTCTTGCATTTCCAAGCTTTTTGAGCGCTTGATTCTTTCTCGCCTGACTTTTCACCTCGAATCGAATTATCTTCTTTCCACTTGCCAGGCCAGCTTTCGCCCTGGTAGGTCGTCTCTTTACAAAATCCTTACTTTGTCTCAATCAATCTGGGACGGCTTCCAAAAGAAAAAGCCTCCAGATCAAACCATTTTGGCATCTATTGACTTCTTCGAGGTTTTCGACTCGGTCTGGCACTCTGCTCTGTTCCAGGAACTCCTCTCGCTCAAACTCCCCCTCTTGCTTTGTTCTTTGGGTACCTACGCTCCTTCCTTTCTGACCGTAGAGCTAAAGTCCAGGTTGGTGGTTCCCGCAGCCTTTCCTTCCGCATCAGATGAAGAGTCCCCCAGGGCTCGGTACTTGGTCCAGTCCTCTTCATCTTGTTTGTTGATGACATCACCAAGGATTTTTCTCGGGGTGCTCATGCCTCCCTGTATGCTGACGATCTGGCTATCTGGTCCTCTTCCCCAGACCCGCTCAGAGCATCTTCTGTTGTCCAATCCTCCCTCAATCTTCTAGAAACGTGGTCCAACTTATGGAGACTTCCTCTCAATCCAAACAAGTGCGAGTCCTCCTTTTTATCTACAGATCCCCATCAACCCACTTTCCAGCCCTGCTGAATCTCCTGGGCATCCCTCTCTTGTTCAATCCCACCCCTAAATTCCTTGGTGTAACCTTTGATCAAACTCTATCCTTTGGGGCCCACGTCCAATCCCTGTGTTCCAAATTCTATCCACGCTACAAAGCCCTTCGCTCCATAGCCACTGCCTCCTCGGGTCCCACGAAAGAATCTCTCTCCCTACTTTACAAAGCCTTTGTGCGACCGGTGCTCTCATACGCCTCTCCTGGATGGTTCCCATTCCTCTGCAACACCGCAACCCATCACCTGGAAGTCCTACACAGAGCTGCATGCAGGGTTATTACTGGGTGCCTCCCTTCCACCCACTCCTCCCTACTCCTTCTTGAGGCCCAACTCCCTCCTCTAAAGCCAACTTCAGGCCCTCTCCTCCTTCAAACCTGCTCTGCGTCTCCCCCCAGACTTCTCCAGCCTCAATGCCCTGGCAAAAAGAAACGTGCCCTGTCGATTAAAGAAGAAACCCTCCTGGAGATCATTCTGTTCTTCGACCACACAATCGCTACCTTCCCCACGTGAGACTCTGATCATGTGCCCCCCTTTTCCCCCATGGACTGCAACCCACTTCACTGTTTCCCCCTTCATTTCCGACTGCACAGGCAACAGTTCAGCCCGACCACAGTCTGCTTCAAACAGACTATCCTCCCTCCTCCCTTCTGATATCCAAGTATGGACTGATGGTTCTGTCCCCTACCTTTTCGGTCCTGGTGGTGCTGGAGTGTATGTCACATGCTTCAAATGCAACACATCCTATTCCCTGTCCTTCTCCACTGGTCCAATTGCCTCAAACTTCACAGCTGAAACCTTTGCCCTCAAACAAGGTCTCGATTAGTGTACTAACGATTTGATGACCTGCAAATTCCAGGCAGTCCTTTTCCTAACTGACTCCCAATCGGCCCTCTCAACTTTCATCAGCCTCCTCTTATCTCCTGCCTGAGTCCCTCTGGAATGTTTGGTCCCTCGCCTCCTCCCTCTCCAACAACACCACCTTAAACTTCCAATGGGTCCCCGGTCACGCTGGTCTCTCCGGTATGTAAATGCGGATTTACTTGCCAAAGCTGGTGGCCTCCCTGCCCTCTGATGCGATCCCATACCCTCTCCCCACAGTCGTTGTCAAAATCCGTTATTTCCAGCACAACAATTGGAGACGTCACATCTCCCACTCCTATCTAAAATACCAGTCCCTAAAGTCTCTTCGGAAGAACTGCTCCTTTCTCGCCCTATTCGCTGTGAGCTTTCCCATCTTTGCTGCCATGGCCACAGTCTTCTTTTATCTTCATATCTTCACAGGATCAGTCCGAAGGAGAACTCTGCTTGCAGTGCCAGTGGACACCCTCTACAGGACCTCAATCATCTCCTCCTCGACCGTCCTGCCTCTGAACCCCTTCGTAAATCTATCTTTAGCCTCTCTCTCTCTATTCTTGACCTATGGTCCAGACCTTGTGGGTGTGTTCTGACTGTTGGGGTCTCCGCGAAGTTCCTCTGTGCCCCCATCCCTCGGAAGGCGTCGGGTAGTACCACCACCACCACCTAAAAATCTTGAGTGTGCAATAAAAATCAAAAACAGCTGGTCTTTAAAAAAAATGTTGTCATGTATTGTTTTATGCATAATCACTAACGAAATACCGGTAACATTCTGTAGGTTTATTTCTCTTCTGCAACACACCCGTAAAGGAGTGTTTTATGAAACGTCTGATTGCGTCACATTCATGTACAGCAGTAGGTTGCCAGCAATTTTACAAAGAATCCAGAAAACGTCAAGCGAAACGAGAATTATGTTGGAACGTTATTATTCCTTTTTTCATCAATGTTGGTTGTGTTGTCATTACGTGATATTTCAAAAACAGTATTTTGAATAAACTGAAATGGGGCGGCACATACATTCGTTAGGGGAAGCAAGGCGAATTTAATTTGCCATGGAAAATAGAATAAAAAATATGTCGAATTAATTTTTTCCACATCACATTTAAATGAGTTAAAGAAGGAGCCCAAATCGCAGCGGTATACCCTTTGTATACTCTTAATCAGTTGTATACTTTGATTTTGATTAGATATCAGAGCTGGGCACCGCTGTTAGGCAAAAAAAGCAGCAGCGCTGCCGCTTATCGTTACTCAAATGAAACAGCAGCGCCGCTGCCGCTACTTGCATGCAAAACAGCAGCAGCTGCCGCTACTTTAAAAAAATAAAGAGAATAAAAAAGATGGCATTCAAATACGGTACCTAATGGTGAAATTTCAACTTTATTTACGAAAGTAAATTATTCAAGCTTTTAAAATACTGGTACAGGTTAAAATCGACATTAACAGGCTTAAATGGTAGACAGGTAACCAAAAGTTTGACGCAAAAGTAGATCGAGCGTTTAAGATATTAGTGTTTACGAAGTCGAAAGAGATACTTAGTAATGATGTCCATGTTAAGCAAATGATGCTCAAAGCGATACATGTTACACTAAGTATTTTTTTTACGAATATAGTCTTTAAAGTATGTCTTTAAGGCTTATTTATTGCCTGGTTTTATTTGTTTGTTCTATTCTCAGCGCACTATAAATTCAATTCTTGGTTTTACTGTTAACTGTTGTAGCAAAATTTATTTTACTACGCCTTGATGTAAGTACTCAGGCCCAAAGATACGGGACATAGGCACAGCCAGAGGAGGGTTATAGAGCCTGTGCCCCATCCAATTGAAATGCGACCAATGATAAAAATGTGACAAAAAAGCCTATTGTTTCATTAGTTTCAATATTTTTCAGCATTTTTTGCGTACAACAGTACACGCGTACAGCGGTAATTAACTAGAATATTGATGACCAGGGGGCAGGGCCCCCTCAATTTGATTTTTGCCAATCGATTAAAATGAATAACCTGGCTGAAATTAAGGGTTTTTATCTTAAAGTTGCTGCCTCGGGCTCTCATCTAACCTTTTTAAAAACGTAATGCAATAACCAGGGCGTGATTTACCATATGGGGCACAGTACCAAAGGCCCCGCGCTCAGATGGTAAGAGTTTATTTTTGGTCTACACTTATTCTGCAAAAATCTCCAACGTGCCAGTGGCCCCACGCAATGTAAATCTGGCCCGGGCAATAACATGGCAATTAGGCGTAACCATCTCTTGTACAGTTTTTAATAACAATTCACCTCCACCTCGCTAGTTTTTGCGCGAAAAAATACTTTTGAGAAAAAAAAAATAGCTAGGAGAAATGCTCATTGAACAAATTATTGAATTTGAATGGAGGGGCCTGGGGCCTCTTGACCGTACATGTACTCTTACAGTCTGGTTATTTTCACGTCAAAACAAAAATCCCTGAGGAAAATCTTCGAGAGGATTATTATTTACTACTAAAATACCTGCAAAATTTAACCCCAAATGCAAAATCATAAACGTATTTTCGACCAAATTATAAGTAAAAGGAGGATTGAAACAATTTACTTTTTTTCAATTGGCTTTCAAATGTTAAAAATTTAGTTCTTTCAAATGATTCTGAACACATACGAAATGTGATCCAATATGGCATCAAAATAGCTTTTTTTCCAAAAAAATTGCCAAGCACCTGGGGCTTTGGCCCCAAACCTTCATGTGTGATACGTTTGAGTAAACTAGTTTGCTTACACACGTCTCCCAATTTACATATTTTCATTTTTGACTTTTAGTTTAAGCGCTCTTCCTCTTGAAAACTCTTCGTTAAGTGCCAAACCAGGCCACGACTGCTGATCATACATTCTACGATATTTTTGTCCCACTAAAATTCCTCTTTCGAAAATTTCTGATGACGTCATTGCATGTCATTTTTGGTTTGGCCCTCCCCCCAATCAAAAATCCTGGCTACGCCTATAAACGGGGAGCTTTTTGGACCGTGCCACTCAAATCACTGCATGTGCCTCCCAAGCGAGAGTAAACTTTTGTACTAGTACAAGAGGACCAGCAAACTTTTGCCCAAAAGCAGGTTACCACAAACGCTTTTTTTCTATGAAACAGTAAGACAGATCGAGTGAACGTGATCAAGTAGCCTAAGATTTTGCGATGAAGACCTTTTTTTTATTTTTTTGGTCTTCACCTCCAAATTTGAGGGCAAAATCTATACCAAAGGAGGAAAACATAGGATTTGGGCAAAAATATTAAAAATATTTACCAGATTGCTGAGGCATTCCAAAGGCGTCTGGTCTCGGCTGCGTAAGCGTCCCCCTGAAAGTTTTTTTTGTCCCCCCCCCGAAACCCACTACTCTGGCTCCGGGCCTGTTACTGTACTGTTCTACTTGCAGTGCACGAACTGTATTGTGGTCTGCGACCAGATAGCCAACAAATCATCTTCATTTGTTTTACTAAATGCTAGCATTTTGAGGAAATATCGCGGAAAACCGTCTTTGCGATTTGCAAGTTTTTAGCAATTTATTGAACTGTAATCAACGCATTTTCGTTAAAGAGATGCTGCTCGAAATCGGCTTTATTGAAATCCGTTTTATCAGTTCAAATTGGCCCGCTACTAGCCACATTATTCGTTCAATTTTCGTTCTGAAAAAATAGGACCACGTAATACGATAAAACTCGCCTACACATATGCGAGCTACGACAAAACGTCACAAAGGTAACCTTGTATGTTCTACTAAACTAAAATAACGTGGTACCAAGAGCAGAGTGAAAATAAACGGAGAGTAAAGACTCCAAGCGGTAACGTTTGAAAATGTTAATCAAAAAAGTCTTGGAAGGAGTTTATTAGGAGTAGCGGCAGAATATTTGCTTAAAAAACAGCGCTAAAGCGCTGCCGCTTTTTCGGTTAAAAAAACAGCGGCGCTGCCGCTTGTCGCTAGTGATGAAAAAAACCGAAAAAGTAACGGCGCTAGTAGCGCCGCTGTGCCCATCACTGTTAGATTTACACTAGGGTATACGATATACCCGGTTGAAAAGCACTGACCTAGGTCGATTGATACTTTTCCAACACAATCAAAACGCAGAAAAAAATTAATACTGAAAACTTTTCCATCCGTATTGGCTACTGTATGCACAACAAGAAGGCTGAAATGCAGTCTTTTATAGCTTGTGGTTAATTTTACACAGGCGACCACTGGTGATGTGCACAACGGCCACTTCGTAACTGGCTAAACCGTAATTGCAATAAAGAGCAAATAAATTTGTAGCAATGAGCATGCAATGGCTTGTTTCAAGCAAATACAATTCACAGTAACCCCACTGTGCATTGTGCAAAATGTGCAATTCACCACACGCCTTTGATCCTGTGGCATTGCAGAATCCTATGAAGTTTTTTCGGTTCAATTTCAAAATGGCTATCTCTCATATCACCAACAAGTAATTCGAAACAAGCTTGCACAACGCAATTCTAAAGCGTTGCTTCTTTGCTTGTAATTTTGCCACAATGAAATTGAAAAGATGTGAAAATTTTACCTTTAAGTATTTCACACGGTAGCAAACCTCTCTTATATTCGAAACAGATATTTTACGGGCTTCTTAAAGTAGCAATAAACATTAAGTAATGTATTTTATGATATGCAGTAACTAGTGTACCTCTATATTCCTTACTAAATTACTGGGACATAACTATTAATAAATAAAAAAAATATGTGCATACCACACTACCCCCATACTATAGATTAGAAAATTGCATTGTTTCGTTCCATTTTTGAGATTTGGTTAGCAGCACCAAGCCCTCAAAACTAAAATGATCTGTTCATTTTCAAAGGTTGACTGACTGCCACCATTTTTTTTTCATTTGTTCATTTTTCAAAGTTGAAAAAGCTGGATTTATTTTGATTTTTTTACTGAAGCTTATTATACAAAGAAAAGGTACTTTTCTAATTAATGTGATCATTAGGGTGGTTTAAAAAAATTTTTTTTCCAATATATTTTACTCCAAGGAGCTTAAATGGAATGTTTGGGTGCAAAACTAACCCATGTAAATTTTTTGATTTTAATAACATTCAGGGGTCGCGTACCCCCCCACATTCTAAGCGCGCCCCTAAATCAAAAACTGCCATATCTTGTTAATTACTTGAGATAGAAACTTCAAATAATGACCAAAAGCTGCAGAAGATATGATTTCCCATAAGTGTTTAATACATTTTATTACGCTATCTGATCAAATTTTCAAGATAAATTAAAAAAAACTGTTTTTGTTCAAAATCGTAGTTGAATGTTAATATTCAACTAAAATTATGAGCAAAAACGGATTTTTAAATTTATCTTGAAAATTTGATCAGATAGCATAATAAAATGTATTAAACAGTAATCGGAAATCATATCTTCTGCATCTTTTGGTCTTTATTTGAAGTTTTTATCTCAAGTGGTTGACGAGATATAACAGTTTTGTGATTTAGGGGCGCGCTTACAAAGTGGGGGTGCACGACCCTTAAATGCTAATTAAAATCAAAAAAATTTACATGGGTTATTTTTGCACCAAAACACACCATTTAAGCTCCTTAGAGTAAAACATATCGGAAAAAAAGTTTTTTTTGAACCACCCTAGTGATCATGGAATTTTATACCATCCATAGCAATCAAATCATAAAAAACTTACTCCAAAAGAGTGGCAAAGTATCCCAAATCTGGAACATTGATAAGAGGCTGATCCGTTAAGAATCCATGCATGGCTTTATCGACAACAAACTCGGGTTCGAGAATGGGACAAAGAAAGGAAGATTTGGTGACGGGATTTTTGGCAAAGCCAGTATTGACAAACACTGGACAAACGTAGGTAGTTTTTATGCCAGAAAGACCAAGCCAACGAAGTTCTCGTCTCAAACCTTCCATAAGACCAACAACAGCAAGCTTTGATGCACTGCAAAATCAAGCAAAAATAAGTTGACACTCATGACGCAGTAAGTAATGGATTGACGTTTCCTTATTTTAATACCAAAATATGAAACATTGAAAACATTAATGCAAAACGAACAAGAAACGAGATCAAACAGTTTAGTTGAGCGGTAATGCGTTCATCTCGGGAACGGCTCCGCTAAATTTCAACTTTCAGGCCGCCAAGACCTGCCAAACTGAACAATTGTGTTGTCAACAGCTTGTCACTGTTACATCATTTCTTTGGAAGTAGCTGTATAGCACATATGCACAGTGACACTTGCAGAGATGGGCCCCACAAACTCGTTGCAAACTTTTGTGAATTACAGCACGTATAATGAAGATTTGATTTTTCTTCGATTTGGCAAGCAAGTAATGAGCTAATAGGGCCCATTATCTGATTATTGCATCTCGACTGCATGGCTTTTCATCAAGAATTGTCACAATGTAGTAGTGGTGAGATCTATTGGCAACGCTTTATTTGGTTCGACCGGCTTGAAAAGACTCACATGGCCCACTTCTAGGACAAGAAAATTATAATTACAAGACCATGTACACAGTTCTTTTCTCTACAGATTAATTGTGGATGTGAACATTTCACGATGATCTCTTACTGATACTTCAAAACAAAGTAATTAAACAACCTTACGCATAGTCAACTAAATATGGAGCTGGTTCTCTCGCAGAATAAGAAGACATTGCTAAAATGTGACCGTGATTCTTTTTCTTCATAGCTGGTAGAAATTCACGTATTAACTAAAAAAATGAAGAGTGGCTATTCAGAAGAATAATCAACTGTGTCAGTGCTAAAAAATCTTGATCGTACTAAATCAGTTAACTACATCATACAACCTCATTGTCACGAATAATAATTTTGAATGCCTGAGATATAATTATTTGCTGTATTTTAACGTGTACGTGACTGATTTACTACTTTTGCCGCTTTTTTTATTTAGAATATTCTAGATAATTCCTTTCTAGTATATTCTACTATCTTCTGCAGTTATCGATTGTTTGGGTTGTTTACAACTTCTTAATTGCCATATTTAGACTTGAAGTTGTGACGTCACATTTATGTCAAAATTTGTGATCATAAGCTCGTGTATTTTTTTTCTATTGTGACGTCTCAAGGATTGTTCTGGGATATTCGATAGCTTTTGCCGTAGTATAAATAGGCGGGTCGTTTTTCATTCTAATATTCTAAGAGTGGGTGATTTTAGGTATTAATTTTGTAGGCAGTTAAGCTGAGTTTGAGTATCTGGGGTTGGCTCGTATAGCCGTTTAGTGAGAAGTGTTAGTGGAGCGATTTTGCTCAGTGAGAGGGTTTTGTGTTTTAATCTTAAATAGAAGTTTTAATTTTAAAGATTGGTGTGCTGCTTTCTGAGATTCAAGAAGCCAAAGGAACTATCAACTGCCATTTTCGATTCGTAAATTGACATCTTAGTCGTTCTCAAGTAGCAGTCGACGTGGACGATTCTAGAGATTAAAGGTTGTACTCTAGCCAAGTATCAACGACAGCAACACTCATTTCATTTACATGATATGTCACGTCTCCTTAAAAGCAAACAACTAGACTCCCAAAGAAACAGAAATGGCATCTTATTCCTCAAGTTGCTTTGGCCATGGGAGATGGCGAAGAACACTTCTGTCTTCGAGTCAAGCTGTCACCTGTCCTGTGTCCACCAGTCTACTACACACAATGGAGGTTTCACACAGTCCCTTTTTATATCTGGACGTCAAGCAGTAAAGCTCTGAATACTAAATTTTAAAGTCTTTGGTTTGACCCTGCCGCTAATCGAACCAGAGTCTACTATTTCAGTACCAGATGCTCTATCCACTGAACCACTGATCACAAAGAACATGATTTTATACTTTAAATGCAATCTGAAACAGCCTAAGCTTTCCGAATCAATTAAGTCGATAAATTTTTAACCTCTTAAACCATTGCCAAAGCAAATGCGTTTCAAATCTTTTTTTTTTTTGATGAGTTCTTAACAAAAATTTGGCATCACCAAATGCAATTCTTCTGCCTGCTTAAAACTCAACCAGTTTTGAGGAAGCAACTGTAATCATAAACAAATTAATAAATGGTATCATAAAGTGTTTTCAATGTTCGATTTTTGATTACAATTTCCAGTCCAGACAAAAAAGATAGCCTAATGTTTTTTCTCTTTTATACTATGCATGAGGCTGGGTTTATTTTTTCGCTCAGAAATTTTGATCAAATGTCCAAACTTGGACGTAATTTTTCGATCATTTCAGAATTGATTGATTCAGTTGTTTCCATCATGGCAAGCATGATTCTAGGTCTTAAAAGTAAAATCTTGTTAACTTTTCCGGTCATTTCAACCGAACTGGTTACATCATTCACCAAAAATTTAGGTCAGTGACAGACAAATTATCAAACAAACAAAACAAACTCAGGCACATGGTCAACCGGTACTGAAAATGCTAGTTTCTTACCCAGAAATGGGACACAATATTCACATCAAACGTAGTCGAAATCATATCTTCAGAAAGAGACAAAATATCACCAACAAATAAAACACCTGCATTATTGACCAGAATATCAACGTCACCGACTTCCTTTCGCACATTCTCTCCCAATCTAAGTCATAACAACAATCAGCAACTAACAAAAGTGTAGACCAGATAAACCACAGAATTTCAACAGCAGATATATTGATCCAATTTAAGTAGTCTCTAGCTGCACTAAACAAAACGAGGCAAAACTACTTTACATCATGTTTCAAGTTATATAATGCTATTTGATGAACAACAGATTTCAACATTAACAGTTAAAAAAACGCAGTTCAAACTTTTTAAATTGAAAAAGCTTTGGCTAGTAACTTACAAAGCAGTGTACCAGTAGTTGGTCATTATACAATATCTATCAGAACTAAGAATTGTTGCATTGTTTTCTTTCACAGAAAAAGTTGTAATAGTAATCAAGCTATCATCAAACTTAAAAGCTAATAACAACCAACTGTGAAAGCATTTTGCTTCAACAGCGTTTTTTCACTATAATTTTTTGTTCTAAATTAATGCTTTTCTTCAAAAAAATGTTAAGTATTTTTGAGGAATAAATAGCACCATAATCTTGAAAATATTTTTTAGTCTTAACAACCCCGTGTAGCATGTACTGATGCAAAAAAAAAATCCGATACTTTTTATTTTGTGTAAAGCATTTTAGGGTAGATTAGTCCCAAGTACCATAATTCATTGACAACAAATTCTATATTGACAATAATGTCAGGTTGTAATCACTTTTTTATGTTTTCTTTGCTTCTTAGATCACAAGTGTAGGTGTGAACAGAGGTACCAGATTTCTTTATAATTTCCGCAGTTTCTTTATTGGTGGCTTCATTTATATCCACAAGCTATAAAAAATATGTTACTGCAATTAACATCAGCTTTTCCAAGTTGGAAAAATTGACAATCAAAATGGGAGGGACTATTTTACCAGAAAATTTTAAGCTAAAGAGAAATATAATGAAAATGAAGAATATTCAGCAGCAATTTTTTCATTTTTTTTAGAGGGTCGAGATTTGAATTATAGTTAGGGTAGGTTAGATTTGGAGTTAGGTTTAGAGAAAGAATTTGATTTTGGGTTAGATTCAAATCTAAATTCATTTAAACTAAAGTAGATAAAAATTTCTAGTAAAATAGCAAAGCATTCCATCAAAACTCCAAGCAGGTAGTCAGATTAACCTACTGTAGTTTCGTTTCCATTCAATCTAAAAGACAATATCAATAATGCTGTGTGTAGTTAAATCCTTAAACACTGAAAATGTTTTTGTTAAATAAATCTCTTTTTTTTCATGTGTTTAATGTTTATACCATATAATCAATAGAATGCAAACCAAACCTTAAATACACAATATCGATATGTTCATATATACAATGGTTTAAAAATTATAAATCAGAAAAGTCCTTTTCAGAGTGTTTAAAATTTGGTTAGATGAGTTTAAATTGGAGTAAAATTATGCAATATAAATCAATTTTCAAGTGAAACGTGGCTTTACCTAAGCACAATCAATACTAGATGTTAGGAAACAGTAATTGCCAACACTAGAACATCAAAACTTTAAAATGCTGCATTACCACAAGTTTAGCTCCAAGTGCAGCAAATCGCTGCGAATATAAACGACCCATTCCATGACCTGCCCCTGTTATTAGCACAACTTCACCATGCACTGACTTTTCTGAAGGTGGAATAAGCTTCCTAATCAAGAAACAAAAATCAATATTTATGATATGTGATTTAACTATCAAAAATAATATAAACTCGGTTATTAACTTGATATGTAACAATAGCCTAACAAAAAAAAGCACTGGTAAATGGTTCCATAATGCTTACTGTACTTTTTGTTTCAAATATAGGATCAGATATGGACTGTTACATTAATCTACGCTGACTTGTGATCTTCTAACCATATGAACCTGGGAATCCTTTTTCAGTCCGAAGTTTTTTGATAAATGTTTAAATTAAATTGCCAACATTTACCGGACTACCAGTATATTTGTAATGCACTTCAAAAGATTGTGGTCATTTTTAAACCTGTAATTTAATATTTTGTCATTCCTTGAAAATCTTGTTATAAGGAGCAGGCCCTACCTATACTGTCCATAAATTCCAGCTTCACAAAAATACTACAACAAATAACAATATGCAGGGCGATAAATAATAATAGACAATGAAAAAGCAAAAAAAAATAATAAGGTGCATTGTCTACTCAATGAGTCCTTTATTTTGCTACTTTACATTATCAAAAAATGTTTTCTGAGCTATGATTTTAAGAATTCACATTGTAGAGCACTCTAATGCAGAATGCAATAAAGCTAATCCAAATTCATGAAATGAAATAAAGTAAATTAATGGCAAATTGAGACTCATAGCAATGAAGTCATGTCCATTCCAGCACAACCTAAGCCAAAAGCAAGTATGGCAAAAACACAAAATCATCTCTAAAGGTCTAGACCAGTAAAAAAAGCAGAAAATAACTTCACTAAAATCTGATGAGACATAAAAGTAACATACACTCTGCAGTAGGAGTGCAATAGCAAAGTACTAAAAAAAGCGTAAGCATCATTTTTTCAAATAGCCTAATTTTACCAAGTGTCTTGGCACAAGAAACATGTGCTGTTAAATAAACAAAGATTCTGGGAGCATGATTATTATTATTAGTATTTCATGTTGGATCCGGTATAGTCCCCATCAACGAAGTTGGCTGGATTTCGTATTGTCTTCACCACGCCTTGCCATTTTGTTCGATTACATGCATCCTCCTTCACCAGTCCATTTTTCTTCATCTCATTCTCCACTTGCTTTTTCCAGGTTTGTTTTGGTCTTCCTCTTCCTCTACTACCGCTCACTTCAAAGTTCAAAGCCTTCACTATCACATTTTCATCTTCTTTCCTCAAAACATGACCGTACCACCGCATACTACTCGCTTTACCATCCTATCTAAAGACTCTTTTATGCCCAACATATCCATCAACTCCTCGCTGTTTCTTCGATCTAACAGCTTTACACCACACATCGCTCCAATCATAGCTCTTTCTGTTCTTCTCAAAATTGCCATCTCTTTTTCTCTAAATCACCATGCTTCACTTCCATACAACATAGCTGATCTTACACAACTTTTGTAAACTTTCCTTTCGTCTTTAATGAAAACCTTCAGCCTTTAAGTATTATAGGAAATTTTTATTTTGGAAATATTTGTTCCAAGTATGACAGCTATACGTTTGGATTACGGCTAGGCTTTTGGTTTACGTTTTATTATAAAATGTCTGTGTGCACAAAACTTGCGTCTAGCCTTTTCCTTAATTTTAATAGAAAAGGCACACGTTTTGGCATGCAAACACTTTGTAAAAAAACTAAAAACCTAACCCTAACCTATAACTGTAACAATCAAAATTTCTGAGAACATGTGATGTTAGGGATGTTCATGCAATTCTATAACAACTTCAGATATTTTTTGCATTCTAGAATCTTTTCAGAACATCAAATCGTACTGAAAAATATTGAAATCATTCAATTTCAGACAAAGAAATAATACCTACTAATTGACAGCAACATTACTACAACTGAGTAGCAACAGTAAGGGCTATGTTAATAGTAGCATTAATGCATTGTTATGGTCACTTGTCGATTATCATTTTTTGCTTTTTTGTGTGATAAACAAAACATACCTTCACCTATTGCTGCCACGAGAAAGAACACACGAATTTATAATAAGTCTTTTTTGTCATAAAAAGAAACGAGAAGAGAAATGCATGAGTTTAAAGAGAATAAGCAATTAAGCATTAACATGCATTGCTCACATAAGTGCGCAAACACCTGCTATACCCGTGATTGCACTAAGCGTGCATAAGGCAGCATGTATGCAATTTGGCTGTCTGCTGTGTGCGTTTGTCACCAAGTGAGTAATGTACAATCAATGACATTCATAAACAAACAACGCGAAAGCAGCACATCTTAACAAATTTTTACTATTTTAATTTCATAATTTGGAACCAGTTCCAATCGATTTGATATTCTGGAATGAACATTCCTAGATGTCAACAGAATCTTTATTTATTTAACTGTGCAGTGCACATGTACTGTGCACCAAGCCATTTTGAATTTGAATTTTGATAAAAGGGATAGTCTGTTATCAGCTCAAAGCTTTACACTAAGCCTACCTGTTTACTGAAAATTTAGGTCTTACATTTTTTAAACAGACTGCTACATGAAACTAATGTACTTATGGAAATTATTATAGTTATTTTTCTATTGCACAGAAACAACGTAGCTTTTGGTGTTGTTCCATTAAAGTTAATTACCATATTTATTCGAGTATAAGTCACATTTTTTTGTACCAAAATATTGCCCAAAAAGTCAAGTGCGACTTATACACAAATATATGAAGAGCATTGTATGCAATACAAAATTTTTTTGAGATATTTTCATGCTATTGCTTTCTATGCTATCGCCTTTCATATGATCACAATACTTATCGCCTATCCACTTGAGTCACATAACATTGCATCACTTGCCACCCTCATGGGATGTTCCAGAGGTAAACTGGGACTGTTTGAGGACAGTGACAGCAGTGATGACTTCAATGTTTTTTAATCTTTGTAATGTAACTGCAATGAATGAATAATGTTTAAAAAAATTTTGTCCCATTTTCTGGTCAAATATGAGGGTGCGACTTATACACGCATGTGACTTATACTCGAATAAATAAGGTAAGCTATGTTAGTTAGATTACATAGCCAACTGGTGAGAAGGGGTTGGTTAAATCAGTAATTGAGCACAAAAAGTGCACATGAGCAAATTGTGCATGCACTTGAACCTCTTATGTGCACATGTAAACTTATCAAATGCACTTCTAAAGTGCACATGTGCACTTTGTCTGTGCAGAAGAGCATTTCTGTAGTGCACATGTGCAATTCCCTAATCTGGCAATGTTTTTCTTAATGCACATCTTTAGTATACAATACACATGGCAGACGGTACACTTCTCTAGTGGACATATCGCAATTGCACATCCCAATTTAAACAAAAACGTTTCAAAAATATCAAGCAATTAAAAGCACAAGTGTACTTTTGAAGAGCTCCTTTTGAAGCTTACTAGCATCCAGCAGAGTTCTTTTATTAGCTACCATTAGCTTGTTTCTTTCTCTTTAGAAGACTACAAACACTTCATTACCCTTCTGACTTGCACGGTACTTTTGAAATGTGCACGTCTGACAAGCTCATGAGCACTTCATGACTTCGGACATGCACAATTGCACTTCCAGACCTTTTGAGAACATGAGCACGTCATTAGTGCACATCATTAGTGTAGCCTATGTGCATGTCATTAGTGCACAAGTGCATGTCATTAACTAGTGCATATCATTATTGCATTAGCACACATCATTAGCACATATCAATCATGCACTAATGTACATCATTAAAGCACGTGCACATCTGACATGAGCTCTACATGTAAATGTGCTCAAAATTTGATTTAACCATAGGTGGCAAGTTAATGCAAAACGTTAGCTTCGTTAACTACTAGTACGTTAACAAACTTCACACCTCCGTCAAAGTCAATCCGCTATTTTCAGCTTTAATTACCGAAAGTTAACTATGTTTGTTAACTGGCAGTGGCTATTTTGCCTTTAGAAGCAAAATAGCCCCATGTTATTTTGCTATTTGGAGGCAAAATAGTCCCAACAGCTATTTTGCCGCAAGTGCCAAAATAGCCCTAAGCCTAATCCTAACCTAAACTCTAACCCTAATCCCAACCCTAGCCCAAACCCTAACCCAAACGTAGGAAAAACACTATTTTGCCTCTAGAGGCAAAATAGCCACTTTCTTGTTAATTTGCTAATATTTTGCATGTAATTTGCATTTCTTTGTGTTCACTTGCTTCTAGAACATGTATTGACGCTCAGCGCTGTTGCGCTGATTGTACGGAAAATTTAATGCTATGGTGGTCTTTTTGTGTTTTGGAAGTTACATTTTACAGTCTAATCTAATTTCAAGATAAAAATAAGTTCAAATGCACTAACAAAGCTGCAATCAAAAAATCTTTGGAAATTGCAAAAAGCGATAATTAACAGACCTATGAGGCTGCAGCTTATTATTTGCTACAAAAAAGAGCTTCTTTCTTTGCTCTCTTCTATAAAAACTCGTGCTTCTTTGCAACAAGTGTTACCAGTGCACATTGGTTTGTACCAGTACAATGAATGAATGGTGCAAGATATTAACGATAAAAACTTTAACGAAAGTAAACAGAACTTAACGGAAGTTAATTTAGTCCGCTAACATGAAAAAACATTTTAATGGATTAATGAGTTAATGAAAAAGTTAGCTTTGTTATTAACAGATTAACGGACTTGTGCCCACCTATGGATTTAACCCGTAAGCTACCAGCAGTTGATCTACTTTTAAGCACAAACAATTAGGCGCTGTTGATTTACACAGGGACTACTAGGCACCTGGACTTTTGTGCACCAAAGGTAAAAAATTTTTTTTAAACAAAGTTTCAAAAATTAAAAAAAACTTTTTTTAAATAGCAGTTTTTTTTATGTAAAACTTTTCATACAAATGCTATTGTTTAAATTTATCATGCTCACTGCATTCCCTTCAATAAAAATAAAAAGATAGACAAAAGACATATCTGGAACAGCTCTTACAATATTGCACACAGAACAGAATTTCTTTATGCTGTCGTCAAGGGAAGCCCTCCGACCAGTCATTTTACCTTATTTTTAAGCAGATTGAGGTCATGCAGGAACTCAGGAAGGACTCAACAATTGAACCACACCCAAGATCTGAGCCAAAGCTCAGAAATCAATGATAGATTGAGATAGAAAAGGAAAATAGGCTGGGCAGTCACTTTCATCAAACTTCTAACCCTGCCCTCTGCCTACAAAAAGAATTTGTGTACAACTTGAAGATTGTACACAAATGATGCTTTCTCATTGATCATTTTCCCACCAATTACTGCTCGGCTTTTTCCTAGAGCCACTCCTTTTCCTATGCATTCTATTTCTCATTCTGATGATTTTTCTTGGCAAGTGTCAGATGAAAAGCTTCAAAGACATTAACATAGGCTATTAATCAGAGCAAAACTTTTTTGTTTGAAAAACTTTTTACTTGAAAAAAAAAATTAAAACAACTGTTTTTTGGAAAAAAAAGTATTATTTTGAACAAAAAAATGTTTTTTCAAACAAAATTTTTTTGAAAAAGATTTTTTTTTTATTAAATTGTTTTTGAAAAAATTATTTTGGGAGAAAAACTATTTTTTGGAAAAAAAATTGTTTTGAAAACAAGTTCCGGTTTTTAAAACAATTTTTTTTCACCTTAGGTAACTAAAAGTCCCAGTGCATAAAAGTCCAGGCACCTAAAAGTCCCAGCACCTAAACATCCCAAGCCTAAATGTCCATGCTAAAAGTAAGTAGTTGGAAGTGGCTAGTGTTTCATTACGTAACGCCCATAAAGAAATTAATAGAGCAAAGAGTGAGCACTCATTTGCTCATTTAGACCTACTCTTTTTTATTTTTTAAGTTATCATTACAGTTTGGGTTAGATTTTGAGTTTGGGTAAGGATTAAGTTTAAGAGTTAGAGAATGGGGAGCATTTAGGGTTGGAGTTAGGGCACGATAGCAATTTCCTTATTCTTATGTAATGTAACAGCAGCCTCTGCAAAAACTACCATAGTTTAGCCAATACAAGTAGGCTACCAATAATGGAGTAGGCTAGCATATTTAGGTACCTGAACATAGACTTGAAAAGAGCAGTAAATATGCTAAAAATGAGTGCCAATGTATCCTGCATTTTTAAGTTCTGCAGGCTTATATTGTACTCAGTATTTCTATCCACTTGACAGTTCAGTATTCTAGTGATATTCTATTCAAAAGTTGAAGTAGCCTAGTGTACGGCAATTAAAACAAACTTTGTACTGGTAGATGTCAAGCCTTAACAGCAAAATAATTCACAAACTAAAAATCTTACTATGAAATAATAGCTCATTATGCCTACTCTAACGCAAAGTCGCTGTACAGTATTACAGCCAAGTACAGAGTAGGGATGAATAGCTTATCGTATTGCATTGGACTCACAGTCTTGGACACTACTGGTATTCTGTATATGTTGTGGCCAATTACGAATGTGAGTTAACGGATATTAATAGACGGGTAATA
The DNA here is from genome assembly GCA_963965965.1 of Trididemnum nubilum. NCBI lineage: Eukaryota > Metazoa > Chordata > Ascidiacea > Aplousobranchia > Didemnidae > Trididemnum > Trididemnum nubilum. Next base: position 26,819,762 of record OZ014482.1, on the reverse strand, counting down.
CTTTTTTTAGGACGCATAGGACGATTAGAACATGCGTCCTAAACGTCCTAACAAACCAATACTTTTTTTAGAACGCTATCAAAAATCAACGAAAATCTAGTTTATTTAATTAATAATTACTTGGGAACGCAATTAAAATCAACAAAACTTAGTTTTTAATAAAAAATTGAATGCGAATTTATGCTGTAATAATTGAAGTTCCAATATGTACTAAAACACCTCTGTCCTAAAAAAAGTCTCAAACTTTTTTTAGGACGCTATCAAAATTATTCGAAATCTGGTTTCTTTTATGCAAATCATCAACCTGAAGTGATTCAAAGATTGAAGATGAATGACCAATCATCCTAAAGCTGCCAACAAATAAAATTAAACGAAAATCCGTTACAAATTCGTCCTAAAACGTCTCCGTCCTAAAAAAAGTACAGCGTCCTAAAAAAAGTCTCAAGCTTTTTTTAGGACGCTACTAAAATCATTCGAAATCTGGTTTGTTTCATGAAAATCATCAATCTGAAGAGATGCATACTTTGAACATAAATGATCAATCATCCTAAACTGCCAACACACAAAATTAAACAAAAATCCGTTAAAATTTTTAAACATTTAAAACATCTCATCACATCTCTGTCCCAAAAAAAGTACAGCGTCCTAAAAAAAGTCTCCAACTTTTCTTAGGACGCTATCAAAATCGTTTGAAATCTGATTTCTTTTATACAAATCATCAACCTGAAGTGATGCATAGTTTGAACATAAATGACCAATCATTTTAAACCTGCCAACAAACAAAATTAAACGAAAATCCTTATTGATTTCATCCTAAAACATCTCTGTCCTAAAAAAAGTACAGCGTCCTAAAAAAAGTCTCCTACTTTTTTTAGGACGATATCAAAATCATTCGAAATCTGGTTTCTTTTATGAAAATCATCAACCTGAAGTGATGCAAAGTTTGAACATGAATGACCAATCATTGTAAGCCTGCCAAAAAACAAAATTAAACGAAAATCCTTAATAAATTTGTCTTCAAACATCTTTGTCCTTTTACAGCGTCCTAAAGTCTAAAACTTTTTTTAGGACGCTATCAAAATCATTCGAAATCTGGTTTCTTTTATAAAAATCATCAACCTGAAGTGATGCAAAGATTGAAAACACGCAACAAAGCGTCATAAAATTGCCAATAACATATTTCTTGCAGATTTGAAAAGGCAAAGCAAACTGTCCTGGTTCGAAAAAAAGCTTAATTGTGTTCTTAAGCGATTTTATTACATCGCAACTTCGTTTCTATAATCAATTAGGTGTAGATTGGATGAAACACGTCTAGAAACTGGTAACAATAAACCTCGAACATTTTTAAGGCAAAATGTAGACCAGAAAAGTCTCTATAAAACTTTTAATTTGTTCAATATTTTTAACAAAGTCATTTAATGACTTTTTGTGTAAATTTTGATTGAAAATTATGTCCTCAAGGAGGCATTCTGGACTCGCGAAGCATATATGGCGAATTCATTTACTTCATTCATTCATTATTGGTTACAACCATAGGACATGCAATATGAGTGGACGCCGGACAGCACATACGAAAGTACAGTACCGTAACCAGAGGGGCAGGGGAGGGCTATAACCCCCCATTGGCCTGAAGAGTATGCAAAATATCCCCTTTTTAGCACTTTTGAGGTCAATTTTTCCAAAAAAAAACGAAAATAGCCCCCAGGAATATCTAGACATCGGAATGTGAAGGCTTTTTTCGCACTTGACATTAGAAGGGCTGTTAGCGCTAGGGTGGAGTGAAAAATAAAAATTTTTGAATTTAAAAAAGTGGTCTTAATATATGGCCCCAAATACCATATGAAATACTTCTATCACAATTTTGAGTTCTTGCACCCTCTAGTGGTCGTGCTATTTGATCAAACGAGCTTAAAATAGCCAATTTTGCCATATCTCATCAACCACATATGCTAGAAAGCTACTTTTTAGCTTAAAAGTTGCAGAAACAGCACATTTATATCTCCATTTAAAAGAACTTTGCCATAAAAACGTACAAAAAAAATGTTACAGCCAAATGATTGATTACAGATTTACTGATTATTGATAAGTTTTCAGTGCTCAACTTCAAACACATTGCAATTCACGTAGGCATTGAAAATACGCCAGATGAAGTCTAAATTTATCTATATTTGTACTTTTAGTGTGCCATGCTGCCTTATCAGCTTCAAATAGTTTCTTTGATGGCAATTAGCCTTACACAACTGGGCAATGTCCAGCATATTATAGTAACAAATATTCAAAGTTTCATGTTATTGCATCATGCAGTATTGATTGGCTCTTGTATCATCATTTTATTTATGCTAAACTTGAGGAATTATATTTCAATTCAAAAGCACTAAAAGATGCAAAAGTACAAAATTAGAAAAATAAGATTAGCAATGCAATTACTAATTACAAAAGCTACAGTTTTAAAAGGAAGAAAATTCGGCAATATATTTAATAAACAATTTGATATCATTGTTTATTGCATTGTAGATACAGTATATACTGTACGCGCGGGCACAAATTTTGCTCTTTCTGAAGCAACATGCTAACTTAAAAAAGATTCAAGTTTAATGTTACTTGTGAAAAGTTGTATGGTGGAGAAATTTTTCAAAGTTCTGATATTTCTGCCAAACATGTAGCCTTGGGTTCTGCTTTTTGATCTCCAAAAAAAGCATGCTCATTAAATGTTATTCTCAAAATCTCAAGCCATATATAATTTCACAGGCTTTCTTTGTTCCTTATCATAGCAAAAAATATCAAAAAGTTTATAAGCATCGTGCAAGAGATTAGTTTTAAGCTTTTTGCATCGATCTGATGTTTTATATTTTTTCGGCTATCTAGTTAAACCACTAAAGTTTAGTTGATGGATTCTTTGTCCAATACTCAGCTCATGAGTAGAATAGAATAAACTTTACACCAAATCCATCTGTTCTTTTGCAACAATTCAAGCTGTATCCAACTTTCTGAAGTACTTAAAGTTCAGCAAGCCCTCATATCACTTGTTTCTGGGTTGGCAGCAACCCTGAAGGAAAATCATCAGAACTTTGAAAATTTTCTCCATCGTACAACTTTTTACATTAGACTTGGATCCTTTTTTTAGGTAGCATGCCGCTTCAGAAATAACAAAATTTATGCCAGCGAGTACAGTATATACTTTGTCTACAATACAATAAACAATGGTATCAAATTGTTTATTAAATATATTGCCAAATTTTCTTCCTTTTAGAACTGTAGCTTTTGTAATTACTAATTGCTTTTTTAATTCTTATTTTTCTAATTTTGTACTTTTGCATCTTTCAGTGCTTTTGAATTGAACTGTACAATCTAAACTTTTTTGAATTAACTAGATATAATTCCTCAAGTTCATCATAAATAAAATGATGATGCAAGAGCCAATCAATACTGCATGATGCAATAACATGAAACTTTGAATATTTGTTACTATAATATGCTGGACATTGCCCAGTTGTGTAAGGCTAATTGCCATCAAAGAAACTATTTGAAGCTGATAAGGCAGCATGGCACACTAAAAGTACAAATATAGATAAATTTAGACTTCATCTGGCGTATTTTCAATGCCTACGTGAATTGCAATGTGTTTGAAGTTGAGCACTGAAAACTTATCAATAATCAGTAAATCTGTAATCAATCATTTGGCTGTAACTTTTTTTCTGTACGTTTTTATGGCAAAGTTCTTTTAAATGGAGATATAAATGTGTTGTTTCTGCAACTTTTAAGCTAAAAAGTAGCTTTCTAGCATATGTGGTTAATGAGATATGGCAAAATTGGCTATTTTAAGCTCGTTTGATCAAATAGCACGACCACTAGAGGGTGCAAGAACTCAAAATTGCGATAGAAGTATTTCATATGGTATTTCGGGCCATATATCAAGACCACTTTTTATAATTCAAAAATTTTTATTTTTCACTCTACCCTAGTTAGCGCGTCTGCGGTTTCGTCGCTTTTGTGCGATAATTTGAGTATTACTAATATAACAATAGCAGTCAGTTGTGAAAACACTAAACAATCTTTCAATTAAATGACGTTGGATGCAACACTATACCAAAAACTTTAGGTAAATATATCAAAACTATAACAGATAATGATACTTCGCATACACGTTATAAAAACTTTTATTAGTTAGACAGTACAATTACATTAAAACAGTATGCTTAAGTTCATTCTTTTATGACAAACTTATTATTAATCCCAGACCTTCAGAAAAAAATCAATATAACATTGAAAAAAAACAAGTGCGAGAAATGCACAGAATACTGTATGTACAGTATAAAATAGTAGCACATTTTACATTTAAATTAAATACAAACATTTAATCTTCAATAGTAGTCACAAAATTTTACTCAACACTGTAGCTACTAGCAAAATTCAACACTAGGATAAGCTAATACGGATTTCAAAAAATATCTAATGTCACGCCACAAAAAACACGCTTATCATAAGAGTACTTTCAAAATTAGCTGTCAAAAGTTTTAGACATCTGAATGCTTACAACTTGGCTCGTTGCAAAGCTTTCTTGTAGTTTGTTGCATTTTTGCAGGTGGCTCTGATTTTCTGCAGCTTAAACTTTTTAGTTTGTTCTTGCAAAGCAATTGAAAGAAGTTTGGAAAATCAGTGCAAGGTTTTCATGGTTTTGGGAACAACCCTTCTTAAGGACAGCAGCTGACGAAGAAGAAAGACACAACAGCGCTTGATTAAAAACACATCGCTGTTTATTAGATGCCAAAAATTTTATTCGAATCTCGATATCTGATAAAACAGCATTGTAATCTTGCACAGCTAAAGCTGTAACAGCCTAGCACAGCTCAGTAATGGCAGACAGACGTCGATTAGTATCGTCAAACAGAGACATAGGCTATAGTCTTTAGGAATATTACCTTATTTTGTTCCTGTCTTTCGTTATCAGCCAGCAAAAGAACTTTGCAACCTCTGTGTTTTCTTCGCCGACAAATACTGCAGCCAATATAACCATTGTCAAAGTACGGTAAGTAAGTTACATTGGCATCCTCGAGCGATATTTTCTTGAGATTATCTACTTCATTTTGCCAAAAAAAGTTGAGAAGCCAATTACAGTAACTTCAACAATATCTTTAGGGGGGCATAAATCTTGCTCACTGCTAGCAAAGGAAACTTCGGAGGCTTCTCAAAGCATCTTTTGCTTAAGCAAGCTCAGTACTCTTTCTTTTCAGCTACTATCTGTTGCCAAACGGAAATAAAAACATTTCCACCACTGCAGTAGTGCCGATTTATGTTGAGCATTGTGGGGGATAATTTGCAATTTTATCCCAATTTTGCCCTATTTTAAACATTGGGGAGATAAAGCTCCATTACTATTTTTTCACGTGAATAAAATATGACAAACGTTCAACACGCTTTTGCGCAAATCAAGAAAAGACCAAAAACAAAGGTCTTTACCGAAACTTGAAGAGTTTTTGTCCCCGAAATCAAGTGAACTAAAAAAAAAAAAGAAAAAAAAAAGGAAAAGAAAAGACCAAAGATCATCCAGCGCTCAAATGATGACCATAGTCAAATTATTGGGAGGGATATTTCCTCCCATCCCCCCAGGTTTCGGCACTAATGCACCACTGGCTTAGCGGACATAAAAAAAATATCCATTTTTGATGATGCTCTTCATCCTTTAGGAATTGAAACAAATATTGCTGGTTGTTTTGATTTGACTGCGCAGATCGATAACCAGACTAGCATAATGGGGCACAGTATGGATTCACCACTGAAATAACAAATAGCCTACTAAACACTACTTAAAATATCGAACTATGCCGGTATTAATATTAACGTTACGATTACGCTGCAACAGCATATACCGGTATATGTTTAGATCACAATTAAACTGCTTATTTGCTCAAATTAAAAGACAGCAATGCAGGTAGGACTTGAATCAGCTGAAAAAAAAGCTGACATTGATAAGCTCATCAAATCTAAAATTAGTTTTTACAATTATTTTACCTCTGAATTTCTAACTTTTGTGGTCCTACTCTCGATATCAAGTTTTTTCTAATGCCAAAACTTTCAAATAATGGCAGATATCTGGGCAACTTTAGACTTTATTGTTGAGCCTAAACTGTTTTTGTAAATGTATTGTAGACCTAGCAGTACTCTGTACAACTGCAAGCTACGGTAATGGATTAAGAGCAAGCGAAAAGTCTAGACCTCTGCATGCACTTCAGTTACATTTACTCAACAGCTTTTTATATACCGTGTTTCCCCGATAATAAGACCTACCCGCAAAATAAGACCCAGCGTGATTTTTGAGGATGATTTTAATGTAAGCCCTACCCTTAAAATAAGCCCTTGTTGAGAGCGGCAGAAAGACAAAAGAGTCAAACATTCTTTTTTTATATTTATTCAAACTGCTTTAATGCGGTGTATGCCATCCTTTTCAAAAAATCTTTTTGAATAAATTCTTGAATCTTGAATAAATTGTTGTTAATGAGTTTCTGAATAAAAAACATGTTAATGGCAAGTAAATGTAGATCTTTTTTCGTAATTTCTGTTTATTTAAAATCTCATAATTTTTACTTTGTAACTTCATTATTTGATATATCAAAGTAATACATCCCTCGAAAATAAGCCCTAGTGCCATATTTTGGAGTAAAAATTAATATAAGCCCTGTCTTATTTTCGGGGAAACACGGTAGTACAGAGTACATACTTCCACGTTACTAATAACTAGGCTTCCGTAATTATGATCCTCTGAACTATTGTAGTACTGTACCAGAAGAGAACTCTGACTTCACCATATAGGCTATAGAAAATCTACCATTAACAAAACTAACAGCATTCTTACAACTGCTGTACTGCTTTACTTAGTACACGTGCGCTTGCCAAGCTTGACTTCAGACAGACGCTGCAGGTTTGTGCGGTACAGTAGTCAGGTAGTTGTTTACTCAGTCACTCGCTTCTGAGCGATAGCGCTTTTACTGTCGTTAGAAAAAGGCAATCGCTAAAAGCCTTCGCATCCCGATGTTGTCTAGATATCCCCGATAGCAGTGTTGGAATACTCGAGTACAGTACTCGTACTCGAGTACAACTCGAGTACCGTTTTTTGAGTACTCGTACTCGTACTCGGAACCCCAGGTACTCGGTTGGTACTCGTACTCGAAGGTCAATGTACTCGGTACTCGGTCAAAAAAAGAGCCGAGTACACGAGTACATTTGGTTTTGCTAAAAGTAATAAACAAAATGAATTTTTGATAGTAAACTGCAGCCACTAAAACCCGCTAATTTATTGAGTTGCTTTTGCTGGAATCCGTGCAGACCGCAGCTGAACAAACAACTTTTTAATGGTGAGAACGAGCGAAATCAAGCGTTGGAATGTGGTTAAAGTGATTGGGTCGACAGCGCATAGTATTGTTTGACAACTAACGCCTTTCTCCTGCAGAAAACGTGTGAAAGTTGCCGCAAATTTTAACTTATTTAGCAATTAAAGTTACATAGCACAGAAATCGAGCCATGCGTGTTACAAAGATGGCATCAGTTGGGTTAGCATTTTACGGTTTCACCTCAAATGTTGATAGAATATTTTCTACAGTAGATGTATTACTGTAATCTCCCAATCCCAAATAATGGTTTTACTGTAGTATTGGAAGGGGTATCCGAAAAAGCATAGAGTTAGATTTGGAGGCAATATTTTCAGTGTTAAATTTAGGTCAGATGGAGATAGTTGAGTTGCATAATTATTCTGTAGCTGAGTTGCAGCTGTAAGCAAAATTTTACTTTTTTTTGCGAGAAATTGATAAAATGATAAGTCAAGTCTTTTGATAACGCATGTAAAATGCGTTTGAAATATTAATATGACTAAGCACTAATTAGGATTATTTTATAAAAATGGATGTTAGATTTGAAATTAAATAATAGAACTGTAAACAGGTAAATATATAGAATAAAACTACCGCCATAAATTACTGTTGTAGCCAGTGGCGTACGCAGGATTTTTCAGTGGGGGGGGGTTCAAAAGTGATATCAAAAATTTGTTCGCGATCTATGCTTTGGCGAATAAATAACTTAGTGCAATGTAACAAGATGGAATCAAAGTCTCACAGTGCGTAATGCAAATAAATCTTTTCAAACCAAATACAATTAAGCATTAAGCATACATCTATTATAGTTAACATCACAAGCTTTGCAAATGAACGATAAAGAAAAAAATTGTTCAAAACAAAAGCTACGAAAACTCATATGATTATAAACAGTGCAAAGTGTGGGAGGTGCGTAGCCAGAAATTCGCAATTGAGGGTCTGTTTCGGGGGTCTGGGGCCAGAGCCCCCAGCCGCCGGAGGCTATTGGGGGTCTGGGGGCTGAGCCCCCAGCGCTTGAAAATTTTGCATTTTTTTTAAAAATAACTTAGTTTTAGGGCTGTATTGATAAAAAATAATGCTTTTAAAGCATGGCATAGAAACTGGTAGTGTAAACCTGATTAAACTGTTTGCATAAACGGGCTATGCGGAAGGTGGCTAATAGTAAAATTTTAGCTCTCTTGCTTACATGCTGGTAAATCATAAAATCGTATAGTTTAGGAAAACTCTCACAATCTATTTCGTATATATTTTACAGAGAAAAATAATTGGGAGGGGGGCTAACGGAAAAAATTTTGAGACAAGTGATTGATAATTAACTAATACTAAAAAGGAAAAGGCTTGGCGCACGTTCCGTGCACGCAGACATTTTGTAATAAAGCCTAAAAAACTAACCCTAAGCCCTAACCTTAACCCTAATCCTAGCCCTAACCTAAAGCCTAACCTAAACCCTAACCCAAACCTATAACTGTAATAACCAAAATAAAAATTTCCGAAAACGAGTGACGTCACTGGAATCTTTGTTTATTTAACCGCGCACGTTCCGTGCGCCAAGTCACTTCGTACTAAAAAGCCCACTACTATTCCTAAGTTTATAATATGCTTGTTGATGAAACCTATGTTTAGCATTTTTACACTAGCGATCAAAGTTGCTTGCTTGTTTTTGGACATTTTTCAAAGTTTTCATTGCTTTGTGAGTTTTATTTTGACAAATTTGCCACACCCCCCTCTAAATTTATGTTTCAAAAGATGTTTTAAATCACTTTTTAGTCCATTCCAGAACAAAAACCAGGCTCAGAAGTGCTAAAAACGTGGTATTTTTCTTATTCTGCATTTTGGTTGACAGGCCAATGGGGGGGGCTATAACCCCCTGCCTACGTTACTGAAAGTTACTCTAACTCGTAACACGACATTCCAGAGTTTCAGTATTACATTTAGTCGCTTACATTGTTGCATTAGATAACAAAAAAGTTAGTTACTATATAATTAAATATTTCGTACTACTATGAGAGTAAAGAAGGAGCTTGTTCGTTTTGCTTAATAAGACGATATTTCGAATGATATACGTCGGATCAATAGGGAGGATGTGGCTAATGGTAACATTTCAGTCCTCTAATTTACAAGCCGGTAAATCATAAAATCTTGATTTGAAAAACTCACAAGCATTTATATTCTGTAGTTTATAGAGTGAGACAGTTGGAGAAGGTGGAGGGGGGCGAATGGAACGAGATTTGAGTGGATTATTAATTAACTAATACTGAAACCCCATCTTTATATTTTTGGTGAAGCCACTGATAAGCATTTTTAGCGGTTAAATTTGCTAATTTTGCCAATTTTTTGAAGTTGCTATTGGTTTGTAAGGTATATCTTTGACAAATTAACCCCCCCTAAGAAACTCTAAATGCTTCAAAAGTTGCTTTAAATCATGTTGGAGTCCGTGTCATTGCAAAAAAACTGGCTCAGAAGTGCTAAAAACGTGATATTTTCTTTATTGTGCATCTTAGTCGACAGACCAATGGGGAGGGGTTGAACCCCTAAACCCCCCCCCCCCCCCCCTTGCGTACGCCCTTGGTTGTAGCTGGTAGCTGATATTAAATGGCAGCATTATTTGTTGACGTGGAGTTCTCGAGGACACATTTTCAAGTCCTTGGCCTTGGCCTCAAATTCTCAAGTCCTCGAAAATTGCCTTGTCCTCGGCTCGAGGACAGCACAATTTTTTGAATGGTTAAAATTTTGTAGATCGGCTGAAAAACGTTTTTCTAGACCGTTTTTTGGAGATCGACGGAAAAAAATTTTTAAGACCTTTTTTCTTAGGAAAACACTTGCATTTGTGTCCTTGGTTCTTGGCCTCGAGCATTCCTGTCCTTAGCCTTGGCCTCGGATTTTTTTTGTGTCCTTGGCCATGGCCTCGAGCCTCGTGTCCTCGACTCCACCTCTGTTATTTTATGCTCACATAACTTAGTCACCTCCTTTGAAATGCAGCATTATTTCGAGAACATTTACTACTACGTCATTTGCAGTTTAGTGTTACAAGTTTTAGATAGTCTTTAATTAAATGCATAGTAGAGCACAAGTCCATTAATCGTTAATCCGTTAATTACGAAGCTAACTTTTTCATTAAATCGTTAATCCGTTAAAAAGTTTTTTCATGTTAAAGGACTAAATCTACTTCCGTTAAGTTCTTTTAACTTCCGTTAAAGTTTTTATCGTTAATATCTTGCACCATTCATTTATCATAATGGTACAAACCAGTTGACACTGGTAACACTTGTTGCATATTAGCACGAGCTTTATAGAAGAAAGCGAAGAAAGAAGCTCTTTTTTGTGGCAAATAATAAGCTGCAGCCTCATAGGTCTATTAATTATCGCTGTTCGCAATTTCCAAAGATTTTCCAATCGCAGCTTTATTAGTGCATATGAACTTGTTTTTGTCTTGAAATTAGATTAGACTGTAAACGTAACTTCCAAAACGCAAAAAGACCACCATAGCAAAAAATTTTTCCTCACAATCAGCTCAACAACGTCAATACGTGCTCTAAAACCGAGTGAACATAAAGAAATGCATATTACACGCAAAATATTAACGAATTAACGAACTTTATTGACTTCCGTTAATTAAAGCTGAAAATAACAGATTAACGTTGACGGAAGTGTGAAGTTTGTTAACGGACTAGTGGTTAACGAAGCTAATGTTTTGCATTAACTTGCCTACCTATGATTAAATGTTAATTGAATATAACATTAAATCGCAAAAGCTCTCAAAAAATTGTTGTGGGTAATCATGTTTGGGGTAGAGGACTTTGAAAGCTTACTTGTGATTGAAAGAAGCATACGATATACGAGGTGTCGCTTTTAAATAACAAAACTGGTGACATAAAGCAATTTTATTGAAGGAAAAAAGGTCGTTTTATTTTGTTTCCCCTTTGATGTATTCTCCCTTAGCATCAACACAGCGTTTCATTCGGATTTTCACAAAAAAAAAGAACACGACAACGCTCTTAACATAAAAAAAACAATTAACATTGCCTTGAATTTTGATTTTGCTTTTTTAATTCGTGGTGAGTTTGCAGTTTTCCAATGCATGGACTGCCTCTTTGTCTTTGGGTCGTACTGGAAAATTTATCTCTCATCGCATGTACAGTAAGCACGCTGTCTAAAAATTTAGGGTTTTCTTCAATTTGTTTTGAAATGTCAGCGCAAACCTCTTGGCGTTTTTCTTTTTGATCGCTAGTTAAAAGCTTTGAAACATCTTGCGCACAGACCTTTGTCATATGCAGATTTTCATGCAGTACTTGCCACATTGTTTCTTTGTCAATGGACATCCTCTCTGCTATCAGTCGAATACTAAGCCGACGATCTTCTCGGACAATTTTTTCACTTTCTCGGTTATTGTTAGTGGTTTTTGATGTGGTTGGGCGTCGTGAACGTTCATCATCTTCAACTTCAGTTCGGCCTTCATGAAATCTTTTGTGCCATTCAAAAACACGGGTTCTTGACACGCATTCTTTGCCGTAAACTTCCATCAAAGCTTGAATTTTACCAAAAGTTTTAAAGTTAATTCTTAGCTCAGTTTAGAGTTAAACATTTTTCTGCGGCTGTAACAGAACTTCTTGCAACAATGAGCAATTTGCTGCTTCTGCAAGCCAAGGTTTTTTCTGACGCGCAAAAAAACGTGCACTTGCTTTCAACGTCAAGGTACCTAATTTGTTTAAGATATAACAGTAATTTTGCGTGTAACTTGTCAGAAAATTGTCGCCTGCAGTTGTGCGCCTTCTTAACGTCCCACTCACAGAAAAGAACGTATTCGTTTATATTTTTGCGACAAATTTTGATCCGATACGACTTAAAAATTTCTTTTTCTAAACTTATAAAAATACTCGTACACGTACTCGAACTTTTTTACGGTACTCGTACTCGAGTACATTTTTCAATATCAGTACTCGTACTCGTACTCGAAGTTTTTTGCGGTACTCGTACTCGTACTCGGAAGTTGAGTACTCGACTCCATCACTGCCCGATAGCCCCCTCCCCATTGGGACGAGAATTCGTTGAGAACCTGATGTGATTTTGACTTGAAAAACTGGGTGAATTTGAATTTTTAATCACCTGAATTTAAACAGAAAAACGGACTCAATCTCAGTGATTTTTTTTTAAAGATCACCTGAAATTTGACAAAAAACCCGCCTCAATCTGATTGACGACTGATCAAAATCTGGGTCAAGATCGTTTGATGTTGTTTCCAGCTTCCAAAAAAGCCCCCCCCTTTTGCAAATTTCTGGCTACGAGCTTGCAAAAGTAGTGCAAGAAAGTGAAACGGAAGTAAGCCTAAGCACCATTTTACCCATGAATCACGGTTGGTATGATTTGGACTGAATAATCTTTATTCGCACATTTAATCACAAAGTGAAAGGTTTTCGCAATTTTTTGTAGCTGCAAGCTGTGCCGCGAAAAAGTTACTAACTTGTTGCAATTTTTTGACCACATGTTAGGCCTACTGCATATATCAAATATATACCAAGTACCATAGGTGGGCACAAGTCCGTTAAACGTTAATCCGTTAATAACGAAGCTAACTTTTTCATTAACTCGTTAATCCGTTGAAAAGTTTTTTCGTGGTAACAGACTAAATTAACTTCCGTTAAGTTTTGTTAACGGACTAAAGTAACTTCCGTTAACTTCTGTTAACTTCCGTTAAGGTTTTTATCGTTAATATCTTGCTCCATTTGTTCATCGGACCAGTACAAACCAGTTTGCTCTAGTAACACTTGTTGCGTATTAGCACGAGTTTTATTGAAGAAAGCAAAGAAAGTTCTTTTTTGTGGCAAATAATAAGCTGCACCCTCATACGTCTATAGATTATCGCTGTTCACAATTTCCAAAGATTTTCCGATCGCAGCTTCTTTAGTGCATTTGAACTTATTTTTAGCTTGAGATTAGATTAGACTGTAAAATGTAACTTCCAAAACACAAAAAGACCACCATTGCAATAGATATTTCCTTACAATCAGCTCAACAGCGTCAATACGCGTTCTAGAAGAGAGTGAATAAAAAGAAATGTAAATTACACGCAAAATGTTAACGGATAAACGGACTTTATTAACTTCCGTTAATTCAAGCTGAAAATAACGGATTAACGTTAACGGAGGTGTGAAGTTTGTCAACGGACTAGTGGTTAACGAAGCTAACGTTTTGCATTAACTTGCCCACCTATGCCAAGTACTACCAGTCATTTCATCGTTTTACAGCTTTGATTAACAAGAAAAACAAGTAACTTTATGAAAATCATAACGTCATCCCTTGGTCAGTTAATTGCGTATGGAAGAGGGGCTAATGCTTCCCCAATCCTCTTTTAGCTCATTGCATAATGCAAAAATTTTCAATAGCGTTAAACTCGTGTTCCACCGTTTCCCTTATTCGCAAAAATAGGTTTAATCTGTTTGACTCCGTGTACCATCCAACCCTGCGTTTCGACCTTTCGTGACAACTTTCAGAAAATGATGACTTCGGACAATTCCTTGCAGAATATCGAACATCACGTTGCTTATTCCGCTATAAATTTTGAAAAATCATCCTTTTCTGATGTCCCGAAAGTTTGAAACGCAGAGTTCCCCCTGCGGTACGAAGTCAAACAGATTAATTCTGTTTTTGCAAATAAAAGGAGCAGTGGAACAAGGTTTGGGACACCTCTTTGTTACATCAAGTAGTTCTCATCTCTTCAATGAAACCGATCTCCAGCTGTATCTCTTTAATTGCTTGAAGAATTTATTAACTTTGAAGCTTCTGAAAAAGACCGACGTCGAATAATTTTGCAACCTAGCCTCAAAACTATTGTTGTGATTTACAAAATTAGCTTTTAAGTTTGTTTTTTTAGAAGGAAAATTTAAGAGCTCAATTAAAAATCCATATTCCATTTCTAGTGTAGCTGCACTGACTACAGCAGGCACGCTAACGGCACTAATTCTATTGCGGTGGGGCAGAGATATCCTGCGACAAGAAATCCTTGGAGAGGGGCTTTAACCCAAAGACAAATTTTGTTTTCGGTTCAAAAACGGCATAAAGGAGCCAACCCAACCACAAGAGGCCATGAGAGTCTGGGTGCGAGGCCATATTAACGCAAAAAACTTAAGCCGGTTTAACGTCATTGGAATGCCATTTCGCACGTCTGTAGAGTCATAATTTAAAAGAAGTATTATTGCTGCAATTTGGAAGGTTTTTGATAAAATTAAATTTCCTAGCCTCTTCAGTCTTCTTTAACGTCCAAATTATTTCGGTCAAGTCCAAAAACACGTTCGCATAATGCCGTTCAATTTTCATTAACTAGGCATTCCTAATTATTGCAACATGTAAAGCCCTGTCTACCATTCAAACTGTGGGTAAAATCGTGAGCGTACCAACGTATCCTTAGCAACAAATTTTAAGCAACTGGTAGCTTGAACGCTGGTAAGGCGTTAAATCGGACGAACTAAATTTTTGTTTAAAGTAGTGTAAAACTACGTATGTACGCTCACGATTTTACGCGCAGTAAAGACTGGGCGTAAACGCGGCAATTACAGCTTTTTCCTAGGAAACCACTGTAGTAACTGTGAATCGCGTAACACCAAAATTATTGCAAATACAAGTATACTATCACTGAATCGCTATGCGAACAAAAGCACATCGTATTTGAAATTTCTCAGCATTGTAATTAATCCAAGTTGCTGCGGCATAAACTATGCAAAGTCGACCTTTCAAAACATCTCAAATTCAGATTTGCAGAGCAGTAAATCGGTAGGTCTAATCCGTAAAATCGAACCCCAAAAAACAGCTTTGGTTTTACTTTTAAAACAAAGTTGCCGCTGTTGCCTGGTTTAAAAAGTAAGCCAGTTATTCTTTCGAGCAATGTAGATATACCATATCAGCTAAATTTTTGATTTTTGTACAAAGATTTCGGATATCTGAATATTAAAGGTCTTCCATTCCGACCTTTCCCCACTACTCTGTCTTTTCTCCCTTACCTTTTCAAGTTGACAACCCCAAACAGATCAAATGATGTTCACTTGAAAAGATTTTATTGTTATAAAACATAGTTTTTGTATGAAAACATTTTCTGCAATTTTGTGAAATTTTGCTAAGTTTGATTTTGGCAATACTCGATTGCTTATTCTCTTTTGCTAAATGTTTAATCGCTTACTTTCTTTCAACACTTGTGTTTCTCTTCTCGTTCGTTTTTATGCGTAAGAGAAAAAAATATTGAAAATTCACGAGTTCTTCCTCGTGGCAGCAATAGGCGAGGGTATCTTTTCTTTATTACGAGGAAAAAGCAATATTGCTGTCAACTAGCATTATATTTTTTGTCCGAAATTTTGATAGGGTTCGATGTTCTGAAAAGATTCTGGAATTAAAAAAAAAGATCCGAAAATATTCTAGAATATGCATATATTCTAAAAAGAACGTCCCTGCATACTGTTATTTCGTCAACAGAGATTCATATACCTATACTAAATGTATTTGGGCTTAAACACGTACTTTAGTGAAATACTAAATTAATTTAACGTTCGTCTCTGGAGCGAGAGGTCTGAGGTTCAAACCTCGGGCCGGACAAATCGGATACATCCGTGTTGCCTACGGCTCACCACTGCTGCAACATTTTCTTCGAAAGGAGCTGTGTCCCCCGATTGCAATGACGCGGACATGAACCCCGCCAACTCGTAACACGCTTCGGCGTAATACAGTGAGTACAACGAAAGATTTGATTTCGAATGCATGGGTGGAAATAAATTAATTTAAAACAGTGAGTGCGTAATAATGCCAAAATATAACATTTGTTTTGAAAATGCGAGAACGCCATAAAAAAGACTTCATTGGATTAAGTGATTAACGTTTTTGGTTTAAGTAGACAATTTTTGGAATTTTGAACAATTTAGGCAAGCCCTCTTGATTGTCAATCTACGTTTGATTAATTGGGAAAGAGGGTTTAAATTCTTTGAATAAATAGCGTGGATTTGTTTTATCTATTGGTGTCAAAAAAATAAGTTTAGCTTTTTGTTATTCTGTGCTATTTCAGTACGGCATATGCATTTCAACATATATCATTCATTTTTAATTGTATTGTAAATTGGTTGTGCAATCCACTGATTGCAAATTGCTTTGCAGGCTTTTTAGTGAGCTATCAAAGTTTTAGTTACCGGTAATGAAAGAGTTTGAATTTTTACGCTACAGTTTTCACCAATAATCGTTCAGCTAATATTTTGAAAACGAATAAACTTTTAAAGACTATACTGCGGTTTTAGTGTAATTTAAGGTTGGCAATTTTTCTTAGCAATAGATAAAAAACACAACATCAACTCGCCACGATCGTCAGTTTTGCAACACTCGGCCGAAAATTGTATTTTACAAACCCGCTCGATTCCGTTTTGGTGAAAATATTTGATCCCACAAACAAAGCAAACTTGAAATGTTTTTATCATTTATAAACTAAATTATTTTTAACAGCACGCTTCCATAGCGCGTAAACTAATCAGCAAAACCGTGAGGGCTAGAGATATTTCGCCCCCTTAAATATCAGACCTGAGGAGGCACCGCTTTCTGCCCCCTTGAAATCGACACCAGTGTTTGTAAATAAAAAGGTATTAAGCATAAAATAGAAATAGTGCACATAGTAACTTTCTGTCTAGATATATTTTCACAATAAAGTGCGCCTTTCTATTTTTAATAATGTAACATTTTCAAACAAGTACTTCAAGAAATTAAGAACAAAATTGTTACAGCCGGACATTGAAACCAATCAGTGGTCGAGTGGATAGGGCGTCTGCTACTGAAGCGGTAAACTGGGGTTCGATTCCCGGTCGGGTCAAACCAAAGACTATAAAAATTGGTATTCACAGCTTTCCTACTTGACGTTCAGCAATTAAAGGGAACGGTGTGAAGCCTCCGCCGTGTGTGGTAGACAGGTGGGCAGGTGGCAGCTTGACTCAAAGACCGAAAGGTCCCTTAGCTGTCTCCTGGTCAAGGCAACTTGGTGAATAAAATATAATTACAATTACATTTGATGATGGAGTCTGAATATAAGTATTCTACCAAAAAAAAAAAAACATGACCAACATAAATGTGCATTGAATACATTATTTTTTTAAAAACCTGGATCTCTAAGCCCTAAGGACACATAAAACAGCAAAGAATTGAACATTTACTCTCGCAAGTTAAACAAAGTCTTATGATTTAAGCAGCACCTTCAAGCGGATATAACTATCAAAAGATTAGGCTACTGTTTGTATGCCAGAGTGGTGATTCCTTTTGTTCTCAGTTAATATTCAAAAGAATAGTGCTTTGACATAATTAGGGGGTGGAACCCCCCAGGAACCCCAAAATATGAATTTTCGGAACGTTTGAGCTAGGAAGATAATTTTTTTGGAAGATAATAGCTGAGGCTAATGCTTAAAAAACAAATATTTTGACATAGTTTAGTTGTAGCCACCCCCGGAAACCCCCAAACACACCAAAAAATAAATAAATGTTTTGAATGTCTATATCAAGAGCTAAATGCTTGTGATATTACAAAAGCAAATATGTTGGCTTAGTTTGGACTTGCTTTTTCTTCGGAAATCATCCAAATAGGCCTCACAAAAGAATTTTTTAAAGCTTAAGCTCGAGCGCTTTTTCATACCATTGATGGAATACTCTGGCAACCTCAATCGGCTGCTAGGTTGCTACAATTTTCTATTCATGGTATATTGATTGATAGCTTTTCATTAGTTGCGAACTGCGGCATTTGATCAATGTTGTAGTATATTTTGTTTAATGACTTTGGTTGAAGGTGAAACTGATCATCTCATGTCTATAACAGCGCGACATGTTGTTACTTCCACCAAGCGATATTGGCTGGACGTGCAATAAAGAATCATACTTATAATTTACGGATACAATTTGCAATCGCAACCTACAAGAAGTTTTGCAATATGCTTTCCGGTTTGCAAGAGCCTCCGTTTTTTAATTTTTATTATTTTTGTTATTATTAAACACACAGTTCACAAAACAAAAAACAAGGCATACACATACGTAACGCAAACAAATAACGTAGGCTACATAATATTCATGAGCATGTTTCCAACCAATATACTGCATATCTGTTGATATCATAGACAGAGGTGGAGTCCTCGAGGACACATTTTGAAGTCCTTGGCCTTGGCCTCGAAGGTCAAGTCCTTGGCCTCGAAGCCTCAAGTCCTCGAAAATTGCCCAATCCTCGGTTCGAGGACAGCACTATTTTTTGAATCGTGCAAAAGTTGTAGATCGCCTGAAAAACTATTTTGAAGACCTTTTTTATATTTGTTTAGAGAACGCCTGAAAAAATTTTGGGAAGAACTTTTTTTTTTCGAGAACACTTGCGCCGGTGTCCTTGGTCCTTGGCCTCGAGCATTCCTGTTCTTGACCTCGAGAGGGTTTGTCCTCGGAAGGGCTGTTCTTGGCCTCGGATTTTTTTTGTGTCCTTGGCTTTGGCCTCGAGCCTTGCGTCCTCGACTCCACCTCTGATCATAGACTACCCCATTTTTCATAGTGTTGATACAATTTTTTTTTGCCACTTTTTTTTTCAGATGGATACACCGTTCGAATATAAAGTAATGCTTCATTTGCGGTTGGTAAATTTCCTAAAATTCTAGACTTGTAAAGATAAAATCTGATACATAACAAGACGCAATTATTGTAATAATAAGTCAATTAAGATGTTTTTTTTTTTTTTTTGACGTTTGCAGGCCAGAGTTTTAATATTTTAATCGTTTTGCGTGCTTCTGGCCTAAAGGCTACCAGCTCGGAAGCCTAGGGAAGAGCCACCAGAACGGCGACTACTTAAAAGAAGCAATGCGAAAAATTGTCTTCCCACAGGAATCGAACCTGCAGCCTTTGGATTACCGGTCCACTGCTCTACCACTTGAGCTAGAGAAGACGCCTCCTCGCATGCTTAAATTTGGCTATTTAAACCCAGCAACTTGCTTGTTGTATGATTGTAATAATAACAGCAACTTGCTGGTTATAATTAAGCATGCGAGGAGGCGTCTTCTCCAGCTCAAGTGGTAGAGCAGTGGACCGGTAATCCAAAGGCTGCAGGTTCGATTCCTGTGGGAAGACAATTTTTCGCATTGCTTCTTTTAAGTAGTCGCCGTTCTGGTAGCTCTTCCCTAGGCTTCCGAGCTGGTAGCCTTTAGGCCAGAAGCACGCAAAACGATTAAAAGACGCAATTAATTAGTCTGACTTGTTAGCTTTCTTCCTCTACTCCAAACAAAATTTCACTCGGTCGAAAACGTATAGTGGTATTGACTATTGGTATTCTTAATTTCGACCGAGTAAAGTTTTGTTTGGAGTAGCCTCCATTTTGTTCCATCCGTTAGCTCACCCTTGTGTGGCGACATTGGCTGGATATTTCAACTCAAAAGAGTACTGACTCAATGTGACACCACCAATTGACTTTTCAGTGGCTTAATCTGACAGGTGACTTTTTAGGAATAGAAATAACGACGTGGATAATTTTTTGACATTGTTTGTAATTCCTATTTTTCTGGAGATTTGAAAATGAGATATTTTTGAATAATTGCTCATTTCACGGTACACGAAAAGTAATATTAGCTACGCGTCGATTGTTCACTGCGTTTGCTGGTAAACTCCCATTTAGTTCGCTTTGTATATTTTAGTTAAGCGCGATTTTAGCGGAGCATAAAAAGATTTGGCTATCAATAACGTCACCTTGCGGATATATTTTCATTCTTTTTTTAGGACGCTGTACTTTTTTTGAGACGGAAACGTTTTAGAACGAATTTATTAAGAGTTTTCGTTTAGTTTGTTTGTTGGCGGTTTATAATGATTGGTCATTTATGTTCAAAGTATGCATCTCTTTAGATTGATGATTTTCATGAAACAAACCAGATTTCGAATGATTTTGGTAGCGTCCTAAAAAAAGCTTGAGACTTTTTTTAGGACGCTGTACTTTTTTTAGGACGGAGACGTTTTAGGACGAATTTGTAACGGATTTTCGTTTAATTTTATTTGTTGGCAGCTTTAGGATGATTGGTCATTCATCTTCAATCTTTGCATCACTTCAGGTTGATGATTTGCATAAAAGAAACCAGATTTCGAATGATTTTGATAGTGTCCTAAAAAAAGTCACCGGAACATTAATTATTGCAGCACACAGAGCTGTAGTGTCTCGAGACATGTCTCGGTCTCGAGACACTATTTTTCAAAGTCTCGGTCTCGGCTCGGTCTCGAAGGTCTAAAGCCTCGGTCTCGTCTCGGTCTCGGCACCTCGAAGTCTCGGAAAATGGGCAAGTCTCGGCCATATTTCCAATACGAGCGTAAAAACCCACAATAATTTTAAGTTTTTAACTGAAAAAAAAACAAATCCCTTTCTGTTTAAACCAAGGGTTCTAAAAGTTGTACCTTAATAGCGCATGGGGATTGAATAAATCGAAAAAGGATATTTTTTACAGAGTTAATGTATTGTAAAACCCTAAAAGGGGGTATTTTGATTCACAATAATATGGACTAGGGGTAGAGAGCGTCTGAGATATAAAACATTTCGCTACCACTGGTTTAGACAAATGTTATTGTCAATAAATTTCGTATTTTTTTTGTTCTTATACTAGTGGTAGAACCAGGGCCTGTGAAAGGGGGTACATCGTACCCGGGCACGGGCCTAGGGGGGCCCCGAGCTAAGGGGCGCGGAAGAGTTCAAGTTTCCTGGTTAAGTTTTGGTATCGCACCACAACACCATAATCAAACTTGCCTACAGCAAAAATATCAGTCAGCCTAATCAGTACTAGTAATTGGTCGCTATTTTTGCTACACAACCTTTAGGGCATCCAATAGCGGCCGATTTGATTTAAAAAAAGAGCAAATTGTATCAAAAGCCATACACTTGCACCGAGATTAACGTTGTGTTACATTTCTCTGACTTGAGAGCCCTAATTCTACAGTACAACAATGTACGAGGGCCCACATTTCCTGAGATTCAAAAGCATTTCAACCTCGGAGCGGGGAGTCAAAGTTGACATACTATACTACTATCATTTGGTAGCTCACTCTACCTGTATGAGTTTAATAGGTATTTGGATTTGTGAAGTCTATGATTGCAGATGACTTCTTAAAACTTTTATCAGTAAAATATGTGGATTTGCAGTATTAAAGTCATTATATTGTATAATATTGAGTCAATGTCATCATCCTCCACTTCACATACTTTCTTTCATGTATATCACGTTTTCTGCTTGTCAACTTAAGCAAGTTTAATGCTGGGATGTTGATCAAATTGCTGTATTTTGCCTTCAAGAAACATAAAAAGTGCTGAAGCTTCCGGGGCTCCGCCCCGGAACCCGCTGGGGGAGCTCACAGCGCTCCCCCGAACCCCCTAGCTGGATGCAAAACCAATTTTATGTCTAGTTGTGTTTTTCATAGATCCTAACTAAATGCAAATATTGTTATCCTCTCACTTTTACATGAAGATCTACACTCATCCGACAAAAAATGATTTAACGGCATGAGCCCCGATAAAGCTTGGGGGTGCCCAATAAGATTTGGGGCCCGGTATCGACCTTCATACCCCCTGAAAATTTTTCTCTCTGAGGCCCTGGGTACAACTGCAAGTTTTCTGCGTTTCGATTAGACGGCTGCTGCTTTTTTTGTTCCGGTTTTACTCTTTGGCTTATTCTGTGTCCGGAAGAATACCGAAGTTATCTCCATGACTTTGTGAACAAGGAGTCGAGCAGTGAGATAGGCTGCGCCGAGTGCATTCGCATTCTACACACGAAGTACCACGAAATATTTCGCATTCTAAACAAGAAGACCTCAAAAGCGGTTTGACGTTAGAATTTTGCTGTAGTTGCTATCAAAATCCTTTTCATCACAAACAAATCAAATCGGAATTTTCAAATCAACAAACATGAACCAAACTTGGAGAAATGATAGGAAGTAAGCTTGCGCTCTTCAAAGAATTAAGCTTTTCTAAACAAAAACCACAATTCTCTGAAAGAGCCATCAGGACAACATTTGTGCGAAAAAACCAAAGTAATAGTACACTTATAGTATTACACCTTGGGGCGATAAAGGTGTGGGTACAATTAATGTGACAACATTTGTCTTGTGAATATTACAGCGGAACAGTTAGGACTGAAATATTATTCTAAGTTCTACATAAATATTCTTGCTTCCATTTTGTAACTTGCACATTTAGTTAACAAAATTTTTTGATGATCATGATTGTATTAAATCTAAAAACCATAAGCGACGCCAAAAAGCTTTCTAATTAAAAACAAACGTGTATCTTTTAAGTAGTATAACTTTTTTGATTAGCTTGCAGAGCTGGAGTCTCGGCCGAAATCTTCGAGACCGAGACGAGACATTGACGTTGCGAGACCGAGACGAGACATTGACGTTGCGAGACCGAGACGAGACCGAGACTTTGAGCAAAAACTCGAGACGAGACCGAGACTTGAACGTTCCGAGACCGAGACGAGACACGAGACTTTTGAAACCAAACGTTTGCAATATTTTGCAAATATTTTTGACACTAAATTTTGGACATTCGGTGAACTTCCCAACACATTGCAAGATAGATTTCTAGGCATTTCGCTATTATATTAAAGGAACAAGCTAATCAAAAAAGTTATACTTCTTAAAAGATACACGTTTGTTTTTAATTAGAAAGCTTTTTGGCGTCACTTATGGTTTTTAGATTTAATACAATCATGATCATCAAAAAATTTTGTTAACTAAATGTGCAAGTTACAAAATGAAAGTAAGAGTATTTATGTAGAACTTAGAATAATATTTCAGTCCTAACTGTTCCGCTGTAATATTCACAAGACAAATGTTGTCACATTAATTGTTATAACCCACACCTTTATCGCCCCAAGGTGTGATACTATAAGTGTACCATTACTTTGGTCTTTTCGCACAAATGTTGTCCTGATGGCTCTTTCAGAGAATTGTGATTTTTGTTTAGAAAAGCTTAATTCTTTGAAGAGCGCAAGCTTACTTCCTATCATTTCTCCAAGTTCAGTTTATGTTTGTTGATTTGAAAATTCCGATTTGATTTGTTTGTGATGAAAAGGATTTTGATAGCAACTATAGCAAAATTCAAACGTCAAACCCAGGGGCGTATTTAGGGGGGGCATTGGGCCATGGCCCCCCCTCTTTGGGTCGCCAGGATAGTACAATTAGCATAGATTAGTATGCAAAATTGCAGAATGACCCCCCCGTTTGTGACTTGGGCAGAAGCTTTGAGCACACAAATGGTAAGCGAAAACCTTTGTTTGTGGCCCGCAGCCAAAAAAATTGGACTAATTTTGAGCGAAGACCTTTTTTTTTTTATGGTCTGCACCTCATTTTGGGCGAAAAACCAGACTAAATTCAAATGAAACGATGTTCATTCTAAGCTTTGTTCTTCTCAAATTTTTTGAGTTTCCTGCCCCCTCCCCCCCCCTTTTTTAAATCCTGCGTACGCTACTGGTCAAACCGCTTTTGAGGTCTTCTAATTTAGAATGCGAACTATTTCGTGTTACTTCGTGTGTAGAATGCGAATGCACTCGGCGCAGCTTATCTCACTGCTTGATTATTTTTTCACAAAGTCATGGAGATAACTTCGGTATTCTTCCGGACACAGAACAAGCCAAAGAGCAAAACCGGTACAAGAAAAGCAGCAGCCGTCTTATCAAAACGCAGAAAACTTGCAGTTGTACCACTAGTATAAGAACAAAAAAATACGAAATTTATTGACAATAACATTTGTCTAAACCAGTGGTAGCGAAATGTTTTATATCTCAGACGCTCTCTACCCCTAGTCCATTTTATTGTGAATCAAAATACCCCCTTTTAGGGTTTTACAATACATTAACTCTGTAAAAAATATCCTTTTTCGATTTATTCAATCCCCATGGGCTATTAAGGTACAACTTTTAGAACCCTTGGTTTAAACAGAAAGGGATTTGTTTTTTTTTCAGTTAAAAACTTAAAATTATTGTGGGTTTTTACGCTCGTATTGGAAATATGGCCGAGACTTGCCCATTTTCCGAGACTTCGAGGTGCCGAGACCGAGACGAGACCGAGGCTTTAGACCTTCGAGACCGAAACGAGACCGAGACTTTGCAAAATAGTGTCTCGAGACTGTCTCGAGACCGAGACATGTCTTGAGACACTACAGCTCTGTTAGCTTGTTCCGAATATAATAGCGAAATGCCCAGAAATCTATACTGCAATGTGTTGGGAAGTTCACCGAATGTCCAAAATTTAGTGTCAAAAATATTTGCAAAATATTGCAAACGTTTGGTTTCAAAAGTCTCGTGTCTCGTCTCGGTCTCGGAACGTTCAAGTCTCGGTCTCGTCTCGAGTTTTTGCTCAAAGTCTCGGTCTCGCAACGTCAATGTCTCGTCTCGGTCTCGAAGATTTTGGCCGAGACTCCAGCTCTGGCAGCATAAATTCGCATTCAGTTTTTTATTAAAAACTAAATTTTGTTGATTTTAATTGCGTTTCCAATTAATTATTAATTAAATAAACTAGATTTCAGTTGATTTTTGATAGCGTTCTAAAAAAAGTATTGGTTTGTTAGGACGTTTAGGACGCACGTCCTAATCGTCCTAAAAAAGTATTACCCATTAATAGACCTCCAGTATTAGGCAAACTTTGATTGTTTAAATAAACTTACTCTAATTGCCACAGGCCACAATAAATAGGCCAACCTAATCTGTAAGACCAGTAGTGGCCTTAGGAATGTGCAAAGTGTGCAAATGCGCAGGCCCCCCCCACTTTTGGGGGGCCCCCCATTTGACCTATCACGCGCAGAAAAAATTTGATTGTGAAAAACTATAGCAAATTACGACAAAAAGTTTATGCACTTGTTTAAAGTGTCATTACATACGTATCCCCTTCCTCAAGGTACACTTGTTTCAAGTGCTATTACACATATCCCCTTTCCGAGACAATATTAATTAGTTTTAACTTTTAAGTCAGATGTAGTGAACAGATAGGCTAATAAAAATTCACTGGTAAAGTCAACTTCAGACTTAGGTAAACCCAACAATAATATCGATCCAGGGGGCCCGGGCCCCTCAATTTAATTTTTGCCAACCAATTTAAATGAGCCCCCTACAAGAATATTTAAATGGCCCCCAATTTAAATCGGCCCCCAACAATAATATTAATCCAGGGGACCCGGGCTCCATCAATTTAATTTTTACTAACCAATTTAAATGGGTTCCCTACAATAATAATTAAATGGCCCCCAATTTAAATGGGCCCCCTACAAGAATATTTAAATGGCCCCAAACTTAAATGGGCCCCCAACAATAATATTGTTTCAGGGGGCCCGGGCCCTTTTAACTTCATGTTTGCCAACCAATTTAAATGCATAACCCAAGTGATATTAAGCGTTTTTACCCTAAAAGTTGCCACTAACTGAGGCCCTCATCTAACCTTTTTATAAGGCAGTGGCTATTTTGCCTCAAGAGGCAAAATAGCCCCATGTTATTTTGCCATTTGGAGGCAAAATAGTCCTAACGGCTATTTTGCCGCAAGTGCCAAAATAGCCCAACGCCTAATCCTAACCCTAACCCTGACCCAAACTCTAACCCTAATCCTAGCCCTAATCTAGAGATGGCGCGGATAACAAAAAATGCATCTGCATGCTGCGTTGCGTCCGCAAACTTTGTCCGCATGCTGCACCGCACCGCATTCCAGCACAACTAAGTTCACACTGCACCGCGCCGCACCGCAAGTTAAATATCTTTTAAATTTTCACTAACATCAGAAAAAAATTAGCTCTCTAGCTTATGACATATAAAAAAATTGATTTTTGGGGTATTATTTTGGAGAGTTTTTAAAAGAGTTGCTCTCTCAAACCATGTCAAAATATTTGTTTTTTACATCTGTCGGTATAAAAAAAAGTAATGCCCTAGCTTGAGTTGTTCAAAAAGCTAATTTCTGGGGAGTCCATTTGGGGGCCCCTGGGGGGTGTTGGTACCTCCATACTATGTCAAACTATTTGTTGCTTAAATATCTACCAATATAAACAAAAAACTATCACCCTAGCTTGAGCAATTAAAAAAATTAGTTTTTTAGGGCCCCATTTTGGGGGGGTTCTGGGGAGAAGCCTCAAAAAATTTCAGGAGACAAAATAGCATTTGCAGCTCAACAAATTTACACAAAAATTAGATATCGATGTTGTGTGGTTTAGGAAAAGAAGAGTGCACAAAATTTAGAAAGCAAAAAATGAAAAAAGAAAAAAAACTCAATGCGGCTAAAAGTGTAGGTAGAAATGACAGAGTATCTTACGACATATAACCATGTGAAATATTTTTTGCCGTACTTAAGCCGTTTTTGAATAAGACCGCTTTTTACACCAAACTTTTGAAGTAGTTTTCAGGTCCTAAACCTGAAGTTACGGGACTCTTTGCCTTGAAATTTGGCACGCACAAATAACTTATGAATCTCAAACTGCTGTCAAAATTTCATGCAGCTAGACCAAACCATTATCGAGTTATAAGTAAAAGTCTGACACTTTGCACTTGTTAACTTTGAAAATGGCCGAGTAAAAACTAAAAAACATGCGACGTGAGATCAGCGTTTCAATTATAGGCTTTCAGGTTTAATCTGCCTTGTGTGTGCTTGACATCAGTTTTTCTGCACCATGTTTTGGCAATCAAAAACAATCTACCCAGTACCAGTCTACCTGATGATTTCATGCAACTATTGTACTAATCCTGAACCAGTAGCTCAAATAATGAAATATAAGGTATCACATGTTCTGCATGCTGTCACAAGCTACTACACTTGAATGAAACTACCCTATGTATTAATACCTTTGCCGTTTACATGTGTGTTGGATTGTGGAATAAATTTTGCTACTACGTATATGAGATAGGCTCCAGACATAGGACCGATAGCCTAATTCTTGATGCCATGACCTGTTGACGAATAGGCTACACTGAACTAACTCTGTCACTCTGAAATGCAAGCCCATGTGTAGTAGAAACTGTTGTCTAGCCTTGGGTTTGTACCAATACCATAGGCATAAGCCTACTGCGTAAAGGGAGGGTGTGTCGCTAGGCTTTGTTTTGTGCCTCTACTCTGATGATTGTTTCCAACAAATGTTTCTTCTACTTTTGTCTGCCTTTGTTTCATCTTCTCACCGACAGGGGTGCCGAAACCCAGGGGGGGTGGGGAAATAAATCCCCCCAATTTGACTGTATCTTCCCCAATAATTTGAGTACCGGCATAGGTGGGCACAAGTCCGTTAATCATTAATCCGTTAATAACGAAGCTAACTTTTTCATTAACTCGTTAATCCGTCAAAAACTTTTTACATGTTAACGGACTAAATTAACTTCCGTTAAGTGCTGTTAACGGACTAAATTAACTTCCGTTAAGTTCTGTTAACTTCCGTTAAGGTTTTTATCATTAATATCATGTAGCTTCGTTGTGCATTTGAACTTGTTTTTATCTTGAAATTAGATTAGACTGTAAAATGTAACTTTCAAAACCCAAAAAGACCACCATAGCAATAAATATTTCCTTACAATCAGCTTAACAGCGTCAATACGTGTTCTAGAAGCGAGTGAATAAAAAGAAATGTAAGTTGCACGCAAAATGTTAACGGATTAACGAACTTTATTAACTTCCGTTAATTAAAGCTGAAAATAACGGATTAACGTTACCGGAGGTGTGAAGATTGCTAACGGACTAGTGGTTAACGAAGCTAACGTTTTGCGTTAACTTGCCCACCTATGAGTACCGGTATAGTCTGCACCTGCATCCCCCCAATAATTTGACTTTGGTGTGCATTTGAGCGCAGGTCTCCACTAGAATTTGGGGAACAAAGTTTTCTTTCTTTAGGTGAAGACCTTTTTTTTGGTCTTCACTTAATTTGCTCACCTGAAAGAAATCGTGGTCAAGGTTCATCCCCCAAAGTTGAAAATAGGGCAAAATTGGGGTAAAATTGCGAGTTATCCCCCCCAATGCTCAACTAAGATCGGCACCCTTGCTCACCCAACGTCCTAAACCTTTCCTAGTCTAGCCTACCAAAACCAAAATCTTTTTGTTGGTGTCAAAAAAAAACACGTTCAGCCGATCAAAATTAAGTTTCTTGTAGCCAAAATAGCCGATTCTAGGATGCTCCGAATTCTGAAAATATAAACTTGAACTGAAGGCACCTTTTCCTGTTTTAGTAGCATGCATTGACTTCAATTCATACCGTATGATAATAGTTACTTCCAGACTAACCATTATTGTTCATAAAGAGAAAATCACCAACAATAATTGTAAAAAAATGTAAAAAAATTTTTGTACGCGGCGCTGCGCTGATGCTGTGACGTAATGCAAATTTTAGTTGCCACGCTGCGCGGCGCGGTGCACCAACAACAGCGCGCGGCCGCGTACGCTGCGCTGTTGCCATCTCTACCCTAATCCCAACCCTAACTCTAACCCAAACCCTAACCTAAACAGAGGAAAAACACTATTTTGCCTCTAGGGGCAAAATAGCCACTAATGCGATACCCAGGGACGGATTTAACATATGGCACAATGCTGAATGCCAGGGACCCCGCGCTCAGATAAAACTTTTTTTGGTCTTCACCTGTAGGCTATTTGGCAGGAAAATATTGCGAAAAGCTGAAAGTGCCAGGGGCCCAACTCAATGTAAATCCGGCCCGGGCAATAACATGGTTTGCAGGCCTAACAATCTATTGTACATTTTGCAATAGCAATTTACCTCCACCTCGCCGGTTTTTATGCAACAAAATACTTTCGAAAAAAATCAGCTACAATAAGAGGAATGCTCATTGAACAATTTTTTGAATTGAGAGGGCCTGGTCCCCCTTGCCGTATATGTACTCCTATAACTGGCTGTTTTCAGGACAAAACAATGATTTCTAAGGAAAATAATCGACTAGATTGCTATTTATTGCTAAAATATTGCAGGAGGCCATGTACTTTACTTCCCCCTACGTGGGCCAAATCACTTATGCTACAAAATTTTACTCCAAAATGCAAGATTTTAAACGTGTTTTGGACTAAAATTGCAAGCAAAAGAAGGACTGAACAACTTAAGTTTTTCAACTGGCTTTTAAATGTTAAAAACCTAGTACTTTCAAATGGCTCTACATACGTGTAGTGACCTGGTCACTACACTGCCTTATCTGTGATGTGTAATCTGCATAATTGGCAACATAGCAGTAATACTTTATCATTTATAATTGGCAACGCTGATGTCTTCTTGTTAGCCGAAAATATTTGCTGGTAAAGTTAGCTTTGTTAATCTGTTGAATCAAGGAAAAAGAAGACAGGAAACGAAAAGGAAAAGTTGTAAGTACTTAAAGCTTAGGTACCTACATACGAGCGAAATGTGATCCAATGGTATTAAAACAGCTTTTTTTCCAAAAAATAACGAAAAATCGCCCAGCGGCTGTGATACCTTTCAATTACAGTACACTTCTTTACTCAAACACGTCTTCCAATTTAGACATTTTCACAATTTAACTATTGGTTTAAGCCCTCTCCTTGAAAGAGTTCCTAGTTACGCGCCAACACCAGGCCACGGCTTTTGATCTTCCATTCTACGATATCTTTGCCCGCTCAAAAAGTTTCTCTTTCGAAGTTTTTGATGACGTCATTGCATGTGATTTGTGGTTTGGGCCTCCCCAATCAAAAATCCTGGCTACGCCTATGACTCAGGTAGTCGTTTTTCCGCTTCTTTTTCTTCAACTGCTTTCAGCAACTGGCAGTAATAGGTTTTTGACTAATTATTGTTAAGTACTTGAACATAATCTGTTATAACACTAGCATAGGCCTACTGAAAACAATTGCTGAAAGTTTACGTTAATTCTCTACAATTAATTGAGTTGATATGCCAGATGAGAGGAACTTATGAACAAACATTTGATTTAATTAGGGCTGCAATAGCACTGGTCTTCTGGTCTAGTTATTTGTGAAATGCATTGTTGCGCTCAATTGCAAGTGCAGATAAATCATGGTAAAGTGGTGCGTAAAAAAGAAGAGGGCCCCCATTTAATTTGCAAAGGATCCCCCCTTTCCTAAGGCCACCACTGTGTATGACCCGTATCTACTACCACTACAGTAGGCTATAATGTTCCCTCTAACTTTTCACTTACAATTCACCGGCCTGGAAACCGTGAAGTTTTTCAAGGGATCTTTGCCGTCCTTCAAAACAAAACAAAAAAGTCACCCGGCGGAGAGCCACACTTTCTCTGATAGCTTTGTCCTGGTCTATCACTACATCTGGAAAAAAACGACGTCGCGCCGTAACGCCGTTCATAACTAAATGGGAGCTTGCTGAGAAGCAATCTCAGTGAACAGTAGCGTACGCAGGATTTTGAAAAGGGGAGGGGGGGGCCAGGAATTTCAGAAAATTTGAGAAGAGCAAAGATCTGAATCAGAAATTGTTCCAATCAAATTTAGTCCAATTTTTCGCCCAAAATTAGGTGAAGAACAAAAAAAAAAGTCTTCACTCAAATTTAGTCCGATTTTCCGCCCAAAGCCTAAAAGAAACGCACAGAACATACCCTTTGTGTGATCAGACCTCATGCCCAACTTGCAAAGGGGGGGGGGGGGGGGCATGCCTCAATTTTGCTTACTTTTCTGAGCAATTTTACAATCCTGGCGACCTAAGGGGGGGCCATGGCACACTGCCCCCCCCCTAAATACGCCCCTGTCAGTGAACGACCGATGCATGTTAAACAATGAGATTCTCAAAAAAAAAACTTTCGCTTTTTCATTAAGAAATTAATTAGAAACATTTTCTGGGAAAAGAGGGTTTGGAATTTCAAACATTGTCAATATGTATTTAAAGTCGGTCAATCATTTAGCCAATTCCATTGGTTTATAATAGCTAAAATTGAACTGTAATTTTTGATATTTTTTGTTTTGATTTTGGGGCTGCGGTTGCAAAGATATCCAACTAGTACAAAAAGATATCTTCCCAAAAAGTTTTTGGAAACTCTGAGTTTTGTTCTTTTCGTTCATTTTTTGTTCAAAACAAAAAATATCAAAAATTATAGTTCAATTCTAACTATTGTAAACCACCGGAATTGGCTAGATCATTGACCGCCTTTAATTGACAACATAGTGACAAATCATATCAAAAAAACATCCAATCCAAGCCTAAACCGTTGGAACTATGTCAAAATATTTGTCTCTTAAACAACTGCTGTTATCAAAAAACTAACGCTCTAGCTTAGCCTTTCAAAAAAAATTGATTTTGGGGATACCATTTGGGGTCTCCAGGGGTTGGTACCTACAAATTATGCCAAAATATTTGTCTGTTAAATATCTGCTGATATCAAGAAAACTGGCACTCAAGATTAAGCCATTCAAAAAATTGATTTATGGGGGGTCCATATGGGAGGTTCCGAGATGTGGGAGGGTAGCCCCAAACTATGTCAAAATATTTGTCTCTTAAATATCTACTGATATCAAACAACACTGGCACCCGAAATTAAGCCGTTTAAAAAATTGAATTTCGGGGAGTCCATTATGGAGAGTTCCTAGGGATGGCATCCTCAAACTATGTCAAAATATTTGTCTGTTCAGTTTTAATATCAACAAAATATTTGCGTTCAAAAATATATGATATCAACAAAAAATAAGATATCAACAAAATATTTGTTGTTATCAAAACAAGCTGGCACGCTAGCTTGATCCGTTTCAAAAACAGATTTTTGGGGGTCTATTTGGGGGGTCCCCGGAGGATGGTACCCCCAAACTATGTCAATATATTTGTTCCTTAAATAACTCCTAATATAAAAAAAAAACTAGCACCCTAGCTTAAGCCATAAAAGAATTGATTTTTTGGGACTCCATTTTGGAAGGATTCCTGGGGGAATCGCCCCCAAAAATTTCGGGAGACAAAATTGCGTTTGCAGCTCAACAACTTTACACAAAAATTAGATTTCGATGTTTTGTGGTTTACAAGAAGAAGAGCGTACAAGATTTAGAAAGAAAAAAGGTAAAAAAGAAAAAAAATTCATCGCGGCAAAAAGTGGGTTTGGTTGGG
Organism: Trididemnum nubilum; assembly: GCA_963965965.1. Taxonomy (NCBI): domain Eukaryota; kingdom Metazoa; phylum Chordata; class Ascidiacea; order Aplousobranchia; family Didemnidae; genus Trididemnum; species Trididemnum nubilum. The sequence goes on along the minus strand of OZ014482.1, from coordinate 26,787,380 downwards.
ATGAAAGAGTATCTTAAGACATATAATCTGTGTAAAATATTTTTTGCCGTATTTAGGCCGTTTTTGAATGAGACCGCTTTTTACGCCAAACTTCCCTTTTTACGCCAAACCAAAACCAAAGTCACCAAACCAATTGCCTCGAAATTTGTTACAAGTATGCAACTCAATAATCTCAAACTGCAGTCAAAATTTCATGCAGCTACTAACCGTTCTTGAGGTATACGCAAATGTCTGAAACTTTGTACTCGTTTGTTTGAAAATGGCCGAGTAAAAACAAAGGAACACGCGACGCAAGCGTCGGTTGTTCCAATTAAATTTATTAAAAGTAAGTGTAACTATAACTCTAACTAGTTACTTTTTCAAAATAGTAACGGTAACTTAGTTACTTTTTTTGCCATGTAACTGTTACTGTAACTCACTTATTTTTACAAAGTAACTTGCCCACCACTGCCGACGTCTGATGAGTTCTGTGAGGGAGAAAAGAAGAGAACTGTGGGAAACGAGGTCATGGTTGCATCATCATGACAATGCTCCAGCCCATAATGTTTCTTGCCAAAAATAACATTGCTGTACTGGAGCAACCACCCTACTCTCCAGATCTGGCCCCTTGTGACTTCTTATTGTTTCCCAAACTCAAGGAGGTTATCAAAGGAACTCCTTTTAAAGAGTCAGAAGCCATTAAAACAGCCGTGACCAGAAAGCTCCGAGCGGCGATTTCGGAGGAATCCTTCCAGGAGTGCGTGGAAGTGTGGCAGAGTAGATTGGAAAAGTGCATTCGGGCCCAAGGAGATTACGTTTAAGGGGCGACATGTTTTAAAATTTTCTGATAAAATAAAACATTTATAGACTCAGTCCCGTTACTTTTCAAACACACCTCGTATGTCAATAGATATTTAACAGACAACATTTTGACGTAGTTATCGGGGTGCCACCCCCGATGAACCCCCAAAAATCATTTTTTGGAATGGCTGAAGCTAGGGCGGTACTTTTTCCGAAACCTGTAGATATTTGGGGCGTCATCCAAAGGGGTTGCGACTCAGCAAGCTCCAATCAAGTTTACATTTCTTTTTATTCATTCACTTCTAGAACACGTAATGACACTGTTGGGCATTTGTAAGGAAAAATTTATTGCTGTGGTTGCCTTTTTGTGTTTTGAGAGTTAGATTTTACAGTCTAATCCATTGTCAAGATAAAAATAGGTTCAAATGCTCTAACGAATCTGCGATCGGAAAATCTTTGATAAGTAATAAACTAACAAGGTTGCATCTTATTATTTGCCACAAAAAAGAGCTCCTTTCTTTTCTTTTATGAAACTCGTGCTAATACGCAACAAGTGTTACTAGTACAGACTGGTTTGTACCGGTAGCCTACGATGAATGAATGGTGCAAGAAGTTAACGATGAAAGCCTTAACCTAAGTTAACGAAACTTGACGAAAGCTAATTTAGTCAGTAAACATAAAAAAAACTTCTTAACAAATTAACAGTTAACTAGATGGGAGTTTGCCAGCAAACCCAGTGAACGACCGACGCATAGCTAATGCTGTGACGCTCAAAAGTACTTTTTGTCTACCGTAAAATCAGAAAGTATTCAAAAGTATCTGATTAATGAACCTACAGAAAAGTAGAGTCAAAATATTTGTCTGTCAAATATCTGCTGATATCATAAACACTGGCACCAGAAGTTGAGCCGTAGAAGAAACAGATTTTTGGGGGTCCATTTGGGGGAGTCCCTGCGGGTGTGGCACCCCAAAATATGTCAAAATACTTGTCTGTTAAATATCTGCTGATATCAAAAAACACTGGCACTCTAAGTTGAGCCATTCAAGAAATTGATTTTTGGGGGGTCCATTTGGGGGGATCCCCGGGGGGGTGGCACCCCCAAACTATGTCAAAATATTTTTCTGGTAAATATCTACTGATATCATAAAACACTGGCACTCTAAGATATCATAAAACACTGGCCCTATTTTGGGGGGCTACCGAGGCAGTTGCCCAAAAAATTTTTGGGAGAAAAAATTGCGTTTGCAGCTCAACAACTTTACACAAAATTAGATTTCGATGTTTTGTGGTTTAGGAAGAGAAGAGCGTGCAAAAATTAGGAAGAAAAAAAAGAAAAAAACCTCATTGCGGCCAAAAGTGGATTGGTTGGGATGAAAGGGTATCTTAAGACATACAACTATATGAAATGTTTTTTGCCGTACTTAAGCCGTTTTTGACTGAGACCGCTTTTTACTCCAAAATTGCTGGGCGGTTTTGGGGTTCTAAAACTGAAGTCACGTGACCTATTGCCCCGAAGTTTGGTGCAAACATATAACTCATCAATCTCAAACCGCTGTCAAAATTTCATGTAGCTAGACCAAACTGTTCTCGAGTTATAAGCAAAAGTCTAAAATTTCGCACTCGTTATTTGGAAAATGGCCGAGTAAAAACAAAGGAACACGCGACGCGAGCGTCGGTCGTTCCAATGAAAAAGTTAGCTTGGTTTAGGCGCGTCGCCAGCGGGGGGCAGGGGGCATTGCCCCCCCGATTTTCGTTTTTTCCCCCCCGATTTATTCTTGCCCCCACGGTATTTTTTTGGGAGGAAAAAGTTGCTGTGTTTGGCCGGAAAAAACGTTAAAATTTGTGATTTCGGCCAGAAAAAGCCTTCGGATTTCGGCGAAGACCTTTTTTTTTTTTTTTTGAGATCACCTGATTTTCACTGAAACTTTGCCTCAATCCAATTCAGGAATAATGATAATTTGTGTCAAGTTCAACGCTTTTTTTCAGCTTTGACCCCTGATTTTAATTTTGACCCCCGATCTCGCGAAGCTGGCGACGCCCCTGGCTTGGTTATTAACTTCTTCTTCTTCTTCTTTCTTCATTGCCCGCTTTTCCGTGAGGGTTGCGGGGGCAGTAGCTCAAGATTGAGCCGCCACACCTCACGGTCTTCCATCACCTCCATCATTTCGCTTGGGCGAAGTCCCAAGCGATTCCATCCAAGATCCTCAATGTAATCGGTCCATCTAGTTCTAGGTCGTCCGACTGGTCTTCTCCCATTTGCTTTGGCATGTAAAGCTTGTTTGGGGAGTCTTTCCTGAGGCATTCTGCTTACATGGCCAAACCATCTAAGCTGTGATCTTTCAATTCGGAGAAGTAACGGCTCGATGTTAAGAGATTTTCGAATTTCAGAGCTACGCACCTTGTTAAACAGTGTAACGTAACTCCTTCGATTCTTCGTAAAAACCTCATTTCGGACGCTTGCACTTGTGATCGCATTCTTTCGGTCATTACCCAAGATTCATGACCATAAGTGAGAATGGGGACAAAAACTGCTTTGAAAATTGAGAGTTTTGCCTTTTTCGACAATTCTCGTTTCATGACAACCGAGTAGTGCAAAGCTCGCATTACTGCACTAGCCTTGCCTATTCGGGTATCGAGTTCTTCGTCTTGCCTTCCGTCACTCGTAAATGCAACCCCAAGATACTTGAACTTCTCTACCTGCTTCAGTGTCGCTCCATTCACTTGTAATACGCACTGATCAGGGTTTCTTGAAAGATGAAGTACCTCAGTTTTGGCCGTGCTTATTTTCATTCCGGCGGTGTTGCATGCATCTGTAAAGGTATTTAATGCGCGCTGGAGGCCAGATTCTGTGGAAGAAAGCAGAACCAAATCATCTGCGAATAGCAGACGACTAATTTTGCAATTTCCAATCGTGGCACACTCATCAGCTTGGCTGCATTTGTCGATCCAACTCATGTAAACAATGAAAAGAAGAGGTGACAAAACGCACCCTTGCCGGAGTCCAACGCCCACATGGAACGGCTTTGATTGCTTGCCATTTACCCGAACACAAACCTCCGGTCTGCAGTAGAATGACTTAATAGCGCGTAGCAATTGACCATCAACGCCATACTCCTGCAAAATCTTCCAAAGTTTATCCCGAGGAACTCGGTCATATGCTTTTTCAAGATCGACAAAGCATGCAAAGAGATCTTTGCCATACTCCCAAGATTTCTCGAAGATTTGCTTCAGAGTGAAGATTTGGTCCGTGGTGCTGCGACCCGGACGAAAACCGCACTGACCATCTTCCAGTTTTGATTCCACTATTTCTCGGCATTTCCTTTCAAGGCATTTGGCATATACTTTCCCTGGCAAACTAAGGAGAGATATCCCTCTGTAGTTTGTACATTGCTTGCGATCTCCTTTCTTGAATATCGGAATAATCACACCTGTTTGCCAATCTCTGGGAGTTTTGCGAAGCTTCCACGCAACTTGACACACTCGCGTTAACCAGAGAATTCCTTCTCCAGTCTGCGCTTTCAACATCTCGGGTCTGATTTCATCTTCACCAGCAGCTTTTCCAGATTTTATCCCTTTAATTGCGGTTGCCACTTTTGCTGCAGTGAAAACTTCGTCCTCCCCTAGATGTGTCACTTCGTGTGTGTCACGAGTCGATGCCTTTACAGGATTCAAAAGATCTTCAAAGTATTCTCTCCATCGTGAAAGGATTTCATTCTCATCCGTTAGAATGTTACCGTCAGAATCCTTGATGGAGTACGTGATACTCGATCTTTTGCCACGTAAACGGCGGATGGTCTGCCAAAATACTTTGTTTGCCGAAAAATAGTTGGAATCCAACCGACGACCAAACTCTTCCCATGACTTCTCCTTGGATTTCTTTACTGCCGAAGTTGCCGCTTTTCGCGCCTCAGTGTACCGGGATTGCAAATCAGATGACGATCTGTCCTGCAGCCAGGCCTTGAACGCATCTTTCTTTGCTCGAATAGCTTCTTTAACCTCTTGGTTCCACCAAGGCGTTCTTTTCTCACTATCGCCCGCCATTCTAAGCCGTTTTCGCCCACAACTTTCAGCAGCTGATGAAACGATTGCTGATCTGAACAGCAGCCATTCCTTCTCGATGTCCTCGGATACATCAGGAAGTTGTCTGAACTTAGATGATATCCTGCATGCAAACTGTTTTCTTACTTCTTTGTCTTCCAAAGCCTCCCATTTGATCCGGTAAGTCACAGACGACCGGTTGGATCTCTTGTTTGGCCAAGGTTTCGAAAGTCGTAAGGAACATACTACCAGATGGTGATCAGTTGACAATTCAGCACCTCGCTTCACTCGAACGTCCAGCACATCAGAAAACAAATCTGACGAAACTATGCAAAAATCTATCAAAGATTTTTGATCCATACTAGGTCGATACCATGTATACTTGTGAACCTCTCTGTGCTGGAAAAAGGTATTCATGATGCGGAGTCCGTTGCTACAACAGAGCTGCAATAAATACCTTCCGTTCTCATTCAGTCCAGTGACTCCATGTTTTCCGATCACACCCTTCCACGTATCTGTGTCTGTTCCAACATGTGCGTTAAAATCCCCCATAAGGACTGTAGATTCAGTAGCTGATACTCGTAGAAGAGCATCATTTACTTCATCCACAAAAGTCTGATATTCACTCGTGGCATTGGGGGCATATACCTGCAACAGGCACAATGACCGATCCAATACCTTAAGCTTCAACATACAGACCCGTGATCCCAAAGGAATCCAATCTGACACACAGTCTGACAAACGGGGGCTTGTGAGAATCCCCACACCCGCTTGTGCAGACATACTAGGATCAGCACCAGAATAGAAGAGTTTCCATCCGCCATCCAGATCCACAGTTCCAGAGCCACGTCGTTTGGTTGAAGAAACTCCGATAATATCGAGATGATACCGCTTTGCTTCCTCAACCAATTCTAGCTCTTTTCCTGTGAGGGTGAGGATATTCCAATTGCCCAACAGCAGTTGGTGATGGTTGACCGGTGAGTGTGCGACATTATCTCGAGTACGAATACTCTGCGCTGCCTCCATTCGCCTCTCCAAACGTGTAGCGGGCACATTGGTGGAGCTGCCACTAGGGCTGGCTGGTGGAGATTGTCGCTTATTTTTCGAACGAGCCCCTCTGCCTAAGATTCGAACGCCATAGGGGTTTCGCTGAATGACGACCTGGGAGTCCCTAGGCGCTCCCCTGCCGGACGAGGTTCCACTTGTGAAGGTGGCCCCATTAACGTCGTTCACGTAATTTTCATTATTTGTGCTCATCATGATTTGTTATGCAGTTTAATCTAACTGCGGAGAGGTTTTATATCAGAGTTGTCCTTCTCCTAGGTTATATGCTTACCACAGCTGATGGGCATAACCAACCCAGGTTTTAAGTTTTCCAACTATTTTGATTTGAACTATACTTCGTCTCGCTTCTACCATTAGACCTATCTGGCATGGGTAACCCTTTCAGGAGAATTGAATCTCCAGCCAGTCCAGCTCTGCAGGTCATTGAGGCACATAGACTTTTCCACCTTGTTACGGTGATAGTTCATGGAAAAGCTATGCATTGTAGGTCTAATTGCCGAGCTATGTTATTCTATGCCTACTGTGCCATAATAAGCCAATTATATGTCATACTATGCCTACTAAGCTACGGCGCCCACTTTGGCCTACTATGCCTGTTGTGCCATACTAAGCCTACTGTATGCCATACTATGCCTACCAGGGTGCCATGTTATGCCTACTATGTCATACTAAAGCTGCAGCACCTACTGTGGCACACTATGCTTACTAATACTATGCCTATTTTCCATAACAAGCCTCCTGTATGTCATAATCTGCCTACTAAGGTGTAATGCTATCCCTACTATAATATACTACGCTGCAGTGCCTACTGTGGGATACTGTGCAATAATAAGCCAACTATGCCTACTGTGCCATAGTAAGCTACAGTGCCTACTGTGACATGCTATGCTTACTAGGGTGCCATAACAAGTCTACTTCATGTTACACTATGCCTACAATGCCATACTAAGCCTACTATGACATAGTGCTCTTACTAACCTATGGTGCCAAAAGCCCACTTCAGTATATTGTTGTTGTAGCTCATATTTATCCTCCAGTCACCAGACAGCATCAGACGCTAACTTATTGGACGATCCGCACATTTTTTTTTATTGCAGTGACTACTTCGTGATTGGAGAAATCCGCATCTGCTTAAGGGGTTTCCGATGATCCAACGTTCCAGTAGATTTCGTCAAATTCTTGCCCCCCGAATTTGCTGCTTGTTCAAAGCCACCAACCAGAGATAATTATCGTAAAACGTCTTATCCAAGGACGCAACGGCGTGACCAGGGTGCGGGTTGAACCCAGATCATTCAATCAAGGTCGTCGTAAACAATTCGCCTTTACCCATTTGGCCAAGCTACCAACTATACTACACTCGAATGCTATAGGCCTGTTATGTCTACAATGTCATACTACACCTACTCTAACATACTAAGCTGTAGCGCCTACTGTGGGATACTATGCCTACTGTGCCATAATAAGCCAACTATATGTCATATTATGATGTTGTACTATGCCTACTAAGCTACAGTGCCCACTGTGGCACACTATGGCTACAGTGCCATAATCAGCATACTATGTCTATTGTGCCATAATTAGCCTACAATATAGCATAACTATACCCATTGTACCATAATAAGCCTACGATATCTACAATGTCATACTAGCCTGTAGCACCTACTATGGTTTTTATCGATTAACGAATTCGTGCCCACCTATGGTTATATCCAGTAGTGTAAAGTGACGAAATACTTCTACATGAGTGGATTACTCAAGTAGTTTTTTCCACTATCGAGTACTTTTTGAGAAGTTTTTTTGCAGCAACCTCTACTTGATTGCTTTTAAAGTGAAGTAACGCTACTTAAGTAGTATTTTGGTTCACAAAAAAATAAAGCAATTTGACCAATTTCAAATTTGAACCACAAATTTGTCAGAAAGGTCGACTTTTTTACCAGCAATTGTTCAATTCAGTTAAGTTAGTTGTCTTTCCTCCTTTTCCGGCTAGCAATTTTGGCGTTAGAGGTCAGACCACCATAGCGACTGTAACCATGCTTTTTTCTACGTGTGCGCGCGTACGTATCAAATCCGGTATCCTTACACCTCCCAGAAAAACATATCCTCGAAAAACACCTTCCAGAAAAACATTTCCCTGAACGTACACTTTCCAGAATGTACATTGGCCGAATGGACATTTTCCCGAAAACCTATTTTCCAGAATGTACAATTGGTCGAATGGACATTTTCCCGAAAACCTATTTTCCAGAATAGACACTTTCTGGAATGTACATTTGGCCTAATGGACATTTTCCCGAAAACTTATTTTTCGGAATAAAATTACACTTCCTCGAAAATCGTTTTTGAAAAAATTTATTTTGAGAAAAATAATAAAAATGTACCGGTACGTTATTTATTTAATTTTTTCGATAACCAATATTGACTTTAGATTACTCGTAAATCTTAGTGCATAACTGTAACAGTTTTCCTATTAAATAATAGAGTTATATCCCGAATCGGTCAATTCATCTACGTTTATCTACGTGCTTCAAACGTAGTGGGCATAGAAATTAAAAATCGATGAAAGCATGTTATCTTGTATATGACGGCGATTATTCTAGTTTGGCATTTCGCCTGCAAATCATCTGCATCTTTTTTAATTGTTCAACGAAGCGACCCGATCACCGTGAGTCGCATGAGGGCAGGATTTGGAGGTTTTAACTTGTACTTAAATTTTGGAGACATCTCAGCGATTGTTTAACGGTAGCAAGAAGATCAAACCGTTTACCATATCATTGATTGTCAACAAAATCCGGCCCAAGGTAAAAAAAAGACTGATCTATCTTGATGATTATTGTATTGAGGTAAAGATGGCTACATGGACTTTACAGACAATTGGCACATTCAAACAAATGACACTTTTATCATATTCATTACGGAATAAGATTATTTTGACCCAGGTTTAAATATTTTTGCGGCAGGGGCGGCTCGTAATTGGAGCCGAAAAAGCTGCATCGTAGCCTGTATCGTATGTTCGTTTTTCTTTTTTTATTAAAATTTTTATTTTTATTTTGGAGATTTTTAGAATTGCTGTGGCGACCAATAAATAATTAATCACCGCTACCCCCCCCTTCCCTATCTCGACCGCAAAAATTAGAAAATTATTGCCTTTTTATAACTATTTTAATATAAAAATTTTTTGGAAACTTGAGAAAAGCTGTTCACTTTGCAGCATTTATAACGCATTAAAATTGTACGCGGTGACGTCACAGCTAGTCTTTCTTCACTCTCTGTTGTAAAATACATGGACAAAAAGCAGATGGGAGTTTGCCAGCAAACCCAGTGAACGACCGACGCGTAGCTAATGCTGTGATGCTCAAAAGTACTTTTTGTCTACCGTAAAATCAGCAATTATTCAAAAATATTTGATTATGGAACCTCCAGAAAAGAAATCCCAAACAATATCAAAAAATATCAACGTCGTCGTTTCTGATTCTAAATAAAATAATCCATCAGGTTAAGCCAGCGTTTCTCAAAGCATGGGTCGCGACCCAAATGTGGGTCGCCAAAGCCTTATAGCAGAAAAAAAATCCCAAACAATATCAAAAAATATCAACGACATCGTTTCTGATTCTAAATAAAATAATCCGTCAGGTTAAGCCAGCGTTTCTCAAAGCATGGGTCACCACCCAAATGTGGGTCGCCAAAGCCTTATAAATGGGTTACTGATACAAGTGGAGCCTTCAGTAATTTGATTATCTTTAATTCCTAGTTAAGCAAACAAATAACCAATATTCTATGAAGAAGCCTTAAAAATTATAATCTCTTCTCCAAGTTCATATTAACGTGAGATGGGATTTTCTGCTCTGACATTTACAAAAGAGAAATATAGAAACAGTCTGGGTAAAAAGCACCCAATGCGTTTAAGGTTAAGTGACGTTGAGTCACGATTTTAAAAATTGTTGAAGCGAAATGGTGATAAATGTTGTGAAATAAAAGTACTGGTTTTTTGTGTTCTATTTTTTTGTAACTACTTGGTTGGGTCGTAACTGTTCTTGCAGATAGCGTGGGTTGGATTGAATTTAAAATTTGAATTTGAATCCGCTCACGAGTTATTGATAAATTTAAATCAGTAGCGTAGCCAGGAGGGGGGGCTATAGCCCCCCCATTGGCATGTCGACCAAAATGCAGAATGGGAAAAACACTACGTTTTTAGCACTTTTGAGACTGTTTTATGCACTGGAGTGGACTAAATAGTGATTTAAAACATCTTTTGAAACGTATATTCAGGGGGGGGGGACTAGATTGTTGAAAATAAAACAAATAAATGAAAACTTTGAAAAATGGTAAGAAATAAGCAATCAAATTTGATCGTAAGTGTAAAAATGCTGAACATAGGTGTCATCAACAAATATACTATAAACTAAGAAATAAGGGGGGGGGGGGCTATTCAAAATTAGTGAATTACCAATCATTTCTCTCTAATCTCTTTTCATTAGCCCCCTCCCCAATTATTTTTCTCTATAAATTGTATACGAAATAAATTACTCCGTGTGAGTTTTATTGAACTATTCGATTTTATGATTTACCAGCATCTAAACAAGAGAACTAACATTTTACCATTAGCCACCTCCCAAATAGCCCATTTATGCCACCAGTTTATGTTTGCACTGCCAATTTCTAAGCCACGTTTTACAAGCATTATTTTTTAATCAAAATAGCCGTCAAATTAAGTTATTTTTGCAAAAAAATGCAAAAGTTTCGAGCGCTGGGGGCTCCGCCCCCAGACCCCCGTGCTTCCGGCGGCTGGGGGCTTTGCCCCAAACCCCCAGCCTCCGGCGGCTGGGGGCGTCCCCCCACAACCCTGTTGGTCTCCGACGGCTGGGGGCTTCCCCCACAACCCTATTAGTCTCCGACGGCTGGGGGCTTCCCCCCACACCCCCATGGCCTACGGCGGCTGGGGGCTACGCCCCCACACCCCCTAAACAGTCCCCCATTGCGAATTTCTGGCTACGCGCCTGATTTGAATTTGACTTACAAAGTCAATGAATTTGAATTTAATTTTTGCAAAGTTAATGAATTTGAATTTGAAGGTCTTAATTAAACATTCGATGAATTTGATTTTCTCAAATCAAAATTTACACTGTGAAAGTAGCGATTTATAAACTGGATAAAAAGACTGAGAATCAGGTCAGAACACAAATGATTGTTCAAAACTTGCTCGTGTGCTCAGGGGCGGCTCGTCTATGGAGACTGCGGGACTGCAGCCCCCCAAATAATTTTGTGTTTTCTGTCATTGGCATTGCAACAAAAAATTGAGAATATTTTTACTTTTATATTCAATTTTTATTGAAAAGTTTATGCGATTGCCTCATTTGATGAGCGAATTGAATGCTTTGCTTTCGTAATGCTAAGGAAACAATTTTTGTATCACGCTTTAAATACACCTTTGTGCCGACTGGAGACTGCAGCAGTTGCAGTCCAGCTTGCCAGCTTAATTCTCGTTTCTCCGTGACGTCAACTCAATCGAGACATTTTTTCTTTTTCTATCGCAAGCAGGCGCGTAGCCAGAAATTCGCAATGGGGGGGGCTGTTTGGGGGGTCTGGGGGCGGAGCCCCCAGCCGCCGGAGGCCAATGGGGGTCTGGGGGCGAAGCCTACAGCTGCCGGAGGCTGGGGGTTTGGGGGCAAAGCTTCCAGCCGCCGGAGGCACGGGGGTCTGGGGGCGGAGCCCCCAGCGCTCGAAAATTTTGCATTTTTTTGCAGAAATAACTTCATTTTAGGGCTATTTTGATTAAAAAATAATGATTTTAAAACGTGGCTTAGAAATTGGCAGTGCAAACAAGATTAAACTGCTGGCATAAATGGGCTATTTGGGAGGTGGCTAATGGTAAAATGTTAGTTCTCTTGTTTAGATGCTGGTAAATTATAAAATCGAATACTTCAATAAAACTCACACGGAGTAATTTATTTCGTTTACAGTTTATAGAGAAAAATAATTGGGGAGGACTAATGAAAAGAGATTAGAGAGAAATGATTGGTAATTAACAAATACTGAATAGCCCCCCCTCTATTTCTTAGTTTATAGTATATTTGTTGATGACACCTATATTCAGCATTTTTACACTTACGATCAAATTTGATTGCTTATTTCTTACCATTTTTCAAAGTTTTCATTTATTTGTTTTATTTTCAACAATCTAGTCCCCCCCCCTGAATGTACGTTTCAAAAGATGTTTTAAATCACTATTTAGTCCACTCCAGTGCATAAAACAGTCTCAAAGTGCTAAAAATGTAGTGTTTTTCCCATTCTGCTTTTTGGTCGACATGTCAATGGGGGGGGGGGGGGCTATAGCCCCCCCGCCCCCCCTGGCTACGCTACTGGCTAAAAACGTGGTATTTTCCTAATTCTGCATTTTGGTCGGCAGTTCATTAGCCCCCCCCCTAAATAAACGTTTCAAACTATGCTTTAAAGCATTTTTTTAGTCTAATCCAGTGCAAAAGAGAGTCTTAGAAGTGCTAAAAACATGATATTTTCCTTATTCTGCATTTTGGTCGGCAGTTCATTAGCCCCCCCCCCCCCCCCCCCCCCCCTTAAATAAACGTTTCAAAATAGTCTAATCCAGTGCAAAAGACAGTCTTAAAATGCTAAAAACGTGGTATTTTCCCTATTCAGCATTTTGGTCGGCAGTCTATTAGCCCCCCCCCCCCAAATAAACGTTTCAAACTATGCTTTAAATCATTTTTTAGTCTGATCCAGTGCAAAAGAGAGTCTTAGAACTGCTAAAAACGTGGTATTTTCCTTATTCTGCATTTTGGTCGGCAGGCCAATGGGGGGGGCTATAGCCCCCCCGCCCTGGCTACGCTACTGATCGCAAGGTATTCAGCCGACTGGACTGCAGTCTCTGCAGGCCCAAAAAACTTTTTTCTTCAACGAACAAAATCGAATAGGGCGTAGTTTGCGGCAAGGGTTTTTGCGACAGTTCAAATGGTAGCGCTTCTATATCAGTTGTCAAGGCTTTCTGTTACGAAAGAAACGATCAAAAGCATTGATGGCTTCGTCGAAAGGGTCATCGACCATTATTCACAATAGAAAAGTGTCGAATGAACTTTATATTTTAAGAACAATGAACTTGAAATTATCGATACGCTGTAAACAGTATCCAGAGTCTTAGAAGCACAATCAAACCTATGATTAATAAAACATTATAAACTTCTTGTATTCTGTTATAATGTGGTTAATTTGCGATTGTTTGCCTTTCTACGCTCATATTGATATCTGTAGTTCTAGCTATACAGACGAGGAACAAAAGGCGAATGTCGATTCCGAAACAATATGTCTTAGGCTGTTAATCATAGGTTTGATTGTGCTTCTAAGACTCTGGGTACTGCCTATAGAACTTTATTTTCAAGTACACTTTTTTTTACAAGAACCAGTAATTTTTATCGTAAATTGCAAAAGCGCGATTTGAACAACAACCAAAAGTTTTCTCAAATGCATTCACAATGCACAATTCGCACTCTATAATCTCGGAATCGTCGCAATTTTGCTTGCAAACTGGAAAATAACTAAAATTTTATCGTTTTGAACAAAATTTTGTTTTTTTCAGATTTAAAATTTCTTCTGTTTAGTTTGTTTTTAATTTTTAGTGCTGTGGATGGCATTAATCCTAATTTATATTTAAATTTTGAGCAAAAATGAACCTCGGGTTCGTATAGAACTGTTCTTATGAAAAATAAGTGTGGTGTAACTACACTACGTCACTACAACATAATCGTAAGTCGGACCGGGATTTTTGAGTCGGAGTCGGGCTAAAATCGACATCGGGCTTGATATTCGTACTTGCCTTGTGTTTTAGACTTTGAGGTGCTATGAAACATGATTAAAATAACTTTGCGCCATAGAATGACGACTTCGTTTAAGCATCAATACGATTATTACGACACAATTGTTAAAGCGTCATAATTAATCTGCAGAAAGTACAGTAACTTTATTTTATCCGCATAGTGGCAATCACATATACAAATTTTCAGACCAGGGACGCCCAAACTTTTTGAGGAACGGGTTACATTGACTTTGAGCTGACCGCACAATCAGTGGATGTAAAAACTGGCGGAAATTTAGATAAAAATCAAAACAAAAAAGGTTTTTATCGCATTTTAATGCAATTTTTGTCGGGATTTTAAATGGTGGCTAATCGAAACGAAAGAGGTTTCATTTGTTTCCTCGCAAAATTTCTCAGCTAGTTCATATCGAAATCTACAGCTCCAGGATTTGGGTAATTGTGTTTTAAATAAAACATAAGTAACTTTCTGGCTGTTTCGGGCCTGTTTTTGGCTTCAAATCTCTTTTCGGGTTTGGGCTTACGGCTTACGCTTTTGGGTTCGGGCGTAAGCCCGGCCTCAAAGGACCATCGTCTGGGATCGGTTTTATTATTTTGTGCAATTTTGAATAACTTTTGGTACTTTTTGAGCGCTATTGACTGATTTTGGAGATGCACTCCATGTTTCATCATTATTTATCAAATGAACTGTCTCCACTAAATTGTCATTTGTACTTCTGTGGTCTGGGTTGGATTCTTTGGATCTTCCCATCAACAATTTCAGTCTTATTCGTAAAGGAGCGCTACAATCATATTACCGTAACGAAGCTCCATAGCAAACGCAAAAATTAGTTAGTATAAAGCGAAAAGTTTACAGGTTGGCCTACTAAAAATAGTTTCATTTTGTAGATTCGTACGAAAGACGCAAGCAAGCTCTGTACAATATCACAAAAAAAAACATTTGCAGCCCTCCCGTTTCAAATAGGCACGAGTCGCCACTGCGTGTGCTTTTATTGTGTCTTTTTTTGTTTATTATTTTTTCTGATAAAAATTATGAGTTGGTACAAGTGGCATTGTATTACACAGTGAGTTAGGCCTACCTAATTCTACAGATTCCCTGAGTAAAACTTTTTTGCACAACTTCCAAGAACTACCTATTCATTCGAGTATAACGCGCAAAATTTTATATCGATTTTCGATCAAAAATTAAGGATGCGCGGTATGCATGAGGATTGTAGCGAAATATCTTTTTGTTAATGTGTTTTTTTCGAATTTGTGCATGTGCTCTTGCACTTACACACTAATGCGAGACAATTTTGTGCGCGCACACGCACATGCGGACAGCAGCGTTGGACAAACTGTTTTGTTTGGACAACAGTTACTCTTTAGTAAAAGATTTTCGAACAACTGCTTGGTAAATCTCATGATGAATCCGATTTTGAAGGGTTTTAAATTGAAATTTTATTTGTGAATTGTGTTCATACTGGTGGTTTGCTTTACCAGTGTACCATATGTTTTCAAAATAAATATTTTTTCGCAGCCGCGTGTCTTCAACATCACTTGTCACGTACTATCCTTGGTCTGAGCTGAGAAAAAGTGAAAAAAATTTTATACCAATTTTTGTTCAAAAATCAAGGGTGGGCTGTATACACGAGAGCGCGTTATGCTGGAATAAATGCGGTACTCGAAAATGTTAATTTTTTCTAATCGTAATCCTATCTAAGTTAGTTTCTCAATAGCCCGGTTTGTCAAATATAGGGTAAGTTTGAATTGTTGATTTGTATGAATTTAGAAGTCGTTACTACACATATGAACATAATTCTACATCAGTCAAATAGAAGTAAAAACACATTTTAAAATCAACTTTCGCAAAGTCAATAATGAATTTGAATTTAGTTTTTCCAAAGTAAATTAATTTCAATTTAATATAAAGTAAAGAGCCAAAACGTGAGCGAACATTTTAGCCCTTTGCTTTAGATTAACCCTATTCGGCCCAGGGGGGGATCGATTAGCTCCCCCCCTTCGTCTATTTCGAAATTTTGTTATGAAGCAGTCAAGCCACAAAAATGAAATTTCTTGACTTTTCCTAAAATTTACTGCTTCAACTTTCATTTGTAAAACCATTGTCGTATGACAACTAGATTTGGAGTTATTAAACGTTTTTCAAGGTCGACCCTGCGTTTCTGGTAAAATTTTTGAAAAATTAATTTAATCTTGTTAGTCCCAATTGTTTTGTCGTAATCAGTAATTTCACGCTTTTTCGTACACTGGTAACGTGAATTGAACGGCTTTTGTTGCTATTGATGTTCAAAAAGAGTTGTGACAAACCGACAATAGATTTTCATTTACTATCTTGCCTGAGGCATTATAATTTTCATTATGATTTCAAAGCTTACAGCTGAATTTCTCAAACAATTTCGAGTAATTTTACCAAATTCAAACTAAGCTTCATTTTTGGCATTTTGCTGATAACTAAGAATTTCGATTTAGTAATATACACGTATTTATTGATAGAAGAATTAAGGGCCAACATATGCACGATTCCTCTTGTTTTTTGCCAATATTTTTTCACATTGCTGATATGCAATAGTCAAAAATGTCCATAAATTATCAAGTGTTTGGCATGCAGCATGAATTTAGGTAGTCTTTATGTTCGAATTTTGTTTTTGGTAACTAAAAGAAAGAAAAAAAAACCAAACGCAAATTATAAATAAATTTTTAGTTTCTGCTAAGCAGCAGTATCAGGAGAAAGATATTCATTTTTCAAAAAAAACTTATACATAATTTTGACTGCCTAAGGTTTTTTCAAGAAGTTCAAGAGATAACATCCAAAACAGAAATATGCCCTAGTGTCTTTGCGTGTGACGTAGCAGCACACCGATAACTTCATTGAGCGCATCTGCTTTGCTCTCACTAAATTGCAACATTTCATATGTGTTTGCGATATTTAATAACATTGCAAAGAGTGGAGAGTTTTTGATAATTATTGTTTCGGAATCATTATTTTCAATTTTTACGTTTGTTGTTATTCAAGGTTATAATTGCTAAAAGCTTTGCGTAAAAAATGCTTTTCAAAGCAATAACCAATAGCTAAGTGTAAAATGTTGTGAAATTTTTATAAAATTTAAATCAAACTAAACAATTAGTGGGTATGTACATTGTAAAATATGCTATGTGATATATTATACTTGTTGCCGCATTTACTAATTTTTATTAGATGCTACTACATGCTTACTGCATTGCGTACCATTGCAGATAATACTGAGTTTCACAGTGATTTTTCATTTGTGGTCTATATTGATAGGTGGCAACCGTGGCATGCTAAATTAAAAAAAACTATGTTGTTTTTTTTCTTTTCAATTTTCGCTTTTATGTGTGTACATTCACAACCTACAAAGATTATGTTTGTAGATGCAAAATATAAAAACGGAAAGCAAATTCTCTAACAGACTTTGCAAATTAAAATCCGATTAGCTGACCATTTAGTAGATGAACTTATAGTGAATTTTTTGTGATCAGAAATAACTATAAGATATCTAAATTCACGGATGTCGTTGGCAAATTTTTAATGTTTCTAATTTACTGCAGCTATCTAACGGCTTTATCGCATACAAACAACATTGCTGGTTCCGGATGCGAGGACAATAGGAGTAGAATAGCTTTGATGATTTTGATCAAAGATGACAACCGGCAAATGAATTTCTAACCTTGGAATTATACTATTTCTTTTTTACTGTTTTTCTAAACTTATTCAGCACTAATCCAAGTAATAACCAAAGTTTGCAACAATTTGTTATAAAGCCACCTCTGAAATAAAACCTGAAATATTATCAAGATAAAATCGTTACGTTTGAGAATTAGAGTATCTTTGTAAAATGATACGAATAGTGATAATAGTGATAAAAAGAATGGTATTTCAATCAGTATAACCATTAATTGTAATTACAATGTTGGAAATAATTTTAATTTTTGCTTTTTACTTCTGAAATCATTTGTGATAATACACTAGAAGGTAAGCCCATTGGGTACTATCTAAGATTTTGGAAAATCTAATGACGAGCAATGACCAAATTAATTTAGGTTTTCTTATATAAACTTCTTAAAAACTGCAGAACTTTTGAATTTTTGAGAAAAAAATACTCTCCAATATTAGACAAAGTAATCTTTTGCAAAGTAACCAATAAAAAAAAAAAAAACTAATTCGACGCCAAAACCTATTACAGTACTCCAAATTGTCCAGACTGTTATTCTAAAAAATGAACCAAGAATCCGAGAATCAAGTTAGACCAATTTCTTTGTTTCCTATGATTCAAAAGTCCGTGAAAAACTGTACAAAAAATAGTTGGAAAAAATTAACATTCACTGCATTCCGTCCGACGCATTTTGAAAGTTTTTTTCGTAAGTTTGAAGTAATCGCATTTTTATTTACCAAGTTGTCAACAGACAGCGAAAAAATCGTTTATTTTTTGAGAAAAGGCTGCCGTTTGCCCAACTGTCTACCGAACACGGTGAAAGCTCACACTGTACATTTTATTGCTAATATTTAAACAGGAAGCTGTATATGAATACAAACTTTTTTTAAGTTTTGGTTTGACCAGACTGGTAATCGAACCCAAATCTACTGTATTAGCAGCAGACGCTTTATTCACTCGACTAATGATAAAAAAATGATAAGATTGGTAAGACAAACAGTGTTGTTATATGCAGAATGCTACGCTGCACGTTTGATTAGGTTTAGCAAGAGCAGCAACAAATGCAACTTTTGCATTGCCGGATCTACCAGACTGAGAATAAAACCCTTAGCACAATTTTTTTTTGTGAAAACTCTTACTATATTAGACTACGAATCTTCAGCATATTAAAAATTACATCAAAATTCAACCAATTTTATTGACGTTTGTTACAGCTATGTCATAAACATTTACACGCAAAATGTGAATGAGAAAAAATAGTGGTTTGATGCTAGTTCTTTTATAAAATTTATACAAAAAATACCATATTTTGAAGAGTTTAGCAAAAGGAACTAGAACAGAAACAAATATTCAGCTTGCAATTAATTCACGCAGCAAACTAATGATTTAGATATTTTAGCACAATAGAAATAATCTTTTAATTTAATTCGTAATTATCTCTGAGCTACTGAATAAAACTCCAGCTGTGATGCCGCGTCACGGCAATCAAACGCTTATTAACATTATGCAGATAAAAAGCGAACCGATCGTTTCTGATAATCCTTGACTTATTTTGAAATTAATTGAAGATCAAGGTCGCAAATATAATGACAAAAAGTTAAGACTCTTTGTCCGAAAATTCAGCTTCTTGTGGAGCAAAAACAGATTTTTTATCTTTTGTATTTCGAGAGTTATTAACGTTTAAATGTGTTGTGTCGAATCGATCCCCCCTGGGCCATTAATCAAAAAATTTTGCCTGGTCCGAATAGAGTTAAGATAACTTGAACAACAAATAGAAAAATCTTAATAATGTAGTGAAAATCCCATAATATCAAATAACATGCTAAACCAACATCTTAAGTGATCAACAACAATTTGTCTGATAACGCTTCCTCCATCAGTACTATGAATACATATCGTAGCTCAAGCGTAAATTCAAAATGCCTACAAAGCTATGTGTAATGTCTGGTACATATTATTTATTTACATAAGACACTCTGCATTGTATTTGTTCCAGATCTATGTTTGTGCCTTAAAGCAACAATTCCAATCTTCTATCTCGAACAGACGAATACATGTATTTTTAATTCTTTGTCTAACAAATATGTACGAAAAAAACGGTTTTAGGTTAAATGAAAAGTAAAAATTTGTGGAATCTATGTATTTGGGGGTTTCCGGGGAGGGGTATCACTTCTTAACCATGCCAAATTATTTATTTTTTATAGACTTAATATTAAAAACAATTAGCTCTCTAACAAGTACTGATTTAAAGAAATTGATTTAGAGTAATCCAATTTTCGGTTTTCCGGGGGAGTGGTACCCTTAAACTATGTCAAAATATTTGTTTAATATTTAATAATATTAGCCATTCGAAAAATTAAATTTTGGTGGGTTTATTTGGGGGAGGGGAGTTCTTGGGGAGGTACCCCCAAACTATCTCAAAATATTAGTCAGTTAAATATGTGCTGATATCATAAAACACTGGCACCCTAGCTTAAGTCATTCAAAAAAATTGATTTTTGGGGACTACTTGGGGGGTCCCCGGGGGGTGGTACCCCCAAACTACTCCAAAATATTTTTCTGTTAAATCTCTGCTGATATCATAAAACACTAACATCCTACCTTGAGCCGTTAAAAATTGATTCTAAGGGGTTCATTTGGGGGGTCCCCAGGGGGGGGTAACCTTAAACTGTGTCAAAATATTTGTCTGTTAAATATCTACTGACATCAAAAAACACTGACACCCTAAGTTAAGCCATTCAAAAAATTAGTTTCGGGGGTCCCCGGGTAAGTGGCACCCCCAAACTATGTCAAAATATTTGTCTGTTAAATCTCTGCTGATATCAAAAAACACTGGCACCCTAGTTTGAGCCATTTAAAACATTGATTTTGGGGGGTCGTTTTAGGGGGTCTCTGGGGAGGGGGGTGACACCCCCAAATTATGTCAAAATATTTGTCAGTTAAATATCTGCTGATATCAAAACAAACTGGCACCCTAGTTTGAGTCATTTAAAAAATTGATTTTGGGGGGTCCATTTGGGGGTCCTGGGGGAGTGGCACCCCCAAACTACGCCAAAATATTTGTCTGTTAAATATCAGCTGTTATCATAACATACTGGCACCCTAGCTTGAGCCATTCAAAAAAATGATTTATGGGGGTCCATTTGGGTGGGTCCCCGGGGAAGTGGCACCCCCAAACTATGTCAAAATATTTTTCTGTTAAGCATCGGCTGATATCAAAAAAAGTAGCACCCTAGCTAAAGCCGTTCAAAAAATTGATTTTTTGGGGCCCCATTTTGCCATATGAAATATTTTTTGCCGTACTTAAAGTAACAAGTGATGGTTCGTTTTACAAGTAGTATGCGTGGTTTGGAGCCTTGGGTGTTTCTAATTCATTAATTCATATTTTGTTTTCCAAGCAATATCAAAAAGGGTTCAAATTTTTAAAGTTTGATGCAAACGCGCTGGATTTTTCAAAACTTGACTTCAGTCAAATATGCCAGATATCAATTTAAAAAAGAATAGAAATGCTTAGACTCATCTATTTCATTTTTTTTGTAATGCAAATGCTTTTTACATTCTTTTTATCTTTGTGTTTTTTATCACTTTTTTCAGTACTTTTGCAATGGAAGTCTGCGATGTCTCAGCAATGTTACACTAAACCGATACAATACACAATACACGTATGTTCCTTTGTTTACATTTATAAATCAAGTTTACAATCAATATGTACGCTTTGCAAAACCTGATATAATATGTTTGGTTATTAACCAAGGTTTGCTTTGCTATGTTCTAGCGTAGGCTACATGCAGTGCCGTTGCCAGAGCAAACGAAGTGGGGGCACAAGCTGAAAGCAGGGATATCTAGACAACATCGGGATGCGAAGGCTTTTTTCGCGCTTGACATTAGAAGGGCTATTAGCGCGTCTGCGGTTTCGCCGTTTTTGTGCGATAATTTGAGTTTTACTAATAAAACAATAGCAGTCGGTTGTGAAAACACTAAAAAATCTTTCAATTAAATGATTTTAGATGCAAAACTATACAAAAAAACTTTAGGTAAATATGTCAAAACTATAGCAGATAATGATACTCCGCATACAAGTCATAAAAACTTTTATTAGTGAGACAGTACATTTACATTAAAACAGTATGCTTAAATTCATTCTTTTACGACGAACTTAATATTAATCGCAGACCTTCAGAAAAACAGAGTCACTATAAAACTGAAAAAAGCAAGTGAGAGAAATGCATGGAGTACTGTATGTACAGTATGAAATAGTAGTACATTTTACATATAAATTAAATACAAACATTCAATAGTAGTCACAAAATTTTACTCAACACTGTAGCTATTAGCAATATTTAACACTAGGATAAGCTAATACGGATTTCAAAAAAATATCTAATGTCACGCCACAAAAAATAAGCTTGTCATAACAGTATACTTTCAAAATTAGCAGTCAAAAGTTTTAGACATCTGAATGCTTACAACTTGGCTCGTTGCAAAGCTTTCTCGTAGTTCGTTGCATTTTTGCAGGTGGCTCTGATTTTCTGCAGCTTAAACTTTTTAGTTCATTCTTTGCAAAGCAATTGAAGCGGTTTGGAAAATCAGTGCAAGGTTTTCATGGTTTTGGGAACAATGCTTCTTCAGGACAGCAGCTGATGAAGAAGAAAGATGTAACAGCGCTTGAGTAAAAACACATCGCTGTTTATCAGATGCCAAAAATTTGATTCAAATCTCGCTATCTGATGAAACAGGATTGTAAGCTTGCACAGCCAAAGTTTTTACAGCGTAGCACAGCTCAGTCAGGCGCGTAACCAGAAATTCGCAATGGGGAGGCTGATTTGGGGGGCTGGAGGCGGAGCCCCCAGCCGCCGGAGGCCAATGGGGGCCTGGGGGTTTGGGGGCAAAGCTTCCAGCCGCCGGAGGCATGGGGGTCTGGGGGCGGAGCGCCCAGGGCTCGAAACTTTTGCATTTTTTTGCAAAAATAACTTAATTTGATGGCTATTTTGATAAAAAAAATAATGCTTTTAAAACGTGGCTTAGAAATTGGCAGCGCAAACATGATTAAACTGGTTGCATAACTGTGCTATTTGGGAGGTGGCTAATGGTAAAATGTTAGTTCTCTTGTTTAGATGCTGATAAATTATAAAATCGGATAGTTCAATAAAACTCACACGGAGTAATCTATTTCGTATACATTTTATAGAGAAAAATAATTGGGGGGGGGGTGCTAAAGAAAAGAAATTTGAGAGAAATTGGTAATTAACTAATACTGAATAGCCCCCCCCCCCCCTATTCCTTAGTTTATAGTATATTTGTTGATGACACCTATGTTTAGCATTTTTACACTTGCGATCAAATTTGATTGCATATTTTTGAATATTTTTCAAAGTTTTCATTTATTTGTTTTATTTTCAACAAATTAGCCCCCCCCTTAAATATATGTTTCAAAAGATGTTTCAAATCACTATTTAGTCCATTCTAATGCATTTAACGGTCTCAAAAGTGCTATAAACTTATTGTTTTTCCCATTCTGCATTTTGGTCGACATGCCAAATGGGGGGCATAGTCCCCCCCCTGGCTACGCTACTGAGCTCAGTTATGGCAGACAGACGTCGATTAGTATCGTCAAAAAGAGACATATAGTCTTCAGGAATATATTCCTTATTTTGTTCCGGTCTTTCGTTATCAGTCAGCAAGAATTTTGCAACCTGTGCGTTTTCTTCGCCGACAAATACTACAGCCAATACAACCATTGTCAAAGTAAGCTACATTGCCATCCTCGAGCGATAGTTCGTTGAGATTATCTACTTCATTTTGCAAAAAAAGTTGTAAAGCCAATCAACTTTAACAGCATCTTTAGGGGTGTAAAAACCTTGCTCATTGCTAGCAAAGAAAACTTCGGAGGCTTCCCAAAGCATCTTTTGCTTAAGCAAGCTCAGTACTCTTTCTTTTCAGCTAGTATCAGTTGGCAAACGGAAATAAAAACATTTCCACCACTGCAGTAGTGCCGATTTATGTTGAGCATTGTGGGGGATAATTTGCAATTTTACCCCAATTTTGCCCTATTTTAAACATTGGGGGGGATGAAGCTCGATCATTGTTTTTTCATGTGAATAAAATATGACAAACATTCAACATGCTTTTGAGCAAATCAAGTGAAGACCAAAAAAAAGGTCTTCACCGAAACTTGAAGAGTTTTTGTCCCCGACATCACGTGAACACTAAAAAAAAAGACCAAAAATCATCCAGCGCTCAAATGATGACCATAGTCAAATTATTGGGGGGGATATTTCCCCCATCCCCTCAGGTTTCGGCACCACTGATTTGGCGAACATAAAAAAATATCCATTTTTGATGATGCTTCTCATCCTTTTGGAATTGAAACAAACATTGCTGGTTATTTTGATTTGACTGCACAGATCGATAACCAGATGTGCATAATGGGGCACAGCATGTATTCATTATTGAAATAATAACAAATACTAAACACTACTTAAAATATTAAACTATGCCGGTATTGATATTAACGTTACGATTACACTGCAACAGCGTATATGTTTAGATCACAATTAAACTGCTTATTTGTCCAAATTTAAAGACAGCAATGCAGATAGGACTTGAATAAGCTGAAAAAAACTGATATTGATACGCTCATCAAACCTAAAATTAGTTTTTACAGTTTTACCATTGGATTTCTAACTTTTGTGGTCCTACTTTCGATATCTAGTTTTTTTCTAATGCCGGTAATTTCAAATAATGGCAGGTATCTAGGCAACTTCAGACTTTATTATTAAGCCTAACTGTTTTTGTAAATGTATTGCAGACCTCGCAGTACTCCGTACTACTGCAAGCTACGGTAATGGATTCAAAACAAGCGAAAAGACTAGACTACTGCATGCACTTTAGTTACATTCACTCAACAGCTTTTTATACCGTACAGAGTACATACTTCCACGTTACTAATAACTAGGCTACTGCAATTATAATCTTCTGAACCATTATAGAACTGTTAAGAGAACTCTGACTACACCATACATAGAAAATCTACCATTAACAAAACTAACGGCATTCTTACAACTGCTTTGGTACACGTGCGCTTGCCAAGCTTGACTTTAGCACGAGGCTGCAGGTTTTGTGCGGTGCCGGTAGTTGTTTACTCACTCACTCGCCTCTGAGCGTTAGCCCTTCTACTGTCGTAAGAAAAAGGCAATCGCTGAAAGCCTTCGCATCCTGATGTTGTCTAGATATCCCTGGCTGAAAGTAAGGGGGAACTAAAAGAGACTGAACTTTTGTACATAAAAACTGATCTTGTACGACTACAAATTATGCGCAATTTTTAAAATTCTGTATTCATGTCTAAAAAAGAGACATATAAGGTCGTCAGCGTTTTGTAGCTCTTGTCGTCTACAGCCCATAATCGCTTGAAAAGTCTATTTGCAGCAGTGAATGCCACCAGACGTGCAACCAGGATTTTGCCAAGAGGGGAGCTTGAACCAAAAGTTTTTTTGTTTTTTTCGCCCAAAACTTGGCTAATAGCAATAGGTCCGGTGTTGAACAAACTGGTGCAATTCAAGCCATAGGAGTAGCCACAAATTTTGATTGGGAGGGGGGCTAAACCGCAAAATTACATGCAATGACGTCATTAGAAATTTTTGAAAAGAAGGTCTCTTCGTGGAACAAAGATACCGTAGAGCAGAAGAGCAGAAACTAGGGGATGGTTTGGCGCGTAATCTGCAAGATTTTGGTGAAAGTGGAGGACTTGAAACAAAAGTTAAAACCTTTGATTAGCAGCCTAAAGCCGCATTTACACGGGCGACTTTTTTGCAACGCGATTCGAAGATTTTTTATGCGTGAAAATCTCTCTCGCAAAGCGGTTACTCACACGAGGCGAGACTCGCTTGCCGCGATCGCTTTCGAGAAGAATCGCCGCCGTGTAAGTAACACCTGCGATTTGCGATGCAGATTATATTTTGCGCGACTCGATGCAACAATCGTTCTCGCTCGTGATCACTTACACGAGGTCGATTTCAACGTCTCGAGAGTCCCAGGGCAAAGTCGCGCTCGTGTAAACAGCAAATCGTATGCAATTTACGAGTCGCCCAGGCATAGCGCAATGCACAAATGCTTTGCGAGTCGCTGGCTGCGATTACCCTAAATTTGCTTCTTAAAGTATTGTGTTCATAGTACAAAATAGTCTGTAGTGTTTTTACCGTAATTAATTGTGATTTCGATACTAAATTTACTTCATATTAGTTTGAAACGAAGAAGAAATAATTTTCTTGTTGATGCTGGCACTGGTCTACTGCAGATACGGCAGTCATGAGCTGATTGCTGATAACTGTGAAGCCAATCAAGCAGGGCTTTAACCCTTAATAAAATGTATGATAAATTAACCACAGGAAACAGTACCTTAATTGTATTTTGTTTTTATAATACCGTAAGTACACTGTTTGCATCAGAACCAGTAAATTTTGAGTTGAGGCAGACTGTTCTTAATTTTTTGCCAATGTTGAGCATCAGTTGCTCTTAATTGGTTCTTAAATTTTGAGATCATTGATGTCAATTATAGCGACAATGTTTCTTAATACCTAATGGTCTGTCTGCTTGTAAACGCCTTTTTAGCTGCTTTTGCAGCATCGTAAAATTGCGGAAAGCTAAAAAGCAAGCTCTAATTTTCGTTTGAACGAGAGCCAAAAAGTTTTTTTGTTACCTGCCCAATGCGCAATAACACTCTATACTCTCGAAGTTATTCAAGCTCTTGTTTTGAATCAGTGCAGAATTTAGTTTCTTTTTTGATTTGGCATTTCTTCTATTTCGGTTGTTCTTAACCCTAGAATAGCTAAGACAATGAATTCACAGTAATAGCATTTGGACAATATATTTTGGAAATGGAGGTGCTTGTTACAGAAGCCCTCCGTTACAATATGGAGCCTTCACCGTGTCCGTCTGGGCAAACCACAATTGAAATTCTTCAACTTGAACTGCATTGTTCAGACAAAATGCATAATTTGGAACAGTAAGACATGGCAAAATATATCTGAAATTTTGCCTGAAAATAATGAACTTAAAGAGTGCCATACAAGCGGTCTTGAAAATGAAATACGTCTGTTTGCTAGTTGCTTGAATGAAAAGGAATGCCAGAACAGAGGTAACGCGGCCAAACACAAAGGCGTGCAGGAATTACCAAAAAGCGCGTAATTTTTAAAGCGTTGGCAGCAGGAACTAAAGTGAGGCGCACAAACTGAGCAAACTAAAAGGAAAAAGCGGCCGGATCAAAACTAGAGCGGGGCAACACAAAAAAGGTCAATCGGTACTGTGACAGTGCTGGCAGAGTAGGCTGATAGGCTCACATCTATGCTCACTCGTTGGGTCCAGCACTTTGTATACAAGTACCATCCACTGGTTTTTGTCGGCTAAAAACGTGTTAGCGTTTGCTTTCTTTTCTGACCCGAGATTGCTAGAGCCTACCGGCAATTCTTGCGGTTAAAATAACCACAGTTAAGTGAAGAAGCACAACACCTACTGCCCCGCATATTGTGATTAAACATTAATTTTATGAAAATGATGTTTATAATGAAATCATGATCTCAATTTCAAGAGGTTTTATGGGGCTTTTTCATTTGAATAACGCCAGGAATGAGTTTTGACATGAAGTCACTGGCGTATTTTTGCTCAGTTCATAATAATTCATCCTCCGCACTATACTTACTGTAATTGCCTAGCGTTTAGCAAATGCATGCGCTGCTTGTTTTATTATTGTGGATATTGGTGCTATGTAACAGCTGTGGTTTAGTAGCTCCATAAAAAAATTACATGAAAACACATATTATATGAATGCTATGTGGATTTTTTGAATGTTGGTTTAATTGAAAAAGAGCCAGTACTTCTGTAGTGACAAAAGGCGCCTGGTATCACTGCAGAAGAACTCAAAAAGTAAACTTCTAAAAACAAAAATAAAATTTAACCATTAGCATTTCGTATAGTATATGACAGCACAGATCTCCTATAAAATACTAAAATACTTGTGCACTATTAAGTAAATAAACAATATGAATTTGTCAGTTACACATGCTTGGAGAAAAAGTAATTTCAAAAGTGTTTTTAGAATTAACTGCACAAAAATATTGATAAATTTTATTGTTTTACCCAACATTATGCATAACCAAACAAGACACACAGTCAGAGATGGGTTGCGGTAGAGAAAAACCAATACCTAAAGGGTAAATGACAGAATTTTATAATAAATTATGAGCATTAATGCCCGCTTGACTTTGCTCCATCCAAGCCAACTCAAAATAGCATTTACGTATCACACATTCGGCTCGAGCAGCACGCCGCCGTTGCTGCTTCATCTTTCACCTTGCATTTTCATTGCAAGTTTTGACATTAGCTGCTTAATAGTATTTTTCGTATTTTGTTTTACGCTTGCGTTGGCTTCATTCATTTTCTTTTCAAAATTCCAAAGCGTGATTGCTTCAAATGCAAAAGCTGACAAGCGGCGCATTTGAAGTGCTTTTGCAGCAGTTCGCTTTTTGCAAATTCAAAACCAGCAAGCAGCGCTTTGAAACTATCTCGCACCGTGTAAGTAAACCAGTGCGATAGCGACTCTTCCGCCGACTCGATTTTGCGAGAATCACTGGCACGCAGTCTCAACGTGTAAGTGACTTCAGCGAGTTGCAATCGAATGCGAGCGCCGCGTTAAAATCTCCCCCGTGTGAGTGACTGCTACGATTTGATTTTTCGGGGGGCGTGTCTGGCGATATCGCACAGACAAAATCTCAGGTGAATCTTGCGCCGTGTAAGTGACCTACGCGATTTGAGAAAGAAAAAAGGCAAAATGTCGATTCTCGCAGCTAAAACTCGCCCGTGTAAATGCGGCTTAAGACATACTGTTTCCGAATCGACATTTGTCTTTTATTCCTCGTCAGTATAGCTAGGACTACAGGTAGAACATGAGCATAGAAAGGCAAAGAATCGCAAATTAACCAGATCATGACACAACTGGGTAAAGAATTTTCAATTAAGATTTACTTATTTTGGCTAAAATTGACTGATTGATGGGTAAAGATTTATGTATTGCCACCATAATCGGTAAAGGTTTATTCATTGATTGATATATTGGTAAAGATATATGTTTTGAAGATTTTTATCACTGATGATATTTGTCCTTGCTACTGATGAACCCTGAGATTTTTCCAGCCTTACTGATGAGCCCTGAGATTGGGCGAAACAGCTGTCTAAAGCATGCAATTAAAAATTATTATGAATTGAACTATTATAATTATCTCGTGTAATATTGTAATTACTTAATAGTTTTGGAAGAAAAAAGTAGTGTCATGATCTGGTTGATTTGCGATTCCTTACCTTTCTACACTCATGTTCATACCTGTTATAAGTTAGTCCTAGCTATACTGATGAGGAATAAAAAACGAATGTCGATTCCGAAGCAGTATGTCTTAATCAAAGGTTTGATTGTGCCTATAAGACTCTGAATACCAGTGCTGGGCACCGCAAGGTTTTTGTAAAGTCCGCAGTCCGCAAATCCGCAACCGAATTTCAATTTTCTTAATCCGCAACCGCAAGTCCGCAATTGCACGTTTAAAAGCTTAGTCCGCAACCGCAAGTCCGCAACGACGTTTCAGTATTCTTGAATCCGCAACCGCAAGTCCGCATCTTCGTAATTCTTGAAGTCCGCAACCGCGAGTCCGCAATTTCGTAATATTTGAAGTCCGCACTGCAAGTCCGCAACCTTTTATGAACCGAGTAGAAGAGTTTTGCTCTCAGCCATGTCCCGAAGTGATCTGCTCAGAGTTGATTAGCAAGCATACGTCAAAAGTTGTGACTTGTGGGAGGTATAGCAAGCGTATGGTGGATACATTTTAGGCAATGAAAGGAATTACTAACAATCGTTGATTGTAGTAAATCTACCACAGCATGCCTTGTTATTGAGCTTCTTTGTCGGAGAGCAAACTTAAGAATTGCTCAGCTCCTCGTACTTTCAGGTCCAACTCAAAATAGATTTAAACGCTTGTAATTTTGGTTCAAGTTTTTAAGTGACTTGGCTAAGGGGTTTGTAGCCCCCAGCCCACTGGCTGCGCTTCTGTTTATATAGTTAGTGCCTAAACTGCATGGAAGCATAATGCACAACCCACCGACGAACCCTTAAAAATGCTACAATGAAGCTAGGGATTCGAAGATTAAAAGCCATTGGATTACAGTGAGAAGCCATCAAATTGCAAAGTACAATCCGTATTTCCGCTTACAACAAGATATTCTAAAAAACAGTTTTTTTTTTCAACGCAGGAAAAGGCAAAGGCAGTAAGTAGAAGGCAAAAAACATTCATTTCACTAGACGTATAACTAAATTTTTAGTCCCTAGTTTCAATAAATACTCTAGGAATGAGATAAGCACACGCTACCAGCAGTGCCGTCGCCACACCAAACGAAGGGAGAGGGCCCTAGCCGAAAATGGACTGAACTTTTGCACATAAAAACTGATATTTTAAAGCTACAATTTTGTATTCATCTTTGGAAAAAGATACATATAAGCTCGGCAGCGTTTATTAGCTCGTTTCGCATGCGGCCGGTATAATTGCTTGAAAAATATGTCTACAGGAGTAAATGCGACCAGAAGCGCAACCAGGGTTTTGTTAAGTAAGAGAGAGGGGGCTTAAACCAAAAGTAAATGTTTTTTGCACAGAAATTGTCTAATTTAGGTCCCGTGCTGAACAAACCGTTGCTACTCAAGCATGTTACAGAGGAGGCTCAG
The DNA here is from genome assembly GCA_963965965.1 of Trididemnum nubilum. Lineage (NCBI taxonomy): Eukaryota > Metazoa > Chordata > Ascidiacea > Aplousobranchia > Didemnidae > Trididemnum > Trididemnum nubilum. The sequence goes on along the minus strand of OZ014482.1, from coordinate 26,757,252 downwards.
CTGCTGGGTGATTATTGCAATTTTGCGCCAAAAATAGCGATTTTAACGCCATTTGAATCACATTTCGCACGTTTTAAAACCATATCAATAATTACAGCAAATTGCTAAAATTCAGAAGTCATTGAAGATTTGAATTGTCTAGCCTCTTGAGCCCCCATATACATTAGGTCAAGTCCAAAACACGTTTAAACGCTTATTTTTTTTGGTTTTATTTTCTAAATGACTTGGTTAAAGGGGGTTAATGACCCCTTAGCCTCTTCCCCCTAATTGCGCCACTGACTGCGAACTAAAATAAATCTTGAGTGTTCTAAAAAAAACAGCTGGTCTTTTAAAAAAATGTTTTCACGTATTGTTTCAGGTCATAATCACTAACGAAATACCGGTAACGCTTCTGTAGGCATACATCCCTATTCCGCGACACATCCGTAAAGACGTGTTAATAAGACGGATTATTGAGTCACATTTATGTACGCCAGTTTGTTGGCCAGCAATTTTGCAAACAATCGAGAAAACTTCAAACGAGAATCACGCTTGAAAATTATTATTCCATTTTCCATTATTGCCTGTTGCTTTGTCGTTACGCGATGCTCCAAAAAAGCATTCTGAATGAACCAAAATGGGGGGGCACAAGCAGTCGTTAGGGGGGGGGGACGTTGCCGTGGCCTCACCGTAGCGACAGCACTGGCTACCAGTACAAAAAATGATACCTCAGTGGCAAATTTTGTAAACTCACGGTAAAAAACAATAAAGCCATACTTTGAACCAGGGCTGCAAATTCGAACTTAAACCCAAAAAAACGAACTTGTTCTGCCGAACTCGAGAAAACAGTGTTGACTCCAATTTGTATCAGGTTAGACCCGTTTGTAGTAGCCTGTCTTGCCGCGCGCCGTATCCTTCATATTTCTGCAGTCATACCACACTTTGGATATACTGTAAATATAACAATGTTATTCCTCACAGAACACCAAAAATTCGATTCGTCCAAAGGAGCACGGCAAAACAAGAAGTCAATTATCAGTAGCCAAATCAATATCAATTAACTAAAATTTTTAAGACCAAAATTTACGCTATTAATTATACTAACACTATGCTAGACTTTACTACACTATATTACTGAAAAACTGCTTCGAGGTCCCATTATAGAAATAGAAACATCAGCAACCAACTTACTACACATCTAACTTGATATACTAAACTACGAAAATTTGAAACACCACATCACTCGTACTGTCGAAGACTATCTAATTTGAGCACTAGTTGCAGATTATTAGATTAAAGGTCTAAAGACAATAGGGTAGAGTGGGGTAAGCAGCCTACCTTAACGAAAATATGCTGTAATCGGCAGCATTAGTGCAGAAAAATAAAAGTTTTTCGCTGTATTTGCGCATCGACTGAAGCTCTATCAACTCACGCATTTAGGATTTTGACAACTTTGTAGTTAAGCTAAAAATCGATTTTTAATTTTTGAAAAAAATTGGGCGTTTTACCCCGCACCTGGGGCAAAACGCCTATAGGGAGGCATTTTACCCCATCTCTGAAAGTGGAAAGATGTTTGCATGTTGACTACTGAAGGGAACGTAATAACAATTTTAAACATGTCATAGACCATTTTTGGGGTGCTGGTAAGATAGATCAAGGCAAATATGCGAGAAAACAGACCAAAAAATGTCATAACCCGCAACGATTCAGTTAGACATAGTGGAGAGACAATCTCCCTAAAAACCTTTTATTTTTAATCTAAATTGAAAAATGGCACATCTTTTTAAACGTTGCTGATGCCTTAATGTTTGTATATTGTATACCAATTCCTGACCTACAATGTGTTTATGCTACCCAACTCTTTCCGAGGGATGACGCGCAATAAAACTCCGTAGAGACCCATATTGGTCGGGCCACACCACAAAGTCTGGACCAGAAGTCAAAGATAAAGAGGGAGGAGTCAAAAAACAATTTACCTTCAAAGTTAAAAAGCAGGACACTTTGGGAAGAGATGATTAAGATCTTGTGTATGGAGGGGTGTCTACAAGCGCTGCTAGAGGAGTTCTCCTTACAAATAATAGAAGTAACAAAATCAAATGAGGCTCTAACCATAGCAGCGAAGGTGTAAAAGTTTACAGCTTCTATAGGAAAAAACAAGATTAATTGCATCGAAGAAACTGGAGGAACTTGACAACTTGGATGTGAATGAGAAATATTGCACCTCCAATAAAAGTGCGCTACATTGAGTATATCTGGTTAAGGCTACGGGGGGGGAAGAATAAGTAAAGGACCACAACGAAAGGCACAAGACAGAGAAGCTCTCACTTTGGATAGGAAATTAGCAATTTCATTCAGGCCAAAGACCACCAAAAATTGACAGAAACATAGTCCATAGCAGGACGAAGAGGTCCATAATTACACTCCAGAGCGACTTTGCTAGGAAATATGAAGGGCAGAGAAAAGTGAAAAACAAATTTGGAGTCCGCGAGAAGAAGGACTGACTGAAAGTGTCACGTTTCGTTTGCTGGCTGTTACACCAATCGCTAAGTCCATATTCCATAGCATGAAAGCATTTTCTCCTCGAGGCTCTACTTTTCAACTGAAAGTGTACCACTACTTGAACACCAGGCTTATTCTGGTACAAACGTGCTCTGCGTCTCCCCTCAGAATCATCACTCTCAAAGCATTTTCCTCAAAATCTGTTATCAGCCGATGGAAGACGACACTCTCGGTCATGCAAATTTTCTCTTCGCGTATGTTACTGTTGCATATCAGAAAATAAGATCGTATTCTTTCGTGAGCTCCAAAACTCGTACCCTTCCAAATTTTACTCTGCTGGCCGTAACAACAAATTAACTTCAGACCTCCGGACTCCTTTATGCCTAGTCATAACGCTTGTTACGCTTCCAGTTTTTTTCGTCTTTGGATCTTCTAGGGCTCGGTTGCTCTTTCTTCCGATTCAGTCGCCCACGTATAGACCGACGAATCTGCCACTTTTCTCTTTGGACCTGGTGGTACTTGTGTATATGCTTCTTGCATTAGATGAAGCATCACTGATTCTTTCTCCTTTTCTTCTGGCCTATTATAATGCGCAATGTCGGTAGGGGAAAAACTTCTCAGAAGACATTATTATTCAAAACTACTGTAAAAAATCTTTTTTCAATTCAAACCACAAAAAAACTTTGCTGATGCCTTAATAATATAAATACTGCGTACTTTTACGTAATCTGCAATGCCGGTAATGGAGAGCTCCACTTTATTAATTTTACTCTTCTTTGGCTTCACTTGGCATCATAATTTTTGCCTCTTAAAGGTAATATTAGGGGCATTGCCGGCGCTAGTGCGGAAAAATCTAATTGAGTTAAAAATTGGGGATCTTTGCTCCCACTGGAGGCACTTCTTGGTAATACTGCCAACTGTTTCATGTAAAAAAAGCTTTGGCATCGATTTTCAAGTTTCTCGTTATTATTTCAATAAATCTTACTGCAGTTAAAAATGATGTTTTTAAAAGTAAGGAGGAGGTGTTTTACCCCATATATGTAAAGGCGTTTTACCCCATATATGTAAAGGCTTTTTACCCCACCAGAAGTCATTTTTGGTTATGCTAAACTTATTTAAGGGTTGAGGCAATTGATCAAAAATAATAACCAATTCTTATATCAATCATAGTTTTCTCTTTCAATGAAAAGACGCAAGTTATTTGGATGCCTTGAAGGCGATCAAATAGCTCATCAATTAACCCGCAATGCTTACATGAAAAGAGTAAAAAAGTTGCTTATAATCATAAAATTTACCAGCTCCTTTTTTCTTTATTCCCAATATGGTCTAAAGTACTGTATATATATAGACAGACATGATAATAGCGTGGTAATATGACGCCGCAACGCTCAGTATGAGAGCTAATATTGGCAAAAGGCGTTTTACCCCACCTGGCTTTTTACCCCACTCTACTATACAGTTAAAATTACCACAATGACAGTTCTAGAAGATTCTTAAAACCAGCACAAAAGGGGGTTCTAAAATGTTCTAAAAAATCAACCAATTATTTGCATAAAAGATGTGAACGCGGCATGTATTCGTTTTTCACGTTACCAAACAGCATGTCAACAAAAAGAAAGCAATTAAGTCGAAAAGCAGACCTATAGTATTTATGTCTGCCTGAACTCGAATAACTTGATATTTTTGCCGAACTTAAACTCGAAAAAATTGAATTGATTTCTCATGTTTGACTGCGTAAAAACATGAATATTTTACGAAAATAGCAAAAAATTTCAATATTTGTATAAAACTTGCGGAATTGCGGACTAAAATTAAAAATAGTCCGCAACCGCAAGTCCGCATTTTAAACTGCCAAAGTCCGCATGTCCGCAACTTTTTTCGTTAGTCCGCAATTGCGGATTTGCGGACTTGCGGACTAACTTGCGGACTTAACCAGCTCTGCTGAATACTGTCTACAGCTTATCATTAATTTTCTTAGTACATTGTTCTTGATAAAAAGTTAAAACGTTTTCAAGAAAATGATTCAGTTGGAAAACGTGGCGAACAAACTCGAAGGTGTCACAGGCGGAGCCCCCATACTCCGGCAGCCGAGCGATTTTTTGTAATTTTACTTGAAAAAAAAACAGCTATTTTAGAATTTAGTGCAATTTGGCATTTGAATCACATTTCGCTCGTTTTTAAAGCCATTTAAAGAACTAAATTTTTAAGAATTGAAAGCCAATTGAAAAAATTAAATTGTTCAGTACTCTCTTTACTTATGTGTCAATTCCAAAATACGTTTAAATCCTTACATTTTTTGGTTAAATTTTGCAAGTGACTTGGCCCAGGTGGTTGGAAGCATTGTTGTGATTTTGCGTCAAAAAATAGCGATTTAAAGTTTTAACGCCATTCTAATCACATTTCGTACGTTTTTGAAGCCATATGAATAACTTAATTGCTAAAATTCAGAAGTCATTTGAAAAAATTAAATTACCTACCCCCTCCATCCTTTCCTAACTTCCGGTCAAATCCAAAACACGTTTAACCGCTCATATCTTGAATTTAAATTTTCTTACTGCCTTAACTTAGTGGTGCTGAAGTCCCCTTAGCCCTTTCCTTCCCCTAGTTGCGCCATTGACTGCGACCTAAAATCTTGAGTGTGTTAAAAAAAAAAAAACAGCTGGTCTTACAAAAATTTTTTGACGTATTGTTTCGGGTCATAATCATTAACGAAATACCGGTAACGATTCTGTTGGCTTACATCTCTCTTCCGCGTCTTATCCGTAAAGATTTGTTAAAAAGACGGATTATTGTGTCACATTTTATATGTACAGCAGTTTGTTGCTATTATTCCTTTTTCCACTATTGTCTGTTGTCTTGTCTTTGCGTGATATTCCAAAAATAGTTTTTTTTTAGTGAAATCGAAATGGGGGGGCACAAGCTGCCGTTAGGGGGCTACGGCCCCCTGCCTCCCCGAAGCGACGGCATTGTGTATGTGATGTGGCTAATGATATTTTTGATCATTGTAGGATACTCCAATGAAGCGCCTGCGCCCTGAGCAGAGGTTGGAAGCAAGCAACTTAAAGACGCCTTACTAAAAAATCTTTCTATTAAGCAATCTAATGACTGCTTTTTTAAGTTGGATCGCTCGAATGTTACTGAATTGAGTAGAGTAGATTTTCTTCAGGGTTGCCACGTCCTGAAAAAGTTCTGGATTTTTTTTTTGCTGGTTGGGAAAGTCCTTGAATTTTGTTTATAAGTCCTGGAAAATATTTGGAAAATTTTTCCGCGATTTACCAGGACAGAATGTGTTTTTCATAACAATTGGTACCTGGTAATTGTAAAAAGCCATTGTTGAAATAATTTGCATTTTAAAGGTCCTTTAAAACGCTTTATTGTGTTGTTATAAGACAGGGGTTATTCGAGCGCTGGCGCACAAATAAAAAAACCGCTATCCTAGCCCTAACTGAAACCGCAACGCCAGCTCTAACCCTAACATTATTCCTAACCCAAATTTAAAATCTTCACCCAAACTTCAACGATAGTTTAAAAAATAGAAGAGAGTGAAAGAGCACTCATCCTTCGGTTCCTTCCGTTCTTTGCTCTCGTACTCTCTTTAAGCAGTTTTTATTTGACGCTAGCGTGCGAATTAGCTCTTCCTTGAAATTAAAACGCCAAAATTTGCATTTTTCAGTACAGTATGTATAAATTATTGAATACTATTACAGATAAGGTAGAGTGAATTCTTGGAGAGTAATTTATTGTCATGCAATACTCTAGTAGCAGTATTACTGCCAGTAGCAGTGGCGTAGCGGGCTATAGGCTCCCCTTGGCCCGTTGACCAAAATACTCAACAACAAAAAATACCACGTTATTCGCATTATACTTCTGAGCCAGTTTTTTTGCAGTAATATGGAGTGCAAAGTAATTTAAAGCCACTTTTGAAACATTATTTAGGGGAGGGGCAACTATTGGTCAAAAACAAAATCAGTAAAAACTATCTTAGTGGCAAAAATAAACAATCAATTAGATCGCTTGATTGTAATTGTAATTACATTTTATTCACCAATTTGCCTTTGCCAGAGACAGCGAAGAAACCCTTTTTGGTTTTCAAGTCAAGCCCACCTGTCTACCACACACGGTGGAGGCTTTACACTATCCTTTTAATTGCTGAACGTCAAGCAAGGAAACCGTGAATACCAATTTTTATAGCCTTTAGTTTGACCCGACCGGGAATCGAACCCGAGTCTACCGTTTTAGTTGCAGACGCTCTATCCACTCGACCACTGTTCGGTATATAACCTAGGCTTTTCAAAAAATAATTAGGGGTCTATTCAGTTTTTAATTCAGTTAATTTCCAATCATTTTTCTCAAATCTCGTTTCATCAGCCCCTCCTCCCAAATTGTCTTTATCTAGCGTTAAAAATGAAGACGATTTGGATTATTGCTCGTGAGTTTTTTCAAGGAAGTGTGTATTTGCACTCTAGCGTGCTAATCAGCTCAGCCTTTTTCAAATGATTGGATTTTATGGTTTACTGGCTGGACATAAAGCTAGGACTGAAGTTTTACCATTAGCCATCACCCACATACTGTAGCCTATTTATGCGACCAGTTTAATCACGCTTTTGCAGTGCTAATTTCTATGCCTCGTTATGAAAGCATTAATCTTTACCAAACTAAGCCTAAAATTTAGTTACCGGTATTATTGCAAAAAAATTGCCAAATCTTCGGGCGCTGCGGGCTTTGCCCCCAAACCCCCAAGCGCTGCTCTACCATTGCAGGTTTTTGGCTATGAACCTGACTAGTAGTCAGCACTAGGAATGCAAATGCGTTACATCATTTTTTTTCAATTACAACTACAAAAAAGTGGGTGCATGAAAGAGTGCAACATCTTGACGTCCTGATGTTGCAGTTTTGATTTCAAGATGTTGCAGTTTTGATTTCCGTGGTCACGCAGAGGGGAGTCCTTGTAGTAAGGATACACTGTTAAAAATTTTCGTAATATTTACTTTAACAGAAAGGGTAACTAAATTTACGGTTTTTTAATCACAGGTGTTTTGGTACATTTTACAGTGAAAATTTTAGTAAAATTTGAATACAGCTTAATTAGTAACTTTTTTTACGGTTTTGTTAGTTGCTTTAACTTGATTATTTTGTGAAATTAACATAATTTTACCGTAAAGTTTCATAACTTTATGTAGAGTATCTCGTTTTACTATAAAGTTTATAGCATTTTTTTTACATTTTTGCTGTAAGCAAAATTACTAAAATAATGGTATTTTTTTGTACCAAACTTTTGCTGTAATTTCGAAGTACAATTTAATTTGTAAGTACTTTTAAGGTTATAATTATTATTTTAATTAGTTAATTTGAAAAATTAACATCCGTTTACGGTAACTTTTCGAACGGGTTATTAACGATAAAAAGTTTTACTGTTATGCTTGCCTTAACCGCTTTAACATTTTAACGGTCAGCAAAATTACAAAATTTTGGTACATTTTTGTACGGTCACTTTTGCAGTAACTTTAAACTACAAGTTAATACGCAATAATTTTTAAGGATATAATTTTTGTTTTAATTAGCTAGTTTGTAAAATTAGCATGCATTAATCGCGAATTTTTGAACAATATATTTAAGATAAACGATTTTACTATTTGTTTTGCATTAATTGTTACTACTTTTTAACTGTAAGAAAAATTACATAATTTTAGTAAATGCTTTTACAGTGACTTTTGCAGCAACTTTATACTATAAGTTAACATGTAGTTGTTTTTACGGTTTTAATGTTTGTTTTAATCAGCTAATTTGTAAAATTAACATTCGTTTACCAGATAATTTTTACGGTTTGTTGCGAATAAAAAATACTACTATTATTGGTTTCAATTTTTTACATTTTGATTGCAAGTAAAATTACAGAACATGACTATTTTATGTAGTTTGTATCGTAAGTTTGTATGTTAAGCTATGGCTATGAAACAATAGCTACAGCGTAATGTGCAGCCTAAATATAACTAAAAAACTAAATAAAAGCTTGATGCGGTATTTATCGGAGCATTTAAAATAGTATAACAAAAATTTCCCCTTTTTTGTAGGTGCAGCATTTCTAAAAAAATGCAAATCCAGAATTAAAAATAATTGATCTGCCTCCAAACCCAATGTGAAAAAAACAACCAAATTATCCAGGTGTTAAAATCCTGACCTGCATCCAATTTACACACTCACAGCTCAGATCGCAATCAGAGATGTCCGAATTAAACTATTAAAAATCTAGAACATCAAATCCACTAATTCATCAAAGAAAAATCCCAATGCTATGTCATCCAGAACTGTTTAAAAATATTGCTGTTGGTGTATTTTTTTCTTCTTAACATTCCACGACGGAAGAGGTAAAATAAATTTGTTTAAAAGTAGTTTTTTAATCAGAGTTCAATGGAATCGCTGCAAGACGCTGCATTCAGCCAGTAACGACTGGCCTAAAAACCAAAATCCAAATGAGGAAAGCTTCAAAATACAACTTTGCGGAGATGAAATTTAGCAAACGCCTTTTTGCGCCCTTATTGTTTAGAAACGGCAAAAATGTGGTAAACTTTACCAACTCGCCATTTTTCGAATGTCACGTGATATGCCAAAGTCCAATAAGGTAAAAGCAAAGTTTCAAGAGTTAGCACTTTGATCAGTTATCGGTTGAAGCTTGGTTGGAGTGGAGGGCGAAGGATTGTGGAGTTTTAGTTTAGTTGGTTAAGGCTCAGTATTCGGGTTTATTACTCGACATTGTATTTACTTGAATGTAGGTTACAATAAGTAGATTAGAGTAGAATATGAACAGATGCCAGATCAGTAGCCTAGACTTAGGCTAGTGGTGCAATTCATCCGGTTCATGCGAAGACGCTCGTAGAATTTCATTACCAGATTCTGGATTACAAGTTCAAAGAACCGGTTGAAAATAGCTAGCAGCAATTAAAAAATGAAACTGCTAATTCTGCTATTCGGTAGCCTACAGTGGTACGGTAGTTAAATAGTTTTAGTCTGTTCGATATGATAGCCTACAGTCAAACTGTATGGTTGCCACTTAACAATAAGAGTAAAAATTAGTATGGTTGCCAGGTTTCCATAGGGCTACCAGTAAAACCGTACTTGTAATTTTCTCGAGTGGAAGAGGCAAATGTTTTTCGGGCTGCATTGATTTAAGTTGCAGTTAATTACAGTAACCGATACGTCATAGCAGATAGTGTTATGTTACAGGGAATTGGTTACAATTAAGGTTGAGGTTAGGGTAGCCTGCTAATTAGGATTTGGCAAATTTTTATACGCGTGTTTAGACCATAAGGTGTATGTAAAACTAAAATACTCGAAATTTTTCAGAAGCTGAAGTTGTGCTATCTAGATCAGGTTACACTCTTTTTAGTCTTTCTCTCTACGATCTAATTTAGAGTTATTTTGAGATTTGTTGCAGTTTTTTGAGCTTTGTAAGTTGAAAATCATTTAAAGCGTCCTATATAAGGAAATAAAAGCAATAAAGGTCATTTATCAATACTGCGGCTTATGAACTGGTGCACCTTAGAGTCCGAAAAATGTGGTAGCCAATGAGAAATTAAGATATGCGTGTAGCACTAAAGTATATTTGTGTCGGGTGGAGATGAGTATGGCATAATTCAATAGAGCTGCAAATTCAAAAAAAAAAATCTAACTACTCTAGAAACCACCCTGGTTTTTGACAGTTTGACTTGCCCTGGGCTATTCCAAAAATACCTATTTTTTGGACCATAGATAATGCGCACCTAAAATACTCAAAATTTCACAGAAACTGAAGGTGTGCCTGATAAATGAATCATGCTATACTCGCTTTCTCGTCATGATTAACGTAATTCAGAGTTATTTAGAGCTTTACAGTTGTACGGTTTATATAGCTTTGTACGCAGCATTTTATTTAAAGCGCTTTATATAAAGAAATAATGGAAATAAAAAGCCCATTTATTGATACTGTGCCTTATACATCGGTGTGTCTTATAGTCTGAAAAATACGGTACAAAAACCTAGTGATAATACTTTATTTTTAGTTTGTGATTGATTTGTCATAATATAAGTGAAATTTGCTATCAATGAATTTTGATTGAAACCTTTGGCATTGCAGTTTAAAGTTTTGCTCATCACGGCGACTTATCTCGCATTTGAACAGCACATCAAAAAAGGATTCAACGTAAGATGTCCTTACATTGGCTTTGACTCTTATAAAGTGATTTCAACTTTTGTTGCTTATTTGTCACTGAAACATACTGCTCAACATTTTTGTGATGACAAAAGTTGGCTGAAGCTGGCTGCAACATGTTTTGAAGAAGAGAGCCTAGTGACATATCAAGCATATAAAGTGAGTTAAAATAAGTGATTAACTTCTGTCAGTATTATCGACTGCATCATTCGGTCCATGCATGTATGAGTGGACAGTGACTTTTAGGCACAGACGTTTGGATGCGGGACGTTTATTCCCGGCCGATTAGTCGCGGTGACTTTTAGGCGCCAGAGATAAATTTTTTTTTCAAAAAAAATTTGTTTTTCAAAAAAAATTTTGTTTAACGTTTTGCGGGCTTCTTGCCTAAAGGCTACCAGCGCCGAAGCCTTGGGAAGACCATCAGAACAGCAAATTCTTTAAAAAAGCAATGCGAAAAAGTTACTCTCCCACAGGATTCGAACCTGCAATGGTAATCCAAAGGCTATCTATTCAAACGCTGCAGGTTCAAATCTTGTTGGAGGATAACTTTTTCACTTTGCTTGTTTTGAGTAGTCGCTATTTTGGTGGTTCTTCCCTAGGCTTCGGCACTGGTAGCCTTTAGGCCAGAAGCACGCAAGCGAATAAGCATTAAAACTCTGGCGTGCAAACGTCACAATATCCCAATTAAATTATTATCAAGATTTTTGTTTCAAAAAAACTTCTTTTTCAAAGAAAATGTTTTTCAAAAAATTTTTTTTTCAATTTTTTGAAAAAATTTTTTAAAAATAATTCAAAATCCCAGTTGCGTGTCTGAGTTGCACCTAAAACTATTTAACTGAAGGGGGAATCGAGCAAAAACGTTTGCAAAAAAGTTATACCTGGAACGGATCCCCCTCCAAAAATTTCTGGATTCGTCTATGTACAAGAAAGATTATTTTTGTCATTATGTTTTTGTAGCAATTCGCAGGCAAATGCACCTTGTGTGCGAAACAATCTATAGTTCGCTGCAAATGGTTTGCAATGCTCAAAGAAATGCTTGCAACCAGAATAGTGTTGATATAATTCATAAACTAATTATCGAAAGGTGAAAAAGAACTTGAGTTGGCTTTGTTATCTGTTCATTGCATTACTTTTTTGGCAATTTATGCTGGTTAAGTAAGCTTGCTTTAAATGTTGTTTCTACATTGCTTAAGATTTGCCGTATTTTTGATCCTTTTCAAGGTTTGCTGTGTCTGCACGTGAATACCCAACATGAAACAAAACATTTCTTTCTTAATGGCCATACCAGGAGCTAAATGCTTGTGTCCCAGTTACGAATTAAAAATTCTACCTAAACCAAAATTTTTCCAAGTTAGGACACCAATAGATCTGATTTGGGTTGTATTAGCACAGAAAAAACTTATCCGTATATATTTTTAGATGACACTCGGTCATTATTGAAAAATGTGTGTGTTGCAATTGAAAATCAAGTTGTTTTGAAGATGGACAATTTTCTCCACGTTTTTGTTCATCAGTTTTGGGCTTACTATGTAATTAATATGGAATATCTTGCGGCTGTTGCTCTGACACAGCAATTTTTTAGAGGTAATTTTATATGAAGGTATCTCTTAGTCTGTGTCATAGGTATAGTTTTTTTCTTGTTTTTTTTTAGACTGATATATTTCTTTCAATTCAGCGCAGGTATAATGTGCATAATATTTGCCTGGTTAATTCGGTGGTTAGATGACAAAGTGACCTCTACGATTTTAATAATAAGTCAATTATGATGTTTTTGACGTTTGCAGGCCAGAGTTTTAATGTTTAATCGTTTTGCGTGCTTCTGGCCTAAATAAATCTACCAGTGCGAAAGCCTAGGGAGAGCCACCAGCACGTCAACTACTCAAAACAAGCAATGCGAAAAAATTGTCTTCCCACAGGATTCGAACCTGCAGCCTTTGGATTTCCGGTCCACTGCTCCACCACTTGAGCTAAAGAAGACGTCTTCTTGCATGCTTAATTTAAAAGCACGCGAAACGATTGAACATTAAAACTCTGGCCTGCAAACTTCAAAAACATCATGTCATCATAATTGACTTATTATTAAAATTATAGATCTAGCAAGTTGCTGGATTAAAATATCCTAAATTAAGCATGTAAGGAGACGTCTTCTCTAGCTCAGGTAGTAGAGCAGTGGACCGGTAATCCAAAGGCTGCAGGTTCGAATCTTGTGGGAAGACAAATTTTTCGCATTGCTTGTTTTAAGTAGTTGCCGTTCTGGTGGCTCTTCCTAGGCTTCCGCGCTGGTAGCCTTTAGGCCAGAAGCACGCAAAATAACTAAAGTAACCTCAGTGTCATCGGACAGGCCGTTATCTGTCCATAATTCAAAGATGGGAAATCTCGTTAAGCACTTTTCTCAAAGCATAACAAATCAGCATGTTACACTATTCAGTAAAATTGCCAATTTAAGATTTTTATATTCAGGTATTTCGCGTGGATCAAAGACAAAAGTCGTTCAAAGAAGTCAGAATGAATCCCAAGTATACAATCTTATTCCTTATTCGAAAAAACAGGGCTTCAACTGAAGCAACCTCAGCGAAAGCACAAGAAATAATTATGAACTTGTCCGCAGTCAACAAGTATTATATTTGTTCAAAAAATCCTTAATTAAAAAAAAATTTCATCATAGGGTCACAAACGTGACATCGTATGCTTCATCTCTGCTGTTGAGCTTAGGAGCGGGAGTGGGATCATATGGCGATAATTCATTTTTGATGTTAAGATTTTTTAGATCAACCTCAACACTTGCTGACTTTAGAGTTTAGATCCTTTTAAAACTTCAGGTTTCCTTTCGTTTATATTATTTTTGTGTATTTTAATGCTTTATGTTGAGGCACAATACATAAAAACAGTTGCTTTCTGTGTATGCTGAAAAGAACGAAAACTGTGTATACAAACAAAAATGTTAAAAGGCAATCTAGTCGAAAAATTGTTTGCTCCGTTTTCTCTAAATATTTTGGCTATCTGAAAACTAACTTCACCCAATTTGAGCGTTATATACCCTTCCGTTCTTGAGCTATAACAGTGTAGATTTCCACTTCGAAAGGCTTTTTCTAAAAATTTTGCCAGGGTTGCTATTGCAAGGCTATAAACAAAATTTCAAAAAGTTTCTGCATGTTCGTAACTCTCAATAAGTGCTTTCGGCTGTGTTGTTGTCAAAACAATGTAAACGGTTAGAATTGTAAATTAGCTGCTTTTCAAGTAAACTCAAGAGAACTTTCCAAAAGTTAATCTTCTGTCTCAATACTGACAAAATGGCAACATTGAAATTAGTGGAAAATTGCAAATTTTACACAGTAATATCTCGAAAACAGCAAGATGTAGAAAGTTCAAATTTGGTAGGAATGTGTTTTAGGTTTTTTTTTCAAGATTTTGGTCGAAAGTGAATAACTTGACTTAAATATCCTTTTAAGTCTTGCAGTCATCGCTGACTTTCTTATGGGTTCATTTTTATTGAACTTTTTTGTGCTTTATTTATCACTGTGCAATGTGCATGTTGTTGTGTTTCACCATTTATTTAACCACTAACAGTCGTAAGAAAATATTGGCATATTGTACTTCATAGTTCATCTGTTTGTTTTTTGTTGAATCTGTTCTTTTCACTTTGGATTTGATCAGTTCATCTCAGTGATAAATTTCTTTCAGCACAAGTTTTCACAGAGTCCAGTAGGTTGTAGTCGACTTCCTGAGCGATATTACAGTTGCTTCTTTGGTTTGCCATAGAAAACTGAACCAAATAGAACCAACTGTAACTTCACTTAGGAAATGTACTACAACCTGCGGGACTCCTCGAAAGCTTGTGCCAATAGAAAGTTATCTCTGTGTTGAATTGATCGAGTCCAAATTGAAAGTATAATAGTTCAAACTGTATTTTTATATTTCTTCAAGTTGGTAGTAGACATTAATTTGGAGATACTGAAATGCAACTGCTTAATTGTTACCGGTATGTGAAAACTACTAATAAATTATAGTATTTTGAAATACGTGTGTACCTTTAAGTTACTGACAAGCGATATAGTAAATTAAACTGAGTATTTTTAGGTTAAATAGTTACTGATAAGACCCTGCTTTTTAAAATACCGATGTCCCTTCAAATTGCTGCCAAGCCTCGAAGTAAATTTAACTAAACATTTTTAGGTTATAAAGTTACTGATAAAACCCCGTTTTTTAAAATACCGATGTCCCTTCAAATTGCTGCCAAGCTGCACAGTAAATTTAACTCAACATTTTTATGTTAAAAAGTTACTAGTAAAATCCCGTTTATTGAAATACTGGTGAACCTTCAAATTGCTGCCAAGCCATATAGTAAATTTTACTGGCTATTGTTAGGTTGATAAGTTATTGGTAAAAATCCGTTTTCTTGCGTACAGTTGGACCTTCAAATTGCTGCCAGGATTTTTGTAATATTTACGGGAAAAATTTTTAACAGTGTAGCCTATGGCTGTCCTTACAACAAGGATCCAGCGATTTTTCACTTGTTTCTAAAGTACCACAAGTGAAAAATCGTTTATTCCCTACTAAGCATCTGCCTCTATGCAAGCCATTAAGGATTGCCAGTTAGGCCAAAATGTTTGCTCAGCTGGGAATACCTTTGAAAAGATAGCTGAGGGCTGCCGATGAGAGCTAAAAGCTCAAAACAGCGCTGTCCAGCTCTGTGCATGAAAGAGTAATAGTAAAAACTAAATTTTAAGTCCTGTAAAAAGATCTTAAACAGTCCTAGAAAAATCCTGAAAAATGACCTAAAAAAGTCCTGAAATTTGATTTTGCAGTTTCTGTGGCAACCCTGAGTAATGAGTACGTATAAATTAATGAGTATCAATGGGAAGAGTGGAATCATGGACAGTAATTTATTGCAATGCGGTACTCTTTTACTGCTAGAGCATTAGCCGTGTTCCCTTTTATGTTTTGCTGAGTCGGCATAAGCCCCCCAAAAATCGGCTATTTTCCTATAGTAATCCAAAAACGAGTCGGAAAATCAAAAAATGAGTTGGCGTGCAGCTAATAAAAATGTTGATTAGAATCGACTTAATGGCTACATGGGTAGAAGCGCACGGGGGGCGGGGGGTGATTGGCCTGTTGACCACAATGCGCTATAAGAAAAGTATAAAAATATATCGTATTTCACACTACTTCTGAATCTTTTGCAGTAATATGGGACCAAAGTAATTAAAAGCCACTTTTGAAACATTTATGTCGGAAGGAGGGGCTAATTTTTGTCAAAAATTAGATCAGTAGCAACTAACTAAAAATGGCGAAAAAAAAATCAATTCGATCGCTTGATGCCCAAATTGTTACCGCATGTTTTAAAAAAAAAAGATCATTGGCGGTGCTACTCAGTATTATTTTACAGACAGACAGAAATTTTATTGTTAACTAACAATAAACAAATAATAAATAAAAAACTAAACAAAAACAGTGCTGTATAATTAGAAAATAAGAAAATGAAAAACAATACGCGATACTTGGTTGCGTATTTTTAATATTGGTTAGCAATGAAGCTGTGAAGTGACCATAAAGGTCTTCGAATCAAACAGCTCCCAACTAATAAATCGAATAAAATATTTTGAATGAGGAATCAATTAATTTAATTCAGTTAATTACCAATCACCTCTCTCAAATCGTGTTTCATTGGCCCCTCCCAAATTATCTTCATCTATAAAATATCGAGAAATTAGATTAATACTTGTTCAACGAGTTTTTTCAAACGATAGGATTTTTTTACTGGCTGGAAGAAATAAAGCTAGAACGCCCACTTAGGCCATTCATGCAACCAGTTTCATCATATTATTGCAGGCTAATTTTTATGCCACATTTTAAAAACATTATAATTTTTATCGAAGTAGGCCTAAAAGTACCGTAGGTTATTATTGCAATAAAAAAAGGCAAAATGTTTGAGCGCTGAGGGCTCCACCCCCATACACCCAAACACAGTCATCCCATTTTAGACTGGCTACGCGCCTGGCTAGTAGATAGTGCTAGTAATGCAAATGCTTCGCATCAAAATTTTTCTTTAATAACAAGTTCGAAAAAGTAGGCCCATTAAAAGAGTAATACCGTATAGTAAAAATTAAGTTTTAAGTCTTGTAAAAATTTCTACAGTCCTAGAAAAGTCCTGGAAAATGACCGAAAAAAAAGTCCTGGAAAGTCCTAGAATTTAATTTCGCAGTTCTTAATAAAAAGTAGTTTGAGAAATGTATTAGGCTTGGCGAGCAAGTTTTGCATTTAAACTTATGGTATTTTCTTTTCTTGCTCGTACTCTTAGTACTGGATGATTCGTAGTTTTACTACGTAACCAGGGTGCGGGTTCAACCCATTTATTGCGATTAGAGTCGTCGTAAAAACGACGTCTTTACCCTATCGGTCATTAGCTAGCAAAGGACATCATTACTCATTATATATAGCATTCGTTATGAAAAACGACACCTTTGTCTTTTAAAATTTACTTGATCTTCTTGATCTAAATAGATCTTCTTGATTTAAATGGAAATAAAATAAATTAGGGGTTAATGGGTTGTTCGTAAATAAACCCCGATCCAAAGATTTTCTCAATACTCTTTAAGTGAAACCATGCTTTTGCGTTTGCAGATACAATCATTTCAAGCAGAAAATAAAGTGGCTGTTAAGGTGAGTAAAGTTGCGTCAATTTGGTCAATTATATTTTAAAGCTTGATAACATTTAGCGAAAATTACCTACTGTCGCGAAGTTTAGGATATTGCTTGCGATGTCACGTTCTAGTTCAATTTTTTGAGTACAGTACATTCATGCTATTTTTTTCGAACAGATGGATCTTTTATTGAAGAGTTTTTTAGATTACGTTTTCATATCATATCGTATCTTCACTTTCCATACTTCTACTTCTTGGCCAGATGATAAGCAGTTACGATTATAGCGTCCAAACTTGGCACTGTATCTTTGTTACTTCGCATGCTATGTCAAAAAAAGTTGTAGCTCTATCAGATGACAATGCAGGTATGACTACAGCGGTAAATGTCATGCAACGAATAGACGTCGCCGGAAGTAGTGTTGTAAAAAAACGGTTTTTTTGAAGGGCGTTTTTTTACCTTGTTTTTTTTGTCGTTTTTTTGTTTTTTTTTGTTTTGTTTATATGTAATTGTAGTTTTTAGATGATTGAGAATACTTAAATGGTTTTTCAAGATTTGGTTAGGTACTGTGCTTCTTTTGAGCTACATAGACCTAACAATTGCTAGCTGAGAGAATAAAATGCGGAAGTTTCGGTAGTTAAGGTGGAATGGCAACTCTGCTACTTTCTTATTCACTGACTGGTTTATTTCACAACAATTCGCAGTGGCGTCGCTAAGGATAGTGACACTCGGGATGGAATTTTGTGGTGTCACCCTTTATAATGTATAGCAAGCTCCAAAAGGTGTTATTTTAAAGATAACGGTACTACTTCATTTCTGTAGATAGCGGTTGTTATTTGGCTAGCTCAATAAATTCTCATTGTAAGATTCGATAACTTAGGAGTATGAGCAGCACCGTGGCAGCACACGTTTATATTCAGGCGTGTAACTAGAAATCTGCAATGGGGGAGAGGCTGTTTTGGGGGTCTGTTAGCTCCGCCGGAGGCCATTGGTGGTCTGGGCGTAGAGCCCCGAGCACTCGAAAAATTTAAATTTTTTTTTGCAAAAATAACTTAATTTTAGGCTTATTTTGATAAAATGCTTTTAAAACGTGGCATCAGGGAGAATTCTGGTGGCATAGAAATGAGCAAAAACATGGTTAGACTCTTAACCAGAAATCTGCAATGGGGCTGTTCTGGGGGTATGAGGGCGGAGCCCAGCGCTCAAAAATTTTGTATTTTTTTGCAAAAATAACTTAATTTTAGGCCTATTTTGATAAAAATTGATGCTTTTGAAATGTGGCAAAGAAATTAGCGGTGAAAAACATCATTAAACTGGTTGCATACATGGGCAGTGGCTATATGGAAAGTGACTAAAGGTAAAAACCAATGCTTAATTTGTTCAGTGGGCATATTTAAAGCATTTGATTTTAAAGTTTAAACTTTAGTAGGTAGCCGGCTTTAGTTGAAATTTACCAGGAGCAATTTAAGCAGCTTATATAACTTAACCGATCTAGAAAGTTATGCCTTTTGTGAAATCTCTTCGTCCATTGTGCTTGTTATTGTCTACTTTGCCCGGTTTTTGGCTTTGGTTCACACCGTAAATTTGGCCATATCCTAAAATACACAAAATTTTACGCCACAGCAATACCGTGCGATAGATTAACGTTTAAATCAAGCACTAATTACGAATAATTGTTAACACCACTAGTTAAAGTCGAAATAGATGCAAATTAAGGCTCGAAAAACATTACACTGAGGGCAGTTAAAGCATTAGTTTAAACTTAAATGACATACCTACGAAATATAACTCAATGAAAACAACAGTTTATGCGTTTTGACTTATAAGCAACCGTTGCGCTAGCCGTTAATAACAACACTAAATCCAAAAAATCAACATAGATCCTGCAAAATAGACTTATAAAATTACAAAAGTTTAAAGAAGTGCTAATTTTGTCGCAAATGAAGGAGATACAACTGTTCTATTTCAGCGCCGTCAATAATAACCTCGAATTTGATCATGATTTGATAACCGAAGATAAATACCACCATCTTAATTACATAATTCTCGTAGTTACTAGACAGCAAGCCGAATTTACATCACTGAAAAAAGCAAACAAAAACCAATTCTAACTAATTAAATTCTTTTTCAGTTTTTGCAAGCTTTTATCTGCTATTCAACTTTGTTGTTACTAAGAGTCAACTGATTTAAAGCCTGAAAATACGCCCTATATCTTAACTATCACTGTTTTTGCATGCATTTACGTAGGGCCGATACGCAATTTTGACGTCCAGCGGTTTGACTACCAGCGTGATGACGTCACGTGCAATCCATCAATAAGAAAATATTAGTTTTGATGTCTTTTTTCAAGCTTTTAACCTGTTAAAGATTTTCACGGTTTTCAGGACCGGCTCGCTAAAGGGTGCTACGAAACAACAATGTGATATTATTTAAAAATAACAATTAAAAACAAAAAAAACAAAAAACATTGTTTTTTTTGAAATAAAAAAACAAGCAAAAAAAAAACGTTTTTTAAAAAAAAACAAGCTTCGTTTTTTCTATTTACATCACTAGCCGGAAGTCGTTCAATTGATGTTTGCTGACCGTAAGCTGTAGTAGCCAAGGAGGCTCCATGAAAATATCTAAATTGTCTTTTAGCTAAAAAAATGTCCGTACTGTATAAAGTGTATATAACTTTGTTCTTGGGTACCACAGAACATTGGATACAAATACCATCAAAAGATGCAAATTGACAATATGGCAGCAGTGTACAACTGTACATTTGCTCAGTTTTTCAGCTTATTATTATTAAAGGGGCATTGAAGTCTAATTTTTGAATTTTAACACCAAAGTTATAAAAAATAATTGATTAGCAACGTTTTTGTCCCGTTTTTTCATTGTTTGAGGTTAAATAGCTTTAAAGAAAAAATTTTTGAAATAAGGGAAAAAATTTTGCAGGGGCAACACTACATCAAATTTGCATAAGCGATTTCAAAACCAACTTTGCCAAATTATAGGTCTGGAAGTAACGATGTGCCTTTGGCAGGTTTTCTGCGGTGGCTTCGGTACTTAGATGAGTTTTTAAAAGTGGACTTCATCTTAGTAGTTTAAATTTGCATCTTTTAGCACAAGCATATTTGATTTAGTGCACTTAGAAGAAAAAATGAAAAGTAGGCCTATTTTTGGCCAAGTTGTGCTTTGTAATTGTGAGGGTAAACCAACCTGTATAAATTGCTGTAGGATAGACTAGACTTTACTGTTTTTTCTAATTTCTTAATAGGCTAGGCTTACATACCGTAAGTAATGATTAATGTCATCATTAATAGGCTAGGCTTAAGTAAGTCATAATTAATGTCAGCTAGCGTGTAGTAGCCCTAGTAACAGCGACACCAAACGTAGACAAATTTTTAAAAAAGTGAAAGAAATTCTACGAAATAAGGGAAAATATAAATGCAATAATCTTTTGATGTAGTAATTGTAGAATTCTGAAGTTGAGCTCAAAAATTATTTTAAAAATACAAATTTTGTTTCAAATGCAATAAATCAATAAAACTTAGGCTTCAATGCCCTTTTAAATTGCTTGAAACGTGCAAACAAGATTGATATTATTGAACAATCTCTGAAGCTATCACCTCTACACTGTGAATAATTTTGTGAAACTAAGTTAAAAGTTTCGATAAATGTCAAGTTTAGATTTAAAATCTGATCATTGCCAAAAATAATTTGCATTGTTAGGTGACGTTGGAAAATAGTTCTTTTTTTAGGATGGTTTGTTGGATGATAGTTTCGATCGTTGGAAGATAGTTCCTTAAATCACTAACCATTTACAGTGTTGGGCAAGTTAATGAGTATCGTTAACTTCGTTAAGAGTTAATTCGCTAAGCATTTTCAAGCAATTTTTTAACTCAGTCAAAAGTGAAGTAGTTAACTGAAAAACAAAAGTAACACAAGTTAAAGTTAAAAGTTAATTCGTTAATTAACACAAAAATCAATATTAACCTGCAGTTGATGCTCAATAAAATGATTCCATTTTCATACGAGATAAAAATTACTTATTCTGATTTCTGTTACTATGGTATTTACTATTCTAATAACGATAGACACAGTGGAAGCCTTTTTTTATTTCATTTTGTTATTTCTATTATTGTGGCATTAAGACGCATGGTATAGCCTCGAAATTTAACGGATTAACGTAAACATTAAAGTAGTCTAACAAAAGTTATAGTTCATAAGTTAATTCATAAAAGCTTTTAACTTTTCACTCGTTAATGAAAAACTTAACTTGGTTATTAACGAATTAACGAGTTAATGTCCAACATTGACCATTTGTATTTATTTTTAAAGCATATACACTGTACTCTAATCAGTTTCTGAAAGGTATCGTAGGTTGGAATCAAAATTACTACACCCTTTCCTTTGTGATGCGCTACTAATTCTTTTACCAACTACGGGATACAAAGTACAAACTCCACCGGACGGCACCCAGATTTCGGATAAATTGTCGCCTTATTCGCACTGGCATTGGACTGTTTGGATCCTTAATGAATGAATAAATAGTAGCTGACAACACCCGCAGCTTGCTAGCGTTGTCCATTTTGCGCATCTGTTACTTGTGTATGTAGTACTTGCCACTAAAGGTGCGTTTAGACTGGACGCGAAGCAACGCGAAGCGAAGGTTGGCGACCTTCGCCAACCTTCGCGAGTGGTTGCTAGTCTTCGCGACAGGTCGCTTCATAGGCTATTTTAATAACTTACTTTTAAAATATATTCAATGAGTAGAAAGCGTTGTGTACTTTATTATCGAAGAGTACCACATTATTTGGTGCCCCGTCTAATAATTGCAGTCTAATAAAGACAAAGACAGTCAAATAAATTGCCGTTCCACCAAGAAGCCTTCAGATTTCAGAAAACCGAACGAAAGCCTCAAGCTAGAAGTTGCCATAGCTCAGACAGCGAACAAGTTCAAAAAAAACTAATGAAGCGAACTTTCGACTCAAGGACTGGCTGCGATACAGAAAGGCTGTTTCAGTGGTTACGTCGAGAACACTTGAATGGAACTTTCTAAATCTGTGAGCATCCAATTTCAAGTAAAGTTTATTGTTTTTGTCCAACTGCTTAAATTCATTTTTTGCTTTAGCTTTTGAACATTATCATATTACCATTAATTTTCGCTATTTCAAAACGATAACCTACTATTCACGAATCTAAATGCTAAGTCATTCAGATGCTCGTTTGATTGTTGCTGAAAAATAATGTGATAAGCTTTCAAATTCAATGAAGTGCACACTCGTATGACCTGTCTACTTGGAAACAAATGTGTACATTTTTTCTGCTATTTTATAACATGATTTATTCGGACTGCTACCTATTCGAAATGAGGAATTTTCCTTATCGTATTGGTTGATCATAAATTTAAAATCTTGGTCATTGGACATTTTCTTCTGAAAAATCTTAAAAACAAAAAATTAATATTTTATTCCTATTATATCAAGCTCATTGTGATCATTATGCCAAGCACGATTTCCTTAAACATCGACTTGTACGATATTTTGACATGGAGCGGGATTTTCTTTTTCTACTGAATCTTCCATTGATTATTGATTTTCAAAGCTTTTCAATCTCTGTCGTTGGACGTGTAAACTCGAGCGGAATTTTGTGCAGTTTAACCAGCACTACTAGCTTATACATTGCTACCAAGAAATATTTACGTAGATATACCGATAATGGGCGTCCTGAAGTTGACCTTTTCAACATGCGTAATGCATTTTCCTCCTTCCTCCTTGTAGAAATTGAATTTCGCCGTTTTGAGGCCAATGTTACGGCGACTACACTTCTATTTCAGTCAAAGCGTTTGTAGAGAATGCAAGGATGTGGCAAAGCCTTGACTCAGTGAAATACCTTGTGCGACTAGCAGAGTTGCTGCATGTTTTATTTTGTCGTTTGATATTGTTGCTATTGTTGATTATTCCGAGCTAAGTCTTGTCGTTTTTTTTCAAAAAATGATTATACTGCGCTGAAGGGCAAGAGAGAAGTCCCATATATTATACTGTGTTGTTTTGCATTTTTTTTGCGCTAAAATGCGCTACGTCTTCCTCAATGGAATGACAAGCAACTGTTTTCTTGTCGCATAGACTCAGACTATATTTCTGTAGTCATATTTCATGTTTTTATTGCGTTCAACATTTAAATTCCCTACTTTCGACGTTTCAAGACACCCTTATTTAACCCATGTCGTTTTCTATCTGCAATTTCATTTCGTTGATTTTTTTATTGCATTTTTTTTTTGAGTTTTTTTTGCCTTACATATTATGCCTCGAGTAGTCATTTTTCTGCACTGCGATTTCTTGCATAAGATACGATGCTGTCCTCCAGTTCCATTGCTTTTTCAAAAGGGCCTCATTTTGATGCTTTTGCGTGATGTTCATTTCTTTCTCCTGAAGAAGCCCTAATCCAGGCAGCTACGTGCGATGCAAACAAAAGGGCAGACAAAAGCTACATGCAAGTTAACGGAGATAGTCCACATGTGTCTCACCAAAGATTGCATGTCGTAACGTACATTCATTTATTTATTTCGATTTGAACGCTGGTTGCATGCCAAGTGTGTTGTGCCCCTAATTTTTTTTTGCTGCTGCATCATCTCTCGAAATTTTGCTACATCGAATTTGAGAAAAATGCTAATTGCTGTCCCCACAATTTCCTTGTCAATTGTCAAATGTGTTGGCCGTATGCTACTTTTCTGGGGTACTAACTTCCCCGCATTCGTCAATCTGGGGCGGAGGTATGTGGCGACTCTGGTGTGCTTTGTGTTTATTGTCACGTCACCAAATTTAGTCTCTCACGCTTTGGATATTGGATATCGGGCAAAGGAACGATATCGCAATCCTGTTCTGTCGTTGCTTATCTGATAGCGCATATTAATTTCGGCTCTGCTCAGAATGGCGTGTTTGCGGTCAGCCGAATCCGCAAGAGAATTCGTTTCGGCTGCGACGTCAACTGAAGCAGCAGCCGGTATCTATACGCTAATCAGAAACTCAGTCAATATAGATTATTATACTGACCAGTGTAGAAGTCAGTGCGCTTGCTTTGCTTTTGCTCGCAGAGGAAAAGTAAAGCAAGGATTCATACAATCAAATAACGAACAATTCAAACAGGATTCATACAATCAAATAACGAACAACATTGAGATTCATCGCGTACGAACTCGCTTCATGTCTCATTATGATACTGGTAGATCTATCTTGTTGAAAGTAGACCAATAGGCTAGTCTACAGGTACATGTAAAGCGTAAACAATGTTGTTTTATAAATGTGATTTTTCTTTTTCAGGCCATCATGTTGTGATACCTGCAGTAAGCTTAAACAGTTGTTTGTGTTTGCTATTTAGTGCTGTTGATGAAGACTCCCAATGTTAACGCTATGAGTGAACCTGAAAGCTGATTTTGTCATCAGTTATGTAGTGGATTTTTTGCTTATTGTGCTGTGGATTGCTGTGTTGATTTGCTGGAGAAAGCAAAAAAACATTGCTGTTTTTGCATGATTTGACACTATCATCGAAGGATAAGAATTTAGCGAAGTGGTACCAGCAGTTGCTTTGAGGAAAAGTCAGCCTCTAATAAAATGCTCTCGAAAGCATTTAACTTCGCACTAAACATCGACAAGCGCTCCGCTAGCGAATAAAAAAACAAACGTAGTTTTAGTTTGCATTTTCTTGCGGTACCAGTAGGATACGTTGCGACGGTCGCATTTACCTCAAAGGGCTTCGCTCCAAACCACCGTTGTAAGATACAGACAAATTTATGGCTGTAAGGTCAAGCCCCTCTTCTTAGCAAGTTTTTGGTTATGCCCCTGATAAAAAAAACATTTAGATTTTTTTATGTGAAAATTGTTACTCAAGCGTCTGAATAAAAGTGTTGTTAATTCTCACATTTTCATGTAGGCTAACTGATGCTTCTTTCCCCAGTCCAATAATCATATTATAAATGCTTCATCAAGTTTTTTGTTTAGTGGTGACTAATGAGAATGGAAAAATATTAATGGCCTTGCTTGGCAGCTACTTCTCTACCAATAACAGTAACCTCTGCAAAAAATAGAACTCACTTTGTAGTGGTTAGATATATATAGGCTTTCTAGTTCTATCTGATTATACTGACTGTAATTGTAATGATTGAACTTCAGACTTAAAATTGTGTACTTTGTCACTTTATTTACGATGTAAAGCAGTTAAAATTTTAAGAGACACTAAAAATGTTTTGAAATTCACAAACAACTAAATTCAGATATTACACAAAGACACAGCAAATGAATATTTAACACACTTGACACTTCTGTTTCCATCACTTAAGACTGGAGTGAAAAATCACTACCAGACTACAATATTCATGCTTATAAAACTTGGGGGAGTCCAAAACCATTGCTTCCAGATGAACTTGATCACTGTCACAAACCTTCAGAAACATGAAGACTTTTAAGAGGACATTCAGAAGAAAAAACTCCATGTTTGTAGCTGTTCAAAGAAGTGATTACTAATTAGGCCAATCCAAAAGTTCATAGAAATTTTTTGATTTTTTGTATCTATCTAGCTCTTGTATGAAGCTTGAAATCAATTCTAAATACAGTTTTATTTACCAAGTTGGCTTGGCCAAGTAGACAGCTAAAAAACTTTTGCAAATTTTCCAGTATTCAAACAATTGTTCAATTGTGGTTACTTTTAAAACAACAAGCTAACAAACAATGGGTAAAAGCACTATCAGCACATTCAAACCTAGGTTTCCTGTAGATGGGTTATTTTATATTCTGAAAAAAAAACAAAAAACACCATGTTAGTTTAAGGCAAAAAAGCAAAAGCTGCTCAGCCAAAAGAACCACTGGACTGATACCATAGCTTCTGCTATGCTGCACAGAATAAAAAGTTTTGGTCTAAAAGCTAGATGCCGTGGAGCTAGGCCTACTGCTTTGGTGAATTCATTATAATGAAGCTCTGAGATCAAGCATAGCTATGAAAAATCACTCTAGAATTTACAGCCTTAGCTGTCTAGATCCATTGGCTAGCCTAGGGCTATCCGGAATCTAACTTTGCCAACAACCTACTCTTTGGACTGATAAACAGGCGCTAAACCATACAAATATACGATTTACATTATTTTCTAGCAAACTGCGATCGTAAAAATCCGATCGGTGATTTAGTAGATTATCTTACTACAGCCTGCAAGCAAGCGATGTTGCGCAACTGCTCGCGAAGGTTGCGACCGGTTGCAACCTTTCGCGAGCTGTCAATGACGTCAAATTTTGGTTGCTTCGCGTCGCTTCGCGTTGCTTCGTGTCCAGTCTAAACGCACCTTAAGAGCTTCCGGATGTAGTATACTTGTAACAGACACTGAATTTAATTGTCCAATTTACAACCTGCCAGGAGTAAAAACATTGCTATTACAAGATAAAATTCCTCTTACATTTGCTATCTGCTGGAGATATGGAATGAAATTTTGATCTTCAGGTCAAGTAGCCACGAGTCATTGTCTCGTCCACCACACACGTTTCAGTCGTCTTGAATTAGCAATTACAACTTGAATGTTCAATTTTGTTAATGTAAAGTGTGAACCAACACTTTTTTTATATATAAGAACAATATATTTGCTAAAACACGAGGTTCATTTTGCTCAAAATTGAAGAGCAAGTCAAGAAAAATGCCAGGCTCAACATAAAAAAATAACTAAACGTATGAGCTAGCTCAGGTGCGCAACCAGAATTTTCCTGATAGATGTTCTTGAACACAAAAGCTAAAACTTTTGGTTTGAGCAATGTCTTAATTGGACAGTGTACCGACCAAGCTTGGACAACTCAAGTGTATCACAGGTACGAGCGGTCTAAAGTCAGAGGGGACGGTGAGGTATGGGTTGCCGTATGTCTTGTTTTCGCTGGGACTGTCCCGTTTTTGAGGCGTTGTCCTGCCCAGTTAACCATAAGTCCGCGCAAAATTGGTGTTTCCCGAAGTAAATACCCTGTTTTTGGTCTTCACTTCAAACTCCACCAAAAACTAAAAAAAACAAACTTTTTTGGTCTGCGCTCCCAAATCCACAGAAAATTTTGGCATCTCTGAATTCTCGTATCGGATGCGCGATTGATCGCGTATGAGTTACTCTTGTCATTTTTTGAATTAATGTTTCTCGCATTTTTCTAGTTCCGCTTGAATAACATCATGCGCGATGGATCGCTTATCCGTAAGTTTGGTAACCATGCAGTTAGTGTTAATTTTAAGGCTGATACAGTAGCTGTTTTTGGTGTTAGAAAGCTATGCGCGATCTATCGCGCATCCGATTTTTTACATGATAGTTAGAAAATGCGTCATATGTTTAGAACTACTTGCAGATATTAGTTGAAGTTTTGATAGTATAGTCATTTGGTAGATAAAGGTGGCTGTTACCAGCAGAGATGGAGTCGAGGACACAAGGCTCGAGGCCAAGGTCAAGGACACAAAAAAAATCCGAGGCCAAGGCCAAGGACTGCCTTTCCGAGGACAGACCCTCTCGAGGCCAAGAACAGGAATGCTCAAGGCCAAGGACCAAGGACACAGCCGCAAGGGTTTTCCAAAAAAAAACATCTTCAAAAAAGTTTTTCAGGCAATCTCTAATTTATCGGCGTATTCAGACCTTTTGATTTGGGAGGCCTAAACCACAAATCACATGCCATGACGTCATCAAAAATTTGCCTGTTTTTCACTTAACCAGGATTTTGCAAAGGGAGAGGGCCTCAACTAATATAGTTGAAAAGTGCAAATACGTAACTTTGGAGACGTTTTGAGAAAGCCGGTGTAACTCAAACGTATCACAGACGGGGGTCTGGGGGCGAAGCCTTCAGCTGTTGGGCGGTTTTTCTAATTTTTTGGAAAAAAAAAGCTATTTTAATGCCATTGAATCACACTTTGCACATGTTTAGAACCATTTGAAAGCACCAGATTTTTGACATTTAAAAGCCAATTAAAAAAATCAAATTGTTTAATCCTCCTAGTCGCAATTTAAGTTCAAAACACGTTTAACATCTTGCATTTTGGTGTTAAAGTTTATTTGTACGTGATTTGCTCCAGGTAGGGGGAAGTAAGGTGCATAGACTCGTGCAACATTTTAGCAGTAGAAGAAAACCCACTAGAAGATTTTCCTTAGAGATTTTTGTTTTGTCATGAAAATAAGTGCACGTTAGGCGAGGGGGCCCAGGCTCCCTTTACTGAAGTTCAACGATTTGTTCAATCAGCATTTTCCATGGCTGATTTTTTTTTTAAGTTTTTTGTGCGTTAAAACTGGCGAGGTGGAGGTGAATTTATGAAATGTTATTAAAAAATAGTACAATAGATGGGTAGTTTCGCTTACTAACCATGTGTCAGGCGCGTAGCCAAAAATTCGTAATGGGGGGTTGTTTTGGGGGTCTGGAGGCAAAGCCCCCAGCCGCCGGAGGCACAGGGGTTTGGGGGCGGAGCCCCCAGCGCTCGCAAATTTTGCATTTTTTTGCAAATATAACTTAATTTTAGAGCTATTTTAATAAAAAATAATGATTTTAAAACGTGGCATAGAAATTGCCAGCGCAACATGATTCAACTGGTTGCATTATCGGGCTATGTGGGAAGTGGCTAATGATAACATTGCAGTTCTCGTGTTTACATGCTGGTAAATCATAAAATCCTATTATTCAATAAAACTCACACGGAGTAATCTATTTCGTCTGTATTTTATAAAGAAAAATAATCGGGGGGGGGGGGGGGGGGGCTAATGGAAAGACATTTGAGAGAAGTGATTGGCAATTAACTAATACTGAGTAGCCCCCCTTTATTCCTGAGTTTATAGTATATTTGTTGACAAAACCTATCTTTGGCGTTTTTATTGCTTATTTTGATTGCTTATTTTTGGGCATTTTTTAAAGTTTTCATTGATTGGTGACTTTAATTTTTGACGAATTAGCCTCAATATATGTTTCAAAAAATGCTGTAAATTACTTTTTAGTCAATTCCAGCACAAAAGACAGTCTCAGAAGAGCTAAAAACGTGGTGTTTTTCTTATTCTGCATTTTGGTTGACAGGCCAATGGGGGGGGCTATAACCCCCTCGCCCCGGCTACGCTACTGGCCATGTTATTGCCGATCCGGATTTCCATCGCGCTGGGCCCCTGGCACTTTGGAGATTTTCGCAACATCTTTCTGCCAAATATAGGTGAAGACCATAAAAAGTCTTAAGATTTGAGCGCAGGGCCCTTAGCTGGTACTGCGCCATATTGTGGTAAATCCGGCCTTGGTTAATGCATTACGTTCATAAAAAGGCTAGATGTGATCCTGAGATAGCAACTGTTACGACGAAAACTATCCATTTCTTCCACGTTTACGTTTAAATTGGCTGGCAAAAATTGATTTGAGGGGGTCCCGAGCCCCCTGGTCTTCAATATTATTGTTCGCTACTAGTGTAAGCGAAAAATGCTAAAAAGAAACTGAAATCGAAGAAACAATAGGCTTTTTGCCACATTTTTGTCATTGGTGAAATTTCAATTGGGGGGGGAGGCCCGCTTGGCTAAGCCTATGCTCCAATTGCGCAAAATAAAAAAGGTATTTGCAAATTTTCCGCGAGGATTCTGGCGTTTTCCAACAAAATTTCAACGGTTTAAAAATAGTGCTGTCCTCGAGCCGAGGACAGGCCAATTTTCGAGGACCTAAGGCTTCGAGGCCAAGGACTTGAGGCTTCGAGGCCAAGGCCAAGGACTTCAAAATGTGTCCTCGAGGACGACCTCGAGGCCAAGGACGTCCTCGAGGACTCCACCTCTGGTTACCAGTACTCGTTTTTCATAATGGCGTACAGAATTCGCGGTATTGATGAACCAGAAAGAGTGCTGTTGATGTTGGATGACATTAGTGATAGTGGAAGTGAATTAGAAGAAGAAGATGATATAGATCGCGATTTAGATGGTGACATTTCTGCAATGGCTGATATGCCGGTTGGTGTTAGATTTGCTGAATCTGGTGAAAGGACAAGTGCAGCTGATGGCGATAGACTAAGCGATTTAGGATCCAGTCTTCATCCCCAGGTATCGAATTCTCCAAACCCTCACGATTCACATAGTGATTCTAGCAATGATTCTTCAATAAGCCGCGGCATGCCACTGGTGCGAAGTCCTCGTACCCGAGGTGGAAGGAGTAGATCCGCTGTTGTAATTCGCTGCAGAGCCACAATGCGAGGAAGACCACGTGTACGAACTCGTGGTGGAAGTGTTCGGGGACGTGCTGGAAATACAAACAGGTCGAGGAGTCCATTGAGGTTCCGGGGTTCTGAATTGATTTGGGAGCAAGTCGAAAATGAACGACATTTGAGGAATTTTGTAGAAAGATCAGGCCCACAGAAACGTCATAACCACACAGCAACAGCACAAACTTTTTTTGAGGAATTTTTTACTGGTGAAATTTGGCAGCTGTTAGTGGAAATGACTAAATTGAATGCTACGAAAAAGAGAAGTGAAGAGCCACAAAAGCATAAAGGAAACTGGAAAAATGTAACGCTGGAAGAGATGAAGGTTTTCATAAGTCTTGTTATTTCAATGGGAATCATAAAGCTACCCCAGATTTCAATGTACTGGCAAAAAAAGCATTGGTTCTTTGACATTCCGTCCTTCAACAAGGTAATGCCGAGAGATAGATTTATAATGATTTGTCGTTATCTTCATTTTTGCGATGAATATACTATGCCCCAGATGATAACGATCCCAGTCATGATAAACTCTACAAACTTAGGCCCCTGCTGAATCTAATGTTGCCAAGGTTTGATAAAACATATGTTCCTGGACAGAGGGTATCAATTGATGAATCAATGATTCCATTCAAAGGGCGAATTGGTTTTCGTCAATTTATTGCTTCAAAACGAGTCAGACTTGGAATAAAAGTGTGGGTTATGGCTGAAACGTTGACCGGGTGTGTTTCTTGACTGCAAGTCTATACTGGCAGAGAGAGAGAAGCAGACCAAGGTGAACAAGGACTTGCTGCCCGCGTAGTAAATGATTTGGTTGCCCCTTACGAAAAAAAGGATATCATTTATATGTGGATAACTTTTACACTAGCCCGGCGCTGTTTAAGTCATTATATGAAAGACAAATATATGCATGTGGTACCTCGCGTCGTGGCCGAAAAGGATTCCCAGTCGACATCAAAATCGATGATCCTAACAGACACAACAGGGGGTTTTCAAATTGGAGAATGTGCGGTCCTATCTTAGCACAATCTTGGTTGGATAGCAAAGTAGTTTATTTCTTATCTACGATTCACGAACCAGAGTATGATCCTGATGCTCCACAAACAATTCGAGTAGTGAAACGTCGTGGTGCTGCAGGAACAAGAGGTGGCGTTGAAGTTCCTTGTCCTCCACTTTTGCACCACTACAACATTGGTATGGGAGGAGTGGATTCAAACCCGGTGCCACGGGGGGCATTCCGGGGTCGTGCCCCCCCCAAATGACTGCTTGTGCCCCCCCAAACAAATTGTGCCTCCCCCCGAGCGAGGACTGTGCCTAGAAGAAATTAACAGGCTCGGGGCTACTGGAGTGCAAATCAAGGCCCAAATTGGTGTTTGCCATCGGTATTTTTGTCATTTTTGTGGACTGACACCGGATTTTAGACATTTTTGGGATGAAGACCTTTTTTTTTTTTTTTTTTGGAGATCGCCTGTTTTCGGCCGGAAAAAACGTTTGAATTTCTGATTTCAGCCGGAAAATCCCTTTGAATCTTTGGTCTTCACCTTGTTCATTTGATCCAGACTGGGATAAATTTCTCGTGCCCCCCCAAAATTTATTTCTGCCCCCCCCCCCCAGTCACGTTATTCTGGCGCCGGGCCTGAGTGGATTTCAATGATCATCAACGAAAATTTTACAATTTGGGAAGACGATCAACCAGATGCTAAAGAAGAGTGTTTTTTTATTTATTAGAGGTAGCTCTACACAACAGCTTTGTTGTGAAGAACTCATCCTTGTCTGGATAATACCGATGGAAACAATCAAACGGGCCAATGGAATTCAGAATAGATCTTTAATATAAGTTGATTGGTGGAATACATGCAGGTCGTAACATTGGCCGCCCACAATCTGTAGACAGCAATTAGCCAAGATTGTGCAATGTTGGGAATCACATATCTATTTTTGGAGACAAAAATTTGGTCTGCAAAGTTTGTAGCAAAAGAATACCTGAGCAACACAAACGCGATAATGAAAACATCCCCAACAACGCCGTCCAAAAATGCCTTATGTGCCAAGAACAAACATAATCTGTGAAGACTGTGATGTACCTTTGTGCATTCAAAGAGGTAAAAACTGCTTCAAAGCATGGCACACGAAAGTGGAATATTGGCGTTGGACCAGACTTGTGTTGAACAAACTTTTCTTGGGGCAAAAACGAAATATGCGTGTTGCCTATTTGCTTTTTTGAACTAGAGTTTGTGTTACTTACACTCTAAACGAAGTGTTTAAATTTGGTGTGTTTTATGCATTTAAATTGGCATTAAAACATGTTGAGGTGACAAATTTTGTGTAATTTTCAAACACGCGTTTAAAATTTTCCGTTTTATCTCGCTGCAACACGTTTAATATGTTGTTGATGCGTGTATAGTCGTGCAAATACAGCGCTGCACTGAGATATCGACCAACTTTTAAACATGTAAAGTTGGCGTAATGAAAACGCGTCATGCAAAAGCATAAAAGTCAGTGATGATGCATGCGTTAAATAAAAATTGGATGCGAGGAAAATGAAAAAGAAAATGGAATGGATTGGGTGTGGGCTAATCACCGACTAAAAAAAGGGGAATGGAGATTGGGAATACGGTTGGGGGGATGGAGATGGGTGAATGTGAATGGGGAATGGAGATGGGGAATGAAGATGGTGAATGTGGTTTGGGGATGAAAAAATGGAGATAGGGTAATGGGGGTGGGAGAATGGAAATGGGGGAATGGAGGAATCAGGATGAAGATGGGGAATAGGGATAGGGCATCGAGATGGCAAAATGGGAATAGGGAAATGGAGATGGAGGAATGGGGATGCGAGAATAGGGATGTGGGAATGAGGATGGGGGAATGGGGATGGGGGAATAAGGATGGGGTAATGAGGGATGGGGACGGGGGAATACGGACGGGGGAATGGGGATGGGGAATGGCGATAGAGGGATTGGGAATGGGGTTGGGGGGGTGTGGAAATGGGGAAGGGGGAATCGGGATGGAAGAATGGGGATGGGGATAGGGAGATTGGAAATGGGGATTGGAATAGGGGAATGGGGAAATGGAGATTGGGAATAGGGGTGGGGGGATGGGGAAATGGGGATGGGGGAATGGGGATGGAGGAATGGGGATGTGGGAATGAGGATGGGGGAATGGAGCAATTGGGATGCAGATGAGGAATAGGGATAGGGGATGAAGGTGGCAGAAAGGGGATAGAGAAATGGGGATGGGGGAATGGTGAAATGGGGATGAGCAATGGAAATGGGGAATGGGGATGGGAGAGTGGGGATGGGAGGAATGGGTGTAGGAGGATGGGGATAAGAATTGGGGAAAAGAAATGGGAATGAAGAGAATTTTATGGGAAATGGGGATGGATAAATGGGGATAATGGGGAAATGGTGATGAGAGAATTGAGATGGAAATTGGGTTGAGAAAATGGGATGAGGGAAATGGGGATAGGAGATTAAGGATGGAGGACTTGGGATTAAGGAAATGAAGGTTTGGAGTAATAGGGATGGAAAATCAGAATGATGGAATGGGTTGGGAAATGAGGATGGAGAAAGCGGAATAGAAAACAGAGTAACAGGAATTGGGAAATAGATGAGATGATGAAATAAAAATAGACAAGAAACAGGGTGGTTGAGGTTTAGAAAATGAATAATTAATGGGAATGAGATCATGGGAGATAAGAATGGGGATTGGATTGAAAAGCTAGAGATGAAGAATAAGGATAGAAATGAGAGTAAGAGTGATAAAAGTTAAAAGGGTTGAATAGAAGTGTGGGAAGCTGCAGTCATGCATTCGCAAACGCACAGTCTGGCTATTTTTCCAGTGTAGTTTTAAAAATAGTTATCTTTTTTTAAATAACTTGACGTTATCAACATGCACCTTGACTAGTTAACTTTTAGTTTTTTAATTTTTTTTTCTTGCTCAAGGTAACATTTTGTTCTTTTAGATTTGTCTTTGTCAAGGTGAGCAGCAATTCTCTGAGCAAATAAATATTTGCAATATGTATAATCTTTTTTTTTTACCGTTAGTATATATATTTTGGTGTTATTGCTTTTTGTATTTTTATAAGGTCTTGAAATAAACTTTTAAAATACAAAATAAATAAATAAATTTTACGCTTCACTGCGCTCACATGACTTGGTGAATCATTGCCAGGCATTGCATCATCTATTATCAGAATTTTCTGCTCATGTTAAAATTGTCAGACCGGAATTACAGAATTATGTTAGCCTACTGTATCACTGAACAGGTTTGCAGGCTGATTGTTTCGACTATAATACATTTTGTATAATTTTAATTGAAAAAAGATAAGAGTCAAGAAATAATAGAAGTACCCGTAGGCTATAGCCTATCCTCTTTGTGTAATACTGCATAGTAAAGCTGTAACAGTACGCTAGGTAACGGAATGACTAGTGCACATGCCGGTACCGCTAAAGTAGGCCTACTAGGCTATTACAGTACTTAGGCTAGGGCTTGTATCGTATAGGCCTATCATAGATGAAAAAGACATAGCTACCGTAGGCCTAGGGATAGAATGAGGAATAAGATTTGCTTAGATGGTTACGTCTAGGGATGAAAGTTTCCAAAGCAACTGCTGATTTATTTAGGTATTGGTAGATCCGAGATGCAGGTTCTGGGATGGCAGGTCGTTTTTGAAAAGTCAGGGTCTACGGAGGCGGTTTGCAAGGAATCATATCTCTATGTATTCTCAAACAAGTCTTTCTTAGTGCAGATAAAAAGTTGAAGAAAATTTTAGAAAGTGTCTATTTTGCCTTTAAACATAAATTTGCTAGCCAATCAAACACTATTAGTATTAGGGACAAAATAGTGAAAAAAACTATTTTCACCTTAGTGGCAAAATAGACTCTTACCCATAAGGTTTAAAATAGAGTTTGGGTTAGATTAGATTTGCACCTGTTATGACTTGCGCTTTCCATCTCTGGCAGTAGTAGGCTACTGTGCAAATCAGTAGTAATTAATCATATTGGTATCTAAGTATAAATCAGTTGTACACTGTGTGTATTGGGCTAGATTTATGCTCCAGCCAGTCAACGGTTACGGGTAACAGCTCAAGAATTGCCTGTTATCAACTTTACTGATGCTGGATGAAAGCTGTACTGTGTAGCACTGTTACTGATAACTGAATTTTCATGAGTTTAGAGTTGAAATGCAAGCATTGCTATTTCCAGACAAGAAGTGAGTTTTCTCTGCAAGAGCATCTTATTCGTCGTCACAAAAATGCAATACATAGCATTAAATGCAATGTGGCATCATGTCAAAAATACTTCAGATCTTACAAACTTTTTCAATTACATTATAGCCGTAAGCATTCTAAAGAGCCTGTGCTTACCTTGGAGCAGGATAACCTGCAGGATTCTATTATGGAAGATCAAGACTCCCATGATTGTATTGCTTCTACTAGTTCTGAAAGAAATAATCTTGAAAGTCCATCACAAGATAGTAGGCCTAAACAAGATTTCAATGAGGCAGTATTTTTGTTGAAGCTTATGACTGAGCATCAATTAAGTCAAAGTGCAGTAAATGGTGTTATTGAATTAACTCGACAACTGTTTGAATCCAAATTCCATCATACAAAAAACACCTGCTCAGATAGCAATATGTTAACTGTTGGCCAGCTGAAAGAAATTCTAACATCTGTGTTTAAAAACTTTGCAAATGTTAGAGATGCAAATGCTTATATGGAAAAAATGTTTGGTTTAGTGAAGCCTAAAAGTGTCATATTAGGACATCAAGTGTTTCACTCAAGAGTTAAAAAGAGTTTTCGACGTATTGTTAAACCAGTTCGAGCATATTATGTTCCTTTTTTGCAACAACTCACGTCACTTTTAAATGTTCCACAGATTTATGCCATGTTGCAAAGCAACCCAAATAATGATTTATCCGTAATGAAAGATATTAGTGAAGGTTCTTTTATGAACACTAGTAGTATTTTAGAAAATCATCCAGATGCATTGCTAATTGGACTATATACTGATGAGTTTGAAGTTGTGAACGCAATTGGAGTTCATCGTAAAATCCACAAGATAATGGGTTTCTACTGGACTTTGCTAAATATTCCTGTCATGC
Organism: Trididemnum nubilum; assembly: GCA_963965965.1. NCBI lineage: Eukaryota > Metazoa > Chordata > Ascidiacea > Aplousobranchia > Didemnidae > Trididemnum > Trididemnum nubilum. The sequence goes on along the minus strand of OZ014482.1, from coordinate 26,720,663 downwards.
TAAATATTCCTGTCATGCCTCCATTCAGTTGCTCTGTTTGGGCAAATCTGTTGACATAAAAATGCGCAATGGTTCTAGAAAGATGCTCAAAGACTTTGTTTCTTCAATGCAACAGTTAGCAAATGGTGTAGAAATTACTGTAGCTGGTAATAAAAGAACTTTTTATGGAAAGTTGCTTTGCGCATTTGGGGATACACCAGCAGCCCAAAGTATAGGTGGCTTTAAAGAGGGTGTGGGTGCTGCAACAAGCCCTTGCAGAACATGCAATATTTTGAAAGAGAATATGGACAAAGTGTTACACCATGATGCATGTCCTATACGTTCTTATGAAGAACATACACAACACCTTGAGCAACTCAACTTGATGAATTCTCATGACAGAGCACACTGGTCCCAACAATGGGGGATTAATAAAAAAAACGTTTATCCATGATGTTCCCGAGTTTGATGTCACAAAATGTATATTGCATGATCCAATGCACATTTTGCTTGAAGGAATCTGTAAAACAGAGCTGCAAAATCTTTTACATCATTTAATATATTGCCAAAAGTTATTTTCTTTGGACGAGTTGAACAGACGTTTAATGTTTTTTGAATATGCTGATAGAGATATGCGTGATAAGCCACAAAAGATAGAAAAAAAGCACTTATCAACAGAAAGTACTTTTCCCCAAACAGCAGCTAGCATGTTAATTTTAATGCATTCTTTTCCATTTATCCTATTTGATTATGTCTCAATGGATAATGATCATTGGTTAAACTTTCTTCGCTTGCTTCAGATAGTGCTTCTTTGCACATCATCAATGGTTTCTGAAGAAACAGCGGTTGAATTGCAATGTTTAATTTCCTTGTATTTGCATACAGTTTCAAAGCTTTATCCTAATAGGTCATTTTCACCTAAAATGCACTATTTGATACATTTTCCTCAACAATTAAAGTTATTTGGACCATTAAGGACACACTGGTGCATGAGATTTGAAGGAAAACATGCCTTTTTCAAACAGAAACGATTGTTCAATTTTAAAAACTTGCCATTAACCCTTGCACAGCTTCATCAAAGATGGATTTGTAGTAAAACAATGAGTGGCTCTGTACTTGAGGACAAAACGTATAGCACACCACAACCAATGCAAAATGTTATTATTGAAGATATTGCTGAAAATCATGAAGTTCTAAATTACTTGAATGCTCTTCATGCTATTGGTGCAAGCAGTTCTGATCACATCATGTTGTGCAGCTCAATCCGAGTTAACAATTTGGATTATGAACCTGGAACAGTGCTTAATAATGGTTTCTGCAGGAACACTGGTTTACCGTTTCTACTTGTGATAAAAAAAATATATGTGTTTGATTCACTGCAATTATTTTTCTGCAATGATATGACGGTTGTTTCTTTTGAAAGCAAACTGAATGACTTTCATGTGGAGTCGTCAGCTACTCACACTATTGTTTCCTTTGCTGAATTATTCTGCAAATGGCCGCAATTAGTTCACACATGTGAAAGAAAAAAGTATGTAATGCTACATCATGTTGACAAAGCTTGGTCTTTATAAAAAGACCTTATACACATACAGTTGTTGTAATAGACCACTAGCCTTGTTAGGCACAGTTGCAAGTTTTCTTTAATTCTGAAATGAGACTCAATTTAACTTGCATTGCGTTTTGGGAAAATTCCCTCATTGTAGGCCCAGCGCCTGTGTATTATGTTTGGGGGTCAACATTTTGTGAACTAAATAGACGGACGTTTTATTAAGAATAATAACTACAGTACTGTTGGGCTACTTGAACCACATTCACTCAATTTGTCTTGTTTCATAGAAGAGCATTTGTGGTGACCTGTTTTTGGGCAAATGTTTGTTTGTACTTTACTTTACCCAATAATAAAAAGCTTTGCTGTAAACAATATACTAAATTACATTCTCATCAACTTTCTGCTAATGCAATTTCTACAAATCGTTAAACTTTGATTTTACTCCACATCCATTTCTCGGTAACTTCAAGGCTTAGATGTTGCTAGTAGCCTATTATCGCTTCTTGCTTGGGGGCCACAAGCAGTGATTTGAAAGGCGCTACCACAAAATGTTATCTATCCAACGTTATCTTCCGCCACAAGACTGACAAAATGGCAACACTTAAGTAAGAGGAAAGCAACTAATTTTAAATTGAAATATCTTGAACTCGGGATGACGTAGAAACTTCAAATTTGATGAGAATGCATTTTAGGCTTATCTCAACAGTTTGGTCAAGAATGAAAAACTCAACTTGAATGTGCCCTTTTAAGTATACATAGCTACTGTAAGCTTTAACAAGCTTTGCAGACATACAGTAATAATATTTTTTAAGTCAATAGTACTGCATTAGCTTTTCGTTTCATTGTATTTATCGGTAACTAATACTACCATATAATTTAAATTGCACAAGCTAGATTGGAATAATATTAGCTTATGATGCCAATATCGTGTTCTGGTATTGCAAAGTTACTGGTATACTGATCCATGTTCCAATTTAACTTTTTTTTACATTTCTTATGTTGCCCAATAGTCAATTCATCTCTGATGCGTTGTGCCATGTCCACAAAATCTGTTGAGAGTAACTTATATGATGAAAATTAGTAGTTGTGTTTTTAACAATGTTGGCTATGTTATTAATACTAATTAACATAGCCAATGCTGGTATAGCAATGGACATTTTAACACCATTTTTGCAGAAAAGCGTAGGTATACTTATGCATGACGTTTGTGCTTTAAAAAGAGATGGATCATTATGCTAAAGTCATGTAAAATTTTCTGTAGCTAAACAATTTTTGAATAATTATATCATTATTGTATGTAGCTCCAGTCACAACCCCAAACTTATACCCTGATCCTTTAACACTAAAATGGATGGTTGATATTAGTAGAATAATCTACCACTTCTAAGTATTTCATGTATACTTTTTGTCATTGGTTGCTCTAGCAATCATTAATCAAATCTTTCGTTATACTTGCTGTTATACACCAAAGTGTGTAACAAGTTTGTGGGGCCCATCTCTGCGTCATTGCGCCTGGAGGCGACACAGCTCCTATCTAAGAAATGTTGCAGAGGTGGTGAGCCGTTGACAACACTGTGTCTGATTTGACCGGCCCGAGATTTGAACCTCAGACCTTCGCTTCAGAGACTAATGCGTTACCGTTCTACCAACTGGCCGGTAGCAATCATTAAATGAATGCTAATATGTGTTGTTAATCATTGTATCAAAATCAGGTTTATATAAAAGAATTTTGTAATGATTTCATCATTGTTGTAACGTGTAATCCGAACTTGAATCCCCAACGGCAACCCTAATCTTTAACCGCAAAAGTTGATTTTGTATGATACTTTAAATACCTGTATCTCATACTTTCAATCCTCTGGTATCCAAAATCAACATCTTTCCCGAAGCTTTGTTACCTTTTATGGTCAACTAATATGGTATTGTGTTAGTTGTCTACAGTGATGCATGTTTTCATCAGTGCACTTAATACTGGCATAAGCTTATCCATACGTGTTTGTTGCGATGGTTAATAAGCAGTACAATCAGTTATTATTTCACTTAGAATACATTTGTTGATAACGTTAGCTTAGTAATAAGAGTACAGTTTTGAAAAAGTTTTCTGTGACCCTACAAATGCAATGGAAAAGGCAATTTTAGAAGTTTTGCCAAACTTGCAAAGTTCGGTTGAAGAAATTTGCACTAGCCTTAAAAATATAGGAGTGGAAGAAATAGATGATCTTAAATTTGTCATCGAATCTGATCTTACGCCCATGGTTACAACGATCCAAGCTCGAAAGCTTATACAAGCATGGAAAGTATTAGGTAGGTAATAGGTATCGTATCACTTTTTGTTACTATAGTACTGTATTTCATTTTACTAACTTGCACAAATTTGATTTTTCCCCTTCGTGAGACTTTCATAGTCTAAAACTAGACTTTACCATAACTAAACCTTGCTTTAGTATCACATCCGGTACAAAACAAAAACAGTCTAGCTCTAGCATCTTGCAGTTGTATTGTTTTTCCTACGTGGCCTTTTTGTGATAACATGAACGTATGTCAGTATATATAACACCTAGTACCTGAAGAACTTGAGGTCCTTTAAGTTTATATTACGTGGTAAGAGTGTTTCTTAATATGTGTTATTTCCTGTTTTTCAGATCAGAGGGCTGATGGAGGATCATCCCAGGTAACTGCAGTGTGATAATTGGCTTTAATTGTTGCAAAATGCACACCATATGGTTATGGACTGAATGAACTTCTGCATTTTTTATTGCGCTAATTTGACCATTTTTTCCTCTATTGAGCTTATCATATATCTCGTCTCGTGTCTAATATTTAATCTCGAATATGTTTTGAAAATTTAGATCTAAATACCGTAGTGAAACTGAAGCAGCTTAAAATGATTTTTATTCTGATAAGTTATCTTTCTTTTGGAGACTTTGCTGGTTTGTTTCGATACTGCTAGGTGTAGGACTAATGCTGCGAGTTTCTGTTTCAATTAACTTGACCCAATTTTGCATTATTCAGGGCTGCCATTTATCATAAAATATTATAAAAAATTGCAAAAATCTGGAAAAATAATCATAAAATGCTCAATTGATCACAAAAGATCATAAAAAAACCCCTGCTTTTTGAAGCGTCCCAAAATCGAACATTGAAAAACGTCTTTCAATTTCCACTATTTTCTGCACTAAATTACCTAAAAGAGAAATGTCTTCTCTGGAAAATGGTTGCATTTTTGTGATAACCACTTATTTCTTGCTGAAATTGTTTAAAATGTTTTTGCTTCTGCAAACTTCATTTTCAAGTTTTTCAGTGGAACGATTTCTCATGCATGTTAAGAAGTAATGTTTTATCATAAAAATATCATAATATTGAAGGAAAATATCATAAAACAGATCAGCAAAACATCAATAAAAAATCATAATATTTTTGCAATTTTGATCACAAAATTTTTTTTGAGTGGCAACCTTATTTTTGATTATTGTAATAATGTTTCTAATTGCTTTATCAACCTAATGCACATTGCACAGTATTGTAACAGTTCACTCCTGATTGTGTTTTTCTAGTCATGCAGCAGTTCAGACGCAGTAGTAAATCTGAATACGAGTGATTATTTGATGAACAGAAGTGAAGCCCAAAGCTGTAGTAGCTCTGCTTCTACTTTGGCTGTTGATGAAGATGAGTATCTTCCAGCATTTAGTGAATTGGTCAAGTCATCCTTGAAAAATGAACATCTAACAAAGCGAGACTTAAATTTGATAGTGGAAGAAACTGCTCAGCACATTTTATCCAATGGAGATATGACAACAAAGTTAGAGTATCAAGAATTTGGCCGAGCAATGGTGCAAAAGTACCCTAGTCTTGATTTTTCTTCGTCTCACAGTAAAGAAAAGGCATGGGTATGTACAGATGCATTCGAATTTTTTAGATGTTTGCCAGAGAGTGAATGTAAGATATGCATTTCAGTGTGATAATATTTTTTAGTTATTTAGTTTTTGAGGCCCTTGTTTGCTTAGACAGCACACTTACTGTGTGACTTTTAGGAAGGCTTTATTTCACCGGAAATTTTTATCTAGTTTTTTATTAATTCTAACCCAAATCTAACCTAAACTCAAATTGTAACGTTAAAACTAATGCCAAACCTATCCCTAACCCAAACCCTAACTCAAATCGTAATCTTAACCCTTAAAATAGCAAATGAAAAAAGCGTGGATGAATATTTCTCGTTTTCATTTTATTCTCTTTAAGTTGAAAATTTCCGGTGAAATAGTCACTACCTGACTTTTATATTGTCTGCATCTTGCTGTCACAATTTTTATGTTATTTAGGCTTTTTTTTCACGCAAGCTTTCTGAAAAGCTTCGGAACATACGATGGAAACGAAAACATATTGGAGAAAGTATCGCCGGCAAAAGATCCAAGATTACCATGTTTTCTAACATGGCAATCGGTATGTCCTTTTTTTAATTTTGCATTGAATTGGTGGCATGCTGAATTGCTTACATTTGATTTTGAGCTAATAAGTTACTTTCAAAAGCATATTGATATTCTTAATGCTTGAAAAGGTACATTGGTATATGATCAAGGTACCGGACTGCCGAAATTGCTGAATTGGCTGGATGCTTCACCGCTTTTGGTGTATGTGCAATGGAGAGGGCAAAGGCGTCGTTTTTGGACGACCGTGATCGCATAATTTGAGTTCAACCCTCACACTGGTCACGTTGTTGCGTCCTTGGATAAGATACTTTACGATGATTATCTCTGCTTGGTGGCTTCGAGCCAGCAGCAAATTCGGTGGACAAGAATTCGAAGAAATGCACAGGAATATTCGATCATTGGAAGCTCCTAAGCAGGTGCGGATTCCTTCGAAGTACTGCATTTTACGGACCATAAGGCGCAGTGTCAATAAATTGGTTTGTGTTTTTTTTTCATACATAAGGCGCACCAAATTATAAGACCCAATGGTTTTTTGAAGAATATCAGGTTACCGTATAAAGTCACAATAGTGCAATTAGCAAAAGAAAAAATGAGCCTAGTGAATATTGCAGTTGCTAGTTGCTTTTACTGTAGTTTATTGCGTAAGACGGCAGTTTGTTCACATAACAATAGTACCAGTACTGGTTTTTAGTGTGGACAATAAAGTATAAAGCACTACCTGATCCATACATTGGGTGCACCGGCTTATAAGGCGCACGATCAATTTTTGAGAAAAAAAACGGATATAAAGCACGCCTTATGGTCCGTAAAATACGGTAGTTAGTCAATGCAACGAAAAATGTGCGAATCTTTGAATAGTTAGCATCCGACGTGGTTCGTGACAGGAGGATAAATATGCACTTCAACTTTCCAAATCAACATAATCACGTGTGATTCTGTGCTTCCATAGGGTTACTGGGTGTCATAACCTCAGGAGCAAGGTTTTATAGTTAGCAGTTGATTCCAATGGTTTCGAACCCATGCGTGACCTGTTTTACTGGCACAGCCGTATGCTTATCTATAGCTACTAGCCTCCTTTCAAAACCTAAAAAATATAGTGAAAAACACAATTAGACTTCAAAGTGCTGTGCAGTTAACAACAGCAAAGTATTTATGCAAAAGTGAAAGAAGTATAGTGAAAAGGAATTGTAAGGCCACACTTGTTTGTGTATAGAGGAAGACTGGAGCGTTGAAAGAGCCGAAAAAGTATTAGAGGATGAACTTGCCAAAGCATGGCATTACGTTGATCATTTCTTGCTTGAAAAAGCGTTTTCAAGTACAGCACAAAACCGGCAGATGGAAATTAAAAGATTGGGAGGAAATGTCAGCGCAATTATTGAAAAGTTTCCTTTACTACAGAAGATACATTATGTAAGAATTTGTAAATTCAATGAAAATATTTTTGGCTTATTTAAATTAATTCAATAATGGAGAGTTTGACGTTAATTTTGTATTTTGGATTATTTAAATTATGTCAATTAAGGTTTCTAAAAGTTTGTAAGACAGCATCAGTAAGTTTACGGAATAGAAATTTTGTTACAAGATGCTGTATAATTGTTTTATCATATTATGATAATGGCTTTCTATGATTTTTCATCCTGTGTAGCAGGATCTGCCTCTCTGTATTTCAGATTCCCAAATACTTTTACGCCACTTATATTTTAATAAGATTTGTGTGTTTAGGAACATTTTTTTGAACTAATCATTGTGACTTCCTCCTGCATCTGTCTTTCCGAGTCCTTTTTGGATGTCCTATTTTTTTTGCCTATCTGTACTTTATAAAGACCAGTGCTTCTCTCATAATCATATATTTACCTTTTTTAGATTCGACAAGAATTTCATCGTCAACTTACATTTGACTCCAAAACGTGCAAAGAAAATTATGAAAAAATTATAAAAACTTTGAAAAAGTTGGGTAGGGATAAGGTAAGCCGTTATTTTCATTTCAGTTGAAGTAGAAGTTATATACTTAAAAATGTAAAATTCCATACTAAAGTGACAAAACTCTTTTAAAAAAATGCCATTATTTTGTGACGTCATAAGATGTTCATAAAATGATAAGTATAACGTAATCAAGTTGCCAAGAACGTAAACTAATTTAGAGGATCCAGTCTAAAAGAGTGAAACAACTATTGTGATAATATAGTGCAAAATTAAGCGATGAACATTGTTAGCACTGACATTGCAATTACTTAGCGTTTAAAATTAGAAAGTTGCCAAAGAAAAAAAACAAAAACGCAAGTGTATCTGGGGAACAGCAAAAGCTCAAAGTTTCAAGTCGATGCGAATCAGTTCCTCTTTGCTGTATCGTTTCATTTTTTGAACGTATATAATATATTTATCTGCAACTTCTTAACTGTGTATAACAATGCAGGTTCAAGACAAGACTGAACTTGAGATATTGACTTTTTTGGGAAAAAGCCTACGTGCAAAGCAGACAAAAGGAGTAACACTGAAGCTGATTACTGTTGTTGATGTAAGAGTTAAAGTTGCAATAGGTTGTTTTAATCGCATGTAACGTTATAGATGGATGTTTGTCTTTTCTGGATAGCTTTTTTGGGTTACTTAACTAAATGCAGTATATAATAGCAAAAGTTGAAAGTTCTGTAGTAAATTTTCTTAAATAGTTTTGACAGCTGCAATATTCAGCTCTGCAACATCTTGAATACAGTAACTGCAGTAGGCAGAGTTTGTAGAGAATGTTGTGAAACTGCACGTGACGTTGAAATCCCCTATATATGAGCAATATTATGATGTTAACCTAATATGGAAATACGGTGGTAGAAGTATAATGTAAGGCTGATTGCACAATAGAATTATTATTTATGCGAATTTGATTTGTTCTTTTTTTTTCAGGCCGTTGCGGTGAATTTAGATTCACCTAAAACGGAAGCTCCCAGATTAATTGTTTCTATAAATCAAGCTAATGACACCCAGGCTTGGGTGGTTGCTGGGGGGTGCAGCGTTGAGCTGCAGAATGACAAAGCCGAGGAAGGATTCTTGAACTACATTTTGGATCTGTTTGCTTGTTATTACGCATGGAACTTAAGCTATCCTCAATGTTTTGAGGTACTCCATTTTTTACAAGATTACCTTTTGAACGACAATCACGAATGCTACAAGAATTCCAAGTACAAAGTATTTGAAAAGAACTTCATGAAAGCGGCGGATGCTTAACTATTTGTGTCGAATGTAGACATTTTCTTGAAACGACTTTGCTGCGTGATTAATAAGCAATTGTGGCCTCATGGTGGTGTCTTTTTTGTACTTCACATTACACACCCCTCATCACTTCGTTATCTTCTATAACAATCATTCCTCTATCTCTCTAAGCAACACCCCATTATACTACCACGTCCCTGCACATCTCTAATCCCCCATCTTGTTAAAGGGGGTGAAGCATCCAGCCAATTCCAATAATTTACAATAGTTAAAATTGAAATATAATTTTTGATACTCTTTCTCGTTTTGGGGCTGCGGTTACAATGATATTCAACAAATATAAAAGATATCCCCCGTAAAAAGTTTTTGGAAGCTCTTAATTTTTTTCTCTCGGCCTAGATTTCCAAACAAAACGAGGGTTTTACTGAAATTGGATATAGGTCATGTGATGTTATACTGGAAGAATAAATATTATTTAGTCCTTTTCCCAGGAAGTTCAGGCTGAGAAAACCGATTCAGGGTTCCGAAAAAGTTTTTAAGGAGGGTATCTCTTTGTGTTTGTTGAATATCTTTTTAACCGCAGCCCCAAATTGAGAAGAAAAAATTCCAAAATTATATTTCGATTTTAGCTATTGTAAACTATACCGGAATTGGCTGGGTACTTCACCCCCTTTAATTGCACCCCTGGCCCCTCACACTTCTCTAATCACAACCTCTTAATATTACCACACCCTCTACATCAATTTGGAAACAATTACGTGTGAGAGCGAAATAACAATTACCATGTGCTGTGCTGCTTTTGGAAAACGCATTTAGCACTTATAGTTGTAACATTACAAACAAAGCTCATTGAAATATTGCTGTTTTATTTCCGAATCCAGTTACCCGCTAAAAATGCTTCTTTGATACTCCTTTCTAGAGAGATTCGAATGTCAAGGGTTGAAAATTCTATTTTGTACAACCCTATACTCTGCACTCTGACCCCCGCTGCTTTTGCTGCCTTTGAGACCCATTGGTTTGTTTAACGCGTTTCCTTAACGAGTATATTTGAAGCGAATATTTTAGAGTTTGTTTCCAGCCCACGTTAACAAAATTCGGGTTGTGTGCCTGTACAAGTCTATACAATGGATAGTCCCCGTTTAATTTGCACCTTTCCTGTGGCCACCATTGACATTGACAATGTTATTGTAGTAGAGTTTGGTTTGTGTTCTCTGATCTGAAGCAAGTTTTGCTATTTGTGTGTTCGGCATACTTCATTTTATATTTATTTTCGTTTCTTTTTATGCAACAATCAAGTTGAGAATCGATATACGCAGCATTAGCATTCAGACTTTTGCAAGTGTAATGTTATTTGTAGTTTCAGCAAGGAAGTCATTACTTGTTATGAAGGATAATCGTTTCCTTTTTTGTCATTGATGAATGCTAGCATCGCTGTTATTTGGTGCAATGGTATATAAATTAGGGCGATGCTGGCGCCTCTTGATTTTAAAAAATGGGCGTATAATGCCAGATTGTTTTTTAAAGGTTTGGGCTAAAAACTACAGTCAAGTTTGAACTAAGTTTAGGGATGGCAGCAGCCCCAAAAAGTTCATCCGGAGTCAGTTAAAATTAGCTTATCTTAATCGTTACAAAGTTAATAAGCGCTAAAAATTTCTGTTGGACAATGCATAGAAGATGACATGTTGCTGAAGCAAGTTTAGACAAGTCTTTTCATGGCTATCGCAGACAAAATTTTATGTAATGGTAAAAATCATGTTTTTCCGAATAACTCAAAAAATATATGAAGATAAAACAAAATATTCTCGTATGACAGATAGAAACATGGCTATTCCGCTTAATTTTAGTGCAAAATCAGCTTTCTCGATCAAGGCATTCTTGTTTTATAAAAATTTTCTTAAAACTTGACCCCGAATGAACTTCCGGGGGTCTGCAGCCACCCCTAAACTTAACTCAAATTTTTAAATAAATTTGACAAAAATATAGTTAGCCCAAACTTCACCTCCAACAAAAAAGCTCCGGCTAAATTGGAGGTCTAGGCGCCTGCATCACCCTACAGTGTGAATTGCATTGGGTGGTACCAGTAGAAGAGCCATCACGTTGTGTTAAGCGCTTTTGCGAATGGTGCTGTTTCACCATGTGAAGGTAACCTTAACATGAATAAAAATGACCTGCTGTATTTGTGATAAGTATCGATTTTGATAGATGAAATACAATACAATGAACAGAAGATTTTATTGCAATTAACAGCACTCAACACTCAACGATTGATCAATCATGCATAACAAACCAATTGAATTATTGAAGAGATTACTATGGTAATCAAGCTTCCTTTACCCAGTAAGGTTTTTAGTGTGAAGAACTGGAGATGCTGCGATTTTCCATTGAATTGGTTATTTTCAACGTTATGTAATACCATGTGTAATGGTTGAAATTATACTGGTGTCGTTGTTTTATCTGCATTTGATTAAGCGTGATCACTAGCACCAAATTTTTGCTTCAAGTTGTCCACGTTAAGGTTGCATTTACACCGAGATGATTTAAAGCATGATAAAAAAAAGTTTGACAAAATGTATCTCCTGGCTGGATTCCCTCGGCAGAATAATATTTTAAGGAAAGGGAGCCGGCCTAAAACATTTTTTTCTGTCAAACTTCTTTCTATCGTTATGGTTAAGAACAACTTTGTGTGAATGCAACTTTAACGTGATGAACTTCAAGCAAAAACTTGGTGTTAGTGATCACCCTGATTCGAATGCAGATAAAATAACGACGCCAGTTATTTAAACATTTAATTCGCGCAATTAAACATGTTAAAGAAAAGACGTGTTTAAAAAAAAGCACTCTAAACGTGTTTAATAGGCATTGTCCGGTTTAAACATGAAAAATTTAAACGCATAAACTCGCTATTTAAACATGTTCAGAAAAATACATGTGGAGAAAAAGGCACACTAAACGTGTTTAAATTTGGTGTTTAATTTGTTTAGAGTGTACTTGCTCAACAAACAATACCGGTTGTTTCACACAAACAAACAAAAAGTAAAAATTGTAAATTTTTTACTAATTTTGGAAGGTTTGTAGTTTTTTGTTTGTTTGTTCACTCTTTTTTATTCCTATTTTCATCCTTACAGAAGACGACGTGATTACTGCCAGGCGGGCTAGACGTATGGAATCCAAAACATGTCGTTTTTGACAAAAAAAGCGTTCAAGCATTTCTAAAATCACTAATTTTTAAAATTTGGCAAAAATTCGAAAATTCTTAGTCACGTGATCTAATTTGCATATAGTGCTTCAAGATGAACGTTTTCAAACAAAAATGATAAACAAAATGACGTTCATATCAACGGTATTGGCTAAACTTTCTTTTTTTGTGTGTTTCAATTGAAAATTTTGACCAATTTTAGTCACTTTGCCAAAAATGCCATAATTTTGTAAAAAAAAATTTTTGAAATTTTTTTTTGCGTATGATAAGTAAATATTTTTTGCTTCTATTACTGATGTTACCGTATTTTTTACGCCAAACGCAAAGTCACTACAGTTGGTCAAATTTGAAAAAGTCAATTTTTCGCATCCAGTTGTACGCCATTTTGAATTTATATTTGGATCACGTAACCTAATTTGCATATTTTTTATTGATTAAATTCAGAGCTGGGCACCCGCTACTTGAAAAGTAGCGCCGCTGCCGCGCAAAACAGCGGCCGCTGCCGCTACTTTAAAAAAATAAGTAGTACAAAGAACGATGGCATTCAAATACGGTATCTAATGGTGAAATTTCAACTTTATTTACGAAAGTTAATTATTCAAGCCTTTTAGGTGTTGGTTCAGGTTACAATCGGCATTAGCAGGCTTAAATGGTAGACAAGTAAGCAAATCACCATTCAATTAGGTGTTGGCATGCTCCTTTCAAAAAAAAACAAGCATTTCAAAATGCTGATTGATTAAACCAGCGCTTTAGAAATTACTTAGGAAGTTACCCTTGGAAGTTACACTAGAAAGTTTAATTCCTTATCGCATTTTCTACACAAACAAAAGACAATAAAAATAAAAAATATCGACTGAAATAAGTGAAGGTTTTGCCATTACAGCACAATGACATACATTATTCAGCTTCCATACAATTCTGTCCCGGCTCTTATATAGCTCTGAAGTAGTCGATCTGTTTATCATACTCTCGGCCCTCAACCACTAAAATAATTCTTCGCGTGGAGATCCGAAAGGAAAATTTATCAATCGACCGAGTTCCAAAACATTTCTTGGAGTTTTGTAGAAATGGTAGGTGATTCACGCCCCTGCGATGATTTTGTCCAACTTTGACACAAAAGTAGATCGAGCGTTTAAGATATTGGTGTTTACGAAGTCGAAGGAGATACTTAGTGATGACGTTCATGTTAAGCAAATGATGCTCAATGCGATTCATGTTGCACTTAGTATTTTTTCTACGTGTATAACTCCACAACTAAGTTGTCTTTGAAGCTTATTTATTACCTGGTTCTATTTGTTCGTTCAATTCTCAGCGCACTATAAATTCAATTCTTAGTTTTACTGTTAACTGTCGTAGCAAAATTTATTTTACTACGCATTGACGTAACTACTCAGGCCCGGCGCCACGGGGCATAGGCGTAGCCAGAGGGGGGGCCCAGGGGGCCCGGGTTCCCTCCAATTGAAATGCTACCTATGATAAAAATGTGACAAAAAAAACTATGGTTTCGTCAGTTTTAGTTTCTTTTTGCATTTTTTGCCTACAACAGTAATTAACAATAATATTGACGACCAGGGGGCCCGGGCCCTCTAAATTCAATTTTTGCCAATCAATTAAAATGTATACCCCGGCTGAAATTAAGGGTTTTTATCATAAAAGTTGCTACCTCGGGATCTCATCTAACCTTTTTAAAAACGTAATGCAATAACTGGGCGGGATTTACCATATGGCCCAGTGCCAGGAGCCCCGCGCTCAGATGGTAACACTTTATTTTTGGTCTACGTTTATGTTTGGCAGGAAGATGTTGCGAAAATCTTTAAAGTGCCCGGGGCACGGCGCAATGTAAATCCGGCCCGGGCAATAACCTGGTGACGGTTTTCAGTAACAATTCACCTCCATCCACCTCGCTAGTTTTTACGCTAAAAAATGCGTTTGAAAAAAAAACATTATCTATGAGAAATGCTCATTGAACAAATTATTGAATTTAAATTGAGGGGCCTGGGGCCTCTTAACCTACAACTGGTTATTTTCATGTCAAAACAAAAATCTCTAAGGAAAATCTTCGAGTGGATTATTTACTACTAAAATATTTATAAAAATTTAACCCCTAACTGCAAAATTAGAGACGTATTTTCGACCAAATTCCTCTTTAGATATTTTCATTTGTAACTTTTGGTTTAAGCCCTCTCCCTTTAGAAAACTCTCGGTTAAGTGCCAAACCAGGCCACGGCTTCTGATCTTTCATTCTACGATATCTTTGTCCCACAAAAATTCCTCTTTCGAAAATTTCTGATGACTTCATTGCATGTGATTTTTGGTTTGCCCCCCCCCCCCAATCAAAAATCCTGGCTACGCCTTTGCACGGGTGATGGCATTTCAAGCCGTGTCCCCCCAAATTACTGCTTCAGCTCCGCAAGCGAGAGTAAACTTTTGTAATAGCACAACTAGCAAACTTTTGCCCAAAAGCAGGTAACCACAAACGCTTTTTTCTATGAAACAGCAAGACAGATCAAGTGAACGTAATCAAGTAGCCTTCGACTTTGCGATGAAAACCTTTTTTATTTTTATAGTGTTCACCTCCAAATTTGAGTGCAAAATCCATATCAAAGAAGGATAACACAGGATTTGGAGCAAAATATTCACCAGATCGCTGCCGCATTCCGAATTCGTCAGGTCTCGGCTGCGTAAACGTCCCCCCGCCCAAGCTTTTGTGCCCCCCTCCCCCAAACACACTACCTTGGCTCCGTGCCAGATACTGTACTGTTCTATTCGCAGTGCACGATCTATACTGTGGTCTGTGACCAGAGAGCCAACAAATCATTTTCATTTGTTGTACTAAATGCTAGCATTTTGAGGAAATATCGCGGAAAACGGTCTTTGCGATCTGCATGTTTATAGCAATTTATCGAACTCTACTTATTGCATTTTCGTTAAAGAGATACTGCTCGAAATCGAATTGAAATCGGTTTTATTGAAATCGGTTTTATCAGTTGAAATTGACCCGCTACTAGACCACATTATTTGTTCACCTTCGATTGAGAAAAAATCGGACCATGTGCGATAAAACTCGCCTATACATACAGTATAAAAGCAACGACAAAACGTCACCAAGGTCTTGTATGTTCTACTAAACTGAAATAACGAGGTAACAAGAGCAGAGTGAAAACAAGCGGAGAGTAATGACTTCAAACGGTAACGTGTGAAAATGTGAATTGAAAAAGTCTTGGAAGGAATTTATTAGCAGTAGCGGCAGCTGCAGAAAATTTGCTTAAAAAACAGCGCTGAAGCGCTGCCGCTTTTTCGGCTAAAAAGACAGCGGCGCTGCCGCTTGTCGCTGGTGACGAAGAAAAGCAGCGGCGCTGCCGTTACCGCTACCGAAAAAGTAGCGGCGCTAGTAGCGCCCGCTGGTGAACAGCGCCGCTGTGCCCATCACTGATTAAATTTAAGAGTACATAGTACCCTTTCAGAAAATATATGGTTTAATGGGGTAAACAACAACTATTACAGAAGTATTTAAGAAAATTTGAGAAAGACCAAAATGAGCTCCAGAAAGTCAGTAGCGTAAAGGTTAAAAGGGTATTCAACCCGAATTTTTAAAAACTGAGAAAAAATTTTAAAAAATATGTTTACCAACATGAACCCATTGCGATTCTTGCAACTCATCCGGTTGAAAAAGTCTAAGGGAAAAAATTTCATGTTTTTCGCTTAGAATTCAAATTTCGGCCATCTTGTTTCAAGTACATTGCGCAATAAATTAGTTTATAACTTCTATTTCCGAGTGTTGCTAAGTACCGGGCTTTTTGGAACTACGTGAATGCTGAAGGCAGGGGTGCCGGTCTTTGTTGAGCATTGGGGGGGATAATTTGCAATTTTACCCCAATTTTGCCCTATTTTCAACATTGGGGGGGATGAACCTCGACTACGATTTTGTTCAGGTAAGCAAATTAAGTGAAGATTAAAAAAAAGTCTTCAACAAAAATGGAACACTTTTTTTCCGAATTCAGGTGAAAACCAAAAAAAAAAGAAAAAAAAAAGGTCTTCACCAAAAATGGAACACTTTTTTTCCCCAAATTCAAGTGGACACCTACGCTCAATGCACACAAGAGTCAAATTATTGGGAGGATGCAGATGTAGACCACACTCAAACTATTGGGGGGATACAGTCAAATTATTGGGGGAGATATATCCCCCCCCCGGGGTTTCGGCACCCCTGGCTGAATTTATAGGTAAATAAATTAGTGGAACAACTACTGTTTGAATACAGAAAGATTAGATGCTTTCCTAGTCTGCTTTGTCCGCCAAGTGCTAGCTAAGTATTCGGAATAAGATAAGGTTTTGGTACTTCAGGCGTAGTAGCCTATAGCTTATTGCAGATTGTGACTATTGTTTACTATAGATAGCCTATCCGAAAAAATTATTGCTTTTTGAAGGCTAAAGCATCGTAGCTGACAAGATATTAGAATAAGATTCCAGTTTTTAGTGAGTCAGTAAGTTTTATGCGATTATTGCGCAATTGGTTTTGGCCTAAGATGAGATACGGCCTGTTAGTTTTTCACGTAATTATAAAATTGCAAACTTCAGTGCAAAGCGTTTTAGTTAGCATTTTTCGTATAGGTTTGTTACAGTTATCAGCTGGTACCTACGAAGCCACTTCCTCCACAGCTGCTAATGTAGTTAGTCATTTGGAACGATTTCGACCTACGTCCTTTCAGTTTGGTAATGTTCGGAAAGCGTTTCTCCTTATAGTCTAATGGGAAAAATAATTGCGAATATCTTACGATTTCTTGGCCGAAGAGAATCAAAATTGGTGCGAAAAAATTCTAAAAAATTGCCAAAGTTGTTTCACTATGGTTTCGCAGAAAATTTTTTTAAACAAAAACGTCCTGAATGCCCTTTTAAAGATCCTTATTTGTTTCCACCTCAAACACCTGGTAATTCCGGTTTTCTAAGGCTGTCCCGTTTTTCTGATTCAAAGTATGGCAAACCTACGATAAGGGTCTGGGCCTAGAGCTTTGTACCCTGCCTCAGGGCTCAGAATGTTTTTTTCTTTTTTTACAAAAATAAGCATTTTAACGCCATTCGGATCAACTATTTGCATGTTTTTTGAGCCATTCGAAAAAAAAACTAAATCGCTAAGGTTTGAAAGTCCTCTGAAGAATTTAGTTGCCCACCCTTCCCCTCACCTCTTACTTACAGGCCAAGTTCAAAACACGTTTAAATGCTAGCAGTTTTGAGTAATTTTTCAAAGTGACTTGGCTTAGGAGGCGGTTGAAGCCCCTATTGCTCCCCAGTTGCGTAACTGATGACTGGTCTGGCACGAGATTTGTAAGTAACCAGCTGAGATTTTTTGGCCTTTTGTACAACTAATATTGATCCGTGCAGCATGATCCATGACGAAAGACAAATTGTAGCGAAGCAAGTAGAAATTTGTGCAACTCTATATTTCCAACAAAGTTAAAAGCAAATTAAAAAAAAAGGATTAAAAATTCACGAGCAACCATGCAGCCTCAGCTCAAAATTCCGTGGTTCTTATAAGTTATACAAAACTAAGACCGGCCACAATTTCAAGGTCAAATGAACAAATCATTTTGTTCATAACCGCTTTCAAATTTAATATTTTCAAATGAAAGAAATTATTTTGATTTATGTTTTTTATTACTTGGTTCTTGAGAATTTTCGTTGAAATGATCGCGTGAGGGTGAAACAAATAGTTTAAAAAGAATATGAATATGCTATCGAACTAAATATTGCTGTTAATAAATACTTTTGCGGTGGCATTGATGTGATGAGTGCAAGTGATATTTACCGGTATAAAACTTTGTTACAACTTAGAACTTATAAACCAAAAAATCGAAAGTAAATGAACTACCCCACAATAGGCTATATGATTTACATCACCGCGTATCTGTCCACAACTGTCCTGATAAACTACCGTATTTATTAAAATTGCGGTTTTGGCATACAGCTGTTGTTACCACAAATATCACAACTAAAAAAGGCTTTCAAAGGCTCGGCCCCCAGAACCTCGTATATGATGTGTTTGAATTACTCTAGTTTGCTGTGCAAGCGCCTTTTGAAGTAGCCACATGCCCATTGTGTTATCTACCGCACAAGTTTCAACCGTCTTGGAATTAGCTATTTACAAGTTAAATGTTCAATTTATTTATGTGAAGTGTATACCAACACTTTTTTTTTTTATATAAGAAAAATACATTTTACAAGAACACGAAGCTCATTTTTACTCAAAATTGAAGGGCAAGTCAGTTAAAATGCTAGGCTCAACATAAAAAGAATAATTAAGAACATGTGCTAGTCAGGCGCAACCAGGATTTTGCACAGGGGGGAGAGCTTGAACAAAAATTTTATTGTTTGAAAAATGTCTTAATTGGCCAGTGTACCGAGCGAACTTGTGCAACTCAAATCTTTCAGAGGCGGAGGTCCGTAGGCAGAGGGGGCGATTTTTTTAGAAAAATCATCATTAGAGGCGGTGAATCATCTAGCCAATTCCGGTAGTTTACAACAATTAAAATTGAACTATAATTTTTGATATTTTTTGTTTTAATTTTGGGGCTGCGGTTGCAAAGATATTCAACAAATACAAAAAGATATCCCCGAAAAAAGTTTTTGGAAACTGTGAGTTTTGTTCTTCCCGCCAAAACCACAGTAGGCCTAATACATCAGACAACTGTGGTTTTGGTGGGAAGAACAAAACTCAAGAGTTTCCAAAAACTATTTTCAGGGGATATCTTTTTGAATTTGTTGAATATCTTTGCAACTGCAGCCTCAAAATTAACACAAAAAATATCAAAAATTATATATAGTTCAATTTTAGCTTTTATAAACCACCGGAATTGGCTGGATGATTCACCGCCTTTAAACACCATTCGGATCATATTTTGCATGTTTGTTTTGGCCGTTTGAAAAAAAATGCAATAATTTGATAGCACTTGAACAAAGAAGATGCCCAGCCCCTTCATTTTATCCTTTAATTACAGGCCAAGTCCAAAACACGTTTGCAGTTTTAGATAATTATTTAAAGTGACGTGATTAAGGAGGAAACTGAAGCTTTCATAGCCCTCCCCCTTTTTTCGCCACTGGGCTAGCACAACGCACATTATTTGTAAGTAATCATCAAAGCTTTCTTGACCTTTTTATTTTGCCATTAGTGATTTATTTAACATTAACCATGACGTACGACAAACAACAAATTTTAGAGAAGCAATAATAAATTTGTGTCACTCTGTTCTCCAATAAAGTCCTTCCACTGCAACTGTGGAGGCTCTGCTCCCAGGTCCCTGTCTGTGATGCCTTTAAGGTGCACTAGTTTGCTCAGCACAGCGCCCTTTGAGGCATTTTTCAAAGTAAAAAACTTTAAGTTGTAATTCAAGCCCCCCTCCTTAGCAAAGTTCTGATGACGTGCCCGGACAGACGTGATGTAAATTATAGGATGGTAAGGATGGTTTACTATTTTTAGACCTTTTTAAAGAATTTATTTCTTAGAGTTGACCCTTAGGCTAGTCTACCAGTTGGCAGTATTTGGTTTACACCCTGTCATCTAGAAAAACTCCAATAAAAGATTGATTTCATTATTGGCAAGCTTTAATTGTTATTTTTTTTGAAATAAGTACCAAACTTTGGGGAGTTTTTGCTGGTAAGATTATTTCATTTGTGAAGAAATATTTTCTATCCTACAACAAAAAAAAAATAACATTGCATCCAAAGTTTATTTCTTACTGGTAGGCTTTTATTTTGAAAAGAGTATATTTTCTGCCTTACACCAAAAAAATAACACTGCATCCAGTCTAATTATTATTAATGCAGTACTCGAACAAACAATGGCCGTGCTGATTATTAAAAGCATTTACACTTAAATGTAACGTAGCATTTTGACAGCTTTTATTATTGCTTTCTCAGCGCAACATGTTTCAAATGGTGACGTAACAGAACAAAAATTTCTTCATAAATGGCTGTGAATTTTAAAAGAAAAAAAGCATTTTGAATGCTGTTTTATAGCTTTCTCTTTGCACAACATGTTTCAAATGCTGACGTCACAAAACAAAAACTTGGTTATAAATGGCTGCGAAATTTAAAAGAAAAAAGGCGTACTGTACTGGAGGATAAATTTTCGTGTTTTAGACGTTACCATGCAATATGCATGGAGTAGGCTTTGAGCTGAAGAAATAAGTTGACTATAATCGAAGACATATCGATGTTAATTCGATCAGTCGCAAAGTTTTTTTGAGGTATAATTACAAGAATTAAGTGGTATAAGGGTATTGATTGTGAATTAGGCTCAGTATCATGAAATGACTACGTTTTTTGGTAAAGTGTGGTTGAAAACTTGTTCTTTAAAATGGTGTATGAAATTTTGCGTTTGGAAAAGGCCTGCGCATTTAGGAAAAAAATCCTTAGCTGCGCAATTGGGAAATAAGTACCGTATTTAATCGAGTATAAGTCGCACCCTCAGATTTGACATGAAAAACAGGACAAAATTTTTTAAACATTATTCATTCATTGCAGTTACATTACAAAAAATTAAAAAACATGAAAGTCATCACTGCTGTAACTGTCCTCAAATAGTCCCAGTTTACCTCTGGAGCACCCCTATGAGGGTGGCAAGTGATGCAATGTAATGTGACTCATGGATAGGCGATAAGTAATGCGATCGTATCAAAGGCGATAGCGTAGAAAGCAATAGCACGAAAATATCTCAAAAAAATTTTGTATCGCATGCAATGCACTTCATATATCAGTAGCGTAGCCAGGGGGGGGGCTTGAGCTCCCCCATTGGCCTGAAAAGTATGCAAAACCACACTTTTTGGTGCATTTGAAGCCCAGTTTTGCTCCAAAAATGAAAACAGCCCCCCCAAAGGGATTTGGGAGCCGAAGTTGTGAAGGAGTTGCCGTGCTGCGGACAGAAGAATTCTTGAAATTTGAGAATTTCGGTGAAGAAGTGCCGAAAAATACGTCTCAATTTCGGTGAAGACCTTTTTCTTTTTTTTTTTTTTTTTTTTGGAGATCACCCGTTTTTTGGCGGAAAAAACCTTTGAATTTGAGATTTTGCCCAAAAAATCCGTCTCAATTTTGCTTACAGTTTTCTCAACCTTCCAAAAACGCCCCCCCACTTTAACGAAATCCCGGCTACGCGCCTGTCATATATTCGTATACTAGTCCACCTGACTTTTTGGGCAATATTTTGGTACAAAAAAATGCGACTTATACTCGAATAAATACGATATATTGCTGACAGAAACATTGTGTAACAAATGTGTATTTGATGTATCCATGGATATTGAATAATGCATATCTTTAATATATTGTTAATATTAATAACACTAACAATGCTGTACTGCTATTTTATCTTCTACACTTGGATACCATGTGCTATTCGGCCTTGCTGTGGTACCACTGTGCTGGATCGGCGTGTGTGTGATGCTATTATTATTATATATTAAAAACTTCTAAGCAGAACAGAACTTGACACTAAAACAAAAAGAGACAGACAGCCATTTAGTGAAAAAAGTCGCCCTTGTTTCAAAAAAACTACTAAGCTAAGTGCACTTTTGCAAAAAAAAATCAAGCAAATCCACTGCTTGAAGATGAAAGTCACAACAAAACCACATTCAAACATCGAGATTTTTTACTGCAACCATATTCATGAATTTGAAAAGAGCTTTTAATAGCGTCAGAGCTATCATTTCCAATTTTTATTTAAATTTTTGTGTTAACTTTAAAGTATTAATGGTGATTTTTGCAGCATCATTCATCATAATAACAACCCATTAGCTATTTCAATTTTTTGCATTGTTTTATTTTCACTTTCAGATAGACCCAACCAGTAGATTAATATTGCTGGTATAACTTGGTGCATTTAACTGTTATTGACTAGTAGATACGCCAGTTTGGTTGAGGTTTGCATTACATTACTTTAACTTTTGGCTAGAACAAGTGTAGTGTGCACTAGTGCAGTATCAATTTCAAACTAATTCATGCATTGGGTGGATATCTTGCTATTTTGCACATTTGCGTTTTGGCTTAGCTATTGCCATGCTTCATTTAATTATGAAGTACCTACCTTGCAACTTTTTGATGTAACAAGCCTCTCTAATTTGTCCGAGGAAAGATGTTTATATGATTGTGCAGATCAGGTATTATAATTTATATTATGGGTAATACTAATGTGTAAAGATTTATGTATAATAATATAAACATAATCAGCAAAGATTTATCCATTAATTGGTAAATTGACGAAGATGTATGTTTTGAAAATTTTTATCACTGATGATATTAGTCATTTTTGCCGTACTAATCTTAATGAAGAGCCCTGAAATTCGGCGAAACCGCTGTCTAAGCCATGCGATTAGAAATTATTTTGTACTAGTATATCTCTTGTAATACTGCTGATTACTTAATATTTTCCATTGAAAAGTTTTAAACTTTTTTTTCTGTTATGATCTGGTCAATTTGTGATTCTTTGCCTTTTCACACTTGTGTTCATGCTTGTAGTCCTAGGCATACTGATGACTGGTGAGGAATAAAAGACTAAAGTCGATTCTGAAACAGTACAGTCTAAGGCTATTAATCATACGTTTGATTGTGCCTCCAAGACTGTGGATAGTGTCTATAGCTTATCATTAATTTCTCAGTACATTGTTCTTAATAATTTAACTTGTTTTTGCTGAAGTCGGTTTTCATTACCAACTCAGTATAACATTAATCTGATTTTTTTTTCAGTGAATGAAAATGTTTATTGCGTGTATTTTAGATTATTAGAAACTTTGCCATTCACTACTGTTTTGTTTCTGAAAAAATTGATCTTTTTTTTTGGTGTAACACAATCTTTGAACATAGGATAAAAAACTAAATCAACTTAAAACTGGAGTTGGATGCGCTAACAAAGTCAGTATTGGTACTTTGCTGCATTTTTTTTTACATAGTCTGGTATATATTGTTAGTATTGACAGCCGTAGCTTGTTTCTTATAATGCCAAGTTATAAGATTGGTTATTTCATGCTAGTAGTAAAACTAAAAAGTATCACAAAAAGATCTTTTTGGTGAGGTTGTGTGTATTATATTTACTTGGTTAAATTAGAACCATTTTGGCAAGGCTATCGGACTGGTATGTTGTTTAATGTTTTTGTATCTAAGTTACATTTTTTTGTATTTTTAGGAACCATTCCAAGATTGCATGTCCAATTGCTGGCCATCTTGGATTTTTCAAATTGGTCAGTTCATATGTTTTGTTCTATTGCTTTTAACCATAAATAGCAGAATTATGTTGAACAAGGCTACTTGTTGCTGGTAAACAATTTTGATGTAAAGTTACGTGTCGTGTCCTTAGGAAGACGCTTACACTTATTTCTCATTGGGGCCAAGCAGTCTACCTGTTGTAGAGGCCAGATCGTGACTTTTAGGTGCTGCTAGTTATGTGCCAGGATTTTTATGCCCCAAGCTTTTCGGTGCCAGAGATAAAAATTTTCTTCTCACTTTTTTTTTCAAAAAAAACGTAGTTTTTTTCACATATAGTACTTTTCCAAAAAAAATTTTTTTGTTTCAAATAACAGTTTTTTTTAACAAAAAAACAATTGTTTTGATGTATTTTTTTCAAAAACGTATTTTTCCTCTAAATAAAAGTATTTTTCAAAAAAAAAAAAAAAAAAGGGGGGGGTTTTCAAACAAAAAAGTATTAGAAAAGCCTGTTAGTGGTACAGAATTTCAAAATAGCTTTCAATAGCGTCGGAGCTATCTTTTCCACTCTTTGACATATGGGTAGCCTTGAAAAAGGCTGTTTTAGATTGAACGTTTTCGTCCAGCTCTCTTCATGAATCTACGCTGGAATGAAGAAAAACTAAAATGCAGTGATTGAATACATTGAAATATAAAGATTGAATACATTGAAATGACAATGGGTTGCTATTATGACGTAAAATGCTACAAAAATCACCTAAAATTGTATTAAGGATTATTAGAAATATGTTGATTATTATTAGAAATATTTGATTATTAAAAATATTATTAGAAATATTTGATATGTTTTGCTTTTAATGAAAATGTTAAATCCAACAAAGTTGCTGCTTATTGCTTTGATATGGTTCTGCAAATCAACCTCTTTGTCTAAATTAATTGTATTCAGTGGCAGTGTTATTCTATTTGAATAAGATTGATAATGACTTTAGTTTAAGTCGAAACGTCTCGAAATAGAATGATTCATTTTATCCTGGCTCTGGTTTTTTTGTCTAAGCTCTTCACATCGTCCCGTTATTCTGCTCCTAATTGTATTAAGTTAATGCAAAAGTATAGAAAATATAGAAAATTTCTTGTCGTTCTCTGATTGGTCAAAATTGGTCATTCTGGCAATTTGATTGGTGGAAAAATATTGTTTCGGTTTCGTCGGAAAAGTGAGAAAAAAAAATTAATGTGAAATTTGGAGTGAATAAACGAACTCCTTTTGACGGCAGAGAATAGGCTGTAAGGAATTGATGTAGGTTGCTTCCAGAACTGATAAATGGAATGAAGATCTTGCTGTAGCCAAAATGGAAAATTGGGCATCGTTGAAATGTTTGGCACATTCTTTATTCTCTAATAAATGCTGTCCGATTGCAGAATCACAGTAGACACTAGGGGTGCTAGTGATTTTGCATTCTCGATTAGGCAGTTTTTTCGTTGGTCTTTTGTCACTTCTTATGCATCTCGGGATGTGTTGATTAATTCTGTCTTGCAATCTTTGGGAAGTTCGACCCACGTACCGACAGTCACAGCGGCACACGTATTGATATACGACCATACTTTGTTGAAAGGAGGGTAGAACATCTTTATGGATTGCAGGCAAAATTTTTATCGTTGTAAAAATAATGCGAGGTTCAACAGCTTGGTAACATCAGTTGATAGCAATTTTGGTTTGCTTTTCAAAGTTCAAAGAAATTTTGCCAATCCAAGGGAGCTTCAAGTAAACTGGACACTTTTGCGGTCCTTCTTCTGGTTTACGGTTAAAAAGCGCAATTTTCTTAGATATGTTGATTTGAATAATGCTTTCTGGGTATCCATTATTCCGTAGAATTGAGCTGATGTTTTCTAGTTCGTGCTGCAGTTTACTTTTTAAACACATCATCAATGCTCGATGCACAAGTGTTTCAATCAAGTTGGTTTTACGTTTTGTAGGCCAAAACGAATCCCAACGACAGTACTGTCAAGTAAAAGTGGGTTTTCTGAAAACAGAAGTTAAAAATCCCTCATTGCTTTTCTCCACCAAAACATCTAAAAACGGGAGCTGATCATTCTCCTCTTTTTCAAATGTGAACTTTAATGACGAATGCATTGAATTCAGAGCGTCAAGAAAAGAAGTGCATTCATCCTCCGATCCAAAAATGGCAAAAGTGTCATACACATATCGGTGATAAAGGAATGGCTTGGTTGTGGACTCAAACAACTTACTCACATGGTATCCAACGAATATATTGGCTAAAGCAACACTTAGTGGACTACCCATCGCCACGCCATCAATTTGCTTGTACATGTTGTTGTTGAAGCTGAATTCCACCAATTCAGTGGCAGTGTTCATTAATTCCACGAAGATTTCCTTGGGGTAGTCTGGAGGTATGAGCTCACCACCATACAATGATTCCTCACAAATTTGAATTGTTTCCGCTAAAGGAACATTAGTAAACAAACTACGAATGTCGAATGAGCAGAGAAACGTTTCTTTTGGATGCATTTGAAGATCTTGCATCTCTTTAGCAAAAGTGAATGAGTCTTTTATGCAATTGTTTGAGTAAAGCTGTAAAACCGGATCAATAACAGCTGCCAAATATTTTGCCAAAGCGTGTTGCGATGAGCCAACCATAGATAAAATTGGTCGAAGAGGGACATCTTTTTGTGCACTTTTGGCAAGCCATAAAGTCTGGGCCTGAGTGAACCAGTTGGGCGAATTTCCTTGTAAACAGATTCGTGCATTACCCCACCGTTTGAGAGTTGCAGCAAACGCCTCTGAATTTTCGCTTCAAGCTTTGCATTGGTATCGGCGGGACCAATCTGTTGAAATTTGCTTGCATCATTTAAAATTAAATTCATTTTGGTAATGTAGTCAGATTTATTCAGAATGACCACGCCTGAGCCCTTATCTGGTTTGGTGATTACGATTTTATCATTGCTTCTTAGTGATTTAATAGCGTCAAAGCATTCCCGATGCATAGTGAAATCTGATAAATCTATCTGAGTTCCGCAGAAAGCATGCGCTAAATAATTTAATTTTGCCTTTAAAGCACTTAAGCATTCTTTCGACTTACTCGAGTGATGGAAAAGCTGCCCCATTAGCACTACAAATTCAGCAAAGATCTTCTCTCTTTTCACATTAGTAGGTGGTAAGCAAAAATCCAATCCATGTGATAAAACAAACTTTTCTGTGTCCGACAAAACATACGTAGATAAATTGCAAATATTATTTCCAGAAAATTCGTTCCAGAAAATTCTCTGCCGTCAAAAGGAGTTCGTTTATTCACTCCAAATTTCACATTAATTTTTTTTCTCACTTTTCCGACGAAACCGAAACAATATTTTTCCACCAATCAAATTGCCAGAATGACCAATTTTGACCAATCAGAGAACGACAAGAAATTTTCTATATTTTCTATACTTTTGCATTAATTTAATACAATTTTAGGTGATTTTTGTAGCATTTTACGTCATAATAGCAACCCATTGTCATTTCAATGTAGTCAACCTCTATATATATCACTGCATTTTAGTTTTTCTTCATTCCAGCGTAGATTCATAAAGAGAGCTGGACGAAAACGTTCAATCTAAAACAGCCTTTTTCAAGGCTACCCATATGTCAAAGAGTGGAAAAGATAGCTCCGACGCTATTGAAAGCTATTTTAAAAAAGTATTACTTCGATTAAAATGTTTAATATTTTTGGAGCTTTTTGTCTGACACTTATCAAGAGGAATCGTGAGAATGGAGAGCGCAGGAAAATGAGTGGCTATAGGAAAAAGCTGAGCTGTGATTGGCTGGAAAAGTATCGGTGAGAGAACGTCATTTGTGCACAACCTTCAAGTTGAGAACGCGTTTTTTTTTTGTCAGCAGAGGGCGAGGTTAGAAGTTTTGATAAAAGTGACATTATTGAAAAAAACGTAATTAAAAATCAATTTTTTGTAAAACTTTTTTTGCTCTCCTTCCATCTATCTGCTTCTGAAGTCACTTCTATCAAAACTTCTAACCCCGCCCTCTGCTGACAAAAAGAATTCGTTCTCAACTTTTCCAGCCAATTGTACAAATGAAGTTTTCTCATCAATCCTTTTCCAGGCAATTACTTTTCGACTTTTTCCTGTAGCCGCTCCTTTTCCCGCGCTCTAGTCTGACGATTCCTCTTGACAAGTGTCAGACAAAAAGCTTTGAAAATATTAACATTTTAATCGCAGTGATACTTTTCTGTTTGAAAAACGTTTTTTTTTTGCAAAAAGCTTTTATTTGAAAGAAAAATACGTTTTTGAAAAAAAATTAAAAATTTGTTTTTTTTTTGAAAAAACTGCTATTTGAAACAAAAAAAATTTTTTGAAAAAAAAATTGCTAAAAGTCTCAGCGCCTAAAATTCCCGGCTTATAATCGGTGGCGCATAAACGTCCGTGCCTAAAAGTCGTAGACTGTGTGGTGGCTCGGCCTGATAAAAGACTTGCAAACAGAACCCAAAGAAGTGCTCTGTGTTGGTGTGGTTAGTCAGACGCAGAGTGCCTGCTTCATATGAACAAACAAATGTAAAAGTTACAGTGATTTTTTTGTGTCCACTCTGCAGCAAAGTATATTTAGTCATCTCCTTCCTTCATTATTTAAATTAGTTGGAATGACAAGTACAGTCAAAGAGATGTCTGTGTCATGGTTGAGAATTGTGCCAATGTACACTCAATCATCTACTATTTACAGATGAAGTGGTTCTG
Source organism: Trididemnum nubilum (assembly GCA_963965965.1). Lineage (NCBI taxonomy): Eukaryota > Metazoa > Chordata > Ascidiacea > Aplousobranchia > Didemnidae > Trididemnum > Trididemnum nubilum. Next base: position 26,692,387 of record OZ014482.1, on the reverse strand, counting down.
TTCTCTTTCTTTGAATTTGGCCTCGAGTGCTCAAATTATGGCAACTGCATTAGACATTTACTGGCAAATTGCGATCTTAGTTTTGTTTTTTTGTTTATGCTTTTATAATACCCAGAAATAGAAAATTAGGCTTACTACTGCTATATCATCAACGTGAATAATGAAAATCAATGTGCTGAAAAAATGAAGTTTTGAACTTTAGTTAATGCTGAAACTTGGTCGTTTTTTTTTTGTTGTAAGTGAAAGGAGTGGCACTAAAACAGGGTAAGTTTGTAATTTATCGTAAGGTTACTTGCAACTACTTCTTTTCACAAGTGTAAGATTGGTAGAGAACAAGATGAAGCACCAGATATTAGAAGAGAACGGAATGCTACCTTTGCTTTAGATCCTCAGAAAATAAGAATTTCCAAACAATGCAAAAAGTTGTTTTGATAACTAAGATGTGTGGCTATTTAATCTAAAACTGTTGCCCCTCATTTTTCATAAAATGTATGAAAAGGCACTTGATTAAAAGAGAGAATAAAAGTTTAAATTGTTTATTGAAAAGCTGCATCTTATTCATGGACAATCGGAACAATAAAAAAAAAAAACGAAAAAACTTAAATGGGGTCGGAAGGTGATTACATCAATTAATACTTTTTTAAGTACAGATACAGTTATTTCAAATAAAATTTAGGCCTTTGTCATGGAAAATGCCACCATTAGAACAGCCAGCATACAGTTCTATTAATCGCTGGTTCAAAAAAAATTAATTAATAATTATGTTAATAGGAAACTGTGATGATTTTCCATCACATGCAGAGGATCATAGTCCAGTTCCTTGTAATCCATCTGATAAGACAATCCAAGTGTATGAGTTTAGAAAAAGATTGTCGGATGGTCGAGTTCGAAGCTTTCTTTACATGACATGGAAACCATGTGTTGCTGGTCTTGAACTTTTAGAAGCATACAAGGTACAGTAGCAGTAACTTTATTCATGTGATTGTATTGTTGATGTTCTGTCCAAATTGAATAACACCATTTTTTGTATAGGACTTATTCCAGTAGGCTTTAGTTCATTTCTGAGACAATTGGTCATAGTTAAATTGGTATCGCGCTTGCTTTTTGGTTGATCAAAGTGGTCCCGTTTATATTAATCTCTTTTTGCTTTTTTTAGGTAAGTTTTTATATTGTAAATATTAATTTGTGAAGTTTGAATCAACGTTTTGTTGCTGGTAGCAGTTTAAAATTTGAAAAAATCAAAAGTTTTTGCTGAGAAAAACTCTTTGATTTAAAAAAAAATTATAGAAAATTGTTGAGAGTCAATCTTCTGAAAGAGTGCTAGATGATATACAAAGTAAAATCAGAGCAAAATATAACTATAAAATCACAGTAAAAGGTTAAAAGCACAAAAGTCTGTTTCGTCCTAAGGACTCGTCAGGTGCTATTGTAATCTGTAAAAGAAATGTTATAAACTAAAACGTCAAATCTCTAAAAGCTAAAACTGCATATTATTGAAAAACCTGTCTAGCTAAAACACTACCATAAACTGCAAGTTGCAGTGTTGAAATACTGCATTAATTAAAACATCGCTTAAAAGATAAAATACTACGCTCGAACGTTTTTCAACTTGTATTTGTTTTTGTGCCTGCATTTCCCCGTAAGCTCTGATCTTTTGTTAAGCGCAGTACGTTTATCAGCTAAAAGAATTGCAAGTTTCTCAGTCAGGCATAAATTGCAGGATCGAGACCCGGGTTGGTAAGCAGTGGCTCGATCAGTTATAGACCATTTGATTATAGGTTCATGGCCAGAATCTTTAGCATTCCAAAATGCTTTTGAGAGTTCTGTCGGATTTCTTTTCTCTCGATATCTGAAGGAGTGGGTGTGATTGTAATAACGGGTCTTGAATTCCGTTTCGCTGCACCCAATGTAATGTTTGGAGGAGCCATCAGATGTGATCGAGGCTTTGTAAATGACAGCCTTTTCGCGGCATTCTCCATTGAGAGGGAAGTTCGCTGAGTTGCGGCCAGTTGCAAGGAGGGATGGTGGTCTGTGGTTCCTGCTTGTTACCGAGAAGGTTTTTTGCTGTGGCTGGATATAATTGTAGCCATATTGGGCATGCAACTGTAGCAGACTTTTAAGGTATTGCGGTTGCATACTTTCCGTAGATGGTGGTGAGGGGGGAAGTGCTTATCGATGAGCTTTAGGAATTCTTTGCCAATGTTGTTCTTGACACTTTCGCTAAAGGGGGGATTAAACCATACTATATTGCGCTTGCGATTTCTTCTTCTTGCGCGGGTATCTGTAGCATGGTCGTCGTAAGCAAGTCCTTCATGATAACCACTTGTCTTTATGGCGATATTGTACGGAGTAGCGGCCTTTTCAAATTCCTCGCGGTTGCAAGAAAGCTCAGATAAGCGCTTGGACAACATGCTGGGCAGTTGTTTTTTAATCATTGGAGAATGATTGGATCCTGCATTGATATAGAGAGGCTGGTCATTGGGTTTACGATAAGGCCAGTACTTTCCAGATTTTAGGTTGAATGTAACATCCAGAAAGTCGGTTTAGATGAGGCCTAATTCCGTTGTGATATGCAGATTGTGGTCCTTGAAGAGCTTCTCAATTTTCTCTCTAATTCGATCAGTTTCGGGACCTGAAGTTGCTTCAAGAATTGCCAAGCCATCATCCCTGTAGAGGCCAATATTCATTTTGTCTCCAATGACAGACGATAGATGATACAGCTGGTAGAGGCCTACTAATTCGCACACTTCAGCGCCATCAAAGGAGCCCATAGCAACATCAAATTGTGGAGTGCTCTTTTTGGACCAGGCACTACCGTTTGAAAACAGGATGGATTGACGGCAGTGAATGATGATGTTCGCAGTGTGTTCATCGACCTCAACATAATTCTGTGGAAATTCAAGCGATTTTGTTAGCAAATCCTCTGTGATAGATGGGTAGAAGTCTACGGTGTCAAACTTCAGGAATTTGCACATATCCTTGCGAGGAATTTTTTTAGCGAAATTCCTCAGCAGTCATTTCATGGTTCCAAAAAATTCCTCGCAAGGATATGTGCAAATTCCTGAAGTTTGACACCGTAGACTTCTACCCATCTATCACAGAGGATATACTAACAAAATCGCTTGAATTTCCACAGAATTATGTTGAGGTCGATGAACACACTGCGAACATCATCATTCACTGCCGTCAATCCATCCTGTTTTCAAACGGTAGTGCCTGGTCCAAAAAGAGCACTCCACAATTTGATGTTGCTATGGGCTCCTTTGATGGCGCTGAAGTGTGCGAATTAGTAGGCCTCTACCAGCTGTATCATCTATCGTCTGTCATTGGAGACAAAATGAATATTGGCCTCTACAGGGATGATGGCTTGGCAATTCTTGAAGCAACTTCAGGGCCCGTATTACGATTTCTTCTCGGTTAGCTTCTCGAATTAAAAAACGTTGAGTCATTCCTCTAAGTCAATTCCAGCTATTATGAAGTTCATTTAGCGATAAAACTCGCTCGAAAAACGTCAAAACTTTCCGAGCGCTTAATTGTGCTCGGTAAGCGTTTCGAGTTGCTAAAAACAAGGCAAAAGAATGGCAGCGCTTTAATTTTGGTCGAGAATGGCAGCATATTTCGCTTTTGGGCAACAACGAAGATTGCAAAGGTTGCAAATTTTGTTTTACGGCGATTGTAAATTTCGTTTTAAGCCGTGCTAAAAATTTGCGAAAGCGGCAAAAAGTAGTCCACAAGCAGTGGAGTAAAAAGTACTCGAAAAGTGTAATCAAGTAAAAGTTTTGTTACTTGAACGAAAAAGTACTTGAATTGAAGAACAAAGCATTGACCAAAAAAGTGCTTGAATAAAAGTAAAAAGCAGTGGTTTTAGAAGTATTTAAGTACAAGTATTCCTGAAAGTAGATAAGCAAAATAAACAAATTATTCAATCGATAAACTGTTGTATGACGACTAGCTTCACATCACAGCCTCATAGTGCTTGGTCTTTTAACCCCTCACTCGCTCAAGAAGTCATGAATTACTACTTGATAGAAGTTTTTGTTATTATATTCAAATCAAAAAGAACAACAACAAAACTTCGAGATTTGAAAATCATGTCGCGCAAAATTTATTTAGAATCATTTCAAAAAATTTTTGCTAACTTACATTAATTGAACAATTGCCGGAAGAAAACACCACCGTTCCGACAAATCTGTGCTTCAAATTTAAAACTACAATACTTTATGCTCTTCTGAAGCAAAATGCTGCTTAAGTAGCGTTACTTTACTCTAAAACTAAGCAAGTGAAAGTAGAAAGTATTCAAAAATATAATTACTTTAACCAATATAATTTACTTTAAAAGTACAGCTACTTTCGGTACTTTACACCGCTGTCCACAAGCATGTCAAATCAATGACGTCGTGGTTTCCGGTTAGCATCTAATGTTGCGAAATTGTTGCCGCCTAGACTTGTCCCGCGAAAAATTCATTAATTAAAATTGTTAGTATTTCCAATTCCCCACTAGAAATTCGAAGCATTCCTTAAAAATCTGACGTATTTTCATGTTTTCCCGCTAGAAGTTACACGTATCCTTGAAAAATGTGACGCAAGCTACGCATTTTTATGTTAAGTGCGCGTGTCTGGAGCGCCACTGCGTTTATACGAGCTCGCTCGAGTATTGTTGCACCGAGACGAAATCATAATAGCATTTTGCTTTTCGAGCGACCTCGTTCGAAAACAGATCACTAATTCAAGTCGAGAAGTCTCGTTATCTCTAAACTTCGTAATACGGGACCAGGTCCCGAAACTGATCGAATTAGAGAGAAAATTGAGAAGCTCTTCAAGGACCACAATCTGCATATCACAACGGAATTAGGCCTCATCTAAACCGACTTTCTGGATGTTACATTCAACCTAAAATCTGGAAAGTACTGGCCTTATCGTAAACCCAATGACCAGCCTCTCTATATCAATGCAGGATCCAATCATTCTCCAATGATTAAAAAACAACTGCCCAGCATGTTGTCCAAGCGCTTATCTGAGCTTTCTTGCAACCGCGAGGAATTTAAAAAGGCCGCTACTCCGTACAATATCGCCATAAAGACAAGTGGTTATCATGAAGGACTTGCTTACGACGACCATGCTACAGATACCCGCGCAAGAAGAAGAAATCGCAAGCGCAATATAGTATGGTTTAATCCCCCCTTTAGCGAAAGTGTCAAGAACAACATTGGCAAAGAATTCCTAAAGCTCATCGATAAGCACTTCCCCCCTCACCACCATCTACGGAAAGTATGCAACCGCAATACCTTAAAAGTCTGCTACAGTTGCATGCCCAATATGGCTACAATTATATCCAGCCACAGCAAAAAACCTTCTCGGTAACAAGCAGGAACCACAGACCACCATCCCTCCTTGCAACTGGCCGCAACTCAGCGAACTTCCCTCTCAATGGAGAATGCCGCGAAAAGGCTGTCATTTACAAAGCCTCGATCACATCTGATGGCTCCTCCAAACATTACATTGGGTGCAGCGAAACGGAATTCAAGACCCGTTATTACAATCACACCCACTCCTTCAGATATCGAGAGAAAAGAAATCCGACAGAACTCTCAAAAGCATTTTGGAATGCTAAAGATTCTGGCCATGAACCTATAATCAAATGGTCTATAACTGATCGAGCCACTGCTTACCAACCCGGGTCTCGATCCTGCAATTTATGCCTGACTGAGAAACTTGCAATTCTTTTAGCTGATAAACGTACTGCGCTTAACAAAAGATCAGAGCTTACGGGGAAATGCAGGCACAAAAACAAATACAAGTTGAAAAACGTTCGAGCGTAGTATTTTATCTTTTAAGCGATGTTTTAATTAATGCAGTATTTCAACACTGCAACTTGCAGTTTATGGTAGTGTTTTAGCTAGACAGGTTTTTCAATAATATGCAGTTTTAGCTTTTAGAGATTTGACGTTTTAGTTTATAACATTTCTTTTACAGATTACAATAGCACCTGACGAGTCCTTAGGACGAAACAGACTTTTGTGCTTTTAACCTTTTACTGTGATTTTATAGTTATAAAAAAGTTATATATAGATAATTTTAAGATGCACATTATATTATATCAAAGAAGTGCTATGTTTTGTCTCCAAAATTTATATTGTCCTTAAATTGAAAAAAAAGTTGCTAAAGCATAAGAATGGTTTCGTCCTTTTCCACTCTGTATTTGTAGTTTTGATTGTGATAATATAGTATTGCATCTTAATGTAAATCTTATTAACTGAATTTCATGCTTATTACATCGTGCTTTTTGGTTAATTTAGTAAGTGCCTTTTTGTACACATAAAGCATCTAAACACTTGTATTTGATTTTCTTAGTATTGAAGAAGCAGTATAATCATTTTGTCGCTATTCACTTCAGTATTGATTGCAAGTGCAATATGTATGATTGTAGGTAATTTTGGGTGATGATTATGGAGAGGTTTGCTATGGTTTGCGTTTGACACGCAATCTTACTGATCAAAACAATGATGTAAGTTTATTAAGCTGATAATGCAATATAAGTGCTGAAGCTAACTTCAATCGACCTTTGATTTAACGGACTCGTTAGTTAATTTTTTAGGAATAGTCTTTTTTTACATTTTATGCTGAAACAAGTTTAATTCGTTCTTACACTTCATTTCATTATGGACAATAAACTATATTACAGCAGTTTAGTGCTAATAGCACAGTGAAAGTATCTTCCTCATCCCTAACCGTCTTCGATTTTGCAGCGATATACGTGCATTTAGACTCAGATCAAGACTGATCTTGATATTAAGGGTGCACTACTTGGGGTGAGAAGATGGATCAGTGCTCACGAATTTATTATCACTTAGCTGTAGAAAGAATATTATTTCTCAGTCATAACACTGGTAATCAGTTGTAGAAATGCATTGTCTCTCATGGAAGTGATTGCTAATGACCAACCCAATAATGTTCTTCAAGATTACGAGTTAACGTTTGCTGTCAATGATGTCGAACTCAGACAAATAGTGCTATTCATGACATACCCATATAATATTTGCAGCTTTTATGTATTATTATTAGTGTGTGTTGCTTAGTAATACCTTGAAGCTAGGGGAGCAACTAGAACATCCATAATATTTACTGCACTAATTTCTTACACTTTTTCGGCATTTAGTGCGTTGTTTTTCAACAACGGACAGAGCTGTTCCCGCGGTAGTTTCTTGAATTGAGAGTTTATTGCATTTGTGTACCACATTAATGTTTTGGGTCTGAGCGTGGAGCATTGGTTGGTCCTGACTTCCGATCCCATTTCAGTATTTATCAGATTAAATTGTTGATCATGATTTTAAACCAGTTTGTTTTAAGGTTATTTCAAGAATAGCATTAAAAAAGAATCATAATAAATCAACGTTTTTCGAATGGATATTGTGGCTCAAGCGCGACTGAAAGAGATACTGCTCAAAATCAATTTTAAAAAATGAAAGATACTTGAGGTAATAAAGAAGTGCCCCCAACCTTGTTCCTCTATTCCCCTTATCTGCAAAAATATATATTATCGGTTTGACTCCGTAACAGTGGCAACCTTGCGTTTTAAGCTTTTGTATCATCAGAAAAGGAGCTAAATTTCTTGCAGAATATCAAATACAGCATTGCTTATTCTGCAAGAAAATTTGCAAAGTCATCCTTTTCTGATGTTAGAAAATTTTGAAACGCTGGGTTGCTGATGATGCGAAATCAAACAAATTAAATTTATTTTCGCAGATAAGGGGAATAGCATATAAGGTTTGGGGCATCTCTTTATTACTTCAAGTAGTCCTCATTTCGTCAATAAAACCAATTTCAAGCAGGATCTCTTTGAGCCCCAGTCGAAGCTTTCCATCAAGGTGTGGTAGCTTTGGGAGATCCACGTACATTTTCTCTTTCTAATGATAAAGAAAATGCAGTGAATCTGTAAACTGCAAACACCGTATGGCTTTTAAATATACGTAATTCCTTGTTTGATGTAAATGAAAATCAAAATTGTGCATGACTTTGATGCCAGACTCTAATTACGTAGTTTTTAGATGTGCACTTTTTGGCTTGGTTCTTGGTTCCAGTGCCTGCTTAATGCTGAGTCATTCCTAAAAAAGTGCAAAATTTTCAAAGAACTGAGCCAATGAACTTTAAAGAAAGTTTTAAGAACTGAGCCAAAATTTTTTTTTAAAGAACTGAGCCAGCTGACCTCTGCATGCTGGGAACCTCTGCTGGGCTCCAGAAATAGAAGGAAGCACATTCCTGGAGCAAAATGATGATGAGCCAATGAACGAGTTTATAATATGCTGGCAATGTTCGTTTCATGGTGTTTAAACCTTGTTGTGGAATCATGCCTAAAAAGTGCCAAATTTGGAATGAACTAAGTCAATTAAAGAGTTTATAAGTTATCAATGTTCTTTTGATGATGGATAAATAAACTCTTTGATTGGCTGGTTTCTTTCAAAATTTAAGACTTTTTTTGGTCTGACTTAACATAAAGCAAGCACCAGAACCAAAAAGTGGATCTGAAAAGTGGACAGCTAAAATGCCGTTTGTTACTCGGCTCAGAGTTGTAAACGGGCCGACTAGTTCAAGCCCGAACCCGGCCCGAACCCGAAAATATAAGCCCGAACCCGAAAATATAAGCCCGAACCCGAAAACTAATGTGAAGCCCAAATTAGGCCAAAAAAAATAACGAAAGTTAAGCTAGGTCTAAAAAATTTAGCAATGTTGTCAAGTTATTTTGATTATATTTTTGTGCACCTAAGACAAAAAGCACGTCTCAGGCCCGAACTAAGCCCAAAATTTTTGTCAACTTTAGGCCCGAACCGGACCCGAAAAGCCCGGCCCGACTTACAACTCTGACTCGGCTAACTGTTAGCTTGATTTTCCGTTTGAAAACGACAGTGATGTTCTTGGATGAAATGTACTGTTGCACAGCTTAGAATCTCAAATATGTTTTAGATAACGTTTTTAGCATTTAAATTAATTCAGGAAACCCCTGCTTCAAACCCCTGAAAATGCTCCTTACCTAACTCGTAAACTAAAGATCATAGAATCACCAAATTTGTCAATTTGGCTTGCAGATTGGCATTCATCCAAGTAGCATTTTCACTAATTAAGTAGTGGAAGTCGTTTACAGTGATATTTGATTTATAGGAATTAGCGATATTGGTGTAATTTTTACAGTGGAACCCAGGTTGCCAATCAGAACCACTTCAGTGTGGTTCCAATAAGGGCCACTATGATGCGTTTCCATCTTGATAATGAGACCACCCCGCTAACACAATTGCGGTTTCGATGGTGGTCAGGTATCCGAAGTTCCACTGTATTTAACATAAAATCATGAACGTGATATTCAAACAGTGGTAAACTAACGCAATGACACTTCCGGTTTACAGTTGTTTTTACTTTTAGATGCAATTTGCTTTTGTGGCCCCCATAGATTATGGAATTCATTATTTCATGGTTTTGCATGCATTTCCATTTGTTGAAGGTTCTTTTGAAACAGTGGATCCTCCTTACAAAGATTTTGTTTCAAGCAGTGAGTTATGTGCTTCTTTGCTATAGTACCGGTAATGCTGTTGCAGGCATGAAGTCGATCTGTTGTCCAATTCAATTATTTATTTGAAAGATTCTTTTGTGATTATTTTCCACTACGCAGATAGACTCTTGTCTAAGACAAATACTGTAGTACTGAATCATTTTGTTGTTTTGGAAGTTTTACTTCTCAGGAAGATGATATTTTAAAATCAAGTAACTCCCCGCACGATATTTCAAAACTCGAGAAAAAAATATTAATTTATCGCTTTTTCTACACATTCTTGATGAAGATTTTTTATTGTTTTGTTATTTGCTTTTTTAATCAACAACATTTACTAGCAATGCCGACAAATAAAATTAAGTACAATAGAACTAGAAAAAACACTAAAAACTGACACAGAACAGTTTTATGAAAATGCGAGGCTTTTTTGGCTCAAAACTTAAGCACAATATATCGCTCAGCATAAAAAAAGAGATCAAGAACACGAGTTAGTTGCATATTTACAAGTAATCAGCCTTGTTTTCTTAGCCTATTCTATCTTGTCATTGTTGATTTGTCCTGCGGTAATCATGAATTACCGTATATCAAAAGACAAATTTTAACATTGAAAGAGAATAAATTTGGGTCAACTTATTCTCGTAGACGAAATAAAGCTAAAAATTTCGGAACAGTCAGTCTGAAACTAAAATTTACTGGTTCGAAAGCGGCGGCGATAGCTCAGTGGTAGAGCGTCGGGCTAGTGATCGAAAAATTGCTGACCCCTGGTTCGATTCTCGGACTGGCATTGCGTCGTTGTGTTTTTGGGGAAAGACACTTAACGCTTATTTCCATTGGAGCCAAGCAGTCTACTCGTTGTGGCGGTCTAGCCTGAAGTAAGACTTGCAGAACAGAATCCGAAAAAGTGCTCTGCATTTTTGTGGTTGAAAAGACGCAGAGTGCCTGGCTCATACAAACGAACGAACTGGTTTTCTAAGACAAAAAATGTACATAATCGATGCATGATAGCCTATGTTTTGTTATGCTAAGTTTTGAAAATGTCAGCCCTTGGGGAAAGACACTTAACGCTTATTTCCATTGGAGCCAAGCAGTCTACTCGTTGTGGCGGTCTAGCCTGAAGTAAGACTTGCAGAACAGAATCCGAAAAAGTGCTCTGCATTTTTGTGGTTGAAAAGACGCAGAGTGCCTGGTTCATACGAACGAACAAACTGGTTTTCTAAGACAAAATATGTACATAATCGATGCATGATAGCCTATGTTTTGTTATGCTAAGTTTTGAAAATGTCAGCCACTTTGAAAATTTATTAGCTAATTTACGTTATTGTTTAGTAAAAACATTTCTTAGAAATGAAATCTGCGCTGGAAATAACCAACCAACGCAGATTATAACGTTTTACCTATACTTCAAATCAACCTTCGAAATAACGTTCCTTATATAGTATTATTTTGACGTCTAAAATAAGACAGCAAGTGAAATTAATAAGGTTTCGAAAATTAGCGCATTACTATTATGTTATTTTTTGCGTCCACTGCATTCATCTTTGCTTTTGATCCATCTGTTGCTGAGATATTTTACTATAAACGCTTCGTCTTGCCCTCCTACATCAACTGACGTTAGTTATTACTTAAGCATTGGTGCAACCAAAACTAATCGCTGATTACTGCTATACAGAAGTTCTTTTAGTGCGGCGGTAATTAGCAATGCGATTCGATGGCGCAGACAGAACTAACGTTAAGGTTGTCTGCTAAAATCGCCAATGTTGCTCGTAATGTCGGGAGACTCAACTATGTGTCTACTAAAGCAAAATATCTCTAGAACATTGGTCAAAAAGAATAGCCTTAACTTGATTTAACTCAATCATAATCTACTGGTATTGCAGTAACTTTGCTGTCATTTTTCAGCTATAATGCATCTCAGATACGAAAATGGCATTTTAGAAATGATGGCTTTTTATATTGATTGACTATTTCAAAGGGCATTCTACCGGTTAGTTTTTTGGACGTCGCATTTGCGTGCATAATTTTAGTAAAATTTTATTTAACGATATTGATCCTGGAGTTACATATCTAATGAAAAAATCTGGTCACCTTTCGAAAGCTTTTTGGTCATTTTGACCAAATTGGCTGAACATTTTGTTCAGTTATTCATCAAAAATTTAGGTAAATAACTATCAAATGATCAAAAACTAAGTCCAGTTTTGATATTCATTGCAGGATATAGTAATTACGAGAGAAAACATTGCAGGATATAGTATTTAAGAGAGAAATTGCGAAATACTTTTGTCCTTTCAAGACGTAAGTTAAAAAAACTTTATAATTCTTCCATTTTTAGGTTGCCCAGACTTGAATGGAGCGCGTTCTTGTTTCTGCAGTAAGTTTCGTATATTCAAAGCAGCAGATTTTATTTGGTAGTTCTACAAAAGCTGTACAGTATTTGCAATTTGCCATCAGCATGTCTTACGAAAAAAGAAAAATTTCAGAACAAAAAAAACAGTACACTTTTTGCATCTAATATGTACAGTGGTATGCCACCTGATAAGAAACTATCTTGCCTTGTTTTGTCATGCTTCTGTTTTACTGCTGAAAGTCATTGCTTTTCACATGATGTTGGTAGAATTAAAAATCGGTCAAGTACTATCTCTTTAAGATATTGTTTTTGTGGTTTCGGAGTTTGTTTGAGATCCTAAACTGCCATAACAGCGTGAATGAAACATATATTTTTGATGAACGTAGCTGTTGTACTGTGTTATTTAAACTCCTTGATAACGCCATCGGCATTAAATATTCATTAAAATGGCCATCGAAAAATCTCGGCTCAAAGTTTTCTGCCTCGTTAATCACTAATTTCTCTAATATTTAATGAATTTGAACCGGTTTTTGCAACGCAACGTAGTTTACGCAACATATCTAGCCTTTTTCAAATTGTATTGTAAATAAACAATTACCGATAGTAATTCCTGGAGTTTTAGTCGGCTTTTACCAATCATGCCGATTTACCTGCAGAAATAAGCGTGATATCTTTTTCAACGTAAAGGCAAAAAAAGAAAAAAAAAGTAAAGTGCACGCAGCCAAATGAAAAGCGTATTTCTGCGCGCAAATATGCGTGATCGGTAAAAGCATCCGTACATTGAACTGCATTATCTCGCAACAAGAAAGAAAACAAAAACGGTTTGACTCATCCGCAATTGAATTATGGAATTTTTTAGAAAACAGTTGTTTGCATTTTTGCCGAAATGAACATTATGCTTGCAGTATATTGTAATGCCCTGAGATATTTTTCCAAAGCACCACACCGTAGAAAAAAATCGTTATGCAACTTGTTATTCCAGCAATTACTTGGTAAATATGCCAAGAAGTAAAAAGTTGGCAGAATCATTTCCTGTGCGGGAATTGCAATGGTATCTGCAATGCATTGTTGCAGCCGTGACGCTGTTGGCAACATTGCGTTCAATTCAGTGATCTGAGAATTTTATCTCACATCTCGTTTCGCTTCAAACGTAAGCACATTACCTGGTTGTCGGACTAGTTTAATTACATGTACAATGAAAACTCATTAAATTGTTAATTAAAACATGGAACAATAATATTGTTGATTAGACATACCGGTAGGTACTCCAGGAAACTGTTGTTGGCCAACCACTAAAATCTTATCTTGCTCAGCTTGCGATAACTTGGGCATTCCTAACATCACTGTGGCCGGTTATGACGTCGATGCTTCGGTTCCTGCTGCCAAGGAATGCTTCAATCCTTTGAGTTATCGTTTTGTTATTCTTTGTGAGGGCAAAGACGGAAGTGTCTGTCCACAAACCCCAAAGAGTGTAGAAATTCCATTCCAAAAGGTACAGTTTGCCCATATTTGGTTCTGTAATACATCATCTTGGATTATAGTGGATAATATTTGGGACGTCATAACGCTCATTTTTCTCGTCTGTTTTTCGCCTTGGTAGTCATTGCACCGACGCCCCAACGAGGTGTTGGTATCTTGTATCTTGCCAGAATGGTGGGCCGAACTTTTTTGACGTTTGGTTTTGGCCTTGGGGTGTGTCCTGGCTGTGGTGTCTCGGCGGAGTTTCTTCACGCCTTCATCCCTCGAAAAGAACCGGTTAGCTAGCACCACCTAATGCAGAACAGCTTTCCGAGCGACGTGACGATTTGGTCGCCCACAAAACTGATAAGGGTCAACTAACACCGAACAGGTTTCATCAAAAAATAAATAAATTTTGAAACTCTTGACATTGTAGACCAGTGATAAACAAAAAGCTTCTGTGCCAATTTGTAGACTTTTTCGAGTATTGTCAGCGAGCGTTGGTTATTTATTGCAATTTCATTTTCTGTAGAACCAGTCAATTGTCACTCATCATTTGTCCAATCTTTACAACTCCGCAAAGTATTTCTTCAGTATCGAGGTAAGTTTTCAAAGTGCGAGTATTCAGTTATTTGCGAAAATATAACGTGAAAAACTAACGTATTATGACGAACATGTAATGTATATCACTTTTATCTCTAGTAGCTTAACTTTTTCATTACTAATACGCAGTTTGCTTGTCTTTGTAATATTTTTTAGTTATCGATTTGTTATATTGATTTGCCACTTTAGATTTGACTTGAATTTGCGAATCCTCGTCCAACTCGTTTCTGAAATTCTGAATATCATTAAAGAGAGATAATTTTCGTTTTAGGTTAAAATTAACTACGCCGGGGAAAAGTTTTGCGAGCGAGTCGCGCAAGCAGCATTCGATGTGAAAGGTAAAAAGTAGTTTTGTAATCAATCTACGCAGAAAGTACGGTAGTTGCAAAAGATTCAGGTACGGTATAATTAACTTCTTTCTACTCTGCTTATTAAATTAAATTTGAATTCTTAAAAGCGGGTTTAGCTTGCTTTGGGTTGATTTAACAGGGCTAAAGTTTTTTTTTTTTCTGTTGTTTATTATGCTCGAATTTCGCTTCACTTGGTAATGTTTGCGTTGTATGATTTCTGACTTTTTTATTTTGGAAAGCTCAATTTTGCCTAAAATGTTATTGTCATCTGTGATTTTTGCTACAGAGTTTTAACTCTCTAACCTAACTAAACCTTAGTTAGTACTAAACCTGAAACACCTGAAAGAAAAAAGTAGTACAGTCGTTTTCTTTTCTGTTCTTTTGTAGTATGCGTTTTAAATTGCAGTTATTGCTGTAACATTAGTTTCGTTACAGCTTGGACTCCTCCCCGGCCAAATGTTACGGTCCACAGCTTCGGCCGTGTCACAGTCCAATTTATGCTTCCGGCTAATTTCAACATCGAAAGATTCAACTTGAGCCTGAGCGAATACCCTGCCGATGATAAAAAAACTACGACAAAATACCTTCATTAGTTCAGATATACTTGAAGCCCAGGATGTAAGTGGATTGGACTAAGTTAAACAGGACCACGGTCCACGGACCACATGCTGTGCTAGGGTTTAGGTTCGGGCTGGAGCTTAGAGTTGGGCGTGTTGTTGTCATTGGGGAGTCGATGTTTTTGGGTTGGAAATGGGGTGAAGTGTAGGCTTTTAAGGTCAAGGTTAATTTGGCCTTGTGGGTTAGGCTTAGGATTGTATTTTTTGCTGTCCTTCTGGAGCTTTTCCTTAGATAATCAAACGTTTTCAAAGTCATTGGTTACTAAATCTTTCTTGAAATTTTTTTTTGTGTTTGTGAAGGCAAATAAACGATGTTCTTATTATCAGCAGACACACCACAACTTTCTGAACAACTTGGTCACTGCAGTAAATGGTTGTAATAAAATTGAGCACCAGCGGCATCGTAGTCACTTTTGTTTAACAGTGAAGAATGCACGAATTGTTTGGTACTGTCCTAACTTAGTTAAAGTACTCTTCGATGTTTCCTCTTTATTTTTGGAGTGCCATAGAATCTCTTGCAATATTATTGCTTTGCTATTAATTAATTTTTTTTTAGGCCAAAAATGGAATTTTGACCAAAAAATATCCCCGTTTAAGTACTGGAAACTACGCTGTACAGGTATTGCGTGCTGTAGAAAGCATAATATGCTATGCTTATGACGCTCAAATCATTATGGGAATGCCGATCCCAACATTTGCCACTTGCATGCTGATTAAGAGGACGTTATGAACAGCGTTATTAGTTATTTGCTTTTTGAATATTCATTTTACGTCCAAAAATGAATTTTTTGCTTGTAATAAACTGGTGAAGTCAAAAATGACGCTGCTGGCGCCCAATCAATGACAATGCTCACTCGCTGGTAAATATAGCTGGAAGTAGTTCAAACGACACTTTTTGAAGTCCCTAGTTGTCATGCATCAATAATAATATTCATCAATGGGAATTGCATTAGTGGAATATTTTTTAACATAAATCAAAAAATTGTCATTATAGTCACTCAATTATACGCCAAAGCGTGTAGCGAATTGGAGGCCCCATCTGTGCACCATTGCGCCTCCAGGCATCACAGCTCCTTTCGAAGAACATCATAACGGTGGCTAGCCGTTGGCACCGCTGTGTCCGATTTGACATGCCGAGGAATTGAATACCAGACCTCCCGTTGCAATAAAGGCAAATGCGTAATCATTCGACCAATTGACCGAATGCATAATCTCTGTCTTGGACCCCAAAATAACATTTGATCTTTCATTATTAGGAACACAGCAAACACGACTTCCATGTTACCGAACTTTTCCTAAGTTTACTTGATCTTCAACGATATAGAGTATCACAAATCCCAGATAAACCGATAAGCAGTGCTGGGCACCGCAAGGTTTTTGTAAAGTCCGTAGTCCGCAAATCCGCAACCGAATTTCAATTTTCTTAATCCGCAACCGCAAGTCCGCAATTGCACGTTTAAAAGCTTAGTCCGCAACCGCAAGTCCGCAACGACGTTTCAGTATTCTTGAATCCGCAACCGCAAGTCCGCAACTTCGTAATTCTTGAAGTCCGCAACCGCGAGTCCGCAACTTCGTAATATTTGAAGTCCGCACTGCAAGTCCACAACCTTTTATGAACCGAGTAGAAGAGTTTTGCTCTCAGCCATGTCCCGAAGTGATCTGCTCAGAGTTGATTAGCAAGCATAAGTCAAAAGTTGTGACTTGTGGGAGGTATAGCAAGCGTATGGTGGATACATTTCAGGCAATGAAAGGAATTACTAACAATCGTTGATTGTAGTAAATCTACCACAGCATGTCTTGTTATTGAGCTTCTTTGTCGGAGAGCAAACTTAAGAATTGCCCAGCTCCTCGTACTTTCAGGTCCAACTCAAAATAGATTTAAACGCTTGTAATTTTGGTTCAAGTTTTTAAGTGACTTGGCTAAAGAGTTTGTAGCCCCCAGCCCACTGGCTGCGCTTCTGTTTATATAGTTAGTGCCTAAACTGCATGGAAGCATAATGCACAACCCACCGACGAACCCTTAAAAATGCTACAATGAAGCTAGGGATTCGAAGATTAAAAGCCATTGGATTACAGTGAGAAGCCATCAAATAGCAAAGTACAATCCGTATTTCCGCTTACAACAATATATTCTAAAAAAAACAGTTTTTTTTTCAACGCAGGAAAAGGCAAAGGCAGTAAGTAGAAGGCAAAAAACATTCATTTCACTAGTCGTATAACTAAATTTTTAGTCCCTAGTTTCTGTAAATACTTTAGGAACGAGATAAACACACGCTACCAGCAGTGCCGTCGCCAGACCAAACGAAGTGAGGGACCCTAGCCGAAAATGGGGAGGCACAATAATTAGACTGAACTTTTCCACATAAAAACTGATATTTTAAAGCTGCAATTTTGTATTCGTCTTTGAAAAAGAGACATATATGCCCGGCGGCAGCATTTATTAGCTCGTTTCGTACTGCGGCTCGTATAATCGCTTGAAAAATCTGTCTGCAGGAGTGAATGCGACCAGGAGCGGAACTAGGGTTTTGCTAAGAGAGAAGGGGCTTGAACCAAAAGTAAATGTTTTTTGCACAGAAATTGTCTGATTTAGGTCCCGTGCTGAACAAACCGTTGCAACTCAAGCGTGTCACAGAGGGGACAGAGTCCCCACCTGCTGGTGATTATTGTGATTTTGCGGCAAAAATAGCGATTTTAACACCATTTAAATCACATTTTGCACGTTTTGAAACCACATCATAATTACAGTAAATTGCTAAAATCCAGAAGTCATTGAAAGATTTAAATTGTCTAGCCTCTTGAGCCTCCGTATACTTCAGGTCAAGTCCAAAACAAGTTTAAGCGTTAATTTTTTTTTGGTTATATTTTCTAAATGACTTAGCTAAAGGGGGCTGATGCCTCCTTAACCCCTTTTTCTTGGTTGCGCCACTGACTGCGACCTAAAATAAATTTTGAGTGTGCTCTAAAAAAAACAGCTGGTCTTTTAAAGAAATGTTTTCACGTATTGTTTCAGGTCATAATCACTAACGAAATACTGGTAACGCTTCTGTTGGCATACATCCCTATTCCGCGACACATGCGTAAAGGCGTGTTAATAAGACGGATTATTGGGTCACATCTAAAGCAGTTGGTGGCCAGCAATTTTGCAAACAATCGAGAAAACTTCAAACGAGAATTATGTTTGAAATTTATGATTCGTTTTTTCATTATAACCTGTTGTCTTCTCGTTACGTGATGCTCCAAAAGAGCATTCTGAGTAAACCGAAATGAGGGGGGGGGGGCACAAGCAGTTGTTAGTAGAGGGGTACGGCGCCCCTGGCCCCATCGTAGCGACGGCGCGGGCTACCAGTACAAAAATGATACTCCAGTGGCTAATTTTGTTAACTCACGGTTAAAAACAACAAAGCCATACTTTGAAACAGGGCTGCAAATTCGAAGTTAAACTCAAAAAAAGGCGGTTGTTTTGCAGAACTCGAAAAACATCATGTCAACAAAAAGAAAGCAATTAGGTTGAAAAGCAGACTTAGTATTTTTGTCAGACTGAACTCGAAAAACTTGATATTTTTGCCGAACTTGAAATCGAAAAAATTAAATTGATTTCTCATGTTTGACTGGATAAAAACATGAATATATTACGAAAATAGAAAGGAATTTCAATATTTGTACAAAACTTGCGAAATTGCGGACTAAAATTAAAAATAGTCCGCAACCGCTAGTCCGCAATTTAAACTGTCAAAGTCCGCATGTCCGCAACTTTTTTCGGACTAACTTGCCGACTTGCCCAGCTCTGCCGATAAGGCATAAAAAATGAAAACAGCATCGTATACCAATAGTGTCGTATAAGTCAATAGCTGACCTGCATTGTTTAGTTTAAACTGGCTGAATTTTTTTTATACAGTTGTTAGGCTTTGAAACAACTAATCTGTTGTTTGGTACAACAATTAAAAAGTTATTAGTTAAAAAGTGTAATTTATAACATCAAATGGCTGTCAGGTTAGAAAATATGCAACTGACAAAGAATAGCTAGCTACCTGGAAGATGATGAAACTCTGCAGTATCTGGAAGAGAATAAAGATGATGATTAATGAGAGATGGAGCGAAGAAGAACAGATTGAGTCGTCGGACATTTTGGATGGGATGGTTCGAACCTACAACTGCAAGACGATGACTAGATGGCCAGTAGCTCTATTTACAACATGATTGGCGTTAGCGCTGTCAATGCATACGTAGTATAGCAGCAATTGCATAGTGAAAGTAAGCGGATTTTTAGCTAGAAAAGAAGGAAAAAGTTTTTAATTCACTCAGGAAAAGAGCTTGCTGGAATATCAAGTGCTCTCTGTCAATGCAAAGAAGTGTGCAATTCAGCCTCAAAGCAACAAAAAAAAGACTGCTTCAACCGCAAATGAGGCGCCAAAGGCAAATCAAACCAGACGCTATCTTTGTGATAAGAAGCAAAGATCGAAAATGCAGTGCCTGCAATCGTCGAGATCATTTGCAAGTTATTTGCGTGCATTGCAATCACTAGCGGACTAAAAGTATTAGTGTCGTTAGTAAGCATTATTTTGCAGCTTTCTAAGCGCTTTGAAACTGTAAGCATCGGTTTGCACTTTGCAGTATTAAAAAATCGTTCGTTTTGGATTTTGTTTAACCCACCATTTTGCTGACTAAATCGGCTTTGATTTCCATGCTTTTATGTGTTTGGCTATTTGAACTCCTATCATATTGGCTATTTGAACTCCTATGTTGTTGCATTTTTTAATGAAAATGAGGATGGGGAATAAGCAGTAACAAAACTTCATAAACATGCAAATCATTGTAAAACCGCCAGGAAACGGTGTAAAGGTAAATTGCACTGTATCATCTAATCGTTTGACTGTTCGTGTAGCTAAATATACGGCATATAATAAGTCCTAATTACCGCATTGTTTATTGGGAACGACCGACGCTTGCGTCGCGTGTTCCTTTGTTTTTACTTGGCCATTTTCCAACTAACCATGTGCGAAATTTCAGACTTTTGCTTATAACTCGAGAACCGTTTGGTCTAGCTACATGAAATTTTGACAGCAGTTTGAGATTAATGAATTTTATGTTTGTACCAAATTTCGAGGCAATAGGTCACGTGACTTTGGTTTTAGAACCCGAAAACCGCCTCGCAAGTTTGGCGTAAAAAGCGGTCTCAGTCAAAAACGACTTAAGTATGGCAAGAAATATTTCATATGGTTGTATGTCTTAAGATACCCTTTCATCCCAACCAACCCACTTTTGGCCGCAATGAGTTTTTTTTTTTTCCTTTTTTTTTCTTCCTAATTTTTGCATGCTCTTCTTCTCCTAAACCACACAACATCGAAATCTAATTTTTGTGAAAAGTTAGTTGTTGAGCTGCAAAAGCAACTGTTTCTTCCAAAATTTTTGGGGCGACTCCACCGGGAACCCCCCAAAATGGGGCCCCAAAAATCCATTTTTTGAACGGCTTAAGCTAGAGTGCTACTTTTTTTTTGCTATCAGTTGATATTTAACAGACAAATATTTTGACATAGTTTGGGGGTGCCACTCCCCCCCGGGACCCCCAAATAAACCCCCCAAAAATTAATGCTTTGAATGGCTCAACTTAGAGTGCCAGTGTTTTATGATATCAGCAGATATTTAACAGACAAATATTTTGACCTAGTTTGGGGGTGCCACCCCCTCCCCCCGGGCACCCCCCAAATGGACCCCCCATAATCAATTTTTTTGAGCGGCTCAACTTAGGGTGCCAGTTTATTTTGATATCAGCAGATATTTAACAGACAAATATTTTGACATAGTTTGGGAGTGCCACCCCTCCGGAGACCCCCCAAATAGACCCCCCAAATGGACCCCCCCATAATCAATTTTTTGAATGGCTCAACCTAGGGTGCCAGTCTGTTTTGATATCAGCAGATGTTTAACAGACAAATATTTTGCCATAGTTTGGGGGTGTCACCCCCCCGGGGACCCCCCCAAAAATCAATTTTTTGAGTGGCTCAACTTAGGGTGCTAGTCTGTTTTGATATCAGCAGATATTTTAGAGACAAATAGTTTGACATAGTTTGGGGGTGCCACCCCTCCCCTTGGAGACCCCCTTAAATGGACCCCCAAAAATCAAGTTTTTGAATAGCTCAACTTAGGGTGCCAGACTGTTATGATATCAGGAGATATTTAACTGACAATTATTTTGATTCTACTTTTCTGGAGGTTCCATAATCAGATATTTTTGAATAATTGCTGATTTTGCAGTAGACAAAAAGTACTTTTGAGCGTCACAGCATTAGCTTTGCGTCGGTCGTTCACTGGGTTTGCTGGCAAACTCCCATCTAGTTTTTACCACGTTTGTTACTTGCTTTTGTGTTGAAATTTTTCGCTCTTTTACAGTAATTTTATAAGTCAATTTCATCTGCGGTACTTATAGGTTCTTGAACTCCCATTTTCAACGTGCAATTCAAGCTATTTGTACAGGATGTAAGACTTTGTACAATTCATATTGATTGTACAAAGTTAGACGTGTTTCTTCGTAAATCTAATAATAACTTAATTTCTCGAACAAATGCATTCTTAACCAGGAAACAAGTTGTTAAGGCGGTGATTTTTGCGTCAAATCAGATGTCAATTTTCATGTACCAAACCACATTGCGAAATTTAATGGTGTAAAAAAAAATCCAGTAGTTTGGGAGTTAAGTTATGAGCTTAAATTTTATTGAGTGTAAAAACAATTCGAAGCACTTTCGGTATACTTCAAACGAGTGGTAGAAACCTACCGTGCTACCAAAAAATCTAGTTTTTGTTTGATATTAAGTTATGGGAGAAAGACCCTGATCAACAAAGACATAAAACGGGTTTGGGGCAAATCGCTGATAAAAAAGTTCACGTATTACATTTTAACGACATGACAATATACGTATTAACATGGGTGTTGAAGTTTAAGTTTTACTGCTACGAAGGTTGGTCCATTTTTAAATGAGTGGGCTTTGGTAAAAATTATTTTGTATTTTTTCTCAAATTTTTAGCTGCTAATTTAGTTTGTTGAGAATCACAATTTGTAAATCACATGTGAAAGGTACAAGAATTCTTGCAATTTACATGCAATGCAATATTTCTTGCCTTTCTGCACTATGCACGTACTATGCCCTTTTTTTTTTGCAAGCACCAGTAAATTTTGAGTTGAGACTAGCTGTTCTTGATTTTTTTGTCAATTTTCAGCCTTAGTTGTTCTTAAATTTTGAGAACATTGATATCAAGATAAGCAACCATGTTTGTGAAACTGATTAATTCTGAATGCTCTGTTTGCTTGAGTAAGCGCTTTTTTGTGCTGCTTTTGCAGCTTCGTAAAATTGCAAAAGTAAAAAAGCGAAAATTTGCAACTTGAACAACAGCCAAAAATTTTATCAGTTGTCTACGAAATGTGGAACCGCACTTTATCTTGGGATGGTTGCAACTTTTTGCAAATACTGGAAAATCTTTAAAATTTTTCTGTTTTTAGTCAGTACATAGTTTTGTTTCTTTTTCCTAATTTTTTTTTGCTGCCGAGGCTGGCGTTGTTCTTAAATTTTGACCAAAATGAGCCTCATGTTCTTATAAGATTGTTCTTTTTACATTTTAGCGGATTGCATTTTGTACAAAACTATCGTTCTATGGTTTGCGTGATTTTTGAGGTAGCAAAGTATTACTAAGCCATGAACAAATATGGAATTTGCATAAACGTGAAGTGATAAACTCAATAACGTTACCAGAACTTTGCCAATTTCAAAACGGTACCAACTTTCAACACTACTTAATCCATTCAGGAATATGAGTCCTGATTTTTTTCTAGGACAAACAAAGGTGTATGAGAACATGTTTTACTATCAAAAACGAGAAGAAAATTTGAATCTTATTCCTGTTTTATTACTTAACCTTTAAAAATCAACATTGGAATTTACGTAAAAGGTAATTTTCAAATGCTGTTAAAAAATTTCGAGGAACTCTATCAATTCACGAATTAGCTACGCGACTTCTTTACGAAGCTTACAAGTAATGCAGTGTTTTCAGATACATAAACATTCAAACATCATTTTTGGTCTTTGTTAGTGCACAGACAGAAATCTGGAAGGCTACTTTCTAAGACCATGAGTACTTTTGACGAAATAGCGTTTTGTTTTTTTTTTTGCAGCCTCATTTAGTACTGTGGTTAGGCAGTACCCGAACTTGTAATATGAAATTGGTTACAAGATACTAAAACAAAAGTAGTTCACTTGCAATTAGTCGGCAGCGAGGCCTAAAGGGTACAGGCATGGTTTTACGACAACCCGGATTGCATAAGCTCGGTTTAACTTGCAGCAGGTTACGTTGTGGCGTCCTTGGATAAGGCGCTTCACGATGATCAGTTTGGGGGTTTCGAACAAGCAGCAAATTTACGTGAAAAGTAGTCAAACGTCACGATTCGTCCGAAATAAAAGCGTCACCATCGCTTCCTCGGCAGTGGAGGATGAATATGGATAAATCAATTAATTTTTTGTCAAGGTAGTCGAGCCCTGACGCCTGTTTGACAACGCTTTTGTTTTCAGATTCGTGAAGTTCGTGTGGATTCAATTATCTTCAGTCCAACTCAGTGGGGTCCTTACCGCACCTTTCTTGTCGAACCAGGTACTAGTTCAAGTCCAAGATTTTATTTCAGGCGAAAGTGAAAAAAATAAGCAATAACCGCAACTAAACAAATCACAGCACAACCAACATTTTGCTCACGGTTTGAATTGTATACAGAATACCGACAGTTCATTTCTGGTTTATAATCGACTTTATATCCTGTTTCCGTATTTTGTTGCGTTTGTATGGCGGTTTATCCACCATTATGTTATTACTGCAATGAAACAAGCTTTTGTTTGCTTTTGCAAACTTCATGCTTGTGTTATTACTCCAAACTTTACAGCAATTTTGTCGAGGTAGCCAAGCATATGATGTGTTAATAGGCACTAAGCTGCCTAGAATGGTTAGGTAGCACAGTCATAACATGCGGAAAACTAGAACGTGACATCGCAAGCGATATCCGGGGACTTCGCGGCATTATCGAACTTTATTACGGTAATAGTGATCTGGTTGCTTTGAATGAATTTGTAAAAAATGTAGCCTAGTCGTTTCTAGTCAGATCAACAATTGTTAACCTATTAAATTAGTTCTGCTTATTTCACTTCGAGAAAAAGCTACTGCTAGGTTTTTGTCTAATCCCTAATAAAGACTCCAAACCCTAACTTTCCTCGCGTTAAACGCAACCTCAATGCTACTTTGCCACCAACCCCCACCACGAAAAATCCCTGCCTGCACACTACCTCCAAGCGCAAATAAATCTTTATTGCAGCAATAACAGGAACAAATCATAACATGGTGAAGTATCAACAAACACATTCAAAACCACGACAACCCAAGTCTAACACTTACAATTAAAAATAAAACAAAATTCTTTATTAAACGTGACGAAGAGGACAAACGCGTCGTTATTACGCCGACCATGACAGAATGATTTCACTTCAACCGCACCATGATTACATTGTTACGTCCTTGCATAATACGCCAAATAATGATTATCTTTAGGCAGTACTTAAACAGAAAAATTTTGCTTGGGGGGACGCTTTTGCAGCCTTGACCAAACGCATTCGGAATGCGAAAGTACTTTAGTGGAAATTATGTCTTTCCGTCCCCGAAATCGAGTGAATACCAAAAAAAAAGGTCATCACCGCGATTTGGGACTACATTCAGCCAGAGTTTCTGGGATTTATTCGTGCTGAAGGGCCCTTTTTTGGCTAATCAACCAGCGCTGAAATCTCGTTGGGGGGAAGCCAAACCTCGATGGTGGGACGCTAACTCTCGATCGGGGAAAGCGTCCCCCCTATAATTTAAATACTGTCTCTAGGGTACTTGGTGCTTCCGAACAGGCAGCAAACTAAATGTACAATTCCAGCAAATACACAGAAACATTGCACCACCTCAAGCCCAAATCAGACACCCCAAACTACGCAGACGCCGTTGTAATCAAAACTGTATCATCCACTATCCAGCACCTCACGCCGCCTGTTAACAATCAGTGGTGTCGCTGAGGATGGTGACTCCCGGGGCTGAATTTCGTGGTGTCACCTTTTATAATGTATAGGAAGCAGGAAAACGTTATATTTTAAAGATAACGGTGCTACTTCATTACAGTAGATAGCAGTTGTTATTTGCCCAGCTAAATAACTTCTCATTGGAAGATTATAAAACTTGAAAACGTAGTAGCACTCGTTTACAATAAGTCGTGTAACCAGATACTGCAATTGGGGGGCTGTGTTTGGGGGCCTGAGAGCTCCGCTCCTAGCACTCCAAAATTTTGTACGGTTTTGCAAATAACTTAATTTTAGGCCTATTTCGATAAAATTAATAATTTTGAAATGCGGCATAGAAATTAGCAGTGCAAAAACATAAAATGGGCAATGTTTTTTTTTATAGCAATTTTGATGTTCGATTTTACCTTTGCGGGGAAAGTTATAACTTTTAAATTTTTAATTCCTATACCTTTTTTACTCAAGATATCTCAACTATTATTACTATTCTTTGGGGCAATAACTTTAACAAAAACGAGTCGGTTTCGCAACATAGCTGTTAGAAATACTGGATATTTTTTCGGGCCCAGGTGTTGGTATAGTGACAACATTGATACTTCTCAACTAAAGATGCATGCAATTTCAGATTTTTTTATGTACAATTTGACGTTTCATTTTTTTAACAGTACTGCACTGCTATAAACGAATTTCATACCAGTACCATGAGTGAATCAGCGCTGTAATCTTGTTCTTTTATACTATGCACATAGAAAAAATATACTGTAGGTTACAAAGTTTACAATAAATGACAATAACGTTGACCTTGCTGCCTCTTTGAAGTGACACACCGGTACCAAAAGTTGTACCACAGATAGTTACATTTTCAACAATTAGCACAAGCAGATAGCAGTGTTTTCCCAATTTTTTGCGGACAAAATTTGCATGGCTGATTTTCATGCTGCGGCATGAATTTGTGTGTTCTAATCTCGTAGCATTTTTTCAACATATTTTAAAGGGCTACAACTTAGTCCAACATGCAATTGCAACTGCCTTTTAAAATCATTTCCGAAAAAAAAAATGCAGCTAAAAATTGTGTAATGCTCAATGCTAAACATGTAAAAATGCAAAAGATAGAAAGTTCACAAAACAATAAACACTGTATGTTCTTTCCCTACCAAGATGTTCGTAGGATGATATGCCTACGGACAGTAAGGAGTCATGTAACTCTGAAGGAAAAATTTTTTTAAAAACTACTTCGTACCAGCACCAGATTTATCTTGGTAAAAAGTAATGGAAAAAATAGTCAATAAATGATGAAGCTCCTAAACTCTTAATAAGATCCTTTTACTTATTTTTTATGATATTGAAGTTTCATTCAAATTCTAAGATGCAATGGCTTCGTTGTTACAACACGGCTCCACAGGCCTTGCTGAGGGAGCTTTCAAGAAATTTTTACCCCAATTAAGCCCGAAAGAATATTCAGTATATACAGTACTTAAATTGTAGGGGGGATGGGGGGCACGCGTCCTCCCATCGAGATTGAGCGTCCCCCCATCGAGATTGAGCGTCCCCCATCGAGATTTTAGCGCTGGTTTGTGGGAGGAAAAAGTTAGTGTTTTTTTGGGGAGATCACCTGTTTTTGGCCGGAAAAGCCACTTGAATTTTCGATTTCGGTCAGAAAAAGCCTTCGGATTTTGGCGAAGACATTTTTTTTGTTTTTTTGGAGATCACCTGTATTTGGCTGGAAAAACCGCTTAAATTTTTGATTTCGGCCAGAAAAAGCCCTCGGATTTCGGCGAAGACCTTTTCTTTTTTTTTTTGGAGATCACCTAATTTTCACTGAAAAATCGCATCAATCCAAGTCAGTAACAATAAAAATTTGGGTCAAGTTCGTTTACAGAACAAACTCTCAAAAAATCCTGGCTACGTGCCTGTTGTTCACTAAGGTTCAGTCAACGCTGAAAAAGCGGCCCCCAATGCAAAACTTTACAATTTAAATACTGAGTATATATAACAGCTATGTAGGGAAACCAACTCGTTTTTTGTTTAAGTCATTGCCCCAAACAAGAGTAATAATAGTTGAGATATCTTGGAGCTAAAAGAAGTGTAGGAATTATAAATTTAAAAATGCTTAAGTTTTCCCGCAACGATAAAATCAAACACCAAAAAATAAACTGGAGACTCTATAGTTCAAGAATAGCTGAGAAGCAGTTATGCGATAACCACATGGAGAGCTCATAGGACAGACTTCGACTTAACATATCAACTGACGATATGGCCAAAAAAAATCATGATAATAAAATAATCACTTTGCTGGTCCATCTGCATGAAAACGCTTTAAAAGAGTCAATTTAGGGGATTTCCCCATCATTTTGGCCCGATTTATCCCAGCCTTTACCTATCCCCTCTAAATCAAAACACCAACTCAGTTCCAGTCATCTACAACGCATAAATGCTGGTTTTCAGTCGAAATAGCGATTGAAAACAAGTAAACTTCATAGCGTCAGTGTTTTTTGATGTTTGTGACATCATATCCAGCAACTTGTGGAAATCCCTTTTTTCAACTGTAAATAGCTTATTTTCTGTTGAAGATACACCATTTTTATCTATTGAACACTGATAGCAAATCATGTGTTCTGCGTCGTTTGATGTAAATATCAAGGTTCCACGATGTATAGTTTTCGAGAAAACGCAGAAGTCGAAAAATGACGTAAAAAATGGAGTTCTGAACCCTCAATATGACGTCATAATCAAAAATAATATCAAATTTGTAATCAGCAGCAAAAACTCCATCAGAAATTTGCTGAGCTGCTATGAAATTTAAAAGTGGTACAATTTTGAAACTTCCTAATATGTATATAATTCTTTTATGAAACCTGTTAGCACGCTTCAACAAGCGATCAAATTTTATTGCTTACTTTTGGCAATTTTTTAAACTTTGTACTAATCCGTGAGTTATATTTTAACTCTTAAAACACCCCCTCTTAAGCGACATTAGTGTTTACAATAACACAAAAATGCATTACAACAAGAAATCAAATAACAGCAACCCCCCCAACAAAAAAACAGAAATAACAAACAGAAAATCCAAAACTTTCCAAAACAAATTTAACCCTGAAAAATAATGTAATCTTTGTTTATGAATCCTTTTGCAATCTGTCACCATGCAATCTGCACCGAGGAACACCAACCGCGCAGAATTTCCATTGACGACACTGCAATGTAAATAATACTTTTTACAATGCAACCAAAATACATTTCACCATCCAAAGATCCACTAGAAACAATGTTCAGCATACGATACCAAAAATTACCTTTAAAACATGACATGACTAGAAGTTCAAATAATGTGTTGGAAAATTGCCTTTTTTTCAACTCAAAACATTGAAAAAAATCAAACAATGAAGCCTCAGAGCAGCCCCCAAACCAACCAAGCCACGGTGGGCTAAGCAAAACACTGCACCCGCTTAACCATATCAGACAAAAAAAACTGACAAGATTTCCAAGTCCGTTGAATTATCCAAACCATTTTTCAATAATTTAATTGTAATGTTTTGACATTTACAGGTCAGACTTTTAATGTTTAGACGTTTAATTTATTTCAGTTACTAATTTTACAAAGGCATTTAAGAGTTTACCTGTGTAAAAAAATGAACAAAATTTATGATAACATCACTTACTGTAACTAAACTGCATTTCATAGGCGTAGCCAGGGGGGAGGGCCCAGGGGGCCCGGAACCCTCCCAATTACAATGCCAATAATGATAAATCTGTGGCGAAAGAGACTAATCTTCCTTCAGTTGCGTTAGTTGTTTTGATTCCAACCTGACTTCAGTCCGTGAAGACCTTTTTTTTGGTCTTCACCTGATTTTCGGGACAAAATCGGCCCTTTGGTATGTGAAGATCTTTTTTTGTTGTTTTATTGTTTTGTTCTTCGCTTAAAGGTTGTAACTTGGGCTCCCCCCAATCCTGAATTCGTCTCCAACTAAATTTCGATTCCCCACAATCAAAAATCCTAAATCGGACTTTGAAGACTTTTTTTTGGTCTTCACCTATGTGATTTGTGGTTTGCCCCCTCCCCCCAATCAAAAATCTTGGCTACGCCTATGCTACATTTTGATAGGAAAAGATTCAACGCCAGCAACAGTTTTATTGGGCTATATTCTCAGATGCAACTTGTATAAACAAATAAACATTATGAATATTACAAAACCAAAACTTTCTTCATATACCTGCTTGATGACGAAGCATTTAAGAAGTTGTCGAGTCTCATCTCCACATCATTCACACACGAAAAAACTTCCTTTCCAGGAATTCCTCCGCAGTAACAAGCCGTTGGCAACACTGTTAATGATTAAAGTTTGAAATGAGTTCTTAGAAATAAATGTTACTTTATTTTTAACAAGGACTGCACCCAGCATTCCAGCAACCTTGCACACAAAATTTCGCTTAAACTTTTTCTAAAATGCAGAAACTTCATAGCACAATTAAAAACAATAAAAGTAATTCAAAATGTCACTACAGGTATGGCCAATGCCACTCTAGCAGTTCGGCAACCAGGAAACATATACAAGTCTAAAAGATTATTACCTCTAACATTAACTCTTAAGACTAAACCTAACCTTCCATCAAACGCAAATCCAAAATTCAAATTCAACACTGACCCTGAAAAAACTTAACAAAAAATGCCACCATTCCTCATCTTCATTTCATTACACTCAAACAAAACAAAAAAACTACCGTACCTTTATTTGGTTGCATAGCCTGCCAATACATTTTCCAAATATGAGCAAATCGTCCATGCCCAATAAAAACGCCAGCCCACTCATGAAATTCAGCTTAATGACCACACTTAGCCTCCATCCAATTGTGCAAGACCACAACCCACTTTATCCAATTCATTTCTAAGTCAACTTCAACAACTCTCAACCGATGCCTAAGACTTACAAAAAAATTAATTTTTGAAGTTTCAAACGACCACATCTTCTCATCAAAAAACCCTAAAAATACCACATTAGCCAGAGAGAGCAACTTAGCAGCAATGTCAAACATAAAAAAAGAATTCTGCTTGCACAATCCTTAACCAAACAAACCTTATCAATTACCTAACACCAAAAGCGAACATCCCAAACAAACAGTCCTTTAGATTCACCTCTAAAACCAAATTTTATTCAAACAATAGCTTACTACCATCAACCAAACCTTTAAGATCCAGAAAAGTTAGTAAGTAACGCAATAACTAAATTACAAGCTTTTGGAACACCTGCCCACCAGCTATATCAGTATTCTCCCGTACATTTTGGTGGGTCTGCATTAGGCCGTACCAAATGTTGGTGACTTCCTTCAATTTCTTGGGAACTGTCGCAAAAGTTGTGGTTTAACCACCAATTCAATTTACCACCAAAAGTTTTCGATTAAACTTTTGTTTTACGCCTCCTCAAAATGCGTTTCTATCGCAACAGGACAAAAATTTAAATGGCCATAACTTCGCAACTGCTCATGCTAGATGCAAAATTTTTTTTCTAAAGATACAGAATACCCAAGTTTCTATCTTTCCTCAATACATTATATTAGTCTAACTGCTCAATTTTTCAAGTAAAATCAAGAAAACAGGTTTTTTTACTAATTTTATTGAGTTTTCTGTGATAGCCTATATCTCATTGCATAGAAGCGTTATGGAATTTGTGTAGATGGTAACTTTATATTAGCTATACTGTCATTGTAGAGTAATTGCTGTATTAGAACATGTTAATTGATTTTCACACTGTTCACAGATAGGATACCTAGAACTGTAAGTGTTGAAAAGCGCAAGATCACTACGACAGAATTTAATGTATCAACTAATTTATAATCACTGACTGTATTCTTGTTATTTTCACATCTTAATTCTTTGCGGTTGTTCTAAACAGGCAGAGTATTTTGGCTTTGGACAATAACATGCTTGTTATGCCTACGTTTAGCAGTTACTAAATAGGTATAGTATAGTATGCTCCAAAGCCAACATGCTATTGGTAGGCATCATGATACTATTTAGGAAAACAAACTAAATTCTCTTTGCTGAAAAAATGTTCAAAATTTTAGTAAGATTTGGCTGCTTTCTGCCTACAAAGAAACAAAATAATGCAGCATGTTCTGCTGAGAAGTCTGCTTCCAAAGTGCAGCATTCATGGATAAAAATTGATTTTGCCTTGGCATCACATAATACAAACCATGCTTAACTAAAATCTTTGGAAAACCAGGCAAACTCAAGAGTCAAAACAAGTGTTTCTAGAAAGCTGTACACAAGTATATTGTGCTGCATCTGCAAAGTTTAAACTACAAGCAATTCGTATCAAGTAACTTGACATTAGTAGAAGACTTCTAATGCTTACAACAATAAAAGCCTTAAAAGACATCATCATGAAAAAAGAAGTGAAAACCGAAAAAATTTCTGAAGAGATTAGTTCATGAGTGGAGAGTAGAAAACAGGAATAAATGTTTAACAGCAAAAAGATCTAAAGCCAAAAGTATAAATACTAGGAATAAAACTAATATTGTTATCAGCACTTAAAACGATGAAGAAAACTTTGAAATGACATGTCCAAGTCAGCCAGCATCCAAGAGAAGAACAAAGAGCTTCAGCAGTATTAGTGGTTGCTAAAAGTGTAACAATTAACCCGTATCTTACCGCTATATGTTATGATTGTCAAATTGCGACAAAACTTCACGCAAATACGTGAATTTAGTAGGATAAGAGACAAAAAAAAAATTAAGCTAAAAATATTTATCGTTTACGAGATATGACCATGTTCCCAAATGAGAACATTGGCGGTTTTCGGCACAAACTTTTGAAATCAATTTAAAGAACTGTTTATTTCGATACAAAACAATCAGAACAATCAACTTCATGGTACATTTCCCATCACATGGCAGTGTTTGATCTGTGCAAACACTTGCTGCATTTTGTTAAAAATAAGGTTCAACTGAAATTATTTGGGGGGGGGGGCAAAGTAAAATTATGGGCGGGAACTTGCCCCACCTGCTCGCCCCTGGCTACGCCCCCAATTTGATGGGGTTCGTGGTGGGTGGTATCCAGTGCTCCGTCTAAGCTGTGGGCATGTGTGCGTGCACACAGCTTTCAGAGACAGTACACACGCATAAATTTACTGCGCACAAACATATTGTTGAACAGACACATTGTTACACAAGAGTGTCGGCAGAAAATTTTTCAGGGGGGGGGGGCAATAAGAACAAGTCCAGTATTAACTACTAAAAATGGAAGAATTTTTGAAATGCGGGAGATTTAAGAGAAGTTTGTGAAAATTCAAGGGGGGCTATGGCCCTCCCCTGCCCCCCCCCCCCCCATGTTGTTGCACGTGGGTTGTTGCACAAGTATTACAAATATTATTTATTTCAAGAAAAGTGCGCACACACACCAAAAACTTCTTCACTCACAGATTACAAAAAATTAGAGGAAACATTGGGGGTACCCACAACCTAATACAAAATATTTGTCTGTTGAGTATCTGTAAATATAAAAAAAAAAGGCACCTTAGCTTAAGACATTCAAAAATTGATGTTTGGGCGGCCATGTGGGGAGTCTCCGGGAGGGTGGTAGCCCCAAACTATGCCAAAATATATGTCAAACATCTACTGATATAAAATAACTGGCGCCCAAGCTTGAGCCGTTCAAAAAATTGATTTTTTAGGTCCCCATTTTTGGGGGAGTTTCCGCTGGAGCGGCCCAAAAAAATTTTGCAAGACTACATTGCGTTTGCAGCTCAACAATTTTACACTAAAGTTAGATTTCAATGTTTTGTGATTTAGGAGAAAAAGAGTGTACAAGATTTAGGAAGAAAAAAAAGAAAAAAAAAGGAAAAAACCTCATCGCGGCCAAATTGGTTGAGATAAAAGGGTATTTTGAAACATATAACAATGTGAAATATTTTTTGCCGTACTTGAGCCGTTTTTGAATGAGACCACTTTTCACGCCAAACTTTTGGAGCGGTTTTTGGATCCTAAAGCCTAAGTCAGATAATTTATAGCCTCGATATTTGGTACAAACATACAACTGGTTAACTTCAAACTGCTGTCAAAATTTCATGCGGCTAGACCAAACCGTTCTTGAGTAATAAGCAAAAGTCTGAAACTTCGTACTCGTTACTTTGAAAATGCCGAGTAAAAACAAAAAAACACGCGACACGAGTGTCGGTCGTTCCAATAATGGGCTTTCTAGTACAGCAAAATAAGTAATTCTTTTAGTTTACTATTATCTAAACAATATGTACAGTAGCGTGACCGAACTACACTAAGTCATAATTCTGAAAATCTATAAAAAGCTGTCTATTCTGGATTGTTACTCTCTCTTCTCGTAAAACTATATACAGTATAACTTGCATGCTGTAAAACCGCCAATGTTCCCAAATGGGAACAAATAAGTTCAAAACTAATTTTTTAACAGTAACTTGAAAATAATTACAAAGAAAACGATTTTGTGAAGTCATGTCTTTATCAAATGTACAAAACATAGTCTTAGCATTTAAAACATTTCTCACCCTTAGTTCTATACCTCACCAAATCGTTCAATCTTAAATCTCCTGTTTTCACCATGTTTCAAAGTCCAAATTTTTTGTAAAATTTCAGCAGAATTGCCAAGCAAAACTATAGAAATTAATTTCTTAAATTCAAAAAACTATCCCACTTAGTTTTAAGCCCTTATATAACTTAGGAGTCACAGAAAATGAAATTTAAAACTATGTTCCCAAATGGAAACATTGGCAAGAAACGGGTTAAAGATTCCAAAAATCAATTGCTGTTAAACTTGCTTCTAGACAGAGCATTGAGACTTTTTTGTTTTACTGCATTGGAATTGTAAACTGCTTCAAGATATGCAATACATCATCAAGAGTGTTAAACATGAGTCAATTACCCTTTAATCCAATAAAACTTCAATCACATACACGATAAGCTGACTTCATTTAATCACAAAACAATACTAAAACCCTTAATAATTTTGGATTAATTGCAAACTCTTAATCAAACTTATTTAAGATTTTCAGATACATCCCAATGCATAGGATAGATTAAAAGTTTTGCAATGAACACAAAAAAATATGTGGCGAGTGATGTAAAACACTCCCAAATCAACAAGGTAAGATATCTTTTTCTTTTCTTGGCCATAGAATTTGAGTACCGGTACATGTTCTTTTATAGAGTAATGAAACATTGTTTGCATTTATCAGTTCAACTAACTTATCAGGACTGCTTTAAATGCTTTGGTGCAGAACTTTGGGCCTCTCCTGTATTTGTCTTCAGTAATCAAGAGTTATGATTTACTTGCGTTTTTGAAAAACAATCCAGTGCATGGTATGCACCAGGTGATTCCAAAATTTTTTGATTAAACCCTGATAGAGTACGGTATTAGTCAAAATCATACTTTAAGCACCATCCCTTTACTTTAAACGCAGTCTTTTCAGCAGCACCTGTTGCTTTTGATTAGCGTTTTCTTTTCAACTTTTTGAAGTTTTGCATGCTAACTTTTAGAATTAATGAGCAGTTGAGCAAGTCTTTAACTACAAACGATTTTGTACTGTGAAATGCAGTTCCGTCAAAATCATTTTCTTTTGTGGGCAGAGAACAACCAAATTTTTATTGACATTTCAACATTTTTCAAAGTCAACAGAAATAACATGTGAAACTAACAGAATGCAGCAGTGATTGATAATAAGTTAAACATTAGACTTCCGTCACAATTTTACTGCTTTTCACACTCACAGTGCTAGCTATCTTGTCAGAGAACACTTTAAGAACCAATCAATATTTGTTCTAATACAATAATTACTTTAATAACAGTATAGCCAATAAAAAGTCGAGCCATGTCAACTGACCACGAACCAATGATTTTGTTACAGTGATTTCGTGACTGATTTCGTCGCGGTGATTTCGTCACAAAGTGAGGGTTTGGGCAAGATGGCTCTGGAGATAGTAAACAAATATTTAGGATCGCCCTTCTAGCCAATCAGCTTTGTTCGCGGTCAGTTTGTTCGCGGTCAGTTGGTTCGCGGTCAGTTTGTCGCAGTCAGTTGTCGTGGTTACTATACATTTCAAATTTACTATACATTACCAGAAAAATTCCACAACTCCTCTATGCAATGAGATATATCATAGAAAATTCAATAAAATTAGTAAAAAAACTGTTTTCTTGATTTTACTTGAAAAATTGAGCAGTTAGACTGATATAATGTATTGAGAGCAGGTAAGAACTTGGGAATTCTTTAGAAAAAAAATTTTGCATCTAGCATGAGCGGTTCCGAAGTTATGGCTATTTTTTTTTTCATTTTCTGTTGTGTTACCAAGGAAATGCATTTTGAGGAGGCGTAAAACAAAAATTTAATCAAAAACTTTAGGTGGTAAATTGAATTCACTTAAAATAATTGAAAACCAAACACTACTACAGCCTTTGGCTCCCTGTCAAATGTCCATCAAACACTTTGGAAACTGAGAAAACAGAGAACTAGTCCAAACTTTTCGACTAAATGAATTTGGGTTGACAGGTTAACGTTATATTGGACCAGAATTAATAAAAAAAAAACTCAAAACAAAAGCCTAACAAAACAATGAAAAGTTACATAAACAAAATTTATTCTCATCACACACTCTAAATTGATTTTGTTAGAAATGCCATTCCTCAGGGGCATAGAGAAAGATGACATATCTCGAAGCTGGCAACATACTACCAACTACTGCATTAGTAAAAGCATCAGCAGAAAAAGGCAAATTATAGGAAATAGGAAAGCTTTATTTCACTGGAAATTTTCATCTAGTTTTTTATTAATTCTGACTCAAATCTAACCCGAATTCAAATGCTTACTCTAAAACTATTCCCAAATCAAACCCCAACCCTAACTTAAAACCCTAATGTTAACCGCTAAAAAAGCAACTGAAAAAAGCACGGATGAATATTTCTCATTCTCATGTTATTCTCTTTAACTTGAAAATTTGCACTGATATAGTCATTACCTAGGTCATTACCACAACTGTCTTGCCTAAAACCTTACTGTTATTTAATGCAAAAGTTATTTAATGAAACAAGATCATGGGCAACAGTTCTAACAACTCGACTAAGTGTTTTAAACTTGCATTGCAGGGTTGGGATTGCCATACCGGTATCACCAGTGCTGGGTACCGCAAGTTTTTTTTTAAGTCCGCAGTCCGCAAATCCGTAACCGAATTTCAATTTTCTTAATCCGCAACCGCAAGTCCGCAATTGCACGTTTAAAAGCTTAGTCCGCAACCGCAAGTCCGCAACGACGTTTCAGGATTCTTGAATCCGCAACCGCAAGTCCGCAACTTCGTAATTCTTGAAGTCCGCAACCGCAAGTCCGCAACTTCCTAATTCTTGCAGTCCGCAACCGCAAGTCCGCAACGACGTTTCAGGATTCTTGAATCCGCAACCGCAAGTCCGAAACTTCGTAATATTTGAAGTCCGCAACCGCAAGTCCGCAACTTTTTGTGAATCGAGTAGAAGAGTTTTGCAATCAACCATGTCCCGAAGTGATTTGCTCAGAGTT
This sequence comes from Trididemnum nubilum, assembly GCA_963965965.1. Taxonomy (NCBI): domain Eukaryota; kingdom Metazoa; phylum Chordata; class Ascidiacea; order Aplousobranchia; family Didemnidae; genus Trididemnum; species Trididemnum nubilum. The sequence continues at coordinate 26,655,870 of OZ014482.1, read as the reverse complement.
GATTAGCAAATATAAGCCAAAAGTTGTGGCTTGTAGGAAGTATAGCAAGAGTATGGTGGATACATTCCATGCAATCTAAGAAATAGCTCATAATCGTTGATTGTAATAAATGTACCACAGCATGACTAGCTATTGAGCTACTTTTTTGGATGGCAAACTTAAAAATTGCTCAGATCCTTTTACTTTCAGGTCCAACTCAAAACAGATTTAAACGCTTGTATTTTGGGTTAAAGTTTTTAAGTGACTTGCCTAAGGGGGGTAGTAGCCCCCAGCTCTCCTGATTGCGCTACTGCTTATACAGTAGGTGCCTACAATGCATGGAAGCATAATGCACAACCCACCAACGATCACTAAAAATGCTACAATGAAGCTAGGGATTCGAAGATTAAAAACCATTGGATTTCAGTGAGAAGCCATCAAATTGCAAAGCACAATCCGTATTTTCGCTTACAACAACATATTCTAAAAAAACGTTTTTTTTTTCAAGGCACGAAAAGGCAAAGGCAGTTGAAGGCAAAAAAACATTCATACCACTAATCGTTTCACTAAATTTTTGTCCTAGTTTCTATAAATATTGTAGAAACGAGATGACCACACGCTACCAAGAGTGCCGTCGCCAGACCAAACGAAGTGAAGGGGCCCTAGCCGAAAATGGTGGACACTATAAAATAGACTGAACTTTGATATTTTAAAGCTACAATTTTGTATTCATCTTCGAAAAAAAAGAGACATATAAGCCCGGTAGCGTTATTTAGCTCAATTCGTATGCGGCCCGTATAATCGCTTGAAAAATCTGTCTGCAGGTGTGAATGCAACCAGAAACGCAACCAGGGTTAAATGTTAAAAGACAGGGGGCTTGAACCAAAAGTAAATGTTTTTTAGACAAAAATTGTCTAATTTAGGTTCCGTGCTGAACAAACCGTTGCAACTCAAGCGTGTTACAGACGGGACAGAGCTCCCAGCTGGTGGGTGATTTTCGCGATCTATAGCAAAAATAGCGATTTAGCGCCATTTAAATCATATTTCGCACTTTTAAAACCACATCAATAATTACAGTAAATTGCTAAAATTCAGAAGTTATTAAAAAAGTGTTAAATTGTCTAGCCTCTTGAGCCCCAATATTCTTTCAGGTCAATTCAAAAACACGTTTAAACGCTTATTTATTTATTTATTTATTTATTTTTTTGGTAATATTTTGTAAATGATTTGACTAAAGGGGGATGATGCCCCCTTAGCCCTTTTCACTTCGTTGCATGACTGAGGCAACCTAAAATAAATTTTGTGTGTGCTCTGAAAAAAAACAACTGGTCCTTTAAAAAAATGTTTTTACGTATTGCTTCAGGTCATAGTCACTAACGAAATACCAGTAACGCTTTTGTAGGCATACATCCGTATTCCGCGACACATCCGTAAAGGCGTGTTAATAAGATGGATTATTGGATCACATTTATGTAAAGCAGTTGTTGGCTAGCAATTCTGCAAACAATCGAGAAAACTTCAAACGAGAATTATGTTTGAAAATTATTATTCTTTTTTCCATTATTGCCTGTTGTCTTGTCGTTACATGGTGCTCCAAAAAAGCATTCTGAGCAAACCCAAACGGGGGAGCACTAGCATTCGTTAGGGGGGATACGGCGCACCTGGCCCAACCGTAGCGACGGCACTGGTTACCAGTACAAAAAATGATACACCAGTGACTAATTTTGTGAATTCACGGTAAAAAATAACAAAGTCATAGTTTGAACCAGGGCTGCATATTCGAACTTAAACTCGAAAGAAGTCGGTTGTTTCGCCGAACTCGAAAAAATAGCATGTCAACAAAAAGAAAGCGATTAAATCGAAAAGCAGACCTAGTATTTTTGTCAGCGTGAACTCGGAATCTTGATATTTTTGCCGAACTTGAATTCGAAAATATTAAATTGATTTCTCATTTTTGACTGGGTAAAAACATAAATAGTTTACAAAAATAGAAAAGAATTTCAATATTGGTATAAAACTTGCGGAATTGCGGACTAAAATTAAAAATAGTCCGCAACTGCAAGTCCACAATTTAAACTGCTTAAGTCCGCAAGTCCGCATGTCCGCAACTTTTTTTGTTAGTCCACAATTGCGGATTTGCAGACTTGCGGACTAACTTGCGGACTTGCCCAGCTCTGGGTATCACTACATACTTGTGGCCTACTAGCCAACTGTAGACCTGTTTAGGGCAATTTAACAGTATACATTATACTGTATACCATTGTACTCACTTGGTTGGTAACCTCCAACTATTTTCTTGATTTGTTTGTTTATTAAACAGCAGTTGCCAGTATCGAGTACCTAACAGCATCAGGCATTACTGCCAGTGCCAGGCCTATGAGTCATATTAATTATTATTGCACGTAAGGAACAGCTTATGCCATTATCAACAGCATTATGCTAGCCTACCTTCTCCACCATTCCACTTTCAGTCAGCAGCATGGCCAAACAGTAAAGGGATGTTTGTTTATGACGATCCTGCTCGCATGATCTGGGGTTGCAAAATACAACTTAGTACGGTAATATTTTGGCACTACTGGGAAAATGGACACTTTGAACAAAGTTTCAAGTCATTGTACAAACACTACCAATACATACGTAACAGCATTTTCACCAGGCATATTAGTCAACATCTTACAATCATATTCTTGGTTCTACAATCAATGACAGATAACATTAACATTACACCTAGGCTATCCTAGTAGGTACCGTATGCGACAATACACCTACGTACATACCGGTAGGTTATATTACCAGTATGTTTAGCCTATAGCCTGATAGCCAACTAAAAAGATTCATTTATTGACATTGCAATAGGCCACAAACTTTTCTAAGTCTGAAGTACTTAAATAGGTTATCCCATCCTAAAAACCAACTTTACTGCGAATATTGCAATATATAAAAAAGCAGTGGCTATTTTGCCTCATGTAAAGCCTCATGTATGCAGAGGCTAAATAGCCCCATGTTATTTTGCCATTTGGAGGCAAAATAGTCCTAACGGCTATTTTTTTTTAACGGCTATTTTTTAACAGTCCTAACGGCTTTTTTACCGCAAGTGCCAAAATAGCCCTAATCCTAATCTCAACCCTAGCCCTAACCCAAACAGAGGAAAAACACTACTTTGCCTCTAGAGGCAAAATAGCCACTTCCATGGTAAATGCTAATAGGCTAGCCTAATTATTAATTAATACGTCCATTGAGGTGCTAAAAACTTGAAAAGTTTTCTTAAACAGCCTTAAAATGAAAACCCCTAATTTCTGTAACTGAGAGCTTGCATAAAAAGTTTTACAATTTCATCAAGAGTACCGTACATAAACTAATGAAAGAACCTTCAAAGACAAAGTTTGCAATGGTGTTAAAGAAAAATTTCAACACCATTTCGTCATAAGTAAGTATTGACTTTTGCATAACTGAATCTTTTCTCAGGAATATTACTACCTTATAAACTTTATAACAAAAATTTTCATAATATCCTTTCATGACAAAATACCGGTAGTGTTCATTTTTTTCATGAACACCACATGCAAAAACCTTGCCACTACATCTCAACAAACAAAGTGAGCTACTAATCAAGCGGAGTACTGGAGTAGCCAGAAAAAATTGAGGAACTTTTTTATTTTACAATTCCATTCCTATGTTGTAAAAACCCTGAAGTTTTAAACTGGAAAAAGGAAATTTTGGGGAGATTGGTGCAATGCAACCTCCACAAAAATTATCATGTTATGCTTTTGTTTATATTTAACTATCCTGAAACTGATGTTGGCATGCCTTGATCAATAATGATTATTACAAAGGTTTGGATATTGAAAAACCCATTGAGGGAATATTCCTCAATTGTGATTTCCAAAATTTTACCAACAATTTACTTTTTATTTCATTAATCTATTCCGAAAATTTGATGTACTTAAGTTGAGTAGAAAAAATTTTCCGAATTTTATATGACGCATTTCAACCATTTCCCCCCATTGCAGCCCCCCCAATTTTTAATATGTTTTAGTCATCACCAATATCCACCAAATGTGGTAATTTGGCTTATCTACGTTGAACAATTCAAAAGTTCAAAATTTTCCAGCTCCCATTTTAGGGGAAATCCCCGGACATGACACCCCCATTTTTAGACACACACCAGTTTGTTTCGAACTCTATACCACTCCGTAATATCATCCATCTGCGTTTTGTGGTTTAAAAGGAGATAGTGATAGAAGAAAAACAAAGAAAAAAAAAAAAAGAAAAAAGACAAAAATAAGGAAAAATTATATCAAATACGGAATAAATGAACATAACCATTACAAAGGTACTGATTAGTGTTTTCAAAAACCACAAATTTTTTTCAAAGAATATCACTACTTACCGAGATATACCACTTCAAAATTTACCACTTTTTGACCGTTTTCCGCCTCAGAAATTTTGGTCACGTGACTGAAAGCCCCCAAACTTGGTATGCATACACTGTTTATCACTATCCATGTTGTGTCCAAATTTCAACTTTTCACGTTCAGCTGTTTTTTTGTTAAAAGCGAAATAAAAAAATTTCGGCTCAAAAATAGCCGTTTTTTGTCGGTTTTAGGGTTCCCAAATCATTATCACGTGATTTTCGACCCCCAAAATTGGCATGCATGATGCTTTGTAAACTTGCAATGTTGTGTCCAAATTTCAGCTTTCCACATTTTGCCGTTTTTGACTTATCATAAAATTTTAAAAAATTTAAAGCTCATCTATCAAAATGGCCGAGTAAAAACATAGGAACTACGCGCGCACGTGAAGTCCCAATTAGGAGGGTTGGCGAAGTACTTCATAATTTTTCGAGAACTTCCAGTAATTCATGCCCAGCCCATGCATTGTATAATAATGGACAACCGATTAGAGGCGTTACGGATGGTGTTTCTTCATGTAAAACGGTAGGTTGGGGTTCAATTGCGATTGTGCTCCACCAACTACTTGAAAGGAATGAATTTTGCTGATCCTTATTGCAGTTAATTTCCTTCACGCAATTTGAAGGCCAGTCTTACTCTGCCGCTGCAGTGCAGAAGCGGTGGCTTAAGTCCAAGTGATTGGAATACTCGGTTATGAGTGGTTTCTACCATGTGTGTGGATTAGATAATCTCAGCCAATAGTTCTAAAAGTTGCTGATGAGGACTAACAGTTTATGCTACCCAGCTCTGTGACCTTCAAAAAAAATACTTGAAATTTTGATTTCACAGCTTCCCACTTGACGTTCTGCAAGAAAATGAAAACTGGACTGGGTGGCGCCTCCATTCCACAGACGATTGATTCGAAGGACCGAGAGGTTAAATGACTTGGAACATTACTTATGCAGTGCAATTACTCCCCCCTCCAAAAAAACAAACATTTATTTGCCTTACTAGTATTAGGAAATATGTTTGGATCTGTATCAATTTGTTGGTCTTAAAATATAAAGTTTTCACAAATGTGTGAACAAACAACTCTTCCTGGAATACTTCGCATTTCATATTATATTTAAAAGGTTTTTGAACTGGGTGTGTGCTACATATCGTGTAAGGTTAAGTCAATGTTTGCGTTCGACTAGTTTATTTGCTCGCCACTTAACCTTAGCTTTTGCTTTCGTTTATTGAAATACACTGTACACAATTGATTTTCGAATTGAATTACCGACTGACGCTCTTTGGCTAGTTGCTGAATTACATACTTAAATGGAGTGGTTTTAACATATCGTGCTTCTAATCAATAGCCATCCGCTTTCTGTCTGAAATTACGGGTGCCTTAATCATATATGAGGGGAAGTGAAAAAGAAAAATGAAAACATAATCCAGAGTGATTTTCCGTCGCACAACGTCGAGCCCAGAAGATACAACTTTACTCTTATTTTCGATGTTCGAAAGGCTGCTGGCTACAGGTTTGATTTCTGAACTTGTCATACCTCGCTATGTCACTGCGAAAGATACTTAATTCTTAGCTCCCGTTAGTGCCAAGCATTCTATTTGGCGCGATGGCCCTCCTTGATAAAAGGCTAACAAACAAGCCAAAACGTCCTTCTGCGTTGATGTGGTTTTGTTGACTCAGTTCGCCTGGTTCAAAATAGGCATGAATGGAAAAATCGGTATCTCATCTAACCGTATTCTATGTTGTTGTTTTTTTCAGAACTAAATAAGACGATCATTGCGTTGGTGCTAGCTGCAGTGATTCTTGTTTGTTTCATCCTGTTGTCCTTTTATTGCGTCAAGAAAGGAGGTAAGAAATCCAAGCGCTTGTCTGAAAGAGCTTTAAGGTGCGTTTACAGTTGTCGCGAAGTAATGCAAAGCGACCCGAGGCAACTAAAATTTAAGGTCAACGACAACTTGCGATAGGTTTCAACCAGTCGTAAACTTCACGAGCGTTTGTTTCACTTCGCTTAGACAAAATTATTCAATGTTTGGCCTATTTTGAGCAGGTGACGTAAGCGACTACTCGCTATGGTTGAAATATATTTAAGTATAGTTTATTGAAGCGCTGTTTTGATAGGTATATGGTGAAAATTGGTTAGATAGCTGCGAAAGAATTATCATTTAATTTAGCGGTTTGATAACTGTTGTATCAAGTTTCATTTTAATGACGGGATAAAGCGAATTTGATTAGCGTGAAAGATGTTATTTCACGCATTAGTTTATCACAACGGTATTTGATCTTCTCGGACCTGAAATCCGAGCTATTTTTACATTTTAATTTCAAATAAGTGGTCCGCAATGAACATTAATCATATTTTAGCTTCTTGGCGATAATTGTTTATGTTTTGTAAAAACTTGACTCTAATTCTTTGTATCAAGTTCTCCAAAAATCCTCTAATCATAATTTTTGAAATACTCTTTGTAGAGCATCTTGATGGTTACAAAACATCGGTGAACTAACGAAAAGTACGATCTAAATTTTTTTTCACATTAGGATCACTTTGCTTAGATGGGGTCTAAATTGGTCTGATATTACTAACTGAATGTGATGATTTACAGGTTTAAAAACAGAGTTGCACTAAGGCAATGTTTAATTTAATCCTTAAGGTAATATTTTTTGCTTTAGAGCGGTAGGTTTTTGGTTCAATTCTCGGGCCGGGCACAGTGTTGGCAACGATTCGCCATCACGTTGAATGTTCTGATCTAGCTCTGAAACCATAACGCATTGAAGCAAAGACGGTCTCCGCCAACTAATAATAAGTTTCGACAAAACACAGTGATTATAATCGAGACTGGCTTTAATATTTTACGGAGTAGTTAGTAGATCAATTAATTTTTTTGCAGTTTTCCAACAACTGTGTGTCATATATGGAAAAGTGAGGAAAAGCTCGTCGAACCCGGATTTTCCACCTCAAGACCCCATCCAAAGCATACAGCAGAAAGTGCTTATCATCTGGCAAGCAGACTACCGCTGCAAGGAACTGGAGAGAGCACAGGAATTAGTGATTAAGTAAATGAAATATTTTAAGCAAAAAATAAACAAAATCGCTTTCAAAAGCAAAGTTGAACGCTAAACTATTTTACATAAAAATTAACCTTTTGGCTCTGAACGATTTAAGCATTCAAAAGCGGTTTTGGGAAATAAACGCAACAAATTCAAACAACTAATCCTACGATTGTATGACTATTTCTAGAGCTATTTTATCTTTCAGCATCAATATTAAGTTAACAATATTAGTTAGAAAATGCAAGTTTTGTCCACGTTTACTCTGTAGTTCCGTCCACTGAAAGCTGAATGCTTGTTTCAAGACTTAACCGTAAGAAATATAAGAGGGTGGTTCAGAAAGTGATGCCTCCGTTTTTGTAATTCCGCTACAAGGGGTTGGAGCGAATTCCACATTGTGTTTTTACCAAGACTGAACCTTCTTATAGTTATCCTGCACTTTTTATCTCTTTTGCTTTAGGTAATGGTGCAGTGATAAGTTGAAATTGTGTGTAAAATTTCGGCCATAATGTTTATTGCGGAGAAAAAAACCACCAGACTGTCAGTCACGTGTTATTGGTACAATATGAAGCTGAAGGTGATGCCTTCCTTGACCAACTCTTCACTGACTCATTGGGGATGCAGCTTGGTGTCACTACAGCGAACTGGAATTTAAGCGACATTCAATAGAATGGCACCACTCACGTTCTCCACCAACGAAAACGTTCTCGTCACAGCGCTCAGCAGGCTAAGTGATGTACACCGTCTTGGGTGCACAGGGCGTTTTTCTCTTGGATTTCTCGGAACCAGAAGCTACTGTCAACTATGAAAGTTAAATTAAAACAATGATCAAACTAAACGCTAGAATTGCCCGCTCTGGATCCAGACAACATTCTTCTTGCTGCTCGACAATGCCAGGCGGCAGGCCACATGTTAGTCTCAAGATCACAGAAAGGGTGTATTCAAGTTTGGCTGGACACTGCTACCTCATCCGCCATATAGCACTAACCTTGCACCATCAGATTTTAAAAAATGCATTGAAAATGATGGTGCTGCGTAGAAAAATAAAATTCTTGAACATTACGTGTGCTTAATTTAATGACAACGCTTCCGTTTTTCTATTTCTTTAACTTTTTAAGTTAGAAAACAGGAGGCATTGCTTTATGAACCATCCCCATAAAAGCATGAGTTAGAAAAACTTTGTCCAATTTCGAGGTGTAGTTTTTTTTCGTCTGTTATTTCGTCATTCAGGTAATCTGGAACTTATTTTTATGTTAGCAAGAATGGTTCTACTGTTTCATATTCAAACGTAGTCACGGCACTAGGTTACCGTAATTGTTCTCGCCAAAATACTTCCAAAAACGTGTTTGTATTTAATTTTGTCCGATTTCGAAATCTAGTTATTTTTCGTCTTGTTATTTTGTGATTCAGGTAACTTAACTCTAACAAGATGGATGATTCTATTACTTCATATGCAACGTAGTGCGCAACTAGGTTAGCATAATTTGTTCCTGGCAGAATACTTCTGGAAACGTGTTAGTATTTGAATTGTGAGAGAACCATATTTGTTCCTTGTCATCGCGCACCTAGGTTCATGCACTACTTTCGAGTTGATCCATTCACGTTGCTGTCGCGCGTTTTTCCATATCTTTTGCTGTTTCAAAATCTAAAACTACCGGTAATCTAGCAGTTCGCCAAATCATGCATTACTGGAATTCCGCTTCAAAAATTGTTCATATGCGTAAAGTACCGCAAAAGCCCCTTCGCTGTCTTCTGGCCAAGGCAACTTGGTGAATAAAATGTAATTACAATTACAACCATTGCGTTTCAACATTTTGTGACATCAGAAAAGGTTGACTGTGCAAAATTTCTTGCAGAACAATATCGAACGTCGAACGTTATTCTGTAAGATTGCAAAGTCATTCTTTTCTAATGTCACGTAATTTAGAAACGCATGGTTGCCAATGGCACGGAGTCAAACGGATTAAATACACTTTCGCGGATAAGGGGAATAGTAGAACAAGGTTTATGGGTCACTTCTTCAGTACTTCAATTACTTCTCACTTCTTCAATAAAACCGATTTCAAGCAATGTCGCCTTTAAGAATAGGCTTAGTTTAGCGTAAGGTTTGGGGCTAGTACAAATACCTTTTTAATTTGGATAATATACTGTCTAACGGAGTAAGGCAAATAAAAATGTAGCAAATAGCCACGTTTTAAAGTGATTAGTAAGCTATAGTACTTGAGAAGGTTATGTTGCCAAGTCACTCGCATCAAAGTATCTTCCTGAAACAAGAAATGCTAATGCACAGCCTCTGTCAAAAGAAAAACAATCGGCATACCTATTTTAGAGGTGTCAGTAAATTTACGGGACCTTTCGATCTAGAAGTCAAGCTACCATCTGTTCACCTGTCTACCACACACGGTGGAGGCTTCACATTGTCCCTCTCAATGCTGAACGTCAAGCAGGGAAGCTGTGAATACTAATTTTTGTAGTCTTTGGTTTGACCCGACCGGTTGCCGTGGTACGGAGTCAAATGGATAAGGGTAGCAGTGGAACATGTTTTGGAGCCCCTTTTTATTACCTCAAGTAGTTCTCATTTCTTCAATAAAACCGATCTGGAGCACCATTACTTAAACATTCGAAAGTGATTAAAAAAATGTTAGAATAACCATGGTTCATTTTTCTCTTGAAATAAAAAATTAGGGTGAATTTCTTTGTGCTAAGTGCATACAAACTATACTAGCGGAGAGTTTTGTTCTAGGCGATTTTCCTTCTTCCTTACTCACATTTGCGGCATCCACGTTACGGTTGACATATTCGAGCAAAACGATTTAAGTCAAAGATACGGGCAGTGGATTGACGAAGCAAGGAAGAATGTGGATTGGATCGTGTTTGTGTGCCCACATTTCGACTACACCAAGCAAGATCAAGACCAGCAATCGAGAGTTGGAAATTTTAACCTTGCTTTTAAGTGAGCAATTTCAATAACTGTTCTAGTTAATTGAAACCGATCAGAAGTCGAGTGAATAGAGCGTCTGCTGCTGTTCAAACGCTGAACTCGGATTCGATTCCTGGTTGGGTCATACCGGAGGCTTTGACGTTCAGCAATGTCAAAGGCATGTGAACTGTGAAGCCTCCAGCGTGTGTTGTAGACAGGTGGGCAGTTAGCGTTTTGACTCAAAGTCGCCTGCAGAGTTCACGAGCACCCAAAAAATGTATTTTTTTCACCTATATTTTTGAAATCCTGAATAAATGTTCTTTCAAAATCGCCAATGTTTCCACCCAATTTTCGGTTGTTTTGGCGGAAATCGGGGATTTCCCGGCGAAACGGTGTCGAATTTTTTCGCTGAAATAGAGTTGATTTGGATTCTAAAAATCGTATTTCTGTATAAAGTAGACTGTCGATTTTAGAATCAAACGAAAGAGGAAGATAATTGCAAACTTTTCATACAATAATTTTTAATTTGTTTTATTATGATGGAATAATGTCATGAAAGTTGCAACATCGATAAAACAGTTTCTCACCAACAAAGTGAAACCAAAAATACATCTTTTATTATGATGTCAGTAGAGAAAACTACGTAGTAAAATGCAAAACCGAGTCAACGCGTTTTTCAAACAAATTGCACGTGACAGCGAATATTTTGATCGCGGCGCTGCGGTTTTGGCAGCAAAGATCAAAGAATATCAATTCCACCGTCGTAAACGCACAAAATGACGTTTGTATTAAAACTTTTTTACAGTGTGAGTGCATGAAGATAAACTCTGTTCAAAATTTAAGAACAAAATAAGAACAATTTTATGCTCAGTGCAAGAAAAACGTTTAAGAAGTTTTTTAAAATTTTATTGCTATTTTGTGGCAAAGAATAACATTGCACTAGCAAAATGTTCAGGCACATTGTTTCGAAAAGTCATAAAGTTGGTAGAGTAAGAATAAAACGGTATATAAGTGGTGTTTCTAACATTTTCTTATTAAAAGGTATCAAATATTTACGGAAAACGATATTGTCACCAGCAAAAAAGCGTGGATAAGCTCATTCAGATGTTTTAATTTTCTGTGTTGTCCTGATCGGACTCTATGTTCGCAAAAGTGTCTTTTAAAATAATAACTAAGAATTGTTTGTTACAAAAGATATTTTGATTGCGGTTCATACAGCAAATACTTGTTAGAAATTGCGGGAACGCTTTCACCGCCCATAATCCGTCACAAAATCGTAAGTTGATGGGCGAAGGAGCTAAAATTTTTTTGGGGGGCATTGCTGAGAAAACTGATGACTCTGCATTTGGAGATATTAACCGGTTTTTACAGTTAAAACATCACTGACTCTATTTTAAGGGGTAACAATTATTCACAAACACCGTATTCACCATGCTCTAAAAATGAAGTGTTTATCATTTCAGATTGTTTTACCCGGTGTTGAGATCATCTCATTCAAAATAAAAAAAAATTCTTGAAGATAAGGCACATCTAGCGTTGACTACTTCAACGAGTAAAACAGTCTGTTAAGTGCTAAATTTTTATTGTTGCTGTAAGGTGTACGGTAATGTGCTTGCACTATACGTAGGAAACTTACATGCTAGCCAGTGGCGTAACTAGAGGTTAGAGCCAGAGGGCATGGAAAACTTTACTAGAAATTTGCTCCACATTTTTCTGTCAATTTTGAGTGAATAGAACTTTACCGAAGATCTGGTGCTTTTTTCCGTCAAATTCAGTAAAAGTCTAAAAAAGGTCATGACCGAAAATCGGTTGCTTTTATTTCGTCGACTTTAGGTGAAGACTTTCCGCTTTTATCGTTTGTTTTCCCCCAAAAATTTGCTGCCACAATTTATGAAGGGACCCATATTGGAGGAAAATTCCTCGCGCCCCCCTCCCGTCAGTTACGCCAGTGATGCTAGCCCCTGCTGTTTATGCTCTTTTTTTATTTGATCAAAGCACCCCTGACAATTGCGATTACGGAAAAGCAGTTTGTTTGTAAGATTTTAAATTTTATTTTGACGCGTACTGTTTTTAAAATAGGTTTACTCACTTTTTTGATACAGCAGATTAGATTGAAGAAAAAGTCATCAAAGACATTGTAAAACTCAAACTCAAACCAAGTTGTTGTGTATGAAAATGACTTTGACTGTGATGTACATCTCAAAAAGTGTAAACGATTTAGCAATGCGTGATTTTACCAAATACCGTGGGATTGCTAAAGTGACTTAAGGTGTCTGGGGCGTCTGCGAAATGTAATAAAACTGTTACTTTAGCAAAAACCGTTCAGCAGCAACAGGTATTTTTGCAATTGTTAATGGTTTATAATATAGTATACTTAATGTGTCAGCCGTTTTTAAACATCTTTCGACTAAAATTATTTTGGAACAATCTACAAAATTTGTCTAACGGAAAAGGCCACTTCTTTAGTCCTCTTATTAAGTCTGATTGGATTTTAGCAGCTGCTGAGAGCTCCGCTCCCTAATCCCTTCCGTGGTTTTGGTTGCTCTGGCGTGTTAGCAAGATCAACCGACTCATTATTTAAACTCATTGCAGCCAAACGCCACTACTTTGTGCAAAAATTAAGTGAAGAGCCATACAAGACTTCATTTAGTTAGGGTTCCTCTCACTAAAAAGCGTTACGATTGCACTCGCCAGCTCTCTTTCTACCGGATGCTCTGTGAAAGTAGCCCATAGCTATACCTTGCAAACTCCTGGGATCATCCGCTTAATTACTTTATTTTACATTGGGTCAGAAAATTACAATCAAATTTATCAAACGGGTGTATACGTCATCGAGAACTTGAGTTTGGACAACTTCAGGCAGGTGAACTTGCACTATACGCACTTACGTACTGTGCCAGAGCCATTAGGCAGAAAACCTGAAATTTTTCTAGGAACGTGATAGAGTAGTGAAAAACCGTTCAACGATGCTAATTCTGTTATTAGTCTCATGCCTTCAAAAGATTTGGATCTCATACATATTCGTTCATAGGCGTAGTCAGGGAGGGCCCAACCCCAATTGACATGCTACCAATGATAAAATGTCTCAAGAAATACTATTCCTTTTTTGGTTTGAGTTTCTTTTAGCATCTTCACGTACGACAGTACAGGCGTACAGCAGTAATTAACAAAAATATTGATCCAGGGGTCCGGGCTCCTTCAATTTAATGTTTGCCAATCAATTTAAACGTATAGCCCGAGTAAAATTACGGGTTTTTATCCTAAAAGTTGCTAACTGAAGCCCTCATCTAACCTTTTTATGAACGTAATGCAATAACCAGGGACGGACTTAACATATGGCTCATAGTGCCATTGGCTCCGCGCTCAGATAAAACTTTGTTTTGGTCTTCACCTGTATTTGGCAGGAAAATATTGCAAAAATCCAAAATACCTAGGGCTCAACTCAATGTAAATCCGGCCCGAGCAATAACATGGTTTGTAGGCATAACTATCTATTGCACATTTTTCAATAACAATTCACCTCCACCTCGCCAGTTTTTATGCAACAAAATACTTCTAAAAAAAATTAGCTACAGTTAAGGGAATGCTCGTTGAACAATTTTTTGAATTGAGAGCCTGGGCCCCCTGGCCATACATGTATTCCTACAACTGATTGTTTTCATGACAAAACAATAATCTCTAAGGAAAGTATTCAACTGCATTGTTATTTACTGCTAAAATACTGCTGGAGGCATGTACTTTACTTCCTCCGACCTGGGCCAAATCACTTACAAAATTTAACCCCAAAATGCAAGATTTTAAACGTGCTTTGGACTTAAATTGCAAGTAAAAGGAGGACTGAACAACTTAACATTTTCAATTGGCTTTCAAGTGTTAAAAATCTAGTACTTTCAAATGGATCTGAATACGTGCGAAATGTGCTCCAATGGTATTAAAATAGCTTTTTTTTCCAAAAAATTACGAAAAATCGCCCAGCGGCTGGGGGCTTTGCCCCCAGATTCCCATAGCCTCCGACGGCTGGGCTCCGCTCCCAGATCCCTGTCTGTGATACGTTTGAATTACAGTACACTTCTTTACTCAAACACGTCTCCCAATTTAGGCATTTTTGCAGTTTATCTATTGGTTTAATCCCTCTCCTTGAACGAATTCCTAGTTACTTGCCAACACCAGACCACGGCTTCTGATCTTCCATTCTACGATTGCTTTGCCCCCACTAAAATTCCTCTTTCAAAATTTCTGAGGAGGTCATTGCATGTGATTTGTGGTTTGGGGCTCCCCCCAATCAAAAATCCTGGCTACGCCTATGCATTCGTTTAACAAAATTATGGTAGGACGCATTGTGAAGCCAGGAAAACCAGAAGTCTTCCCAATCCTACTTTGTTTTATAAGAATCGTAAATTTTGGGTTCAGGCTGGTTGTTCTTAAATTTTCACTAATTTTCAGCCTCATTTGCTCTTAACTTTACGTAAGAACAAACTACACAAATTATCCTTCTTTGGTTAAAATTTGTTTCTTATTATAGGTCATGCTTAGGCTTAGACAACTTAGCAATGGTAATACAGAGAAGAAGAACAACACTCGGTTGATTTCTTACAAAAATATGTTACAAAACATTTTATTACTTAGCCCTTTCAGCTTCCCTTGGTTTTCAAAGCAAGTTCAAAAGCGTATCTGGGTTAATTTTCTAAGTGACTTGGCTAAGGGGGGGCTTGAATTTAATCCTAGTAATAACGTCACTTGTCAAATTTCACGCTTATCGTAACACGACTATGTATGCGTTCAATGATTTTAAATAATTACCGGTGCTTCTAAAAATGTTTGTTTAAAGACTCCGCACTTGGTAGATGATACAAATTATGCTCACAAAAAAGCTGTATAGACGCTGGTTCGATTCCCAATCGAGCTAAACTATAAAAAGATTCGAATTCACAGCTCTCCTGCTTGACGATCAGAAAAGACCTAATGTGAAGCTTCCATTACTTGTGGTAGACATGTACGAAGATAGCAGTTGGACACAAAGATAGCAAGGTCTTTTGTTGTCTCTTGATCAAAGCAAATTTGCAATGATAAAATAATTATCTAATGTTGTTGATATTTTCTTTGTAAGATTTTACTTTTTAAATTTTAATATTCTTAGATACTGAAGATCACAATTTTTTTTTTGATTATATGCGGGGCAATTTAATGTAAAAATTGTGCACTATTTTACTCAAATAATCAAATATCTTTTGTAACAAACAATTCTTAGTTATTATTTTAAAAGACACTTTTGCGAACATAGAGTCCGATCAGGACAACACAGAAAATTAAAACATCTGAATGAGCTTATCCACGCTTTTTTGCTGGTGACAATATCGTTTTCCGTAAATATTTGATACCTTTTAATAAGAAAATGTTAGAAACACCACTTATATACCGTTTTATTCTTACTCTACCAACTTTATGACTTTTCGAAACAATGTGCCTGAACATTTTGCTAGTGCAATGTTATTCTTTGCCACAAAATAGCAATAAAATTTTAAAAAACTTCTTAAACGTTTTTCTTGCACTGAGCATAAAATTGTTCTTATTTTGTTCTTAAATTTTGAACAGAGTTTATCTTCATGCACTCACACTGTAAAAAAGTTTTAATACAAACGTCATTTTGTGCGTTTACGACGGTGGAATTGATATTCTTTGATCTTTGCTGCCAAAACCGCAGCGCCGCGATCAAAATATTCGCTGTCACGTGCAATTTGTTTGAAAAGCGCGTTGACTCGGTTTTGCATTTTACTACGTAGTTTTCTCTACTGACATCATAATAAAAGATGTATTTTTGGTTTCACTTTGTTGGTGAGAAACTGTTTTATCGATGTTGCAACTTTCATGACATTATTCCATCATAATAAAACAAATTAAAAATTATTGTATGAAAAGTTTGCAATTATCTTCCTCTTTCGTTTGATTCTAAAATCGACAGTCTACTTTATACAGAAATACGATTTTTAGAATCCAAATCAACTCTATTTCAGCGAAAAAATTCGACACCGTTTCGCCGGGAAATCCCCGATTTCCGCCAAAACAACCGAAAATTGGGTGGAAACATTGGCGATTTTGAAAGAACATTTATTCAGGATTTCAAAAATATAGGTGAAAAAAATACATTTTTTGGGTGCTCGTGAACTCTGCAGGCGACTGCACTACAGAAGCCACTTCGCTGTCTCCTGGCCAAGAAAACTTTGTGAATAAAGATTTTTCTACAATTAAGACTGGAGGTCGGGTTAAGGTCGGATTTAGTTTTAAGATTAGGTAAGTTAGGGCTAGGTTAACTATTTTGCTAAATGTACGGTTACATAATTATAGCTACAGCATTTTTCGCTAAATAGCGTGCTTTGACTGGCTTAGCTAGATTTACGAGTACAAATTGTATTTGGTGAACTAATACAAAAACATATTTTTTAGTTTTGATTGAATTTTTGATAGGTTTGAGTGTTGTTAATCCAATTAGTTACACCTTAGTATAATGGTACATAAAGGATAAACGGTTAGGTAATTGCAGCTAAATACGTGAATTATTTAAGCATTGCCGCGTAGAAATTGAATCGCGAAACTAGGTTTGCAGAACTGCTGTCAGCCGAATCTATTGACCACTTGAGGGAAAGCAATAGTTTTCAAAGCTAGGTTAGTTGGTTGAGCGGTAACGCGTTCGTCTCTGGAGCAGGAGGTCTGAGGTTCAAATATCGGGCTGGTCAAATCTGACATAGTGTTACCAACGGCTTGCTACCACTGCAACATTTCTGCCAAAGGAGCGGTTGTGCCCGCTAGCGCAATGACGCGAAGATGGGCCTTGTAAACTCGTTTCATGCTTCGGCGTAATACAGCGCGTATAATGAATAGTGTGATTTGATATTTTTGGTTTTAAAATTTAGATTCAAATCCATTTTACGAAATATACGTTTAAAGCAAAACCTTGATTTCATTTAAATTTAACTGAAGCGCGATAATCGTCTTATTTGTGACGTTTTTGGTATGCGTTAATTAATTGTGTAGTATCGATGGCATAACTCATTACCAGCGCCTAGTCATTCAACGCAATACTTGAAGATTCCTCTAACTGAAGCTTCATGTCATTCTGGTATAACTACTTGACCTTTTTGAAAATAACTACATTTCATGCAACAAAGCATCACTCGTGATCGATTTTTATTTGATTTTTTACTTTTTTTAGCTGATTCAATCGCTAAGTATTGCACTCTAAAATGGTTTTTATACAAAAAAATTTCAAGTATCTTTTATTAAGTACAATTATCCAGGTAGTGGCATTGTCGTCAAAACCAACATAAAGTTGTAAGTTGTGGATTTTTAAAGGTGAAGCATCGACGATTCAAAAATGGATTTAATGTAAAACGAAAAGAAGATTTTGGGAAAAGTTTCTTTGGCTTTCTTGGTTACATTTAGCTACTTTCAATTATGTAAAAAAAAATGTAAAATTGTGTGTTTTGTTCGAGTCGAGTGAGACCGACCTAGTCATTTAACAGAATTTGAGTCAAAACATGCAGTAAGTGAAAGGACAACTAACTTCTTTGAGACTTCAAAAACTAGTCTCGAAAAAGAGCGAACAGTATTTTCGTTTAAGCTATTTTTCGTATTTAGCTGCAAAATTTTTGGTGTTGTTGAATTGTGCAATATGGAACTTTTTTTTTCTGGTGCTTTCCTCAAATCTGTATCACGCTAGGCTGTATTTTGTGCCGTGCTGATATGTAAATCATGATTCAAAAATCTTGTAAGACAGTGTCAAAAGTCCATAGAATTTATATGCCCTTTGATGTTGTCAATATTAACACGGTTTAGGGCCTGTCTACACTGTGCGTAAAATCGTCAGCTTACGAGCGTAACCTTAGTTTGTTTTAAAGAAAAATTCCGTAAGCCCAGGCGTACCACGTTACGGGCGTAACACCTTACAAGAGTATAAATGACAGCGAAAAAAATTTGCTAAAAGAGCAAATTTTTTTGCCGGTACGTTCGCAGGCTCACGATTTGTGTGAAATTTCAAAAACTACGGTAGTTTGCCAGGTCTCGAGGTAGGTTAAAATTAGGTTTATATATGTTTTGCTGAAATAAATTTGATTTTCAAAAGTGAAAGTATGCGTGTTGGTTTGAAATGGCCTAATTTAACGTGAAAATGGTCAATTTGCGGCTCTATAAGAAAAAACTTTCAAAAAAGAGGCCTAGGTCGATAGGCCCCAAAGTGAATTATGATGAATTATGAATTGTTTGTTGTTATATGACATTTGGTTAGCCTATTCCAAGTAAAGAACATTGAAAATTAAAACCGCAATGTGGTGTGGCAATGCAGATCACAGTCCAGATCAGGGGGACTTGCTTAGGCCAAAACCAGTACCTGTAGGCCTACCAGTAGGCCTTTGGTATGATAGGTCTACGTCTTGGTGGTACCCATACCTAGCGTGTATTATACCACTTTGTTAAAGTAAACTGGTAATCCCAGCCTGATAGCTGTTGTAGGCTAGTTTAATTCAAAAGGTTTAACCTACTGTTGCACTTTGCAGGTGCAGTAATGCTGTATAACAGGTAGGCAAAGTTAAAAAATTATTCTGCCAATAAAATCTAGGCTCTAATTTTTTATATCAATAAAACTCAAAACTATTAGAGCCTACAATATCAGTTAGCCTACAGTAATAAAAGTGGAAATAAATTGCAATAATCTAGGCGTACACCGGTACTAGCCTACTGATATGATGGGCTGTGCAGTAGCAACTATATAGGCTGGAAAAATTATTCTATTTAAAGGTGTCCACACTTATTATTCAGCAACTATCAGGTTTTAATTAGACTTTTACAAATAGTTGAATTATAGACACTCTCAAGGCAACAGGTTTGGCCTACTGTCAGTGAAAATAAGATAGTGAAATCAAAAGTTTTATATTCTGCAATTACTTTTCAGAATTGTAAGTAAAGACTCTATTTGCAAGTTTTTATTGTAGTGAACAAATAATATCCGTGAGTGCTTGGAATTTAGCAAACTTATCAATGATATGGTACTTTTGGTCCAGACTCAAAGAGACTTACTGATGAACATATGCAGCAATGTTGATCTTTAATGCTCAAAGATTTCAAGGATGATGACCAATCTAACAGTGGTATTGTCAGGTTTTCAAGGTTAGTAATGTGTATTCCTCATAGGTGGGCTAGTTAATGCAAAACGTTAGCTTCGTTAACCACTAGTCCGTTAACAAACTTCACACCTTCGTTAACGTTAACCCGTTATTTTCAGCTTTAATTAACGGAAATTAATAAAGTCCGTTAATTCGTTAACATTTTGCGTGTAATTTTCATTTCGTTTTATTCACTCGCTTTTATAACGCGTATTGATGCTGCTGAGCTGATTGTGAGGAAATATTTATCGCTATGGTGGTCTTTTTGTGTTTTGGAAGTTACATTTTACAGTCTAATCTAATTTCAAGATAGAAATAAGTTCAAACGCACTAACAAAGCTGCGATCAGAAAATTTTTGGAAATTGCGAAAGCGATAATTAATAGACCTCTGAGGCTGCACAGCTTATTATTTGTCACTAAAAAGAACTCTTTTCGCTTTTTTTTATAAAACTCATGCTAATACGCAACAAGTGCTACCAGTGCAAACTAGAGATGGCAACAGCGCAGCGTACGCGGCCGCGCGCTGTTGGTGCACCGCGCAGCGTGGTAACTAAAATTTGCATTACGTCACAGCATCAGCGCAGCGCCGCGTACAAAAATTTTTTTACATTTTTTTACAATTATTGTTGGTGATTTTCTCTTTATGAACAATAGTGGTTAGTCTGGATGTAACTACAGTAGAATTCGGTTATAACGGCTTCGGCTATAACGTAAATTCGCCTATAACGTTACATTTTTCTTGGTCCCGGCAAAATTCCTATCTTTTGTGTACATTTCAGTTCGTCTATAGCGGCATCGCCTATAACGTAAATTTGGCTGTAACGGCACCCTTTTTCCATCCCCCAGACAATTTTCTTTGCCTATAACGGCACTGTAGGCCATTATCTTTGCCACAAACTGCCAAACTTTATTGCGGGTGTTAATTCTGTGCGTTATTGTTTTTCTTTCCGACTGCGCGATGGCTGGACTTCGTTTTTATGACGCAAGGCCTGGTTGAAAACACTTTATGGCGCAAACTATTTCACACCTCGCACGTCTACATCGGATCTACATCGGATTTTGTGCAAGGTTTTGATTTCTGCACGAGTTTTGCTTAACCTGATTTCTTGTCTTTCATTACAATGTGAACCTAGCGTCATAATAAGCCTTTATGTTGAACAAACAAGTAGTTTTAGGACGGTTTGTGGCAGTTTGGCTATAACGTAAATTCGGCTATAACGGCAGGTTTTAAAAATCCCCCAGAGGTGCCGTTATAAGCAAATTCTACTGTATTATCATACGGTATGAATTGAAGTCAATGCATGCTACTAAAACAGGAAAAGGTGCCTTCAGTTCAAGTTTATTTTTTCAGAATTCGGAGCATCCTAGAATCGGCTATTTTGGCTACAAGAAACTTAATTTTGATCGGCTGAACGTGTTTTTTTTTGACACCAACAAAAAGATTTTGGTTTTGGTAGGCTAGACTAGGAAAGGTTTAAGACGTTGGGTGAGCAGGGGTGCCGATCTTCGTTGAGCATTGGAGGGGCTAACTTGCAATTTTACCCCAATTTTGCCCTATTTTCAACTTTGGGGGATGAACCTTGACCACGATTTCTTTCAGGTGAGCAAATTAAGTGAAGACCAAAAAAAAGGTCTTCACCTAAAGAAAGAAAACTTTGTTCCCCAAATTCTAGTGGAGACCTGCGCTCAAATGCACACCAAAGTCAAATTATTGGGGGGATGCAGGTGCAGACTATACCGGTACTCATAGGTGGGCAAGTTAACGCGAAACGTTAGCTTCGTTAACCACTAGTCCGTTAACAATCTTCATACCTCCGTTAACGTTAATCCGTTATTTTCAGCTTTAATTAACGGAAGTTAATAAAGTTCGTTAATCCGTTAACATTTTGCGTGCAACTTACATTTCATTTTATTCACTCGCTTCCAGAACACGTATTGACGCTGTTAAGCTGATTGTAAGGAAATATTTATTGCTATGGTGGTCTTTTTGTGTTTTGAAAGTTACATTTTACAGTCTAATCTAATTTCAAGATAAAAACAAGTTCAAATGCACAACGAAGCTGCATGATATTAACGATAAAAACCTTAACGGAAGTTAACAGAACTTAACGGAAGTTAATTTAGTCCGTTAACAGCACTTAACGGAAGTTAATTTAGTCCGTTAACATGAAAAAAGTTTTTAACGGATTAACGAGTTAATGAAAAAGTTAGCTTCGTTATTAACGGATTAACGATTAACGGACTTGTGCCCACCTATGCCGGTACTCAAATTATTGGGGAAGATACAGTCAAATTGGGGGGATTTATTTCCCCACCCCCCCTGGGTTTCGGCACCCCTGTCGGTGAGAAGATGAAACAAAGGCAGACAAAAGTAGAAGAAACATTTGTTGGAAACAATCATCAGAGTAGAGGCACAAAACAAAGCCTAGCGACACACCCTCCCTTTACGCAGTAGGCATAGGTGAGCACAAGTCCGTTAATCGTTAATCCGTTAATAACGAAGCTAACTTTTTCATCAACTCGTTAATCCGTTAAAAACTTTTTTCATGTTAACGGACAAAATTAACTTCCGTTAAAATGCCCGTTAACTTAACGACAATGGTTCATTAACTTACGTTAAGTTGCGTTAACATAAGGTTTTCATCGTTAATTTCTTGTACCACCCATTCATCGTACCGGTACAAACCAATTTGCGCTGTTAACACTTGTTGCGTAATTAGCACGAGTTTTATAGAAGAAAAAGCGAAGGAGCTGCGAGATAAACAAGCGAGCGCGGGATCAAATGAGCAAGCGCAATAAGAAATGCTGCAAATATAATTTTAATCATGCAAGTATAAAGTGGGTTAGATCTTAGATGAGTTGAACTGCTATACTGCAATAGACCCATGATGCACCCATGAATAATCTGTTATTGGTGGTAAGATGGAAGTGACTAGCATGGCAGCGTTAGCAAGGAAAGGGGACATGAATAGTTAGTTAGCCTAACCTATAGCAGAAATGATCTCGATTATAATCGTAGTCTACAATCACTAATTTGTAATCGATTACGCAATTTTCAAATTATCGTACTCAGAAATCAATTACAAACGATCGTAATCTACGAATTGCAAATAATCGAGCCATGGCTGGCTACTACTATAGGCTAGGCTTCCACTACCAAGCAAAAGCGTGAATGATGATATAAGTGTATAAACTCTATCATGGGAGGGGTACCGTGGACCAACTACAGAACAGAATGCAAGTGCAAGACATGCATGATTGCAATTTTAATAACAGCTTAATAATATTGATAATGCAAAACAGAATTGCAGGGTAGATTGCAGCAAAAATGCAGGATAGATTCCGACTTCGTAAGTGCTGTTACAAAAGTTATTTTTTAATTTTGGCGAAGCCATGTAATCGTAATAGCGATGATTAAAGGTGAAATAATCGCAATGGAAAATCGATTGCATGGGTGCGTATTTGTAATCGTAATCGGCGGAATCGATATAATCAAACCAAAGACCATTGAAAGAACAGAATGTAGGTACCGGTACTGAAACATAGCTGTAAAAACAGTGTTTATTTTGAGCTAAGTGTTAATGTCATCCAAAAACTTGGAAGTGTTTGCATCGACGGATCGCGGATGGTTTCAAAACGTGAAATCTACGTAGGCCTCCTACACTGTACAGTGGTTGGTGATAGGACTAAAACGAGAATGAATGAGGAATATTCATTCGCAATGTTTTTAGTTACCGGTACTTTTTTAAGAGTCAGGATTAAGCTTTGGGTTAGGTTGGATCTCGACACTGTCTAGAAATAGTTTTGCAAGCCATAGCTTAAATAGTTAATTTTAGATGCTGTTGTAGCGTGAAAGCACAGAGACTTAAAGTAATAATGTCGTGGCACTGAGTAAGCAACCGTCTCTATCTAACAGTTTCCATGATGTTTAATCGTTTACGTACCATCTGGCCTAAAGGCTACCAGCACGGAAGCCCAGGGAAAAGCCACCAGAAGGGCGACTACTTAAAAACAAGCAATGCGAAAAAATGGCTCTTCTTGGGCTTCTGCGCTGGTAGCCTTTAGGCAGGGCCACCGAGAGGGCGGAAGCGAGGTGAGACAATGACCCCGGTGCCCATGGAGTTTAGGAGGCCCATCAGGGGGCCCATGGACTTCAAGGGGCCTTTGGACTTCAGGGGGCGTATGGAAATGACACTGAAAAATCAGTTTGTGGAATATCGAGGACCTTTTTTGGGGGGGGATCACATCAAAATCCGAAGAAAATTGTGGCATTTTCCTCTTCTTTTTTGAAGTTCTCAAAGCTGGAGATGCCCAATATTTGAGCTGACCCCGAGCCTACGTTTGGCTCTCGGCGCCCCTACAAACAATTAACGATATATCTATTGCTTTTTGTGGCAAATAAAAAGCTGCAGCCTCATAAGTCTATTAATTATCGCTGTTCGCAACCTCAAAAGATTTTCCGGTCGCTGCTTTGTTACTGCATATGAGCTTATTATTATCTTGAACGTAGATTAGACTGTAAAATGTAACATCTAAAACACAAAAGACCACCATAGCAATAAATATTTCCTTACAATCAGCTCAACAGGTGATTACGCGTGTTCTAAAAGTCAATGAACAAAATGAAATGTAAATTATTCTCAAAATGTTAACGGATTAACGGACTTCATTAACTTCGTTAATTTCAGCTGAAAATAACGAATTAACTTTAACGGAGGTATGAAGTTTGCTAACGGACTAGTGGTTAACGAAGCTAACGTTTTGCATTAACTTGCCCATCTATGGCAGTAGGCTTATGCCTATGGTATTGGTACAAACCCAAGGCTAGACAACAGTTTCTACTACACATGGGCTTGCATTTCAGAGTGACAGAGTTAGTTCAGTGTAGCCTATTCGTCAACAGGTCATGGCATCAAGAATTAGGCTTTCGGTCCTATGTCTGGAGCCTATCTCATATACGTAGTAGCAGAATTTATTCCACAATCCAACACACATGTAAACGGCAAAGGTATTAATACATAGGGTAGTTTCATTCAAGTGTAGTAGCTTTTGACAGCATGCAGAGCACGTGACACCTTATATTTCATTAATTGAGCTACTGGTTCAGGATTAGTACAGTAGTTGCATGAAATCATCAGGTAGACTGGTACTGGGTAGATTGTTTTTGATTGCCAAAACATGGTGCAGAAAAACTGATGTCAAGCACACACATGGCAGATTAAACCTGAAAGCCTATAATTGAAACGCTGATCTCACGTCGCATGTTTTTTAGTTTTTACTCGGCCATTTTCAAAGTTAACGAGTGCAAAGTGTCAGACTTTTACTTATAACTCGATAATGGTTTGGTCTAGCTGCATGAAATTTTGACAGCAGTTTGAGATTCATAAGTTATTTGTGCGTGCCAAATTTCAAGGCAAAGAGTCCCGGAACTTCAGGTTTAGGACCTGAAAACTACTTCAAAAATTTGGTGTAAAAAGCGGTCTTATTCAAAAACGGCTTAAGTACGGCAAAAAATATTTCACATGGTTATATGTCGTAAGATACTCTGTCATTTCTACCTACACTTTTAGCCGCATTGAGTTTTTTTTCTTTTTTCATTTTTTGCTTTCTAAATTTTGTGCATTCTTCTTTTCCTAAACCACACAACATCGATATCTAATTTTTGTGTAAATTTGTTGAGCTGCAAATGCTATTTTGTCTCCCGAAATTTTTTGAGGCTTCTCCCCAGAACCCCCTCAAAATGGGGCCCTAAAAAACTAATTTTTTTTATTGCTCAAGCTAGGGTGATAGTTTTTTGTTTATATTGGTAGATATTTAAGCAACAAATAGTTTGACATAGTATGGAGGTACCAACACTCCCCAGGGGCCCCCAAATGGACTCCCCAGAAATTAGCTTTTTGAACAACTCAAGCTAGGGCATTACTTTTTTTTATACCGACAGATGTAAAAAACCAATATTTTGACATGGTTTGAGAGAGCAACTCTTTTAAAAACTCTCCAAAATAATACCCCAAAAATCAATTTTTTTATATGTCATAAGCTAGAGAGCTAATTTTTTTCTGATGTTAGTGAAAATTTAAAAGATATTTAACTTGCGGTGCGGCGCGGTGCAGTGTGAACTTAGTTGTGCTGGAATACGGTGCGGTGCAGCATGCGGACAAAGTTTGCGGACGCAGCGCAGCATGCGGATGCATTTTTTGTTATCCGCGCCATCTCTAGTGCAAACTGGTTTGTACCGGTACGATGAATGAATGGTGCAAGATATTAACGATAAAAACCTTAATGGAAGTTAACAGAACTTAACGGAAGTTACTTTAGTTCGCTAACATGAAAAAACTTTTTAACGGATTAACGAGTTTAAGAAAAAGTTAGCTTCGTTGTTAACGGATTAACGATTAACGGACTTGTGCCGACCTATGGTATTCCTAGATTGACAATCTTTACCAGCTATTTGAGCTTTTAAGTAAAAAAAAAAAAAACTTCAGGCGTTTTCATAATGAAAATAAAAAAACAGACTTGGAAGTTTTATCTACAGTAAATCATTTGCTTGTATTTAAAATAGTTATTAAAAATTAGCAGTGGGTCAAAGAAAATTTGTCACTTTTAAGGTTTTTTTTAATGTAATGGTGTGACAAGGCAGTATTCACATCACCGCAACTTAACTACACAATTTCAAGTTTCTTGTAACATATGAGTAGCATTGCTTGTTTTTCTTAGGTGCAACTAAGATTTTAAAGGGTCATATTTTTCAAACCATAAGGTGCACCAATGATACTTAAAGTTTTTAAGAAATCCAACTTGTGCCTTATGCTCTGATGCATTTGATCTATACTTCTGGTAATGCTCTCTTACGGCCAGTTGATCAAGTGGTAATGCATTCGTCTCTGGAGTGGAGGTCTGAGATTTTAATCAACCTGGTCAAATCAAACACAGCGTTGCCAGCGTCTTTGCATTGTTGTGACGTTTCTTTGTAGGCAGCTATGTTGCTCAGGTACAGTGAGGTTGTGGTGAACCCTGCCAACTTTATTTCGCTATATATTGCATGTATAATGAAAGATTTGATTTGATTTCTTTCATGATTTCATTTCAAAGTTAAACCATTTAGATTTTTAAAAAGTTTTGTAGAGTTTAATAAATTTAATGTAATGTTGAGCAGCTTATAGTTTGGTGCACTTTGTGCCTAAAAACAAAAGCTATAGAAGCCATTTGCTGCGCTTTATGCTAGAAAATACTAATTATAGAAGCCATTTATCGATACTATGACAGCGCGCCAATTAACGGTTATATGTTCCAGTTTGCTGCGCCTTATGGTGTAAAAAATGCTGTAGTGAATTCTTTGCTGGAATTAATTTTGATAGACTAAATTATTTTTGTTTAGTGTTAACAAAAAGTTTGTTTTTTTTTGCATTAATTTTGCTTACTTGATTTGATAGCTTTGTTCTGTAATGTAGTACCGGTACTTTTCTGAGATTTAATGCGACTGGTTTGATGCAAGAAAATTTGACGCTGCAGCGATATGGTTAGGCTTCTATGTCAAACATCTTTCGGGTCTGGTTTGGACTAAGATTAGAGTTGGCCAAGTTAATCGTCTTGTGTCAACTGGTTGCCTCTAAAAATTTTGGACTCTTCTCTGAGTGCAAGTGTTTTATGCATAATTGGTCCGTTTTTTGATATGTCTACTGCTAATGACGGTTTTGGACGCTTTGCAGAATTTTGAACTTTTTTTGGTAAGAGTAATTATTGTTTGTTTTACTCTAGGTCCTCCAATGAGTAGAAGATAACTCAGGTGCAGTGATGATAAGCATCAAACCATGATAAGTATCATGCAGTTCCAACAATTATTGTTGGAACTGCATGATTGAAAACCAGAAGTAAAGCCATCAAGTTCCATTAATGTTTGTTGGGTATTTCAACATCATGCTTCATGGTCATCACACCCTACTGGAAATTGCTCATGGTTTGGGTTAAGTGCTGTTGACTGAACATATAACATTTTCTCCTTTAGTGAAAAGAGTAAAAAGCAGAAGTAAAGCCATCAAATTCCATTAATGTTTGTCCTGTATTTCTTCAACATGCCTCATGGTCAACACACCATAATGAAAATTGCTCATGGTTTGGGTCAAGTGCTGTTGGCTGAACTTGTGACATTTTCTTCTTTTCCCACCATGAAATCAACCAAGATGTTGGTAATTATTAATGCTTCATAGAGTTGCTGCTTGACTTTTCCAGGATCTAGGCATTACTCATTTCCAAGTTTTATAATCAAAATGTTGGTGATGCATAATAAAATATCTGCTTTTTGAGACTGATTGGACATTGCATCATTTTTAATCCTCTGGTTATTTTTTTCTACAAGTTTTGATTAAACCTATGAGACAAGTTTTGCTTTAAGCAAAACTCTTGAGATGAACTTTCCTACAAGTTTTGATTAAATCTCTGAGACAGCTTTTGCTTTACACTTATTTATACATCAATAGTAATATGTGCTTGTCTAATCTGTGCTGATATCTACGTGAAGCGACAACCAGATGAAAGGTTCCTCACTCACTCCGAAGCATTACAATCGTAAGAGATGCCCGATGTGTTACTTTCTGAAATATTAACTGCTTTGCACTTAGAATTTTGTACTTTTGCTTTCGACAAATTTAATTTATTGAGTTTTTGAAAATATTGAATACAGTTGTATCACAAAAGTTGCAAAATCTGTCTTATTGACAGAAAACAAAAGTTCTTACTCGGAGTACAGTAAACTTATTGAATGCTTTAGTCGCGCAATCAATTTTCTGCAATTTCAGTGGTAATAATATTACTGCAGTATAGGGTAATTGAAATTTCTTAGCTATCATAGTTCGCCCTATTTTCGTTTTATGTTTTATGGAAGTGCAATTAGCTGGACATCTGTGAGATTTCTCTCAATCTTCGGCTAATGCTAGGGTAAGCATTTCTACAAATAAGTTTAGGTTTAGCGGGTGATAGATTGAATCCAAAACTTGTATTATCAAATTCTTCTGCGTTACTGTGATACAAAACTACCAGAGTGGTAGTAAAAAAAAGCGTTCAGTGGAAGCGTTTGTGTGAGAAAAGAAACGATGAATACTACAATGAGCATGTCAAGAAAAGTTTTGGTTATAAAATCAGGAGTTATAATGCAATTGAATCTGATTGATTACAAGCAGTTAACACAAACCGCTTGGGGGAGGAGTCAACACAATCATGATGAAATCCGTGTCGTTTTTGCAGAAGGAATTAAATGCGGAAAAGATCGTAGTTGAATGTGATATTGCATCACTTAATTACGTATTATGTGCGCAGTCAAACCGTTTGACTATTCGAGAGGATAACCTATACCTGCATGCTACGCATCATGTACCGTCTATTGTGCTTCCAGGGGTGGACTGGATAAAGTTTATATAAAAGTTGATATGGGAGAGAGGCGAAAGACGCTGAACATTTGGCTTAAACGGACACGGAACAGAGGTCGAGTTGAGGGCACAAGGCTCGAGGCCAAATACACAAAAAAATATCCGAGGCGAAAGACAGCCCTTTCAAGGACAGACGCTTTCTAGGGCAAGGACACAGGCGCAAGTGTTCTCAAAAAAAAAAAAAACGATAAGGTCTTCAAAAGTTTTTTTCACGCGTTTTTAAAAAAAAAGGTGTTCAAAAATTTTTTAAGGTGATCTCAAAAAAACTAAGTTTTCTACAAAAAACGCTCTACAAAATTTTAAGGATTCTAAACATACTGCTGTCCTCGAGCCGAGGACAGGGCAATTTTCAAGGACTTGAAGCTTTGAGGCCAAGGAGTTCAAAATGTGTCTTCGAGGACTCCACCTCTGTAAACGGAATGTAACAGTAGAACTTAAAAGCAGTTGAAAGCTGAAAACAAAATGTACCCTGCAAAGCATTACGATGAGAGCTTTCTACGGAGTCATCCTCCGCTAAGAGGAACTGAAAAGAAGAACCGGACCTTTGAAACCAGCCTCTAGTGCCCATCAATGCAGGCCGAGTGCCACGGGTGCATTCCGGGGCTGTGCCCCCCCCAAATGACTGCTTGTGTCCCCCCAAGCGAGGACTGTGCCCCGAAGAAATTAACAGGCTCGTGGCTACTTGAGCGCAAATCAAGGCCTAAGATTCCCAAATTGGTGCTTATCATCCTAGAATTCGCGAGCAAGAGCTGTTTTTTCATAGTTTTTGTGGACTCACATTGGATTTCACGAAACTTTGGGGACGAAGACTTTTTTTTTTTGGTCTTCACTTTAGAATTCGTGAAAAATCGCAAGATGGCTACGAAAAATTGTGGACATTTTTGAACTGAAGACCTTTTTTTTTGGTCTTCACGTTAGAATTCGTGAATTGCAAAAATTTTGAGATGAAAACCAGAGTTTGTGAAAATTTTTAAACTGAAGAACTTTTTTTTTTATTTGGCATTCACTTTTTTCGTTTGATCCACGCTCTCGAAATCACATAAATAAACTTCTCGTGCCCCCCCCCACAAAAAATTTATTTCTGCACCCCCCAAGTTACGCTATCCTGGTGCCGAGCCTGCATCAGTGGCCTATAAGTTAATTTTTGTAATTTTGTTGTTTTTATCAAGTTGCTTTGGCCAGGAGACAACAAAAGAACTGTTTGGTCTTCAAGTTAAGCTGCCACGTTTTGTCCACCACATACTGTGGAGTCTTCACGCTGTCCCTTTTTATTGCTGAACGCTAAGTGAGGAATCGAACCCAGATCTAGGATTTCAGTAACAAACACTCGATCACTGGTTGGTGCAAATTTTTTTTTCTTCATTCAACAAAACCTTCGCTACCTAATAGCCACACCACAACACTCTTGACTGGCCATACGTTATGTTTTTTTGTGAGGAAGGTAGAAAAAAATTCATGTTTAAATTATCAAAAAGACAATATTACTTCTCGTGATGCATAATCTGACCCAAATTTAACCGATACAACAAAGAATTGTAATAAATCTGTGATTTCCGTCATCCAATTCATCCCAATATGATGGCCACCTACAGAATACGCTGATAAGCCGCTACGATCGTGAGCGCCGTTTTGTATAGCGTAGACACTTTCTACATACGAGCGTAAAAAATTTTGTAACTTTGTACGCACAGTGTAGACAACAGGCGCGTAGCCAGAAATTTGCAATGGGGGGGTTGTTTGGGGGTCTGGGGGCAGTGGCGGATCCAGAAAATTTTGGTGGGGGGGATTTGAAGCCAAAACCTCAAAAATTCGGATGTCTTCACCAAAGTTGAGAGTGGTTTTTCGGCCGAAATCGGAACTTCAAACGTTTTTTTCGCCCAAAATCAGGTGATCTCCAAAAAAAAAGGTCTTTACCAGAATTGAGACTGATTTTGCGGCCGGATTCGTTACGTTTAGGTCGATGGGGGGGGATGCATCCCGAAATGGAGCCGAATTATTCAAAATAGAGGCTGATTTTTCGGCCAAAATCGTAACTTTTAGGCCAAAACCCCCCATCCCCCCCCCCTAAATCCGCCACTGTCTGGGGGCTAAGCTCCCAGCGCTCAAAAATTTTGCATTTTTTTGCAAAAATAACTTTATTTTAGGGCTATTTTGGTTACAAAATAATGCTTTTACAACGTGGCTTGCAAATTGGCAGTGCAAACATGATTAAACTGGTGGCATAAGTGGCTATTTGGGAGGTGGCTAGTGGCAAAATGTTTGTTCTCTTGTTTAGATGCTGTTAAATTATAAAATCGAATAGTTCAATAAAACTTACACGGAGTAATCTATTTCGTATACAGTTTATTGAGAAAAATAATTGGGGGGACTAATGAAAAGAGATTTGAGAGAAATGATTTTAATTAGCTAATACTGAATAGCCCCCCCCACTATTCTTTTGTTTACAGTATATTTGTTGATGACACCTATGTTTAGCATTTTTACACTTGCAATCAAATTTGATTGCTTTTTTTGGCCATTTTTCAAAGTTTTCATTTATTTGTTCGTTTTATTTTTGACAAATTAGCCCCCCCCCTGAATATATGTTTCAAAAGATGTTTTAAATCTCTATTTAGTCCACTCCGGTGTATAAAACAGTTTCAATAATGCTAAAAACGTAGTGTTTTTCCCGTTCTGCATTTTAGTCGACATGCCAATGGGAGAGGCTATAGCCCCCGCCTCCCTGGCTATGCTACTGGTAGACAGGCCCTTAACTGTAGTTTTTGGTTGCTTATTTTTGTGAAATTACTGAGTTTTTTAGATTTGAAGTTGTTTAGTTAATGATTTAGCTAATTTGAAGATATCGTGATTTGTTGCTATACGTATGTACTAAAATAAGTAGAAGAACGTTACAAATGAAATGGTAAAGGTGAAGATTGCCTAACATCACGAATACAGCATTTTCATGCATAGCAACTCTTTAAAAATATGAGCGTGTACGTTCTCATGAAACTAACAATACTGCTTAGTGTAGATTTCGCATACAACTGTTCAATCATCAGAGTAGGTTTAACAGCTTGGTTTCTAGCAAAATCTTCAGCATAAAAAAATGAGTATTGCAATAAATTCTTTTGAACAGTAATATTGAAGCATGCAGGTTTTCGCACTTAAATCTGAGCCTCGCATTCGAGCCGTCAGGACGTGTTTTTTTTTCTCTCTCGCCGATCTCGCATTTCAAAGAGCTAACCAAAATAATACCATCATTATGACAAATAAGTCTAAACAAAAAAGCGCTTCAGATGAAAGAATTGATAGAACTTTGCGCCAATAAAGCTGCAGAAAAATTAAAAACTAAAATGAAGTCAATGTTCGATCAGGCTCTTGAGGATGTTAGAAGAAACTACGAAGAAGAAATTGCGGCGCTTAGGGCACAAATTGTTGAAATGAAACAAAGCCAGGATTTTGTATGCACCCAATATGATGATGATATTAAAAATGAATATGAAAGTTTAAAAAAGAAAAACCCGGAACAGTCAGTTGAACTTAAAACTTTAAAAGCAAATTCGGCGGAAATGAAAGAAAAAGCAGAAGAGGCATCCAAGCTGGACGGTTTAGACCAATACGGCCGAAGACAGAATTTGGAATTTCAAGGTGTTCCGGTAACAGAAGGCAAAGACGTGGTAGACCTGGTGGTAAGAATTGGCAATCTCGTTGGTGCCAAGGTTAAAAGAAATAACATTTCAACCGCGCATCGTCTACCCCCAAACGCCATTCCAAGATAGGTGACCCTCCTGGGATCATTGCACGATTTATAAGTCGAAATGTACGAAACGAGATTTACAGTAAGCATGCTGTAGTAAAAAGTATTGATGAAAAAGATTTTCCATTACAAAACATGGAAAGAAAAAAGTTTTTATAAACGAAAATCTGACCCAAGCCAGAAAACGACTTATGTGGCTCACTGAACAAAAAACTAAAGCAAAAAATTTTTCCTATACATGGACCATGAATGGTAGAATGTACAAGCAAAAAGATGACGCAGCATCTTCTGTTATTATACAATCTGAAGAAGATTTGCATGCTCTGTAATTTTGATATTTAGTGTGTAATGTGCGTACTTAATTGTGTTTTAACTTTTTGTAAATTTCGCTTCCCAATTTTATGGTAATTGCCCTTGGGGGCAATCAAGACGAGACTTCATGCTTAAAGTTTGGGGTTGATGAATTGGTTGCCGATTCCATCGCGCTTCCGGCTTCGAATAGAATAACTATTTGCCATCTTAATATGGTTAGTTTAGTAAAAAACATTGAGAAGTTGGAAAAGTTTTTAAACGAATTTTCTCGAAAACCTGATATTATTTGCATTAGCAAAACTAGAACAAATGACAAAAATATACATTCGGTTGCTCTGCCAGGATATTCTTTTTATAGCAACAATTCTTCTACTAAAGCCGATGGAGTCGACATGTATGTTGTTGACTCTTTGTATTGTCAAGAAATTACAAATCTGCGTTTAAATCTATTAGGTTGTGAGGACGTATGGATTGAGGTCAATTTAAATGATAAAACAAATCTTATTGTTGGTACAGTTTACAGACATCCGCAACCAAATTATTTAAAATTTTCTCAAGCCTTCAACAGCAATCTTCTTAAATTAAAAGAAAACAAAAAATTTGTGGTCTTAGGGGATTTCAACGTTGACTATGGTCGTGATTACCGCCGACTTGGCTGTTAAAATGTTTGCCGATACACTTAGTAGTCTGGATTGCAAACAACTTGCGTTCCAAATCCTGGCCAACTAGAATTAGTCCAAGTAAACAATCAATTTTAGATGACATTTACATAAACAATTCGATGATGAATAGCGTCGTTTCACCTGCAGTAATTACCCATTCTTTGTTTGACCATTTTCCAACAATAGTTCATTTAAAATTCAAAACTAAAAGAAAAGATGAAAACTGGCCATTAATTAGGATTATCAAACCGCATTTAATCGAAAATTTTGTTGAAGACATAAATTCCAAACTTCAAAGTTTAGAAGCACCTAATTTTGAAAAATAAGCAAAAGTCTTAAATGACATTGTTAATAAACATTTTCCAAAAACAAAATTATCCAGAAAACAGTTCAGCTTTGCAAAAAAACCTTGGATAACCTAAGAGATTTTGAAATCAATTTAAAAGCAAAACAAACTTTTTGCTAAGTATCAGAAAACTCGCAGTGATGCTGATCTCAAAACCTATAAATCTTTCAGAAATAAATTAACTCATCAAAAAGAAACTGCAAAAGCGATGTTTTTTCAAAAAGAAATAGGTAAAAGTAAAAAATTTCCTCAACATGGAAAACAATTAACAAAATTGTAACAAAAGGTAAACATAACTTCTCTTCATTACCTTCTGAACTAAATGTCAATGGAATCCCCTCAACAAATCCCTCAAGCATTTGTTCCGATCTGAACAAATATTTTTGCAACATTGGCCACGAGATGGCCAAATCTATTGATAAATCTTCAACAAAAGCAAATTCGCAGTCCTTTTAGGAAAAGCGAGTCTCACAATCCATTTATTTTGAACCCACTAATGATGAAGAGATTGTGAATATTATAAAAGACCTAAATCTCAACAAAGTACCTGGGTATGATGATATACCTACAAAACTTATTTAAGGCAGCTGCACACTCGTTATCTCCTATCTAGTATTTTCAATTCATGTTTAGAGAGTGGTCATTATCCGGATGGACTTAAAATAGCGCGGGTTACACCTTTGCATAAAGGGGGTTCCAAATCTGAAATAAAAAATTACCGTCCTATATCAATCCTCTCTGTTTTTAACAAAATATTTGAAACAATAATCAAGCGTAGACTTTAAAATTTTTGGAAAAAGTGCAATGTTTTTGTTCAGACGCAATTTGGATTTCGAGAAAATCATTATACTACCCTTGCTATTGCTCATCTAAATGAATTAATCATCAACGATTTGGATACCAATAATAGTGTTTGCACTATATTCTTGGACTTAGCTAAAGCGTTTTACACTTGTAATCACAAAATACTACTATTTAAATTGGATCAATATGGAATAAGAGGAGTTGCCAATGATGTTATTAGATCTTATCTCACAAACCGTAAACAATTTGTTAGTGGAAACGGCTATTCATCATCGCTCTTAGATATAAACATTGGAGTACCCAAGGCAGTGTACTAGGCCCAATTCTTTTCCTCATTTATATCAATGATTTATCTAATTGTTCCAACTTTAAAACAACGTTGTATGCAGATGACAGTGTTTTGACCTTGTCCCATAACAATGTAAATTGTTTGCAAACTATGTTGAATTTCGAATTACCAAAAATAAATGCTTGGCTCAAATCAAATCAGTTGACACTAAATGTAAATAAAACCACTTTTTTATTCTTTACTAAAATCAAAGAAAAAATCTTTCCACAAATAAATGATTGTAAAATAGAACAGGCCAATTGCGTAAAATATTTAGGAGTATTTCTTAATGACAAACTCATCACCAAAGATACTAAACATCATCAAAGATACTAAAACTCTACTTTGTTCAATTCCGTACCTGTTTATAAGCGAAATCATTTTTTTACTTATGTGCATATACAAATTAATGCCTATCTGTTTGTTTCTGTGTGTCTTATTCTTTTTTTTTTTTTCCCTTTTCTTTTTTTTTATCAATTTTTTTTTCTAATTACGTAAATCAGAGCAAAACCTTCCTTTCAGTGTCGAAATCCTACAGCCGAATTTTGTACTATTTCTAAGAGGAGGAGCACACTCGGCGACCGTGTCGCTTGATTAAGCGATAGAGGTGGAGTCGAGGACACAAGGCTCGAGGCCAAGGCCAAGGAGACAAAAAAAATCCGAGGCCAAGGCCAAGGACAGCCTTTCCGAGGACAGACACTCTCGAGGCCAAGGACAGGAATGCTCGAGGCCAAGGACCAAGGACACAGCTGCAAGTGTTTTCCAAAAAAAAAGGTCTTCAAAAAAGTTTTTCAGGCAGTCTCCAATTTATAGGCGTAGCCAGAATTTTTGATTGGGGAGGCTTAAACCACAAATCACATGCAATGACGTCATCAAACATTTTCCTGTTTTTCACTTAACCAGGATTTTGCAAATGGAGAGGGCCTCAACTAATATAGGTGAAAAGTGCAAATACGTAACTTTGGAGACGTTTTGATAAAACCAGTGTAACTCAAACGTATCACAGACGGGGGTCTGGGGGCGAAGCCCCCAGCTGTTGGTCGATTTTTTTTAATTTTGGAAAAAAAAGCAATTTTAATGCCATTGAATCACACTTCGCACATGTTTAGAACCATTTGAAAGCACTAGATTTTTGACATTTGAAAGCCAATTACAAAAATCAAATTGTTTAATCCTCCTTCTAGTTGCAATTTAAGTTCAAAACACGTTTAACATCTTGCATTTTGGTGTTAAAGTTTAATTGTACGTGATTTGCTCCAGGTAGGAGGAAGTAAGGTGCATTGTCTCGTGCAACATTTTAGCAGTAAATGAAAACCCCCTTGAAGATTTTCCTTAGAGATTTTTGTTTTGTCATGAAAATAACCAGTAATGAAGTGCATGTTAGGCCAGGGAGCCCAGGCCCCTTCCACTGAAATTCAATGATTTGTTCAATCAGCATTTTCCATGGCTAATTTTTTTAAAAAGTAGTTTGTGCGTAAAAAGTGGCGAGTTGGAGGTGAATTTATGAATTGCGATTGAAAAAGAGTACAATAGATGGATAGTTTTGCTTACTAATGTGTCAGGGGCGTAGCCAGAAAAGGGCCCAGGCCCCCTCCACTGAAATTCAACGATTTGTTCAATCAGCATTTCCCATGGTTAATTTTTTTAAAAGTAGTTTGTGCGTAAAAACTGGCGAGTTGGAGATGAATTTATGAATTGTTATTGAAAAATACTACTATAGATGGGTAGTTTTGCTTACCATGTGTCAGGCGCGTAGCCAGAAATTCTCAATGGGGGGGGGCTGTTTTGGGGGATTGGGGGCAAAGCCCACAGCCGCCGGAGGCACGGGGGTTTGTGGGCGGAGCCCCCAGCGCTCGGAAATTTTGCACTTTTTTGCAAATATAACTTAGTTTTAGAGCTATTTTAATAAAAAATAATGCTTTTAAAACGTGGCATAAAAATTGCCAGCGCAACATGATTCAACTGGTTGCATCATCGGGCTACGTGGGAAGTGGCTAATGATAACATTGCAGTTCTCTTGTTAACATGCTGGTAAATCATAAAATCCTATTATTCAATGAAACTCACACGGAGTAATCTATTTCGTCTGTATTTTATAAAGAAAAATAATCGGGGGGGGGGGCTAATGGAAAGATATTTGAGAGAAGTGATTGGCAATTAACTAACACTGAATAGCCCCCCCCCCCCTTATTCCTGAGTTTATAATATATTTGTTGATAAAACCTATGTTTGGCGGTTTTACACTAGCGATCAAATTTGATTGCTTATTTTTGGGCATTTTTTAAACTTTTTATTGATTGGTGACTTTAATTTTTGACAAATTAGCCCCCCCTCTGAATGTATGTTTCAAAAAATGCTTTAAATCACTGTTTAGTCAATTCCAGCGCAAAAGAAAGTCTCAGAAGAGCTAAAAACGTGGTGTTTTTCTTATTCTGCATTTTGGTTGACAGGCTAATGGGGGGGCTATAGCCCCCCGCCCCCCCGGCTACGCTACTGACTATGTTACTGCCAATCCGGATTTCAATCGCGCTGGGCCCCCGGCACTTTGATTATTTTCGCAACATCTTTCTGCCAAATGTAGGTGAAGACCAGAAAAAGTCTTAAGATTTGAGCGCAGTGCCCTTAGCTGGTACTGCACCATATTGTGGTAAATCCGGCTTTGGTTAATGCCTTACGTTCATAAAAAGGCTAGATGTGATCCTGAGATAGCAACTTTTAGGACAAAAACTATCCATTTCTTCCAGGTTTACGTTTAAATTGGCTGGCATAAATTGATTTTTGGGGGTCCCGGGGCCCTTGGTTTTCAATATTGTTGTTCGCTACTGGTGTAAACGAAAAACAATAAAAAAAACTGAAACTGAAGAAACAACAGGCTTTTTTGTCACATTTTTGTCATTGGTGAAATTTCAATTGGGGGGAGGCCCGCTTGGCTAAGCCTATGCTCCAATTGCGCAAAATAAAAAAGGTATTTACAAATTTTTCGATAAGTTTCTGGCGTTTTCCGACAAAATTGCAACGGTTCAAAAATCGTGCTGTCCTCGAGCCGAGGACAGGGCAATTTTCGAGGACCTAAGGCTTCGAGGCCAAGACCAAGGACTTGAGGCTTCGAGGCCAAGGCCAAGGACTTCAAAATGTGTCCTCGAGGACGTCCTCGAGGCCAAGTACGTCCTCGAGGACTCCACCTTTGTTAAGCGACGTTCTTATTTTGGTCTTTCGCTTCTTCTCGTCGTACTACATCGTGTCGTCTAATGTTTGCTGAATTAGCAATTTGTGTATTTGTTTTTGCTCGACAATAAAAGACTTCTGCTACAATGCAAATTGATAAAATAAGCCAAACAAGACCAAAAAACAAAACAAAACCGTATATAGCTGTCAGTTTTTCATTGTTCAAGCTGGTGAAATCCTGTTGAAAAGCTGATTTGTTTACGTTGCCTAGGCTTAGCTGCAATTTTTTTTTTTTTTTCAGTATTTTTCAAATCTCGGTTTTCTTCAAGTACTTAACTATAGTGATAAATGGTGATTAAGTACTGGTAATACAATGCAAGTACTTTTGCTAGCTGTTTAACCAATCCAACAAAAGAATAAAGTTTTTCTCGTCATATTCTAATCGGTTTTAGAATTTTTGCGCACGCACTTGATCATTAAGCTTTTTAACTGTGAAATCGCACGCTATTTTGCTTCTAGACGTGAACTCAATTAGAAGTGATGAATTCATTAGTTGAAGAAGTGATTATTGAGCAATTGTAATGCTTGCAAAACTTGTAATAGTTGGAGTATAGTTTTAACATTGCCATTTTGTGGGTACAAAAATTTTGTGCATACAGAAATATATGTTTATAATTATATCTTGAGAGTGGCTAAGACAAGGGTCATAGTCAACAAATTCCTGAACCGAGAGAGTGCTCAAACCACTAATTTGGTGAGCGTAAAACAAATTCAGTGAAGGGGGTTCGGGATAAGAGCACTTGGGACAATGTTTCACAAAATGAATTATGATTTAGTGACAATATGGCAATAAATGGATTTGAGCAGTCGCGAAGCGTTTTCTCCTTGCTCAAGAAATTTTTAGGGGTTGCTTATTCTAACAGAATCTTTTTTATCGGAGGAGTTGAAGAGTGAATACAAACCGCATTTTCCTGCACAAATTCTTTTTTTATTTTGTAAAATATAAACGGTTTCCGACAGGCTTTGAATTGCTTTGTGCTTTCAGTGTTCTTGAATTGTGCATAATAACAGTTGTAGTCAAGAGAAAATGAAATGTCTATACAAACATTAGAAACCCTCAAATATATGAAAAAAAATTCTATACCCCAGATACAAAAAAAAGATTCAAACTGCTTTTGCCTACACAAATTGGGATTTTTTCGTGAAACATAAACGGTTTCCAACAGACTGAAGTAAAACTGAGAACGACCTGTGGTCAGAATTTTAAACCACAAATCAAAATAGTTAAGTGCACGCTGGTTGGATTCCAACAAATGTTGGCCAATGGCTGAATCGCTCT
This sequence comes from Trididemnum nubilum, assembly GCA_963965965.1. NCBI lineage: Eukaryota > Metazoa > Chordata > Ascidiacea > Aplousobranchia > Didemnidae > Trididemnum > Trididemnum nubilum. Next base: position 26,616,255 of record OZ014482.1, on the reverse strand, counting down.
CTGGTTCGAAATTCAACTCAATTCGAACCAGAGAGTGATTTAGCCTTTGGCCAACATTTGTTGGAATTCAACCAGTGTGCACTTCATTATTCTGTTTCATGGTTTAAAGTTCTGACCACGGCTCATTCTCAATTTTACTTGAGTCTGTTGGAAACCGTTTTTGCTTCACGAAAAAAAAGAATTTGCGCAAGCAAAGCAGTTTGTATTCACCCTTCCATTGCTCCGATAAAAAAATTTTTATTGAATAAGCAACCTATGAAGATCCCGTCAAGGTTAAACAAACTGTAGAGTTTCTAATGTTTTTATTTGTGGTATGCTTAATATTTAATTATTTAAGATATTTATGTAGGCCTACACCAAACATTGCCGCTTCCAGATGTAGCACGTCATCGCGACAATCGTTCGCTCGTGTAAAACTGCTTCTGCCCAGCCACACCAACGCAGATCGCCTTTTGGGTTCTGTTTCCAAGTCTTTCTTCAGGTTGGGCCACCACAACAGGGGGAATATGGAAAATAAGCGTTAAAGGCGGTGAATCATCCAGCCAATTACGGTGGTTTATAATAGCTAAAATTGACCTATAATTTTTAATATTTTTTGTTTTAATTTTGAGGCTGCGTTTGCTGAGATATTCAACAAGTACAAAAAGATGTCCCCCAAAAAATTTTTTTGGAAACTCCGAGTTTTGTTCTTCCCGCCAAAACCACAGTAGGCCTAATAGTTTAGAGAACTGTAGTTTTGGCGGGAAGAACAAAACTCAGAGTTTCCAAAAACTTTTTGGGGGGATATCTTTTTGTGTTTATTGAATACCTTTGCAACCGCAGCCCCAAAATTAAAATATAAATATCAAAAATTATAGTTCAATTTTAACTGCTGTACACCACCAGAATTGGCTGAATGATTCACCGCCCTTAAGTGTCTTTGTCAAGTCCACAACGATGCAACAATAAATCGCAACAGTAATAATTAGTAACAAACTAGATGGAAGTTTGCCAGCAAACCCAGTGAACGACCGACGCGTAGCTAACGCTGTGACACTCAAAAGTATTTTTCATCTACTGTGAAATCACGATTATTCAAAAATATCTGATTATCCAATTGTACGGTACACATAGTTAAACACGTTTCTGTTAGCAACATTGTAGGTTGAACAAATAGAAAAATCTTAATAGCGTAGTGAAAATCCTATCATATCAAATTACGTGCTAAACTAACATCTTAAGTGATTAACAACAATTTGTCTGGTAAAGCTTCCACCATCAGTACTATAAATACATGTATCGTAGGTCAAGCGTAAATTCAAAATGCGTACAAAGCTATCGTGTAATGTCTAGTACATATTATTTAATTACATAAGACACTCTGCATTGTATTGGTCCCAGATCTATGTTTCTGTCTTAATAGCAACAATTCTAAACTTTTGGAGAGTAACGGTCGGAGTTCTGCTTAATCTAAGAACAAAAGCGATTGCCAAAATAGAACTAAGCTTAACAATTGACGCGTTTTGCTTTAACTTAGAGCATCATCAGTAGAATGAATTTGCAAAGTAACAAGCACAATTTATATACACTAGTCTCCCATTAATACCATGCTGTGGCTACCTGTATTAATGGGTGGCTAGTGTATATAATTCGTGCTTGTTACTTTGCAAATTCATTCTACCGATGATGCTTTAAGTTAAAGCGAAACGCGTCTAATAAATTGTTATGCTTAGTTCTATTTTGGCAATCGTTTTTGTTCTTATTTCTAAACTTCTATTTCGAACAGACGACTATTTGTATTTCTAATTCTTTGTCTTACAAATATGTACAAAAAAACGGTTTTAGCTTACACGAAAAGTAAAAATTTGGGGAATCTATGTATTTGGGGGTTCCTGGGGAGGGGTGTCACCTTTTAACCATGCCAAAATATTTATTTTTTACAGACTTAATATTAAAAACAATTAGCTCTCTAACAAGTGATTTAAAGAAATTGATTTACGAGTGGTCCAATTTTCGGTTTCCCGAGAGAATGGTACCCTTAAACTATGTCAAAATATTTGTTTTTTATTTAATAATATTAAAAACAGTTAGCATTCCAGCTTCAGCCATTCGAAAAATTGATTTTTCGGGGGTCCATTTGGGGGAGGGGAGTTTTTAGAGAGGTACCCCCAAACGATGTCAAAATATTTGCTTGTTAAACTTCTGCTGATATCATAAAACACTGGCACCTTGGCTTTTAAGCTGTTCAAAAAATTGATTTGAGGGGGATCTAGTTGGGGGATCCCCGGAAGGGGGCACCCTCAAACTATGTCAAAATATTTGTTTGTTAAATATCTGCTGATATTAAAACAAACTGACACTCTAAGTTAAGTCGTTTAAAAAATTGATTTTTTGGGGGTCCATTTGGGCGGGTCCCCAGGGGGTGGCACTCCCAAACTATGTCCAAATATTTGTCTGTTAAGTATCTGCTGATATCATAAAACACTGGCACCCTAAGTTGAGCTGTCCAAAAAATTGATTTTGGGGGGCTTTATTTGGGGGGTCCCCAGGGGGGTGGGACTCCCAAACTATGTCAAAATATTTATCTGTTAAATATCTGCTGATATTATAAAACACTGGCACCCTAAGTTAAGCCGTTTATAAAATTGATTTTTGGGGGTTAATTTGGGGACCTTTGGGGAGGTGGCTCTCCCAAACTGCGGTATGTCAAATATTTGTCTGTTAAATATCTCCTGATACCAAAACAAACTGGCGCCTTAGTTTGATTGGGGCCCCATTTTGGGAGGGTTCCCGGGGAGTTGTCCCAAGAAATTTCGGGAGAAAAAATTGCATTTGCAGCTCAACAACTTTACACTAAAATTAAATTTCCATGTATTGTGATTTAGGAGAAGAAGAGCGTATGAAAATTAGGAAGAAAAAAAAGGAAAAAGAAAAAAACCTCATCGCGGCCAAAAGTAGACTGGTTGGGATGAAAAGTATCTTAAGACAAACAACCATATGAAAAAATATTTTTTGGCGTACCTAAGCCGTCTTTGACTGGGACCGCTTCTTACGCCAAACTTACAGGGCAGTTTTCGGGTCCTAAAACCAAAGTCACGGGACCGATTGCCTCGAAATTTGGTACAAATATGCAACTCATTAATCTCAAACTGCTGTCAAAATTTCATGTAGCTAGACCAAACCGTTATTGAGTCATAAGCAAAAGTCTGAAATTTCGCACTCGTTAGTTGGAAAACGAGTAAAAACAAAGGAACACGCGACGCGAGCGTCGTTCGTTCCAAAAAGGCTATAGCTTAAGTGATCGTAAAATTACTACCCTGCACCATCTTGACGTATTTTACTAAACAAACTTCGCAAGCTTATTGACTTTGACCTTGTTGTTATTTACATTTCTTTACTTTGATGACTTTTTCCACTGCGGTTCTAAACGTCTTTGAAAAATCTACATTCAAAAGTGTTTATGGTCTAAACGAATGTGAAGAACTTGCCTAAATTAGGCGAAGATTTCCGCCTCACGGTTCTACCCCTGGCTAAGAATTATTCGTGTATCAACTTATCTTAAGTTTCTCTCCATTTGTAACTTAAGCAGGCGAGTTTCCTTACCAGCTGTTCAAGCCGAAGATGATAAAATTTAAACGAGGGTTTAAGGCAAAATCAATGGGGGTAATTGAAGTTAGCCGAATCGTATTAGACTAGTTCAGTTTAGTTGTTCAGTTCAATTGTTTTATTTGCAAATTGGATTGTTTATTTGCTTTACTTGCAATTACTAAAGTTGTTTTATTTGCAATTACTAGATTGGCGTTGACTCGGGCATTTTTTGATCTTTTGGACCCAGCCGTTCCAGGCATATTCTACTTCAAATGCGACGTCGGGGCCTCTAATGGTATAAATTGTAGCAATTTTTATTGGCAACCCTGGCGTTGATAGCCTTAGCGTCGTTAGCGACGCCATCCCAGTTTTAACTTTAAAGCAACGCAAGCTATTAGGCTACTGCATAGGTGGGCAAGTTAATGCAAAACGTTAGCTTCGTTAACCACTAGTCCGTTAACAAACTTCACACCTCCGTTAACGTTAATCCGTTATTTTCAGCTTTAATTAACGGAAATTAATAAAGTCCGTTAATCCGTTAACATTTTGCGTGCAATTTACATTTCGTTTTATTCACTCGCCTCTAGAACAAGTATTGACGCTGTTGAGCTGATTGTAAGGAAATATTTATTGCTATGGTGGTCTTTTTGTGTTTGGGAAGTTACATTTTACAGTCTAATCTAATAATTTCAAGAAAAAACAAGTTCAAATGCACTACGAAGCTGCAAGATATTGACGATAAAAACCTTAACGGAAGTTAACAGAACTTAACGGAAGTTACTTTAGTCCGTTAACAGAACTCAACGGAAGTTAATTTAGTCCGTTAACATGAAAAAAGTTTTCAACGGATTAACGAGTTAATGAAAAAGTTAGCTTCGTTATTAACGGATTAACGATTAACGGACTTGTGCCCACCTATGGGCTACTGCATTGAGTCGTTTTTCTGCGCACTAATCAGTTTAATTTTGTCAGCAAAATAGATCCGAGCTGGTAAAAAGGGTAGACTGTTTTGTAGCCAAGCGATCTTAGTAAATATCAAGCTGTCAGATACATTTCAGTCTAAATCATAGCCTAAGCTAGCAATAAGGCTTGTATTACTAGGCTACAAAGTACAAACTCATACCAGATAATAAGACTGCTGTACTTGAGTAGGCTTATTGTATTTGCTTACAGTGTTTTGTGACCCTAGAATAAAATTTTCCATTTAAGTTGCAAACAACGGCCTACTACTCTAAGAACTCTACTAGCTTTACTTTCGCTTGTTCTTAGACGTTTGTTACCTAGACTGCCGAACATACTCTTTTTTTTCCTGCTCGGATTCATTCTGCTGACAAGATCAAACTTATTAGTGCTCAGCGAAACGACTCAATGTAGTAGCCTAATAGCGGCGTTATTTTAGGTTAGAACTGGGTAGGCGTCACTAACGACGCTAAGGCTGTCAACGTCAGGGTTACCTATAAAAATTATTAAAATTTATTACTTATTGGAGGGGTAAGGTTAGAATGAATATTATCAACCTTTCCAGTCACATCACGTGACCAAGCCAATTTTGGTAAATCCCAAACTTTTTTATTTATTTTGGGTTTGGGGGGATGAAATAGAGTTGGAGGGGATTAAATACACTCTATTTGATATCCTCAACCCCAATTTAGACGAAAAAGAATGTTTTTATTAATCGATAGGTCACGTCATGTGACTGGAATGATTGATAATACTCATTCTAACTTTACCTTATTGGAGGCCCCCAAGTCGTGTTTGAAGTAGAATATCTGTAGGTCAGGAAGGATGGAGTCAATGCCAATTCAGTCGTATGCGATTACAGTCAAACTTTGATACTATGCCACCTCGCTACTATGCCACCCTCGCTACTATACCACTTTTGATCGTCACCAACTAAATTCAATAGAAAATATATTTACTATGCCAACACTTACCCTCGCTACTATGCCACATGAGGTACAGTATTGCAGTGTATTAACGAAACAATAAACGCTACGAACGAAACAATTAAACGGCTGTGAAACGGCAAAAGTATACAGTATGTGCATGTAATATGTTCTCTTAAGTTATCTACTGTAGCTCAGCCCAAAACTCTGAGGAATCGTCAGATGGCGCATGTTCTTTCTGCGGATTTCATGCACTTCGTCGTCTAGCCGATCGCATGCTTGCATCACACTGGCCTTCCCGAAACTACTGCACTGTACTGTACATTATACTGAAATACATGTAAATTACAATCGTACAATACAACGTGGCATTACATTGTTACAACACAAGGCTGTTTTTACAAATCCTTGTTACTATGCCACCCTCGCTACTATGCCACTTTCTCTCGGTCCCAAAGGGTGGCATAGTATCGAAGTTTGACTGTAGTCTAACTTGAGATACCCCCATTGATTTTACCTTTAGTTCTCGTTTAAATGTTCTTGACCCAAGTTGCCCTATTTTTGATTTCTTCAATATTAAGAAATCACCGATTTCAGGCCAAAGCAAACTCACGAAAACCTAACAGGAAACATTGCTCGCGTACACTTCCTGTTCTACTCCACGGGCCAAACACTTATCTAACAAGCTGGTTTGTTGTTTTCAGTTACTTGAAAACGCAACTGCATTCCAAAGCCATCGCTGTTGCATTCGAGCATGCAAGCTTCAACCTAACCAAGGAGACTAAATTTTTACGCCGAGTTGCATCCGGTAGCTACCAGCTAATGGATAACATTGATGGTTTTTACTTTCACACTCAAGGTAAATTATGAAGTAATTTATTGCTTGTTTTGTCTCGGCAGGCATGTGTATTAAATCATTTAAAAACAAATTAATTTTTCTCGAAGTTTGATTTTTTTTTACCAACGTTATATAAGTTTTGTACATATTTTTGTTGGCGATCCTGTGTGTAATGTACGAAAATAAGCGCAGATGTAAAAAAAATAATACTTGTAGAACTCGTGTTTTCCCTCAGTCCTACTATCATTACTCAACGAATACTGTAGAGCACCTGCTATAAATACCAATCAGTAGTTGAATAGATGGAGCGTTTGCTACTGAAACGATTGACTCAGGTTCGATTCTTGGATGGGTCAAACTAAAGGCCATAAAATTTAGCATTCACTACTTTTTTGACTCTCGGCAATGAAAAGGAACGGTGTAAAACCTCCACCGAGTATGATAGACAGATGGGAAGGTGGCAACTTGACTAGAAGACCGAACGGTCCCTTCGCCAGGTTTTGACCACAACCTGGTGAATAAAAATTTAATAACAAATTGGAACGGTAGGCTCGCTTTTCAATTTCGCTTTCAGCGTCAAGCATAGTGCGAAGTTTTAGCTCATTTTACTTTTTCAGACGGATAACACTACTCAAAACCACAGCAAATAGAAGTATAGGTTTTTAGCCCCAAAATTCTTTGTTTTAGTTTTCAAAAATTCTTTGTTAGGTTTTAAGCTGTTTGTTTTTTCTTAGCACCAATCGTTGTCCAATCTGGTACATATTTTTGCAGGCTTTTCAAAAACATGGTATTTTGTTTGGCTGCTTCATCGGTACATAAGCTTTCGAGGCTACGTGAAAACCGACGAAGGACGGGAGCTAGACTTAGCCTTGAAAGACTTGAAAGAAAAGTTGGACCTTTTCAATGCCAAACCCGATCGACTGAAGGATCTTTTCGTCGACATCAGTCCCAGTGGCGGCTACGAAGCAGATAATGAGCCGAACTCCGATAGCAACAGCCCTTCTCCCACTATTGTGTCTAGCGCTTTCGATTTCCCTCCTGATTCGCTTGGCTTAATCAGCCGGCAGCGAATACAATGCGAGTCAATGGCGTCGCTTGTTGAGAACCCGGCGGCTGCGAAAGAAGCGATTAAGCAAATCAACCGTCAGTCGAGCCTCAGCGAAGCACACTCTTATTATCCTGTCCAAAACAGTGCAGACCGGTCCGAGGAGGAACGAGAAAGGTTGTGTCCTCCCTATTGCTCCCGTCACTTTTCTGTCGTCAATGAGTCTTGCTCTTTTCACAACCACGGATTCGGCAAAGCGTGCATGCGATGCGATGATGACGTCACTTCTAGCGTACGTCACAGCAGTGAATCGAATGGCGAAACAATGCCGAAGTCTCCCAATGTACTCGAAAGGGTGTTGGAAGAGCAAGTGGATTCGTACGGGGACAGTGGGGTCGAGCTAGGATCCGCAACTGTTTAGGGATCATCTACCGTCGTTCCGCGGCAGAGACATTGTTGGAAACGGTTGCTGAACGTCTTGAAAACTTGATGAGATTTATAACATGATTTTTCTTTCTTTGGACCACTTTTGCGTGGTCGAATCACATTATGACGTAGACTGACGTAATCGAGTTTTGAAAGAATCCGATTCTTAGTATAAAATAGTTAATTTCATTGATGATGATTGTCGAAGAAAAATAGTCGGTGGAATTGTACTTACTCCTTTCATTGTCTGAGAAAGCCGGTCAGTTGGTCGAGCGGTCGCGCGTTCGTCTCTGGAGAGGGAGGTCTGAGGTTCAAATCTCGTGGCGGTCAAACCGGACACAGTGTTGCCAACGGCTCGCCACCGTTACAACATTTTTTGAAAGGAGCTGTGTTGCCCGCTTGCGCAATGATGTGGAAATGGGCCTCGTAAACTCGCTACACGCTTCGGCGTATTACAGCGAGTATAATGAAAGATTGGATTTGATTTGTTTGCAAAACAAAAACAGCACCAAAGCGCTTCTACGGTCGCAAAGTGAACAATTGTGTGAAATTACTGTAGTTTTGCTGTTTTATTCCTTGAAAACGTGACAGTTTTCTTGTTTTATGCTTTTTTTGTAATGTAATAGTTTTTCACGTTTTTGCACTGCCATTATCGAAACGAAACCAAAGTATTCTGTTGTCGGATTATCAGGTCACTGAATGCTCCGTTACGAATGTAATTTGCTAGTTCCGTTTATGAAAACGAACTGATTTTATTTTTTCATCGTGAGTAACAAAGAGGCAATTGTGAGCTAATTTTATTTCATGCAAGTTGGTGGAACATTGTTGTGCCTCTTTTTTGTTCTTTTTACGACCCGCACTTACAGTTCTATGTTTTAGTTTACGTTTCCTAGCTGTCAGTTTTCACATTATGCAAGTGGCATTAATTTAATCTTAGAGTAAAAGAAAAAAGCCCCCGATGTCATCCTAACTCGGCTCCGAATTGAATATATAAATGGTCAAAAACAGTTCCGTGACTTACGAGACGATGAACTAAAGGTTTGGTGGTTTGCATAAATTTGTTTAATGATCGGAGAAACTTGGTTATAAAGATTTTTTTCAATTTCTTTCAGGATATTTATTTTTTGCGAGTATTGTTTTAACTGCCCTTGGTTGTTGCAAAAATTGTTGTATGCCTCACATTTGCAACTTATACGGTTTTGTTTTGCAAGCTTTTGTTTGCTGTTATCGAAATGTTGTAGCATCGAGCAAGTTACATAGCATACAGAAAGGGAGTTTTTTGCTTCAAGCGTTTACGACTTTTTTGTAGTATTGATTAAACGCATTCGTCAAAGCTGAAAATAAGCGAACGTTTGAAGCGTAATCAAATTTTGTTTACGACTTAGTCAAATTATAAAAAATCTTTTTTTGGAAAGGTTAAGCTTGACTCAGTTCGAGTTCAGGCTACTATCTAGAATGGTTTTTCTGTGATAGGGTCCACTTAAGAAGATGCTCAGATGGTCTGATGCCCATTTGATTTGAACCTCTTTGTATGGAACACATTTGTATCGAGACACATTTTTAATATTTCTGAAGTAAACCATTTTAGCGACTCTTTTAAGAAGTCTGTGTGTTAATTTGCGCAATTTTTATCAAAAATATTTCACTTACAATTTGGCCGTAGAACAAGCGGTAGAAAAAAGTTCATGAGTGTGTTGAATTTTGGCTTGTAACTCGCATGCTATTTAACTAAAAAAAGAAGCTAACGCGTGTTAGAGCAACTTAAAGTACTCAAATTTTTTCACTGTGTTTTCAATTTCCTCCCAGTGTAACTTTTCAAAACACTAACAGCAATGTTAAACACCATATTTGTCGTATCCGAGCCTATTGCCTAGATTCTGTTGTAGTACGTAGCAATTTTCTTTGCGCTACCATTTTTTAAGAGGTATTCGTTACACCGCAACCCCTGCTCTTTGTGTCTTTTATAAACAAAGACACGACAATTGTGTGCAATACAAAGTTGCGCCATAGCTTACTTCACAGAACAACGTATTGTACCAGTTAATGTTTTGCCTCTACCATACACCATATTTTCTTTTCAAGCAGTAATAACTTTTAAGTGGTTTCAGAAACAATTTCACTTCTGTACGACTTGAGCATCATTTTTTGTTACTTTGAATGTATTGCGTTTTGTTATTTTGGTTTGTGTTGCTGTGTTTCTGTTCTTATTGTAATGTTTAAAATTGAACATTGCAAAATACGTTAAGTTCTGATCTGAAATTACAGTACTAACTTCGTAGAAAAACCTTAAGCCGCCTTTGTTGAAAATGCTTCTAGCGTAGATGCTGCAAACATGGATAGCTTAATGCCCGATTTGCCGTTGCATGGTTTCAGTTTGTCAGTGACTCAAGTTCAGTGCCTCAACCTCCTCGCTGTTTTAACGTCAGTGGCGTTGTTTCGATAGCAGTTTTCATTGTATGGTACTGTAGTTTGAAATTGCTTGCGCTTTCAAAATCGGAAATATGCGATACTGATTGATTCTTAGTTGACTTTCAACGGTTAATGGATTATTTTTGCACGCTTTTTGGTTACCTGCAAATTCGGAGAAGAAAAAGGGGTTTTGCAATGCAAAAATCAAATATTAATCGCGTGCATCAGTAATTTAGAAATCGCTTGATAATGGCCGCGTTATTGTTCTTGGTGAAACGAAATTGAGAAGTTCAATATGCGTATTACCCATGTTTTAGAATTTTCCACTTTTTTTGTATTTGTAACTACCAACTAATTCTTAATTTTAATGAAATTGAGATTACGTCACTTATTGGTCATTTACGCGTCGAGCAGAATACAACTCATCAAGCTCAGATCGTCTGATTAACCCCTTTCTCGATTGACAGGCTGCACGGAGAATTGAACAGTCACACTCTGGTTCCGATGCTAGTTTCGACTTCCGTGCGCTTGAGTTTCTAGAGCTACACGCGTAATTTCTATGTATTTACACTCTACAGTAGGGCAGACCTTTTTTGAGGTAATTTTGGAATTTCAACTTACCTGGGTGTTAGATTTTTGCTTTTTGCCAAAAAAATGGGAAATCCTTTTTTTTTGAAATCGGATCCCATTTACATACTGCCCCCTGGGCTTTTTTAAATCGTGCCCCCCCAAATACATTAATATCGATAGAAATAGAACCATTAGTGCTAGATATACAATTTTCAGGGGCGTATTTAGGGGGGGCATGGTGCCATGGCCCTTCCTTTTTGGGTCACCAGGATAGTATAATTAGCATAGAATAGTATGCAAAATTGCGGCATGGCCACCTTCTTTGTAACTTGGGCAGAAAGTTTGAGCACACAAAAGAACAGAATCTGGGTTAAGAACCTTTTTTTTTTTTTGTTTGGTCTTCACGTAATTTTGGGCCAAACACCGGACTAATATTGAGTGAAGACCTTTTTTTTTGGTCTTCACCTAATTTTGAGCAGAAAAACAAACTGATTCTGGGTGGAAAAAATTTTTTTGGTCTTTATTATTTTCAAATTTCCTGCCCCCCGCTCCCCCTATCGAAAATCCTGCGTACGCTACTGGCAATGTTGGTATTCATATTAAATGCTTTTTAGAGAGGAAGACATCTATCACCGTGAAAGTTGCATTAAGATTACTTTTAAATTTTTTTAATTTTTTGTAATTTGTTATATAAAAGAAAAATTATATCATTTTGGCATGTGTTGTCACGTCAAAAGTCGGTCAGTTTAAAAAAACGATGTGCCGCAGCAATAATCACACTTACTCAAATGCATATTGCAATTCTATGGGTTTTAATTACTTGGGGAAAGCGGGCACTTACAATTTAAGTAGATGAAGATGCTGTGTTATTTGATATGTCAAGTAAAAACGGCCGAAAAAAAAAAGTTTTCTTCACTTTTATTCGTTTCATAGGTGGAATGGTTGTAGGAGTTCAATTAAAGTGCTGTTTGATTTATAGCTTTTGCTTCGGCAATATAAAACAATGCCTGAATGCAGGTTTTATGTAATATCTGACATGATAGTAATTGCATGTAAACAAACAAAGTTATAAACCACGAAGTTTCTGTAATTTTAAATTTAACTTTAAAGATGTTAATTTCAATCCCTAGCTAAGTTTGAACCCACTTCGTATTACCTCTTGTTTTTCACCTTAATTTATTGGTTAACTTTTCAAGAATGCACTTGGCCTATTAGTGTCAGCATAGAAATTGGCATGATCAATATAGCCAACTTTGTGGTGTTTTAGTCATCAAATCCTACTCTGCTAATTCTAACACCAAAAAAATAGAACAGATAATAATTTACATAAAAACGGTCTGCCATATCACTAATCAATTAATTTTGGTATTTTACTTATGTAATTTTGCTCTAACATTTGATGCTTGCTTGATTCTTTTTCCAGATCTTCAATTGCTTTTTTTTCCAATCTCTTGCTATAAGCTTAGACCGCAAAATTGAAATCTATATCTAATTAAATTTCTGTAGATGGAAAAAGGGGCACTGCATGAGATGTTAGGTGGTATGAGGTTCCAGACCACAGTCGCAATTATTTTTTTCTCTTTTATCAGTGACTGTTGTGTGCTATGGTCTGCTTTTTGTTTTCCTTTCCTTTTTGTTTATCTAGTATTTACTAAAATTTAATGTCTGGTTGAATCTCGAAATTTACAAATTTATTTGGCATTACCATATTTTTTTAAATTATGAACTGTTAGTAGGGTGGCCACTAACTTTGACCATACGATCTTTTCGTTGTCTCCCAACCATTTGGATTTAGATGTGGTTTGTTTAAAAATCTAGAGTAAATAAATAATCTGAATCTGGAATTGCTCTGTTGACCCCGTTTTGCCATGTTTTGTTGCAACACTCAAACAGGTAATCTCTGGTGTCTGACTGCTGGAAAGTCAGTGTTTTCCACATTACCAATGTTGCTTTCTATGTGATAGGGATGGTGATAGTATCGTAATTTTATGAAGGGGAGCAGCAGGCGGTTGAGTTTGTCAACTTATATTGTGGTTTTGTCACTTGCTGCTCAAATAGTCTGATGAGAAGGCTGGTTCTGCACACTACCATATTTGTATTTCCTCCATTCTACTCAAAACGAAATCTGATATAACATAAACTTCCAATAATTAATAGTGCAATAAGCACAAAATAAACAAATTCTGCAAATGAGGAATGAAATGTGAAGTTAAAAACAAAAAGTTATCAAATTGCTGGTCAATAATGACGTTTAAAAACATCTGTACAACTTTTGGGAGGAAATGAGCTATGGTTTGGTAGAAAAATCGCAAAAGGGAGCTCAAATGCCCAACTATCCTAGCCCATTTCAGCAATCGAACAAATATGGTGGTGTACATTTGGGTAAGTGTGATTCTTGATGCAGTAAATTATTTACTCAAACTGACCGACTTTTGATTTGGCAACCATGCTAAATTGCTATATAAATTTTTTTAATCACAAATTACAAAAAATTTAAAAAATTTTAAGTAATCCTATTGCAACTTTCAAGGTAATAGATGTCTTTCTCTCTAAAAAGCATTAAATATGAGTACCAACATTGCGTATCTAGCACTAATGGTTCTATTTCTATCGATATTAATGTATTTGGGGGGTGCGATTTAAAAAAGCCCAGGGGGCAGTATGTAAATGGGATCCGATTTCAAAAAAAAAAGGATTTCCCATTTTTTTGGCAAAAAGCAAAAATCTAACACCCAGGTAAGTTGAAATTCCAAAATGACCTCAAAAGGGTCTGCCCTACTGTACAATCCCAGTCATTGCAAGCTTGCCGATGTCAGCAGAGGCGTTGCTAAGAATGGTGGCACCCGAAAAGGGATTTTGTGGTGACACCTGGAGGGGGTTTCGTGGTGTCACCCTTTATTATGCGACACTTCCGCAGCCGTGGCCGACTAAGGTAAAATTTATGTCCAAATGCTAATGGGGACCATAAAAAGGTCTTCACCGAAAATTAGTGGAGTTTTCGACCGGATTTAGGTTTCACATCATGAAAGGGTGTCACCCCAAAATGGTGACACCAGGCCGCCCCCCTTAGCAACGCCACCGGATGTCAGTCAAAATGACACGGTGGCTGTGAACAATTTAACATTCTTAGAGTACGTAATATTGGCATGCTTGCTTCTAAGCCCTGTTCTCTTTGAAAGACTTCGAAACCAGTGTATGTCTCACCCGCAGTCATTTTTTCTGATGACAGGACGCTGTTCCAGCTTGTGTTTTATTTTTTATTTGTCATTTCACAATCAAATTTTACATTTACGTCATAATTAATGTTCTTCGTAGTGTTTTGAATCACCTGCGATTCGTTAAAATTTTCAGAACAAACTTGCGATTCGTATAGCTGTTTCGTAATGCCGCTATTGCACAATTGCAATTTAATGGATCAAGCATCGTTGCTTCATGTAGCGTAATGTTTAGTAACAAGGTAGAAATTTGGATTTCAATTGCAATATTAATAAGAATTTTTCGTTGACAATGATAGACTTCGAAATAACGTGAATGAGTGCAGATACTAATTTTTACGAACAAATTTTGAATTTTCACTTTTTTTTGTTCTCCAGTAATCTCACAAATATGCTACGCTCTGTGATGCCTATCAAATAATAATTTATCAACTGCCATTATTTTTCTACAATTTGCTGTATTGAGTAAAGTAAAATAAGTTACCTGAGAAAAACTGAGCTTATTACTTTCGGTAGCAAACTAGTTGTGCACCTTACGTTCAAAATTGGTAAATTTGAGTTATTTTTGTTGCATTGTGTTTCGAATTTACGACTTCGACTTATTTGCATCGCATTTGTTTTTAATTTACTTTAATTTTTAATAATAGCCCAAAGTTTGTTTTGCTCGACTACTTTTGTCATTTCTATGACCTTGGGTGGTTAAAAAACTTTTGATGTGTTATTCAATGAAGAGGTGTACGAGTATTTAATGGTAGTAATAAATAGCGATAGAGAAACTTTTTAAGCAAAACTTGCATCTTTCTGCGACTGCAAGCAAAAACGACCTCGTAAACTATGCATCGGGAAAATGTTGTCTTTTACACACAGTTGAGTTTTTGTTTTTCAAACATCAGGTTACAAATGTGAAACACTGCTGTTGCACCGCCTTTTTACGAAAATACTTGGAATTTTGCTAGAACTATTATAAAAGTTCTTGCTGTTTTTATACCTTTGGAAAAAATGGTAAAAAAAAAATTTTGGTAAAAAAAAATAGTAAAAAAATGAAAAAAAAAATTTTTTTAAAGCCTACAGCTCCGCCAAAAATTCACATATGGATTTGGAAATCTAGCAATTTGGAAATAGCTCTTAAATCAACCTTAAAAAATCAACGCAAAATTTTTGTGTTGTTGAATTACTTTTTGCGTTTTGTAGTGTAGACTAACTGTAGAGTGCTCATAGGTATGATGTAATGAGGCTATGAGCTTCAAGCCTTCATGTTTAGATAGAAAACTTGTTGGTTGGTTTGATTTTTTCGCATGTTTTTGCTTCAGCGAGGATGTTGATTTAGGTGTCGATGTTTCAAAAGTCTTTTTTGTTAGGTTGATATTGATTTTAAACAAATGAAATAACTTAAGTGAAACCAAACAGTTTCTCAAGACCTTTTTTAAACAAGTTTTGAAAGCGGGATAAAAATAATAATAAATAACTGCAATGTGCTTGGGTGTCTTTCTGCATCTTGGTAGTAGTCTAAAAAGCACTGAGATTTTGGGCTTGAATCGGATTTGATTATCCTGATAAACGTTCGTTCTCCTGGATTAAAATGTCATATCCTGATCAAAAGCATGATAAAATTTTGATACTTTTGTAAGAATATTGTGGTTAGGGTTGTAGCAGATTTAATTCTTTAGATTCATGCAATGTTTTTTAATAAAAACGAGTGTTTGTTGCAGAAATTATTTCAAAATTGCAAAATTTCATGTTCCAACTATAACTGTTATGCTTTTTTTTTTCTGGAAGTAGTAGCGTGTTTATGCATTTATACAGTGATTAATTATTGAATGCTTGACCTAAAACCAAATAAAAAGATTGAAAAACGGTGATATTAACTGATTACTCAGTCCGTTTCGTCCGAAATGATCGAGTGATTATTGCATGTCGCTTCAGAAACATGATGTTTGGGGTTCAACTACTACGCCCGGTTTTCACTGGGCGTAAATTCGTGAGCGTAAAGCGTATTTATGGTTTATTTTTATAACAGAAATTTGATACGCTCGGCGTACCACCGTATAAACTGCCAGTTGATTAAAATAAACTAAGGATACGCTCGAATGCTTGCCGTTTTACGCCCAGCAAATAGACTTGATTTAGTTGCGGTAATTTGTAAGTGAATTATGCCGCAACTGGAGGAGTTGTTTTTTTTTAAGACAGGGAGAAGGCGTAGAAAAGTTAGATTTTTGCAACGTGTTTGCCCGCGAGACAATACTCGTATGTTCTCAATTCAATAGTGTGTTGCTAATAACACCTAATTGTGAATTCGTATTAGATAAAAACACTATAAAAGAAACTTTTACGCTGTTTGTAAGTTACCTTGTTTCACCAAATCGAGAAAATCTGCTATTGGATGTGGGGGAGCGCTGTAATCGATACGACATTCTTTGCTTTTCTGTTATCGATTATCGCAGACTCTTTGCTTTCAATTTTTTTTTCGATTATCGCCTTTACTATGCTTTTTGCTTTTATGTTATCGATTGTTAGAATCTTTATACTTCACTTTTTTTTTTAGTCTGCCTAAGGTTGCATCGTTTCGTTTTTCTTATGCTATTAATATTGCTCTATATAACAATCCTAAAAGTGATTTTTTTTATATTCTTTATAGTACGGTAATTATAGTTCTTCCTCTCACAAGTTTCACGTAATGGTCAATATAGCAAAAATTTTAGTGAATCCTAAGGAAAATTAGAATAAAAATTTTTGCTGTTATTTCGGCATCGGTTACTAATCTTTAGTCGTTGCTTTTTGTTTGTGTTATCGACGATCGACAATTTTTTGCGTTTTGTATTAATTATCGATTCGTCTTTGGTTTTAAACAGCATCGACTTCCAACCCTGATTTTGCTCGTTCAGAATTGCAGCGTTTTGGTCTGTATGAAGACAATCATGTACAGTAAATTATCAGTAATCAATGTTATCAATTCAAGACCAAAGAGCTTGAGCAACAAAATCATAATCAAGAATGTTAAGAACAAGGCCAAAACTCAACAATATTAGCCAGATATAAGAAAGCCATTTAGCGCTCCTGAAGGTGATGTATGAATTATCTGTAGTCCAGCGGCGCAACCAGCAGAAGAATAGAGATTGAAGACTTCCCTTGGTCAAGTCACGTAAAAAATTTCCCCAAATATTCAAGTCACTTAAAATTTTTTCCAAATATTCCAAATTTTCAATTTATTTAAAGCAACGGAAATAGTTCAGTTGATACAGAGTCGGATTGGTGATCGAAAGGTTGCTGACTCGCGGTTTAATTCCCGAACTGCAAATACGTTTTTTTTTCTTGAAAAAGACACAGTAGTTTGGTCCTTATACGGGAGGGGTTTTCTGCTTCTTCGTAACAGACAGCGTAGCAGTTTAAATATGATTGGGTCCAGAGGGATTGTTCCTGTTAAAGAGGATCTGGGCCACAGAGCGAGGAAGTTAGACCCATCTTTGAATTGGACTTGAAAGATGCCCTTATTTGTGATAGAATAGGGTACTTCCATCCGCCTTCCAGCCTTGAAAGAAAATTACTACAACAAACTTAATGCACCCCAAAATTGCTTCCACCGAGAATCGAACCCCTTACCTTGAACATACCTGACCCAAATTTCTACTTGCTAATAATTTTTGGTGCTGTAGTGTTAATCGAATGCTGTATTTTATTCTTGACAAACATTGAAAAGGCTAAAGCTTCCGGGTCTCTGCTAGGGGAGCTTAAAATGCTCCCCCAGACACCCTAGCTGACTTTGAGTTAAGCAAGTGTCACCATCTCTAATTTGGTTGGCGAATAATCTCGACAACTGTAAAAGGGCCCGATAATGCTTAGGGACCTGGTAGCGATCTTCGTACCCTTTTCAAAATTTCTCCCTTAGATTCTGCGCATTACGCCTGCTTCGTATGCGTGATTACGAATTAAACATTAGCTAAGCAAGTTTTTAAAAGTAACGTCTATTAATTAATATTTAATTGTTTTCAGTACCAGGTACCACACAAATGCGTCTGTGCCAAGTCAGTCGGATGGCCTTTGTCTCGATTTGTAATTGTGATTACATTTCATTCGCCAAGTTGCCTTGGCCAGGAGACAGCGAAGGGACTTTTCGGCAGAGCATGGTATGGAAGGGAAATTTCGGTATAGAAGATGCCGGAATGGAACGGAAGATTTCAAGAATGGAATGGAAGACAATCTTCCATACTTCCATACCAATGCCGAATTAGATTTCGCACATGGCATTTACAGAAAAATATGTACGTATAGTAATAAGTAAAAATTTGTGGAGCATTTAGCAGCTTATCATCTGCAACAAATTAATAGGGTAATACGGTCATCAGTGTAGGCACTGCAACTGCATCATCGGATCATAAAATATGGTCATTGCAATTTGCAGCTGCAGTGATGCTAACACGTATAATTTTTATTTTGAGAATGAAAATTTGCCAAGTGACAAAACTTTTTCATCGTAACAAAGATTTGTATTTACTTTTCTCTCCTCGGTTGAGCTTAATTCTTTGTTGTTGTTTTTATGTTTTGCGTTTCATCTTGTTTTGATATGTTTTTAAAATGTTTTTGGCCGTTTGGCTATGCCAAATTTCATAGTTGGTGTGATTACAAACTTGCAATCATTAACCCTGAGCATATGGCTAAACCTATTGTCTGCTAATTAAATGATAGATATAGGGTAGATAAGGGTCCTGCTAAAATATCCGGTTGATAAATGGTAGATAAGGGCCTGCCCCCTCCCAATTGAAATGCCACTGATGATGAAAATAACGACAACAAAGTGTATTATTTCTTCAGTTTCACTTCATTTTAGTATTTTCGCGTCAGCAGTAATAATGAACAAAAATATTAATGTTGACGACCAGGGGGCCTCCTTAATTCAAGTTCTTGCCAACCAATTTAACTGATCAGTGCAGAGATGGAACCGATCAGAATTTTCTCGACCCAACCCGACCGGTAAATTTCAAAATCATCGCCGGTTGACCGGCCCGTTCGACCGATTTTTTTTACAGAAGGTTTTTGTTCACTGTTCAATGCATCTAATGAAAAACTTTCAAAAGGGGGGGCATGGGTGAGGTGTTAAAATTTGTGACTTTGGATGAAGGTCTCAGAAAAAAAATGCAAAAAACTTTTGCGTTTTTTGCGAAAATGACTCAATTTTAAGACCTTTTTTGGTTAAGCTTCGGTTTGAAATAAAGTTACAATTTTTTAGCTAATGGTGACAGATTGTTTGCAATTTGCCGAGCAGCAAATACTAAACTTTTTTTCGGCAGTGCTGCCTTTGTAGTTGCAAAAAGATAAATGAGAAAAAAAATAACAGCAAAAGATAGGTAATAGTAAAAACATACGAACATCACAATACTTGTACTATTGTACCCAAAAACATTAAAGTGGTGGAACAATAACATAATACCAGAGGTGTTAAAGTAACGAAAGTAGTACTGCTTAAGTAGCCTACTCAAGTAGAATTTGTCGGTAACGAGTACTTTTAAAGCAATCATATTTTTGACCTTTCTACTTTCACTTGCTTACTTTTAGCGTGAAGTAACGCTACTTAAGTAGCACTTTGATTCAGAAGAGCACAAAGTACTGTAGTTTTCAATTTCAACCACAAATTGGTAAGAAAGTTCGAGTTTTCTTCAGGGCATTGTTCAATTAAGTTAAGTTAGCACAGATTTTATGAAAGGATTCCAAATAAACTCTGTGTGACATGATTTTCAAATCTCTAAGTTTTACTGTTGTTCTTTTTGATTTGAATATAGTAATGAAAACTTGCAGCAGTAGTTATGTATATGGCGTGTTCGATGCACAGAGGCTCTGCTACCGGCCCTATCAAAATTTAAGATAGAAGTCACTATAATATGGCTCCCAAAAAATGCACTGGAAACAAAATGATTAGTAAAAAAAAATTAACATGCACTGAAAGCGGTTTTGTGTTTGTAAGAGATTTGGCAGCGATACAAAGTAGCCATAGTAAGTTAAAGATAACATTCCTTTACGCATAGCACTTAAGCGTAACGGTGCTTTAAAAGATCAAATTACAGTCTGAAGCTAATGTCTCGTCATAAAATACACAAAGCTTAAGACTGAAGATTGCAACAATAGTTTTTATCTGACCGTCAGAGGGCGAAGAGAGCAACAAAATCAAACTTTGATGAGCGTGACATTTCTGTCACGTGACGTGTTTTTTAGCAAGTTATTCATAAAATCTTTTTCGCGACAAAAGATTTTTTTCTTAAAATCAAGTCACGGGACAGAAATGTCACGGGACAGAAATGTCACGCATGACGCTCAAACGCATTGAAGTGAATGGAAGATTAATGGAAAATTTTATGTGTTATTAGGACTATATTTAGAAAAAGAAATGTTGCGCAGGTGGTTAGTATATAAGACTTAAACAAGAACGTTTCAATCAGAAAATGGACGAAGATGAGGCAAGAAATACAAAAATCTATAAATTAGAACTAAGAATCATAAAAAAAAAACAAGAAAAGCAGAAAGTGGAAGTAACTCTTAGAAAACAACGACAAAGGTTGCGAGAAATGACAACCAAAATACAAGATTCCAAAATGGTTAAAGAACTTTTGGAAGAAGAAATAAAAAAATTAGAAAAACTAAAACAGAAAACAGAAACAGGAACACAACCACTCTTGTTCAAGAATAAACCTCAACCCATGCTGGAAGAAATGGATGTTGATGTAACAAAAAATTGAAAAAAGAAAATTGAAAAAAAAAATAGAAAAAATAAAAAAAAATCTAAAAAAACCTAAAAACGGCTACAATGAGCGCAGTGGCATGCGTGATACCCTCTCATATAGAGACTAATACCCTTCCCCCTAACATCGGGAAGGGGGGGACCGTTTGCCAAGATTTTTTTGGATTTCTGAATCTGTAAGTATTCATTTTGTTTTCTTTTCAATAATTAATTTTATTTTATTATTTTCTACTGATTTAACTTTGACAGAGAAGTTATTGTCATCAAATATTTTTGCTTTAGGCCTCGGTTTCCCATACGCAGTTTGTATTCTTATAATATCTTCTTCACAAAGAATGCTATGAGGTAGTTTGTCAGACAATTCATGTTTATAAGAAGGAAACATAACTGAATCACGATTTTTTGAATGATTCAATCCAAGACAGTGTCCAATTTCGTGCACAGCTACAACAAACAAATTATGTCCAGGAGGAGTTTTTTTGTCAACCCAATTTTCTTCTGCATCAAAGTGGAGGTCACCTCTTGGAGGATAAAACCCATGAGCTAACACACCACCCGTTCCTTTGAAAGGAAATCCATCTCCGTGTTCTCTTTGACAAAAAGATATTTTGATATCAATAGTTTCGTTCGGTTTTACTTTTTTAAATTTAAGTGCTGAATTTCTTTTCCAAACTTTGAAAGCAGAATCAATTTGTTGATTTATTGTCTCTTCTGTAAGCTTTGGTGTTAAGTTCATTATGCAATATGTTAAAACATCCTTATTCCATTTTTGTTTTATTTCTTCAATATTTTCTGGGGCAGATAAATTTTGAAGTTCAGGTTTAAATCCACAAAACATTTTTATATATGAACATATTATTTGTTCAAAGCTGTTCCAAATCTTCCATTGGAATCCAGCTGTTAAAATCATTACCATATCCAGACCATTGAACTAATGCCAATTTTTTCTTGTAATCTTTACGAATAACTTTTTTTATTCTAAATTTATTTGGGTTGGTTTTTAAAAGTTCTTGTTCATAGAAAGTTCCAGAAATCAATTCTCCTTTAAGATCAGTAATTTCGTAAGTGTGTGGGTTTGTATTTAAAACTTTAGAAATTAAAAATATTTCTTCCGTCCAGTTTGGAGTATATCCTTTATCAAAAAGTTTTCTTTTATACTTTGAAATTCTTACAGTGTCACCAACGTTAAACTTTGCTTTTGTTTGCACATGTGTAATGTCACCATACAGGTTAAAATAAACAATACCTTCATTTTTCTTTTTACTGGCTTCTACTGGTGTCATTTTTATTGACCTATGATAATTATTATTGTATTTGTTTAGTATGTCAGGTAATATATCCAAATAATGAGTTGAACTTTGTTTTGTAAATTGCTTCCACATTTTATTTTTAATAGTTCGATTCCAACGTTCAACAACTGAACTTTTTTCTTCATTTTCAGTAGAGTATATATTAATATCATTTTGCTTCAATACTTTTTTCAAATCCTTATTGTAAAATTCTTTTCCTTTATCAGTCCATAAGTATTTGGGGATTCTACCTTCTTTTAATATCTTTCGAAAAGCATGAGCCACGGAATCACCTGTTTTGTTTTTTAAAGGAACTATCCATCCATATTTAGAAAAAATATCAATTACCATAAGCAAATAACGAAAACCCTTATTCCATTTGCTAAATTGTTGCATTTCTACCAAATCTGCTGCCCAAATTTCATCTATTGACTTAGCTATTACTCTGCGCCGTGGAAACTTCTTTCTTACTGGTTTGTGTAGCTCATCAGCTAGTTCTGTTTTCCACGACGCTTCTTTACGTTTTTTGAACCTAATCCTAGTTTATATTTAGTTCCAATTGCTGCTTGAACTAATTTCTTATCAAAAGATTCTCGAATACCTTTGGTTTTTGTTTGTGATAAACTGTCAAGCATATCTTTATCACATTTTAATTTACCTTGCTTGTTGTCATTGTCCCGATAACAAATATCATGTTTCATAGCAATAGCATCTACCTGATTGTATGGTTCTTGTCCAGGAAAAGGCTTATCATTTTCATCAAGCTGCTTATCTAGTGGATTATATGGTCCTGTATATTTATGACTTGGAAGAGTAAATCCACCTTTTGGCTTTGGTAATTTTCCTATTAACTTGTGAACGTCCAACAATCCTCCTAGTTTATCACTTTTCATAAAAGTATATTTTGGAATGCCACAATTTTTGCAAATACAGCGTAACATTAAACGACCATTTCCTTTTGCTTTTACCATTTCTTCAGATCCTGGAATGCATTTAGTTTTTCTTCTTTCTCGAACACAGTAGGTTTCCATCTTTAATATAAGTAACATAAAATTTCATAAACATTTCATTAAATGCTGTAGGTTTTTCATGAAAGTCTAACATAACTTCATTTGCTGTTCTTCCTTTGTTTCGCTCTGTTATGTAATAGAGGCAGTAGTAACCACACAGAATTGAGTCAATGTTTTGAATTTGTGCATCACTGTAAATTATGTTTTTGTTAGTAGTTTTCATGTATTTTACAACATCTGGTGGTGGAACTAAGCCAAAACTATCAAAATATTCCACATTATTTGATTTTTGTTCATTATAAACACATACCCAATGAGTCCCATTACCCGCAAAATAATCTTGCAAGTTTACGACAGCTGACTCATTTTTATTCATAGCCTTTGGTAACATATCTTTGCTAAATGTTCCTCGATAATTGTCACACTTAATCATGATTTTATCAATGTCTAAGTTTGTTAATGGTTTCATTTATTTACTGCTTTATTAGTTGCTCCTTGGATGGCCCCGGAAGCAGCTGCTAATCCTAAAGTTGGCAAAACCTTTTTAGCTAAAAACGGTAACACTAGTTTTCCTAAATTAAGTAAGCTACTTAAGAAACCACCTTGTTTTTGCAATTGTGTTTTACTAAAGTTTATTTGAATACCGTGTCCAGACGCTTTTGCTTTATTAATTCTATTAATCTGTCGACTTGTCAGTTGCAAACTAACGTTGCCTTTAGCCTGTAAACTTGCATTTGTTAGTCTAACACTTACACTAGTTTTGCTTTTATATGCATTTGCAATTTTTTTCTTTTGATTTTGTGTCAAGTTTAATGAGTAATCGTGGTACATTTTATATTAGACTTTATAAAATCAAACCCAAGATCGGAACATTTTTGAAAGGAGAATTTTTTCCTAGTATTAAACCTTTTCCGAGAATCTGAGGTTCGTCGAAGCGATAAGACCTACCTTGTCTTTTTGTTCCAGGCAACATAAGCCCTTTACCCTTTGATCCAGGTAACACAAGTCCTTTTCCTCCTAACAAACTGGGCAGCAAGCTACCTGCTAAACCTGCTAAAAGAGTTCCTATAAAACCACCCTGTTTTGAAATTTGTAGTTTTGATAGCTTCAAAGTAACACCTGAACCTTTTGCTTTAGCATCATTTATTTTGTTAACTTGCGTCTTTGTTAAACCAAGAAAGTCTGATCCTTGAAGCTGGTGGTTATTAAATGTGAGTGTAAGCCCAGTTTTGTTTTGAAAAGCTTGTTTTATTTTTTCTTTTTGAAATTGTGATAAATTTAATCCGATTTTAACATACATTTTTATTTATACTCAGATAATTATATTCATTCGACCTGAAAGTCCTTCTAACTGAAGGTATCTATCAGAAAGTACGACTGCATAAACATAGAAAGCTTGGTCAGCGTTATTTGCAATATTTCTAAAGTTACCACCAAGACTAAACCTTATTTCAATATCTGCCGAGCTGTTTTTAAGTCGTTCATTGTGTTTACTAACATCAAAATGATGAATTGGATACAAACTAGCCCAGTCTTCAGCTGATAATTGACAGCCCGTGTCGGCGTCTTGGTATTTGTTTACAGCCTCTAGAAAACTCATGTATAAGCGCGAATAATTTCTATTTTGTGGAGTAAAATTACATTCAAATTCTCGTTCAGGATATTGAATGCTGTTTATTCTGCAACTAATACGTCTTAAGTTTGCATTGTCAAAAATCATATTATTTAGCTGCTGGTTGTTATCTCGTTCACTCGATTGAAACGCAACAAACACATGCCTAGGAAGTTCTGTTCCCGGCTGGGTTGTTATTCTCCAAGTCATGCTTGTTTCTGTTGACTGAAACATTGTTCGATACACTCTCATTTGTTCAAAGTATAGCTGTTTTATATGTCCTTTTACTAACATAGCATCTATTTCCGATTCAACTCTTAAACTTGGTTTCACTTTAGGCATCCACAAAGAGATATGACTTATGTTAAACTTACCAGCAGCTACACCATTAGCACGTAAAATATAGTTATTAGATGTTTCTCTATCCACGACTATACTGTGTTTAACACCCCTAAAAACCTTATCGATATCACGACAAAATCCAAATATTTGGGAAAGAGGAAGCATTAAAGTAATTTGCTTATTTCCCGTAGTAATGTTCTGTCTTGCGGTGAAACCAATATTTGCTTGTAGATTGTTGTTGTATATTTCTACGATTGCTCTAATACCATCACGTACAGCATTTGCATTCGCATCATCAGCTACACCACCAAAATTTTGTTTAAGAGATGGGGAACCAGTTCCAGTGTCTTTAAACCACAGCATGTTAGAGGCGGTTGATCTTGAATAATCATCACTAAAGCTAACTAAATTAAGTATAGTTGATGCTTGAGGTAGATAAAGGTTTATGTTTTCTATAGTTTGGTTATTTAATTGATATTGCGCAGTTTGAAATAAAGACCAACCGTTATTTACCAATGAAATTACGTCATTGTTATTGTAATTAGCATTCGCATTAGTTTGAAGTTTTCCTCTGATTTCTAGGTATGCTTTATGCGGTAAAAGGAAAACATCTTCATCTTTTGTTTCAATTATGTGCTGACCATCTTTGTTCATGTTATTGGAGTCTCTCGGAAGGTATTCGACATATTCAAACTCAGTAATTGAATTGTCCACTAAGTTTGTTTCTTTAATTTGCAAATATGGATTCGTTAGTTCTGTCATTTTATAATTA
Source organism: Trididemnum nubilum (assembly GCA_963965965.1). Lineage (NCBI taxonomy): Eukaryota > Metazoa > Chordata > Ascidiacea > Aplousobranchia > Didemnidae > Trididemnum > Trididemnum nubilum. The sequence continues at coordinate 26,590,550 of OZ014482.1, read as the reverse complement.
AGATATATAATTTTTAAATCCTGATCCAGCTATTAAATTACTTAAGATAGCTCTCGATCTGTCGTTGAGATTTTCTAATTCTCTGTCATTGATAATACGCTTGTTTATTGGTATATTTTCTAAGACTGGTTCTAATGTCTTTTTTGTGGGTTCTAAGGCTTTCTTCAGTAAAGGTGCAGCTAGTTTTTTAATCTCAGTCTTCACTCCAGTAGGAATTCTGTTAAGAATCTTAGAACCAGTGCTGATTACGTTCCTTACCTTGTCGTAAACATTTTTAAGCAAACTTCCACCTATGATTTTCTTTTTATGAAATCTAGTTTCTCTTTGTGATAACATTTATAGTTAAACTACATAATCTCTCTCAGGTGAACATAGTAAGTCACTCGTTCATTATTCATATTTACAAAATTGTTATCTTGATCTTTTATAGAGAATCGGATACTATCAATTTGACTTAAATTTTTGATTGGAACGTAAATGTTTTGCTTAGGTTCAACTTGAATCAAATATCCCGGTGGTACGTTTGGACTAAGAGTATAAAGTAAGTCACTAGACGCTCCGTTTATGTAACTTCCATCAATTAAGCTGCAATGAATCTGAAGGCTGTTGATATTTGTAATATTTACAGGATTTTGACTATTATGAATTCCATTTACACCCAAAAATGCCGAACCAAATCCTAAAACGTCACCTATTGAATTTGGAATTCGAAAATCAACTATGTAATCATTTTTAAGTTCAATTCTTGATTTTAATGTATTAAAATTTGGTGTTATAGTTATATTATTTTTGTCATCACGTCTCTGTTCCATCAAGTACTTTATTTCATTATTGAGATCTTCAATATTATAGCTCCCTGGAGGAATCGATAATAGTCGTGCAGCTACTCCATCTGGTGAATAAAAAAATTTATTATTGCTGCTCGTTATGTTATGCCAAGAGTACCATATTTGAGCATTGATTAAGGACATCTCGTAACTTTTTTTAATGTCTAGTTGCAACGGTGGATTAAAGCTAGTTATAAAATCTTCTGATTTTCCTTGTCCTTTCCTAGAGTCAAAGAAAAGTGGTATTGATGTCATTTTAATATATTGTCAAATAATTTTTGGTGGTCGCAGTGTGAAATGCATTTGTTCAATTTTAGTTTTTTCAAAATGTTTGCAATTTCTTGATCCAAACGTTTGTTATTATTGCCGGCTTGTTTGGCTGCTACTAGTAAATTAAGTCTTTCACAAAGTTTGTTGGGATCTTTAAGCCCTTTTCCAAAGGTAACTTCCATTCCTCCTAATAATTTATTTAATTTTTCTCTGTACTTTTTAAAAGTTTTTATTTGCTCATCAATCACTTCTGTATCAGCATCGCGTCTTCTTCGTAAACCACCTAATCTTTGATTGATTAATCTAGCTCTGTCTTTCAATGCGTTTATGTAACCTGGCCCGCGTTTTACAAGCTCCACAATATCAGTCTCAAAATTGTTTTGTGTAAGCAATTCTTTTTCTTCGTTATCGAAAGCACTCTCAAAATGCACAGTATAAATTGATCGAGGTTTATCTTCAATGGCAAGCTGTTGCTGTATGTGTTGAATTAGTTGGTCTTGCCTTTCATCAGTTTTTTTCTGAGTTTCTTCAAACGTTTTAGTAATGGGACGAAATATTTCAGAGGCAGACTTTTGCAGTTGTTGTTTGGCTACAATTTCTTTTTGCAGTTTTTGTTTCAAAAGCTTTCGGTTGTTAATATAATCCTTTACGAGTTTATTTCTGTTTTTCAACTCTTCTTCATTTACAAATGGCATGTTTACTATATAGCATATAAAGCTTAAGCCCAAAAATGGTCAAAGCATTTTCTGTAACGAAGGGGTAGGTGTTTGGCTGTTTTGTCCAGCACCATAAAATTGTAAGGATCTTTGGTTGCTTCACGGTAAATCGACTCCATTTCTTCTTTTGTTATACCTTTAGCATGATCGTCAGTAATGTGTCTGATATCTTTGTTGTCTAAGTTCCCGAAAAAAACAAAACAGTTAGTGTTTCTTCTTATGTACTTTGGAGTGTTGAAGTATGACTGGGTGAGGTAAATACAGTTGCAATTTCTGTTTCTAGACAAAGAAAAGTATTCCATCAGTTTTTTCATGTTGTCTAGCTTAATGTCGTCAAAAACTATTACTTTCTGTTGAGGGTCAAGCTCTTCTACTGGAGGCAAGTCTTCAGGGCTTAACACTTCAATACCTTGCTCTTTTAAAAATCGATACTTATCTTGCTCAGGATTAACAGTATAAACACAACAAAGGTCGTAATTCATCCACTTGAGAACCATGTTTAAAAGCAAATTTGTTTTTCCTGACCCTGTCGATCCTACTATCATGTAATGACAATCTGGTAGAAGATAATGATGTTTGATTTGCTTGTTGTCCCCACTTAAATATTTATCAAAGTTTATTATGTTCATTTATAATAAAGAAGGACAAAATGAATATTTCAAAATTTGGAACAAGTGGAAGTCAATCTTCAAGTACTGTTAAGGTTATAGGTATTGAACACAAAGTTTCCAAGTCAGGAGATATAATGTATGGTGATTTAAACTTAAACAACCACAAAATTACAAACTTAGCCAATCCTGTAACAGAATCAGATAGTGTAAATAAAGGATTCTTGGATAATGCAATTAGCAACATTGTCCACTTTGCCGAAAGCTCTGAGTTTGGTTCGAGATTGGCTACTTTAGGTATAAACAACGATGATCAATATGTTGTATCGCCCTCTCAAATTCAAATTCAGAGGTCTCAAATATATGGTGTGGAAGTACTTGGTCGTTTACCAAACAGGGTCTTTCGTATAGAAAATATTCCACCTAACGACGCATCAATTGAATTAGGTGAATCATTGATTCTAAAAGGACTTGTTGATCCCATTCTACCTTCTGATGCGGCAACTAAACAATTTGTTGAAAATTTAGTTACAAATGTGAGAGATAATATTAACTTACAAGGATTACACACTATCACAAATTTACGAGATCCCACAGCACCGGGTGAAGCAGCAAACAAAAATTATGTTGACCAAATGACACAACACATTCAAACCGAAGACGATAATGTAACCATTTCACGAAACTTAGATATGAAAAATCATACCATTTTTAACGTAGGTAGACCTTCCGAACCTACCAGTGCAATAAATAAACGTTATTTTAAACGAAATATATATCGTCCAAAATTTCAAATATTTTTGGGTGCTTCTTCGACACCTGATTCGAGGCCAATTCCATCAAGTGCTATTCATTCAGTTCGTACTAATACAGATCACAATTTGCATTTCGTGAGTGCACCTCTTGTCGCTGGGAACGATTTTCTGTCTTTGCAATCCGATAGTATTCATTTGAGAGATGAGGTAACCAGCAGTTACATCGAAATAAGCGTAAGCGGACTTGTGAAAGTTACCAGTTATGATGATGAAGACAAATTACATATTGATATAATTCGTGTTAGTCAAGGAGAAACAGATAAAATATGTAAAACAACAGTAACACCCCCATTCGATTGCTTTAATTTAAACTGCATTGTTTTTCCTAATCCTTCTCGAGATGTGTTTCGCATACAATACAACTATGTTTCTTCAAATTCTTCGGTATCAATGAATATGACCAGCGTCGTAATTAAAGTTAAACAGCTTGAAGTGGGTGATCAACCAGAAGCGTAATTGTATATCGTAAAATAAACAATGGACTTTAACCACATTAGTAGAAAATTGACTCAAGAACAAGTGAATGAATTGACAAAACTGTATCACACTTATCACAAACAGTATTGGTGTTATAAGAAAATGTTTAAAAAATTTAAAAGAATGGACTTAGCTCTAAAGCTGTCATCTGTTGTTTTTACTACAACTGGGGCCGTGATTGGTTCTGTTACATTAAATCCGATTTTCTTGGCGTCTGTTAGCGGTACTGGTGTTCTTTTACAGACAATAACGACGCAGAAAAATTTTTCCAAAAAAACTGAGTCTTGTAGATATGCTTATCAATCGTATCAGAAATTACTCAACAAGTTAAAATTGTTTTTAAGATCTGGTGATATTGACGAGTTTTTCGAAAGAGAACTTGCTATGGTTGATGACCAAGTTGCTGATATATGTCCACCAATTTCTGAAAGCTATGAAAAATTACATGCTAAACGATTTGTTTCCACATGATTTCATATTTTTTACGTAATGCATCACTAATTTTGTATGAAGGTTGCTTGGGAATGTCTAAATTTTCTAAGATATTGCTAATAAAAAATTCTAACTTAGGAAACCTTTTGCTAGTGATAATTTTTAATCTACTTTCCACAATTACCCAAACAGCCATGAATGCTCGTGTTTCGTTAGGAGACAATCTAAGTTGCTCTATTTTACTTTTAACATAAGCAGTTCTACTGTAAACTGATTTACGTAAGACAACATTACGTGGATTATAATCAATCCAGTCATTTACAAAATATGGGTGATGAACTACACCACAGTTAATACAAGTTCTATTTCCATTTATAATTTTTATGTCAGGATTTTCACAACATTTTTCATCCATCTTTTTTTATAATAGCATATATTTTTTAAAATTAATAATGACCATAGGCAAAACTATCAATTCCATTAGAAAAAATATATCGTTTATCATCAAAACACGAAAGAGACTTCTTGTTGATTTCAACGGAATAAATTTTGTGGTTTTCACTTCTAATTGATTTCATTTTATGAAACATTTGACGATTATTGAAGAGCGTGTTTTTGTAATCTTCGTGCTTTAACAGATTCCTCACAACATTTTTCTTAATTCCTTTTGCAGTTTTGCAGCCTTTTTCATCGTTTGTGACGTAGCTGTACATTTTAGATCTAAGTCCAACAAATTCTACTATTGGCACACCTGCGGTTTCATCTTTCATCTTTCCAATTACTTTCTTGTTTTTTAGGTCATAAAAGTCTGAGGTTTCTTTGTAACCACTGAAGTCGAATTTGTCTTTGTCAGCCCAAAAATCTTTGTATACGTCTTCTGTTTTTATATCATATGTTACTGAATCTGTATCTGTAAATAAGAGTTTTGCATTCTTGCCATATTTCTCTTTAATATAGTTGTAATGAAAATCATACATTAACGTTTTTGAAATATCGAGAATACACATTCCTACATACGCGGGGCGGTTTAGAATTAAAGATTCTTTGATTTTATGAACTGCAACAAGATTTTCATTAAATATTTTGCTGCTAACGTAGGTTGGTTTTGCACAATGCTTTAATAGTTTTTCTGGTTCGTTGATCAGAGTGACATTGACACGTTTACGAAGATTTTCAATTGTTTTTCCAAACACTGAGTTGTTCATAAGTTTAAAAAAATCTTTCTCAAAGTCAGACTTGGCGGTTTTTCGCTTTTCTGTATTGAAATCAATATACTTTTTTAACCAAGGTGATTCGTTAAATTCTAATACCCGATGAACTTTTGTAACTTTTAAGCCTAATTCAATATACTGCTTTAAGTTTTTGTAATAAAGAACATAACTCTTTTTTGACTTTAAATTAGGTATTAATTTTTTAACTCCTTCAACTTTTATATTAAACTGAGTTTGTAATTGTTTACAGTAGTCTGAAAGGAGGTGATGTTTAATTTCCATTTTTTCTGGAGCTAATGGATAGTCATTATGACTATCATGAAGATGTTCAGGATAGTCCAGGTCAACTTCTAGTATTAGTCCTTTTCCTTTAGGTAAATTTGCTAAATCAATTTCTTTTTCTGATCGCCATTTAAAACCACCCGTTGGTAAACTTTGGCTCATTGCCCATCCGTATAAATTGTTTGCATCAAGATATGTAATATAATTTGATGGCTGCTTTGAATCGTAATTATTCATGTATTTGTTGTTAGCTTTAGCATATCTTTTAGAAATGTATGAAACTCCCCCTCTCACACCTTTTTCAATGAAAAGAAATTTGTCAATATCTGTCATTAATTCCAGTTTTATTTCAGTCATTTTAAGCATTGCATCCCATGATAAACCGGGAGAAGTAAAATAATGGCAAGGGTCTAATTCGTAATATTGAAGACAAGTCTTTCGAAATTTCTCAAATACATCTGCTAACAGCAAAACATCTGACTTAAGGTACAAGTCGTGGTATTGTCCCATGGATTCCAACTTGAAAGTAGTCCACACATTCTGCGCATGCTTGTAATCCTCATCGCTTATATCTTCATCGGTTAAAAGACTATAGAATTCCTTTTTTGGTGGGAGGTTTCTGTCGTCAAACTTATCAAAGCTGTTCATATAATCATAGGGATAAACTCCTTTTCTTTTCATTAGTTCTAGTTTTTCATCCTGAAATTCTTGTGATGTGTATTTTAAGTCAGAAAGTGGAACGTTCTTAACCAGAGTTTCTAATGAGCTACTCATGAATTGGAAGCTATCAATAAATTTTAAATATCTGCCTAAGAAAAAAGCCATGTATTTTTCTAGATTGTTTGGAATTACTTTGATATCCTTTTCAAACTTTCCTATTTCTTGCATAATAAAATGTGAATCATAACCCCTTAAATTATGAAAGATTACTGGTATCTTATGAGTAAGTCTGAAATTTCTATTACATTCATTATGTGCCGCCCCTCTGTATTTTCCTGTAACGTGACAATGATCTCTAACCCTTTTGTCTTCCTCAGAAAAGCCTTTTTTACAAATGTGACATTTTGTAGCTGCTTGAAAGTTTTCTTCATCTTTGTTCGTTAAATCCATAGGTTGATTGAAATGTTCATTTTTCGTTTTTTCACAATAGTCAACTTCTTCCAACATAGCTTCCAAAAATTTATAAACAGCGTTTTTACCTCTATACAGTTGAATTGGTCTACTGAATTTATCGTCATAGCAACAAACTATCTTGTAGGAAAAGCCGCAATCGATGTGTTTTTGGTATCTTTCTGTGTAGGACTTTTCATCATTTGGCTGACAGCTGTCAATCTTTTGAGTTATTGCTTCAAAATCAGCATATATAACGAAGGGAACTGGTAGCTGTTTATGAAAGTTATTAAACTTCACCGAGCTACCTTTTTTGGGCATTTGTATTGCTTGCTTTCCATTTATTATTATGCAGTTTGGTGTGTGTTTGTGTAGAATTTCCTCGCTGCTAAAACATTGAAGACAATATCTGCAGAAATGTTTTCTGTGTTGGTGCTTGCTTTGATTATACATAAATCTATTAAAGTCTTTTATCCAAACATAATGTTGCTTTTCGTCTTCCATTATCAATAATAAATCGAGAGTTGTTTCAAACACCTTTTTAGACACAAATAAAGGAAAGCGTTGCTTGTTTTCGTAACCAATAACATTTATGCTGATGTTATTTTGTTCTTCAATTTTTGGTATTTGCTTGATAGAAACTGGAAACTCTATACCGTCATAATTTAGTGTGTCTACATATTTTTTGTAATGACTTATTCTTTCACGATTGCTTTTTACTTTCTCACTGTATACTTTAGCTAAATGACACCATCTAAAGCATTCGTTGTCTTTGTTTTTGATGTTAATTAATCCTTTCTTAGCATTTCGAAGTTCTTCCGGTAATGCAATAAAAGTTGATCCATGAAGAGGGGTATATTGAACTAAGTTAACGAAGTGCCCATCGACAGAAAATATAGACCATCCAGAACCTTCACTAAGCCAATTTCCAATTTTATTTATTATTTGATTAGATGCATTTTGTTGCATTTCACTCACATCATCTTTATTTAAGATGACATTTGTTTTACTGTTAAAAAATGCTGTCTTGGTTATGACTTCACCTTCTTTTTGTTTTTCAAAGGTTATTTTAAGAGTGACTGTTGCTTTCAATCCTTTCATTTTAACCAGGTCTAACCGTAATTTATCTTGCACTACCTTCTCTGTTTCATTCAATTGTTTCAATGGGCTAAAATCAACAATATCTACATCATAAGATTTAGCATAGTTTTTCAGAGCAGTTTTGAGTAATTTCACCTTAATTGTCTTTTTAGGAAAAAGATTTAAAATTTTTTGAAATGCTGCTGAAGCACTTGCTTTATTAGTTGGTGGTACGTAAGCCATCAGCCAATCGGCAAAATCATTTATACGCTTTTGAACTTTACCAGCTGCATTAAGAGCTATTTTCTTTAAGGTTGGGGGAAAATTTCTAAAGGGTGACGGTTTTAAAGTAGAAACTCCAATATCTGGAACCGCCTGATCTAAAATATTTGATTGGTTCATTTTTATTATATAAGAGAAATTATCTTTAAATGGTTTTCATGCTTAAGAAAATTTTGTCTGTGGTTAAATAAAAATGAATACTAAATTAGTCATTGAAAATCGTGAGTTTTATTTTCATCCAACACACAATGCATACGCTGGAAGCATTGATGGATGCGTTGTTAATGTTGTTGCTAGAGAACCAACATTTGGTAGAATAACTGAGAAAGGATATTTTGAAATGACTGTCCAAGATTACTGGGGTCGTGTCTATGTTCATAATTTTATATGGGAGTGTTTTCATGGACTACTTAAAGATGGACAAAAGATTAAACATATTAATAAAAAATGTGAAGACAACAGATTAATGAATTTAACACTTCGAAGTTTAAATGTAAAAACTAGCTATGTTTAATTAGAATGATTTTGTTGAGATTCGAACCTTGCTTTTGGTTTCTTTGAATACGTACTTTCTAGAATGACTTTACTGAGATTCGAAAAATTTCGACCAACAAAAAGGTGGGCTACGTTTAATTTGTTGTTCAAGCATTTTCTTTGACTTCACTGGGATTCGAACCCGGTCTTCTGTTTCTTGAATGACGTAATTTCGCGGAATAATTTTATATGGGAGTGTTTTTATGGACTATTAAAAAATGGTGAAAAAATAAAACACATTAACAAAATACGTTATGACAACAGATTAATAAATTTAAAGCTTCGAAGTTCAAATGAAATTGTTGTAAAAATTTCGACAAACAGAAATATGAGCTACGTTTAGTTAGTTAGTTTACATAACAACATTCTTTAACGCTATACTAAAGTGTAATATGAGCCGTTTTAAGTGTTATGTACTAACCACCTGCGCAACATTTTTTTCTAAATATAGTCCAAATAACACATAAAATTTTCCATTAATCTTCCATTCACTTCAATGCGTTTGAGCGTCATGCGTGACATTTCTGTCCCGTGACATTTCTGTCCCGTGACTTGATTTTAAGAAAAAAATCTTTTGTCGCGAAAAAGATTTTATGAATAACTTGCTAAAAAACACGTCACGTGACAGAAATGTCACGCTCATCAAAGTTTGATTTTGTTGCTCTCTTCGCCCTCTGACGGTCAGATAAAAACTATTGTTGCAATCTTCAGTCTTAAGCTTTGTGTATTTTATGACGAGACATTAGCTTCAGACTGTAATTTGATCTTTTAAAGCACCGTTACGCTTAAGTGCTATGCGTAAAGGAATGTTATCTTTAACTTACTATGGCTACTTTGTATCGCTGCCAAATCTCTTACAAACACAAAACCGCTTTCAGTGCATGTTAATTTTTTTTTACTAATCATTTTGTTTCCAGTGCATTTTTTGGGAGCCATATTATAGTGACTTCTATCTTAAATTTTGATAGGGCCGGTAGCAGAGCCTCTGTGCATCGAACACGCCATATACATAACTACTTGCAGCAATTGGTAATTCATCACTTCTTGAGAGAGTAAGAGACTAGAAGACCAAGCATTATATGGCAGTGATGTGAAGGTAGTCGATTAGTAGTCAAACACTGCAGTTTGTCGATTGAATAATTTGTTTATTTTGCTTGAATACTTTCAGAAATGCTTGCACTTGAGTACTTTTAAAACGACTACTTTTTTGCTTTTACTCAAGTCCTTATTTTGATTAAAAACTTTGTGCTTTACTTCAAGTAGTTTTTGGTTCAAGTAACAAAACTTTTACTTGATTATACTTTTCGAGTACTTTTTACACCTCTGCATCATACGATATTGAAAATTATGTCACTAACAGCGTGAAAAAAAAGGAATATTGAAAAATAATGTCACTAACAGCGTGAAAAAAATTAATAATATTCGTAACAACTAGGCTGCTTCACTAACAGTTTGAGAAAGTATGAAAAGTATCTATTGCAAAACATAATGTACTGGAAAAGCTTTTTAGCTCCACAGAGATTTATATACGGACGGAACAATCAATATAAATCTCTGTTGAGCTAAAAACTTTTTCCAGTACATAATGTTTTGCAATAGATACTTTTCATACTTTCTCAAACTGTTAGTGAAGCATCCTAGTTGTTACGAATATTATTAATTTTTTTCACGCTGTTAGTGACATTATTTTTCAATATTCCTTTTTTTTCACGCTGTTAGTGACGTAATTTTCAATATTTTATAATGTTATTGCTCCATCATTTTAATGTTTTTGGATACAATAGTACAAGTATTGTGATGTTCGTATGTTTTTACTGTTACCTTTCTTTTGCTGTTATTTTTTCTCATTTATCTTTTTGTAACTGCAAAGGCAGCACTGCCGAAAATTGTTCTGAAGAAGCTTCCCGGTTTGGGAAACGAAACGTCAAACCAATAAATAAACTCATCGGTAGTGCGAGGTCGTTAGGAATAACTATTCCGATGAACGCAACGCGTCCGTTATTTTCATTGAAAACACTAAACTTTATGACATTGGCTAGAAAACATTCGAAATATAATATGCCCCAGGAGTTTATAGAAATCCTGCTACTTCAGAACAAGCCATGGTTGGTTAGATATAAAAAAAAACAAGAGCTATGTCTTTCTTGCCCAGTGTAGAGTGTGGTAAATTTAAGTTGAAACAAGCTTTTCAAAGCGGTAAGATTTTAGCATGTAGTAAAAAATCTGAAATCTGCGCCACTTCTATTCTTAAGCTGATTAAAATGATGCTACAATGCCAGGTAGTGCAAGCCTCTTCCACATGCATGCTTTATTAGAATCTGATTACGCGATTTTAACGTATATTTTGCACTTTTTTGCTTTGAGCCGTGGCCCAAATTGGGAGGCATGGCACAATACTTCCCCCCTAAATACGTCCCTGGATGTGCATGTCTTACTGGTCACAGCATGATTGTCACAGCTTGAAACCATTCAACAAGTGTTTTCGAAAGGTGTGGTTTGTTAATACTGATTTTTTATAAAAAGTTTTATTTATGATAAAATATATAAGTACATTTCGGTTGGAGCTTAGATGTCTTTTAGTTGCCAGAAAGGAGAATTCGACCGGTTTTTGAACCGGCTTGACCGGCCGGTCGAAAAATCTCGACCCGGCCGGCAACCCGACCGGCTGGTCGACCCGACCGGTTTCCATCTCTGGATTAGTGATCAAGTGCATAGAGCGTCTGCTACTGAAGCGGTAGACTAGGGTTCGATTCCTGGTCTGGTCAAGCCAAGGACCATAAAAATTGGTATTCGCAGCTTCCTTGCTTGACGTTGAGCAATAAGCAATTAAAGGGACAGTGTGAAGCCTCCACCGTGTGAGGTAAACAGGTGGGCAAGTGGCAGCTTGACTTGAAGACCGAAAGGTTCCTTCGCTGTCTCCTGGCCAAGGCAAACTTGTGAATAAAATGTAATTACAATTATAACCCGGGATAAACGCAGGGTTTTGTCCAAAAATTTGCAACCTCAGCCCCTTATCTAACCGTTTTGTGAATGTAATGCACCTACATGAGTAGTAACCATCTATTGTACAAACTTCAAATAACAATAGCCCTGCACCTTGCCTGTTTTTCCGCGACAAAATATTTTAAAAAATTAGCTTGGGGAGATGCTTATTGAATAAATAAGTAACTTTGAATTAAGGAGCCTGAACCCCCTGGTTGTACATGTACTGCTAAAACTGGTTATTTTCAAGACAAAAATCTCGAAATCAAATCTTCGAGTGAAATATTAGTTACTTCTAAACTTTTTGCAGGAGGCAATACACCTTGCTTCCGCCAACTGAGCCAAGTCACTTAAAAATTTAACCCAAAAATGCAAGATTTTAAACGTGTTTTGGGCTTGACCTGTAAGTAAAGGCAGTACTAAACAATTGGAGCTTTTCCATTGACTTCAAATCTTAAGAAGTGGTTCTTTCAAACGGCTCAAAAAACGTGCAAAATGTGATCCAAATGGCATTGATATTCAAATAGCTATTTTTTCCAAAGCATTACAAAAAATCGCCCAGCAGCCAGATCTCCACAGTCTCCTGTGGTTTGGGACTCTGCCCCCAAGCCCCCGTCTGCAACACGTTTTACTCTATTTAGCTCACTACGTCTCCCAATTTAGACATTTTGGGAAAACTTCATAACTTTTGGTTAAATTGAAGGTCTCCCCCTTTAGCAAAATCATGGCTTTGTTCCACACACACAGACCCCAGCCTCTGACCTTCCATTCTACGGTATCTCTGTCCCATAAAATTTCAATCTTTTGAAAATTTTTGATGTTGTCATTGCACATGAATTGCGTTTTTCCTTCCCCCCCCCCCACACACAGTCAAAAATCTTTGCTCCGCCTATTGTTAATATTTTTATGCTGAGTGAATTTCTGTGGTAGGTCATTGCGATAGTGCTTCAAATATTGGATAAGATGCATTGTACCATACTGCTTACCTTCGTGAGCGACTACTTGCAGAGGTACGCCTAACCTTGCAAAAGTGCAATACAAGTTACGCGTAGCTTCCGGTCTAAACTTACCTTGGTATGGAAGTATGAAATGGAATATGGAATGGAAGATTTTTAGAATGGAATGGATGAAAATTGCCGGTATGGAATATGGAAAAGTCGTCTTCCATTCCATTCCATACCATGCCCGGCTTTTCGGTCTTCGAGTCACGCTGCGACTTGTCTACCGCACACGGTGGAGACTTCACACTGCCCCTTTAATTGCTAAGCGTCAAACAGGAAAGCCGTGAATACCAATTTATTTAGTATTTGGTTTGACCCAATCGGGAGTCGAAACCGTGTCTACCGTTTTAGAAACAGACGCTGTATCCACTCGACCACTGATCGGTTAAACTGGATTTGCTGTCAAATCGAGCTGTGGATTTGCTGTCTAATGGGCGTATTGGTCTAATGTGGGTAACGATACTTCGACGGAGTGCATCTTTAGCTACTTTTGACTTTGTTGGAAAATGACAACGAAAACAAAAATGTAAATATATACACTAAATAGAACAATCGCATGAAAATTTAATAGGACAAAAGATATGACTATATTTTGCTATGAAGTTTTGTAATTCTTTGAAGATACATCGATATGAAGTAGTAAAATTCCAGGCAAAGTAGACATTTTTGCATTAATCTGAGTTGTCGCATTCGGGCCGAATGTAGTCCACTAACAATTCCATAACCGAATCGGGAAGAAAAGCACTGTAAAGAGAAAAAAGTTTGTTATACGAGCAATGCTATTATAGTCAGTCAGTGGTTCTCAAACTTATGGTGTTACGAAACCCGTGAAGAGGTTGACCGTTATTTACGGAGCCTCATGATAAATTTCTAAAACAAAATAAAAAAACGAATAGCTTGCGGAGCCACTAGGTCTCTCTAGCGGAGCCATGGGGGTCCGTACGGAGCATTTTGAGAACCTATAATTTAGTGTATCCCTATCTTCAAAATTATCGTCATACAGTACTTCAAAAGCGTCGCTGCTGGCGTCAAAAATTAGAAGGGAGTGGAACAATTTAGTTCGATCAAGATCATTTTTGATGAAATTTTAGATGAATATTAAATATAATTTTGTCTTAACACTCTCCGAAGAATAAAATTTTAAAAAGTAAGGAATAAGAACTGATCTAAAAATTGAACATTAATTTTAGCTGAAAAATTGCTTCTTAAAACGAGGAAGAGTGTTTTTGAAGCTTGCAACTGGTGTGCTGGTGTCATGGTTTTAAAGAGCCTGGACAAAATTAATTATGGATTATTTTGTTTTGATTATTTAATGATGATATATTTTACGACCAACTTCCAAATCAACTTACTTCATAAGATACATCCCCGCTGGCGAAGGATGTTCAACTCGGAGGTGTTCAGCGAGCAAGCTTTTCATTATGTGATCTGCAACCTGTTCCGGAGTGTGAACCGGACAAACAATAGTTGACCACTCCTTGGATTTTTAGCAAATCCAGTACTGATCCATGAAGGACATGCAATGGTTGTTTTTACCCCGGTGATCCCTTCCCATCGCAATTCCCGTCACAAACCCTCCATCATCCCAACAATTGCACTTTTTGTTGAACTGAAAAATAATGTAAAATAGCTAAACTCCCAAAGTTTACCTTACCAAACAAAAACAAAAAAACGGGTAAAATGCATGCCATCAAATGACATGCGTATATTTATACGCGTAAATACGCGTGATCGGTAAAACGGACCAGTTAAATAAAAAAAATCAACTTCAACGTTTACAATAAACGGAGAATCATTCTCTTAAAAGAGCTTTGCTTTCCTTATGCTATTAGTGTTTTTTTCCAAATGCTTTGAAATAAAATATTCTCGAAATTTATTAGGGTCGAATTACGATACAACGATGGTGACATTTAATTCGTGTACTGATACGCATCAGATCTCGGCCGCCCGAAATCTCGCCGATATCTGATTCTACTTGTTCCATTTTAGAAAAGGATGAGTTTTGAAACAAATGGATTGCGCTTTTTGGTGCGAAATTGCGCTGCTTTCTGCCTCATTTGCATTCTCCCGAAAATGTAATGCGGTATGCTGACGAGACATTATCATTCCACGCCAGCGCGATACGGGCTACGCAATGATCTTATTTCACCAAAATTGATTTTTTGATAGTAACTCTTCATTTCCACTGCTACGTTAAAAATGATTCACTCAGCCTTTTTTGCTGCAAACGTTTTTTCAATCCAAATATCTCGCTAACAATACAAGCTAGACGTCTGAAATTTGTTGTGAAAGATAAAGAAGGTAATGGATCTTGGAAAAATTTTCAAAAAAATGCAAAAGTTTTGATTTTTGCGACTCCGAGTAGAATCACACCGGAGTTGAGCGTTTTTCAATTACCGTAGTTTTCCAAATTTTGTCTTTTAAATAATTTTTGTGAAATTGTGCTCTTTAAAAAAGGGAGGGGACTGGTCCTTCTAATCCCCCTCTGGCTCCGCCGGTGTCTACCATAGAGGTGGAGTTGAGGACACTAGGCTCGAGGCCAAGGCCAAGGACCCAAAAAAAACGAGGCCAAGGACAGCTCTTCCGAGGACAGACCCTCTCGAGGCCAAGGACAGGAATGCTCGAGGCCAAGGACCAAGGACACAGGCGCAAGTGTTCTCCTTTCCTACATAATTTTAAAATGAACAAATCCCTACTCTTATAGGAACCGATGTAAATGCACATCACACTATATGGGATCTTCCGATATAAAACCTCAAGGAGAGGATCTGCTAGCGTATTGTTCTAGTGCAGACCTGAATTTCTGTAATGTAGGTAATAAACCAGCATTTAGAACTAAAATGCGTGAAGATGTTCTGGACTTAACTTCAGTGAACCGGTGTGTGTGTGACCGAGTATTTGGATGGCATGTTAGCAACGTGCTATCATTCTCGGATCACATGTACATCAGGTTCCAGGTTAAAAGCAGAATCCAAAAACCGGCTAAAATGTTGCGAAATGTTCTTCGCACGTGCTGGAACAAGTATGTAGACGAACTCGAACAAAAATTAAATGAACGAATTTTACCACCAGTATTAGTACCTTCCTCAAAAGAAGACATTGATGTGCTGGCAAACAAGGTTCATTCAGTAATAACCACATCATATGAAGCTGCTTGCCCATTGCGAAAGTCGCTTCGTAAGAAAGATAACATTTGGTTGAATTCTGAGCTAGCAAGCCTTCGAAAAGAGGCTCGCTGAGCTTGGAGAAAAGCCATTAAAACAGTACAAAAAGAAGATTTGGAGGCTCAAAAGCTCGCCCTATCCTATTTGAAAAAAGCTATGAAGAGCAAAGCGCGATTCAAGGCATTGGCTTTGCAGAGAACGTGAATAGTCAAACGCCAATTGCTTCCCAGTGGGCACAAAACGTCTAAAAGACGTCTAAAACGAAAATTGGTCTAAATGTCTATTTTGCAAAATACGCAAAGTTGAATAGACGTTTTTGCAAAGACGTCGAAAATACGCAAAAATAAACAAAGTGTCAGATCTATGAGTTACGTATATTCGACGTCTTTGTAAAGATGTCTTTTCAACCACATGCATTTTTGCAAAATAGACAACATTTAAACAAACATTAAACCATTTAAATTACGTCTCCTGCATAAATCTAGACCACGTTTAAACGTCTATTTGACTACGGCTGGTTAAGATTACGCGAAGGAATGAAAAAGTGCGTGTTAGCAACGTTATTAAACCCACGGAAAATTCACAAAATCTCCACTAGAAACTTTGAACTATCTGCTCGATATCTTATCACCGGGTAGCCAGCAGACAGAAAATGATTCCAACAGGTATGATTAAGTGGATAAACGATTCATGGGACCAGAAGACACTGAAATTATTGCAAACATATGCATACGTTGGCAAGTTAATGCAAAACGTTAGCTTCGTTAACGACTAGTCCGTTAACAAACTTCACACCTCCGTTAACGTTAATCCGTTATTTTCAGCTTTAATTAACGGAAGTTAACAAAGTCCGTTAATTCGTTAACATTTTGCGTGTAATCTAGATTTCTTTTTATTCACTTGCTTCCAAAACCACTATTGACGCTGTTGAGCTGAATGTAAAGAAAATTTATAGCTATGGTGGTCTTTTTGTGTTTTGGAAGTAACATTTTACAGTCTACTCTAATCTCAAGACAAAAATAAGTTTTAATGCACTAACGAAGCTGCGATCGGAAAGTGTTTAAAAATTATAAACAGCGATAATTAACAGACCTATGAGGCTGCAGCTTATTATTTGCCACACAAAAGAGCTCCTTTCTTTGCTCTCTTCTATAAAACTAGTGCTAATACGCAACAAGTGATACGAGAGCAAACTGGTTTGTACCGGTACGATGATTGAATGGTGCAAGATATTAACGATAAAAACCTTAACGGAAGTTACCAAAACTTAACGGAGGTTACTTTAGTCCGTTAACAGAACTTAACGGAAGTTAATTTAGTCCGTTAACATGAAAAAACTTTTTAACGGATTAACGTGTTAATGAAAAAGTTAGCTTCGTTATTAACGGATTAACGGACTTGTGCCCACCTATGAACATATGTTCATTTGAGCGTATGGAAGCGGGTATTAACGAATTTCAACCATTCAAAGTACCAGGGCCATACGGGCTCTATCCTGTACTGCTACAGAAAGGTAGGAATCAACTGAAAGGATATTGCCATGTCATTTTTCAAGTATGCCTGAGACACAGCTATGAGCCATTGGCATGGAAAGAAGGCACATGTATATTTCTTCCCAAACCTGGAAAAAAAAGATATTTTGAAGCTAAATCCTTCCGTATGATCACTTTAGCTTCTTTTCAACTGAAATGGTTGGAAAGACTAATTTTGTATCACATTAATGAACATAATAACGTGCAGGCAAAGCTTTCTGCATCGCAGTACGGATTTCGCGCAAATGTTTCTACGGAAACTGCTTTGCCCGAATTTGTGCGCCGTGTAAAGCATTGACTTGTTAGCAAAAAGCCGACTCTGCTGCAAATGCCAGCTCACCGAATAACGAAAACCAAGGTATTTTGAGAGAAATTTCGAATGTCAAATTATGGATAAAAAGAATGCTATCAAATCAGAATGCGTTCTAAATCAGAACACTGTCAAGGTTTATACTGATGGTTCGAAACTAAGTGGGAGAGTAGGTGCGGATTTTTAAGCAGAATACCCAATCAACTCCCCAAAACAAGCATTTATTTCCGGGGAATATACTGCACTGTGTTCCAGGTAGAAGTCTTAGCTATTTTAGAAGGGGCAAAAAACTTGCTTTTGGAAAAAATGCACAAAGTATTGTTGAGCTGGTGGTTAGTCAGGCAGCTATTAAATCACTCATAAAGTGCACTGTTACATCAATTACAGTGCTCAACTGCATTAGAGACATTAATCAGATGGGTAAACAAAACCACGTCAGCATTGTCTGGCTTCCTGGTTTTGCAGGAGTACATGGTAACGCAGTGACAGACTATCTAGCCAAATCAGGATCTGAATCAAAAATGCATGGTCCTGAACCTTGTATTACAGTCCCGTATTCCAGTTGTGTTAGCACGGTTAAGGCCTGATCCACAGATAGATGGAAATTTATGTGGAATGAACGGAAAGACTGCTTGAGGATGAAGGAGTCTGTAGGTTGGACGTCCTCACGACTAACAATACGTCTTCTTAATCTTAAAAGACCTCAATTAAATACAGTAGTGCAAGTTTTAACTGGGCATTGAAATTTACAGCGGCACAAAAAATACAGGTCGAGCTGAGTCTTCTCTGTGTCCAAAATGTTGCCTAGAGGACGAAACACCAAATCATCATGTTGGCAAAGCCTTACAAACATATTCGTGTTAAATATTTTGGAATCACCAAAATCACTGTTCACGATGTATTAACGAAATGTAATATAAACAAACCAGGCGCGTAGCCAGGATTTGGAAAAGGGGGGGGGGGGCTTTTTTGAAAGAGTGAGAAAAGTGCAAACAACCTTGACCCGAATTTTTATTGTTCTTGAATCAGTTTCACACGGTTTGTCCGAAAATTGAGACGAAATTTCTCGGAAAGCTCAGAAATTCAAAGGTTTTTTCCGCCCCAAATCAGGTGGTCTCCAAAAAAAAAAGGTCTTCGCCGAAATTGAGACTGATTTTTCGGCCGAAATCGGAAATTCAAATTTTTTCCGCCCAAAATCAGGTGGTCTCCGAAAAAAAAAAAAAAAGGTCTTCGCCGAAATTGAGACTGATTTCGCGGCCAAATACGGAAATTTAAACGTTTGAGGGGGGGCTGTTTTTTTATGGAGGGGGCTGTTTTCAATTTTTCACCAAAAATCTGCCTCAGAAGCAACAAAAACGTGCAATTTTGCATACTTCACAAGCCAATGGGGGTCTCGAGCCCCCCCCGCCCCCCCCCCATGGCTATGCTACTGAAACAAACTGGCCACGTACTTAAAGGAAGCTAGGAAGGCTTTCTGAGTTCGACCAGTAACCAAACAAAGCTACAGCAAGTTGGCAGCTACAGTTGCAATGGGGCCAAATGAGGCCTACGCATTACGCAATGTCTAGGTAGACTTTACCTAGTAGTAGATCCGCTTGCACAGCTGCCAAGTAATTATAATAATACAACATAATTTTAACAGTTCAAAAAAAATTGCTGTCCTCGAGCCGAGGACAGGGCAATTTTCGAGGACTTGAGGCTTCGCGGCCAAGGCCAAGGACTTCAAAATGTGCCCTCGAGGACGTCCTCGAAGTCAAGGACGTCCTCGAGGACTCCACCTCTGGTCTACTACTCCGGGCTTTTACTGACAACACAGTTTTTGACTTATAATCGACTAAATTCAAAAAATAATTCTCCCAAGTTTAGAGCTAACAAAAAAAAAATTTTGCAATGTTTCGTTTGGTCAAATACTATTTCAAATTTACGATCAAAACTCGTGACAGATGACGTCATCAAGAGTTTGTGATGTTATCACTTTGATTTAAGCAATTTTTGCTTTGCAATCAAAAACCTGTTTCTCATTTCCAATTTGAGCCATCAATACTTCATTTTTTCAAAAACTTTGGCAATAACGTCACCAACAATGACGTCATCAACTTCAAAGAAACTTTTTTCAAACCTGAATTTGAAAACCAACTTTTATTTAAAACTTGGCACTTTTACAACTTTTGGATTGGCTGTTGGATAGAAAAGGCTCTTTGACACTGGATAGCAGACTTTAAAGGCCGAAGAAAGGGGAAGTCCCATGTTCAAAACATGGGATTTTTTTTGGAAGCTCAAGACATGGTCCTGAGTCATCGTGCCAAATTTCAGCTTATTATAAATTTTTTCCTGGTTAAAGCTATTTCTATTGAATTAAATACTCTATTGGCATGAATAAAGGCTTTTTTGTAAAATTGCAAAAGCGAAATAGCGAACTTTTGCCGACTTCCAAACAATTTCTCAGTTGCTTGGGCAAAGCGCAGCAACGGTCTTTAATTTTAGAATATTTGCGATTTTACTTGCAAAAATAAGTAAATCACTACTCGCTACTATTCTATTGTTTAGAATCAGTACAAAATTTACTTTCATTTATTAATTTAAAATTTATTTTTGTTTGTTTGTTTTTAATTTAAATTTACTGCTCATCCTGGCATTATTCTTAAATTGTTCTTAAATTATGAAGAAAAATGAGACTTGTGTTCATATAAAATTGCTTTACAAAAAAGAGTTTCCTTGAAGTAACAAACACCCACACATTTCAATTTTTTAGTCAAATACAGTTGTTTACCAGTAATCTATAAAATATCCGACTCCAAGATAAGCCGCTTGGGAAGAGACCGCCAAAATATGACCGTGATTCTTTTTCTTCATAGCTGGCAGGAATTCCTTAATCGTCTAAAATTAAAAACAAGGTTTAAGTAAGTTCTAGAGGTGGAGTCGAGACCAAGGCCAAAAACACAAAAAAATCCGAGGCCAAGGACCGACTTTTCGAGGACAGACCCTTTCGAGGCCAAGGACATGAATGGTCGAGGCCAAGGACCAAGGACTCAATTTTTCTAAATGGTGGTAGACAAATTTTCCGTAATTTTTAAACGCGAAAGTGCTTAAGATATTGCATTTCGTTAAATAGTAGTTTTTAAAAATAACAATGAATGTCATGTTGAAATTTTACACGTTAGTAGGTGATGATGATTACGAACCGTAGTGGTATAGCGTGGTAATAATAATAATAACTTGTAATAATAAAACAAGGCCATAATCCGAGAATGGGAATACAGCTAAATTATAAACGTAGAAATAATCAATTTTAACGCCTTAATTTCATCAGTTAGGGCCCCGGTGCAAACGTACACTGATATTTGATCCCCATTTTTCAGTATATAGTTCCTAAAGGCAAATCAAATTGTTTGGTAAAACGATTTTTCTCTCTTTGAAAATTTTTGTCTAAAATTATTGCAAAATACTGTGAATTCAAGTTTTTAAAATGAATTGAGGTACTGTATCAAATATATTTCTTAGCTCATAAGTTTTTGGCATTGAAAAAAATACGGAGTAATGGGGAGAGAGCAAAGTCTCCATTCCGCCGTTAAATAATTTTAGTCATTATTATTTTTTTTTTGAAAGAATAGCGATTTTGGTGACTTTAAACATTACATTTAGACTTTCAAAACAAGTTGAAAAGAAAATACCGTAAATGCTAAATTAGAAAAAGCTTAGGTTTCCCACATTTTCTCAACTATAATTCTAAGCTAATCTTTTCTTAACATTGCAGTGAATGCAGGTGCGTAGCCAGAAATCTGCAACGTGAGGGGGCTGTTACGGAGATTTGAGGGCGGAGCCCCAGCCACCGGGAGCCATCGGGGTCTGGAGACGGGGCCCCCGGCGCCCAAAAATTTTGTAATTTTTTTAGCTAAAATAACTTAATTTTAGGCAGGCCTATTTTGATAAAAATTAATGATATCAAAACGTGGCATAGAAATTAGCAGTACAAAAACAAGATTATACTGGTTGCATAAATAGCCTATGTGGGATGTAACTACAGTATTGCTGGAATTTTAGTTTTCTTATTTACAAGCTGGTAAATCATAAAATCATATACCGGCTGTTCAATAAAACTCTCAAAAAGTAATCTATTTCGTCTATGTTTTATAGAGAAAGATATAACATAGGAGGGCTAAAGGAAGGAAGTTTGAGAGAAGTGATAAGTAATTAACTAATACTAAATACCCCCCCTATTTCTTAGCTTACATATTATATTTTTGATGAAACCAACGTTAAGCATTTTCCAATGAGCAAACAAGTTTGATTACCAATTTTTGGCTATTCTTCTAAGCTTTTTTTCTGATTTATTAGTTTCATTTTTGAAAAATTAGACCCCCCTTTCCCAAATAAACGATTTAAAATATGCTTTAAATCATTTTTGAGTCTATTCCAGTGCAAAGACAGTCTCAGATGTGCTAAAAACGGGGTAGTTTTCGTATTCTGCATTTTGAGGAGGGGAGGGGACTATGGCTTTCAGCTCCACACTCTGGCTACGCTATTGAATGTATGTGATGTTTTTCTCACACCTAATGCCTATCAATGAATGATCGCAAACGTTTCGGCCGCCAAAAGGCACTTGTTAAATTTAACATAAGATATTTAATTACAAAAAAAACTGAGTATTCGAGCAGGGTTGTATTAAAAAGGAAGGTATTGAAGACATTTGCCCCGGGCCCTCCATCAAAGGGTACACAACTGTAGAAACGGAAAAGTAATAAAGTCAGAATTTTTTTCTAAAAATGCCCAAATTTTTTGCGGGAACTTCACCTCTTTATCTTGATGACGTGGTGAAAAAAATTTATTAAGTATTCCAAGCACTCGAACAAACTTGAAACTTTACGCTTAATTTGTAAATAATTCCTCAATCAGCTTTTTTGTCATCCAATAGTTTGTTATTGGAGATTTAAAGCGGCGATTTTCAACACACAGATTGTTCAGTGGATGTGGTTTTGCCTCTTAGGTCGCGTGGCAGTGATTACGGTGTTTCGTTCTTATCTCAAAACAAATTCTTCGCGCTCGCGTATCTTCAGAACAAGTTGGCGTTCTCAAGATACGTTACGCATATCATAGGCGTAGCCAGGATTTTTGATTGGGGGGGGCCCAAACCACAAATCACACGCAATGACGTCATCAGAAATTTTCGAAAAAGTAATTTTTTGTGGGACGAAGATATCGTAGAATGGAAGATCTGAAGCCGTAGCCTGATGGCACTTTGCCAGAATTTTGATAAAGGGAAAGGGCGAAAACTAATTGTTGAAAAGTGCAAAAGTCTAACTTGGAAGACGTGTTGAGTAAGCTAGTGTACTCAAACGTATCACAGACGGGGGTCTGGGGGCAGAGCCCCCAACCGCCGGTGGCTATGGGGGTCTGGGGGCAAAGCCCCCAGCCGCTAGGCGATTTTTATAAGTTTTTGGAAAAAAAAGCTATTTAAATTCCATTGGATCACATTTCGCACGAGTTCAGAGCCATTTCAAAGAACTAGATTTTTAACATTTCAAAGCCAATCGAAAAAATTTAGTTGTTCAATCCTCTTTTTGCAATTAAATCCCAAAACACGCTTAGAATCTTGCATTATGGTGTAAAATTTTAATTGTAAGTGATTTGGTCTAAATGGGGAAGTAACGAACATTGCCTCCTGCAATACTTTAGCAGTAAATAATTAAGTTCATAATAACGTTAAACGAGGGCCTGGGGTGGCAACTTTTAGGTCAAAACTCTCAGATTTCTCACAGGTTTTGCATATAAATTGTTAAAAATTTGTATTAAGGGGCCCCTGGCCCGGAAACCTTGGTCGTCAGTCAGGGGCCCTTGGGCTCCCTGGTTGCCAGTTAGAGGCCCCGTAGCCCCTTGCTTGTTGGTTAGGAGCCCAGGCCCCCTGGTTGTTAATTAGGGGCCCTGGGGCTCCCTGGTCGTGAGTTAGGAGCCCCGGGGCCCCCTGGTCGTCAGTTAGGGACTCCAGGACCCCTTGGTTGTTGGTTAGGGGGCTACTGGCCCCCTGATCGTCAGTTAGGATGGCCCCTCATTGTCGGTTAGGGGGCTCCTGGCCCCCTGGTTGTTGGTTAGGGGCCCCTGGTTGTTAGTTAGGGGCCCCGGGGCCCCCTGGTCGTCAGTTAGGCACTCCGGGGCCCCCTGGTTGTGAGTTAAAGGCCCCGGGGCCCCCTGGTCGTCAGTTAGGCACTCCGGGGCCCCCTGGTTGTTGGTTAGGGGCCTTGGGGACCCCTAGTTTACGTTTAGGGGCCCCCTGGTTGTCGGTTAGGGGTCTGGGCCCCCCTGGTTGTCAGTTAAGGGGCCCCCTGGTTGTTGGTTAAGGGTCCTTTGGTTGTTAGTTAGGGGCCCTGGGGCCCCTGGTCGTCAGTTATGGGCTCCCTGGTTTTCAGTTAGAGGTCCCGGACCCCCTGGTTGTCGTTTAAGGATTCCAGGACCCCTTAGTTGTTAGTAAGGGCCCCCTGGTTGTTAGTTGGGGGCCCCGGGACTCACTTGTTGTCATTAATATTATTGTTAATTACTGTTATGTGCCTAATTACTGAAAAAAAACTGCAACTAAACATCGCCAGGCTATGTTGTCATAACTTTTTGTCGTCAGTGGTATTTTGATTGGGGGGGGGCCCGGGCTTCCTGCCTCCCCCCCCCCTGGCTACGCCTATGACGCATATACTGTAGTGCAGTAAAAAAGCAATATGCCTTCCCTGGTAATACTGTATTACATTTCATCATCACACACATACTTTCTTCTTACTAATTCACACGCAGAATAGGCTTGGCCACGTTTTTGCGTTAGCAATTAAAAATTGTTTGTGTTTGGAACCTAGGATTCGTTGTCATGGTTTTGGACGGTTTAGTGCTTTGCAGCTTTGCAGTACTTTCGTCCGTACCGAAATTATTTGCAGAAATGAGAACAACAATTTTCTATAATGCTATTTGCCCCCTCATTCTCCGATTAGAGCTTTTACACAATGCCATTTAAAATAAGTTTAGTACGACTTGGCTTAGTTGGATATCACATTGTATTATTTTTCAAATGAAGAAGGGAAACAACGCATTGAGAAACTAGCACTTATGTTGGTTTTTGTTCGTTCATTTTCCTTTTTAACCTATCAAAAAGTAATGCTGTCCTCGAGCCGAGGACAAGACATTTCCGAGGGCTTGCAGGCTTCGGGGCTAAGGCCAAGGACTTGAGCTTCAAGGCCAAGGACTTGAAAATGTCTCCTCGAGGACGTTCTCAAGACCAAGAACGGCCTCGATCGAGGACTCCACCTCAGGTAAGTTCTGTATAAGCCTCAAAAACACAGCCATCGAGTTTTGCTGTACTAAGTCTGAACAACAACAAAAAACTGGTGGCAAGTTCCATTATAAATTCTTTTGGATCGTCGAGCATTAGTTAGCGTCGTGATTTATGTGAAAAAAGACAGGTAACGCTTATTCTACATTTGAGCCAAGAAGTTTAGGGTCGTTCTAACGTGGCAAAAACAGTGAGCGTATGAAAGTGTTCATTGCTCTTTATCTTAAAAGTAAATTCAAGCGCGGGCACTGCTTTAACGTTAGTTTACACAGTATCCCTTTTTCGCCCGTTTCCGTCCGTTTTTTTACGTTTTTGGTTCTCATTGAACAAGAATGCGCTTTTTCATCCGCATATTTATAAGTCCATATCCGCACTAAGTAGACTGTAACATATAGATAAAAAATTTTGTTCAAAAATTTTGTGTATGAACGATAAGAGCGATATTTCAAAATACAGCTGTACCCCTTTACAAAAAAAAATTTCGGAAAACTTTTGTCTTGTATGTGACTGTCTGGTTAGAGCGGATATGGACATATTAACTGCGGATGAAAAATTGCATACTTTTTCACGGAGAAGCAGAAACGCAAAAAAAACGGACAAAAAACGGACGAAAAACGGATACTGTGAAAATCCACCTTTACCAGCTAACCACCTTACCAACAAAAAAAAGGCAAAAAACAAAAACCAAGAACTTCGGAGCAGAGAATATGGGTTAAGCACTTAGTTTGATCAGAAAAATAAAAGCCAACAAATTTTGAAACACATTTGAATGAAAAACGTTTCAGTTTATTCCTAAATCATTATCAATCTAAAAACATGGAAAGGTTTAGATTAAGGGAGAAATGCATTCTTAGGAGATTGCACAGTCAGCGGTAAAAACAAATGCAATCTATATAGTGACAGCAGGCTCCAAGGATGGCATTACGGTACGGTACGGAGGTACGCCTCAATTATTGCTGAGAAGTACCCTACACTGGTACGGTACGCTTTTTTGGAATGGTACGGGTACAGTACATTGGTACGGTACGCCTTTTTTGTGATGGTACGGGTACGGTACGTTGTTTGAATTTGCCTACTAAACGTGTTACGAGCAACTTGCGGCCGTCAATGAAGATTCGTGTGACCATGCCCGGCGAGCACTTAAGTCTAGGTTATTCTCAATTAAGGCGGGTTCACACAGAACCCGTCAACGTTTACGTCACCGTTCCGTCACCGTTCAGCGTTCTACCGTTATTTGGCGGTGACGGTAACCTGAACGTGAGAGGTTCACACTGATTCGTCACCGTAATAAATCAGTAGGCCTATCAAGTTTGGGTTTTGTAATCAGTAATCACTATACCATCAAACTATGCTTAAATTGAGAGCTACTGATAATATGTGCAGGCTATTTAATGCACTTTATCCTGTGGGGTTAACTTGCTGGTTTTGAAGTGCTTGCCAAAATCATCAACAAACATTTATCAAGTATCAGTGATAATTGTGGAAACAAGTGATGAGTTTTAACTTTAGTTTTGCTTAGTTGTACAGTGGTACTGCTCAAGTAATTTTTTTCATGGTACTGCTGCTGGGTTAAAAAACAGCTGAGATTTTTTGTTAAGTTACAGCTTACATATTTGTTGAATTTCTATTAAATCATTAAATTTCTTTAACAGTCAAATACTGATATGATCACAGATTTTAAGTCTATTTTGCAAAAGCAAAAAAGTGATTAGTAAGTAATAATTGCATTTAGAGTACAAGGTGGGCCAAAAGTAGGTATACAGCAATCACAATATAAACACTTTAAATTTATTTTCACTTCTGATAGGCCTAAGCAGCACATTCCAAAAGACTTCGCATTACTTGCTCAGCACTAGGAACTGTAATATGGCTTAAAATCAAGCAAAAACTGTAATGGAAAAAAAATTTTGAAGCACTTTTGAGCGATGGCTGTGTACCTACTTATGGCCAACCCTGTATATCATTTAAATTAGATTTGCATGAACAATTTTAAGGTGGTGTAGAACTTAAACTTAAATTTACTGTAAGCAATATGACATGAATTCAAATAGCCTAATCACTAGATTTTGTTTTTCAGAAATAATCTGTAGATAAGATATAGGTTGGTACCGTACTGAAGTGGAATTTGAATTTGGCAGATTTGGTTGGTCAATCAGTAGGCTTACTGCAATAGTGAGTAATGTAAGAAGTAGAAGACTTCAAAAAGCTGAAAGTAGTGACAGAAATTACTTTAAAAACTGAAAAGTACTGGTAAAACCTGCAGAACTAGAAATTTTTATACTCAAAATTGCGGTAAATCAGTGTTTGAGTTTTTTGAAATGTTTCAACTCTCAATATCTGATGTGATTGCAATTTTTGACTAACATCGATAACAACAGTTAGCAGGTCAGAAAATGAGGAAAAAGATATCTAATGCAGCACATGCAGTTTATTACGGCTATCATTATCAAAAATCGTTATCGCGCAATCAAATCGAAAATTGCCTTTACAGTATGTGTACGCTTAAAGAAGTCTATTTTTTTGTATGCTACCGTATCGCGAATTGTTTCGGTAACCGATATCATACACTTGTTATCTGTCATATGGCATACTACTAGTACTAGAACATACAGAATCATAAGTGCAGCAGCACAAAAACCTAACCCAAACCCATGCGGTCCAGGCTCAGTACCACTATGTACCGTAGGTATGTGTGCACTGTCAGAAATCGATCTCGCGTATTCGGCATCTGTTATATTGCGAAGTGATGGTCTACTGTACTGGTAGGCTATCACAAACTGGTACAGTACTAGCATATGCGTGAAGTGCAGCGACAATTGAACTGTACGGAAACTATCACTACTCAACTTTTGATTTGTGCAGTACTGTACCAGTGTACAGTATGTTTTCTCCACTCCAATTTGATTGTATGGTACTGGTTCGTTGATTTTCTTAAGTAGCTATAACCCCAAACTACATTAAGCTTAAAACAAATAAAGCTCAATGCAATTCAAAACCACAGCCAACTTTGTATGTGCATTGTACCAACACTGTGTAAGTAAACCAGCTTTTTTTTGGCATCTAGTGATCCACTGCTAAGAATACAAGATGATTCTAACATCATACAATTTCATTTCAGTGACTGTTCAGCGTTCACACAAAACAAACTGCAGAGTAGACAGATACAACAACTACCAGTAGCCTCTACCTGACTATTATTAAATCAACAAATAGATAGGCTTATGAGTTCCTAAAAATAAACAAAAGTTAAGAGTCTATGATATTGGTAGCTAAGCAATCACTGGTCAGTATTTATATGCATTATGGCAATAATCATGACCACAGACCAGTATCGGTACTGGTACAAAGTACCGGTGCACTACGGTATATAATCATGACTAGGCCTATTGATGATATAGTGTCCAAAATGGTCAAAAGTGGCCACTTTATTTAAAGGCAGTGGCAATTTTGCTTCTAGAGGCAAAATAGCCACTTTCAGACATGAGAAAGGTCTCTACTGTAGAAATTGATTGCTTCCAGTAGTTTATGATTTCAGCTTTCAAGAGTCAAGTCAATTGAAATTCAAAATTGAACTTTAGCCAATTGTACCAAAACAAGAGCAAGGAAAGCCAAATTGAATTGGCTTTCTCAACTGGCTGCTAGCAACCAACTCAGATTTAACATGCCTACCCAGTACCAATTACCGGTAGTTTCAATATCTCATTCTCTCTTCTTTTCCCAAGCAGAAAAAAAGCAATCCAGTCTGAAGTACCGCTAGGCTAGATACCAGTATCACTGCTACTGTACACTACCTATACTACAAAGTAGCGGTACATGACTAGACCTAGCCTACTACATACAGCTCTAAGCACTTAACATCAGGGTGTCGAACCGTTTCAAATAACGGTTCGGGTTCAGGTTTAGCTCCTGCTCAAAATATTTTAGCGGTTCAGGTTTGGTTCGGGTTCACTTGAGCACCATTTTCGAGGTTCAGGTTTGGTTCAGGTTCACTCAAGTAAAATATTACTGGTTCAGGTTCGGTTCGGGTTCATTGACTTAAAATTTAAGTGTCGTTACTCGTTTCGTCCAGAAAAAAAAAAGGAGAAACTGCTGATCCTGTTGATGATCACCACTGCTCTTATTGTGCGTGTACTAGAGATGGTAGCCGCGCAGCGTACGCGGCCGCGTACGCGGTTAGGCAACAGCGCCGCGCGAAAAATTCCAGTAGTATTGCAGTGCAGTGCAGCAGCAGCGTGGAGGATGAGACCACTTCTTAGGATTAAGTTAAGAATCAGCCACTCTATCTCGGTTGTTAAATTCAGTCTCAATGTAGCCTGTTAGGTACCATGGTGTACCGGTAGCCTAGGTGTAACCTTCAAATCATAGGCCTACCGAGCGTATCTACAGTCTAACGCCCTACCAGTACAGAGCTGGACAGCGCTGTTTCGAGCTTTTAGCTCTCATCGGCAGCCCTCAGCTATCTTTTCAAAGGTATTCCCAGCTGAACAAACATTTTGGCCTAACTGGCAAACCTTAATGGCTTGCAGAGAGGCAGATGCTTAGTAGGGAATAAACGATTTTTCACTTGTGGTACTTTAGAAACAAGTGAAAAATCGCTGGATCCTTGTAGTAAGGACAGCCATAGGCTATCAACTTCCCAGGAAGTTGACATGGCTTCCCAGGAGTCGACCACGAAGGACGTCAAGATGTTGCAGTTTTGATTTCCGTGGTCACGCAGAGGGGAGTCCTTGTAGTAAGGATAGCCTATGGCTGTCCTTACTACAAGGATCCAGCGATTTTTCACTTGTTTCTAAAGTACCACAAGTGAAAAATCGTTTATTCCCTACTAAGCATCTGCCTCTCTGCAAGCCATTAAGGTTTGCCAGTTAGGCCAAAATGTTTGTTCAGCTGGGAATACCTTTGAAAAGATAGCTGAGGGCTGCCGATGAGAGCTAAAAGCTCGAAACAGCGCTGTCCAGCTCTGTGCTTAATTGACTTGAGCTACAATGTGAAATATCATTGGAGCTGCAGGGTTGGTGGTTGTTCTGGCCACCTAACTGCCAGTGGAAGTTGACATGGCTTCCCAGGAGTCGACCACGAAGGACGTCAAGATGTTGCAGCCCTACCAGTAGTTGTAATGCAGCTTGTACCGGTAAGCTCTGAGTTGGGCTGGATAGGCTGGTGCACTAGTGGTTAATTCTGTACCGATACCTATGGTCATACCCTAGGCCATTGCACAGCGGTATAGGCTATACTGCGTAACACCAAACACTAACAGATAAGGTGATATTACTATTACAGTATTTGGCACAAGTCAATACTTACCGGTACAAGTACCATAGTAAATATCGGTACCTGCATAGAGTTTGACAATTAATAATAGTCAAACTGTAAGCAGGTACCAATAGGCCTACTTACCGGTACTACTTGTAAGTACCGGTACACAACTTGTACCAATACTGTAGCCTGATGTATCATATGTGATACTGGTTGGCCTAATGAAATACCAGTACAGAGTTGCTTACTGATGACTCAGGGACTAGGCTACTGTGTACTAGTAGTCTGGTACGGTAAGTCTACTTTGGTTTTTTGATGTGTAGCGTAGTAAAGTTGAGTTTGTTGCATATATGCTAGTGTATCACAGTTCCAAGGCTAGCAGGCTAGTGGCTATTTCTAAAAACTAAAGGTTCCATTACATTGAAAATTAAAGTTTATCATTTAAGCATAGGTGGGCAAGTTAATGCAAAACGTTAGCTTCGTTAACCACTAGTCCGTTA
The DNA here is from genome assembly GCA_963965965.1 of Trididemnum nubilum. NCBI lineage: Eukaryota > Metazoa > Chordata > Ascidiacea > Aplousobranchia > Didemnidae > Trididemnum > Trididemnum nubilum. The sequence goes on along the minus strand of OZ014482.1, from coordinate 26,559,858 downwards.
ACAAACTTCACACCTCCGTTAACGTTAATCCGTTATTTTCAGCTTTAATTAACGGAAGTTAATAAAGTCCGTTAATCCGTTAACATTTTGCGTGTAATTTACATTTCGTTTTATTCACTTGCTTCTAGCACACGTATTGACGCTGTTGAGCTGATTGTAAGGAAATATTTATTGCTATGGTGGTCTTTTTGTGTTTTGAAAGTTACATTTCACAGTCTAATCTAATTTCAAGATAAAAACAAGTTCAAATGTACAACGAAGCTGCAAGATATTAACGATAAAAACCTTAACGGAAGTTAACAGAACTTAACGGAAGTTACTTTAGTCCGTTAACAGCACTTAACAGAAGTTAATTTAGTCCGTAAACATGAAAAAAGTTTTTAACGGATTAACGAGTTAGTGAAAAAGTTAGCTTCGTTATTAACGGATTAACTATTAACGGACTTGTGCCCACCTATGCATTTAAGCATTAGTATTTAGCATAGGTGGGCAAGTTAATGCAAAACGTTAGCTTCATTAATCATTAATCTGTTAACAAACTTCACACCTCCCTTAACGTTAATCCGTTATTTTCAGCTTTAATTAACGGAAGTTAATAAAGTCCGTTCATTCGTTAACATTTTGCGTGTAATTTACATTTCTTTTTTTCACTCGTTTCTAGAACACGTATTGACGCTGTTGAGCTGATTGTAGGAAATATTTATCGCTATGGTGGTCTTTTAGTGTTTTGGAAGTTACATTTTACAGTCTAATCTAATTTCAAGATAAAAGTAAGTTCAAATGTACAATGAAGCTGCGATTGGAAAATCTTTGGAAATTGTGAACAACGATAATTATTAAACCTATGAGGCTGCAGCTAATTATTTGCCACAAAAAAAGAGCTCCTTTCTTCGCTTTGTTCTATAAAACTCGTGCTAATACGCAACAAGTGTTACCAGTGCAAACTGGTTTGTACCTGTCTGATGAATGAATGGTGCAAGATATTAACGATAAAAACCTTAACGGAAGTTAACAGAACTTAACGCAAGTTACTTTAGTCCGTTAACAGAACTTAACAGAAGTTAATTTAGTCTGTTAACATAAAAAAACTTTTTAACGGATTAACAAGTTGCTGAAAAAGTTAGCTTCGTTATTAACGAATTAACGATTAACGGACTTGTGCCCACCTATGGTATTTAGTGGTAGGCTACTGAGAGCATGACAGAATTTTATTGACTGCTTGAATCTACAGTACCAGAGTATTGTAGAGTAAGCAGTGAGTTAGGAATTTCAGATTGATAGTTTGACATTTTTTGTGTGATTTTAGGTGGTATCACCATCAGTCACCCAACCCCACTCGCCAACCTATTCCTGTACTGTACAGCGTAAAGTAGCCTCAGATTTCACTGTTTCAAAGAGGAGCCATATTGAGATGTCAGTGTATCTTTTTCTCTCCATTCGAAATCAACAGTAGATATAGATATTATAGTTAGTAATAATTGCTCTGTTGCTTGTATTATGGTTCAAATTCAACATGTCGATGCTCGTTGACTGATTGTGCAGAAGCACAAAGTGCTTAATGTTAAAGCACTTTTTTCATTTATACTTATTAGTATTCCCATAGGATATGTGATACCGGTTACAAAAAATAAGATGAAATGGTTAAAACTACTTTTGCATAACAATTCTTCACCTTAAGCTTAAGAAACTTTGAGCAGTACATTGTAACTTACCATATCAAGCATGACCATGACTTACTCTGGCAAGCCTAGTAATAATGTCAGATGTGACTGTGCTTTCAGTGCTACTGTTTGCATGAATGCAGCCATCAAACTTTGGCAGTTGGAACTTCTAAAATTGAAGTGCTGATATATTCAGTATTCCAATCCTACCGGTAATGTCCATGGTTTGATTAATGATTGGGATATTTTTTTATTAGTTAAAATTGAACTGAGACCAATCATCAAGGGTTGGGTTAATTGGCTTGTTTAGTTAAGTAACAGTTTAGACCAAACCATTATCTGAAGGTATTGTTTAACTAGCATCAGGTGGACCATGGAGTGCCTACCTGTTAGGTTTGTAATTTTGCATGCAGTAAGATACAGTATTGGTGTTAGGCAATACTGTTAACCATTATATTTTGGCTTGTGGTAGGATTTGCGGTGCGGTGTATTAGGTTCACAAACTTTTTGCAGTGCAGTGCGGTATGCGGATAGAATTGAGCGGTGCGGTGCAGTTTGCGGACAAGAATTTTGTGCACCTCACCATCTCTAGCGTGTACCAGCTCCAGCGGCATCCGAATATGGAAAAATACATTCTTACTTTTGTTAGGGTTTCAGGTTCGGTTTGGGTTCACTTGAGCACAATTTTGAGGGTTCAGGTTTGGTTCAGGTTCAATGAAGTAAAATTTTGCTGGTTCAGGTTCGGTTCGGGTTCATCAAAATGAAACGATTCATTCGGGTTTACGGTTCGGGTTCAGGTTCGGTTCGACACCCTGCTTAACATTGCCTGCTGAAAGCTACTTTTCAACAAAAACCAATTATTTTTTCAAGATTTTCAGTTTTTGTGGCTCAAAGTTTGCCCCAACCACCAAAAACATGCTCGAAATCGCTTACGTTACTTACGTAAAGTTAAAATTATTTTAACTCAACGTAAGACGGATGAAATCAAGAAAATCACTTTCGTCACCGCTAAAATTTTCTGTGTGAACACCTTGACGTTAGACGTAACTGCGACGGAACGGTAACGTTGACGTTGACGGCTTCTGTGTGAACCCTCCTTTAGTCATTATACAGCGTGTTGATTTGTCGTTGCAATTATATTATGATGTCACAAGTCACAGTCACAAGTATGGCCAAATGTGATGTCATAACTACTGCCTATGATGGATGCTAGAAGCTTAGGACTATCGTGGCATGTCATATATTGAAGAACAATTTGAATGGAAACAATTGTGACACTTTAGCTAAAACCCAGTGGTTTAAAAATTTCAGACTTTTCGCTCATCGTGCCGGCATTTTGTAGGCAGAGGCGAAAGACCGCTGAAGCCGACGCTAAATGTGTGAATTCCGATCGCTGTTTTACAGGCCAATGATTTCAAAGTCAGATAAAGTTGCGAGTAGGTAAAAGCACGGATGGCACTACGATACGTAACTACGGTACGGTGCATAGGCGTAGCTAGAGGCGTATTTAGGGGGGGGCCATTGGGCCATGGCCCCATCTTTGGGTCGCCAGGATAGTATAATTAGCATGGAAAAGTATGCAAAATTGTGGCATGGTTTTCCCCTTTGTAACTTGGGCAGAAGGTTTGAGCACAGAAACGGTGGGCAAAGACCTTTTTTGGCCAAAAACCAGACTAAATTTGAGTGAAGACTATTTTTTTTGGTCTTCACCTAATTTTGGGCAGAAAAACGGACTTGGTTTTGGGCTGGAGAATTTTCATTCTGGTTTTCATTAATCTCAAATTTTCTGTCCCCCCTTTCGAAAATCCTGCGTACGCTACTGTCCGGCCCCCCCCCCCCAATCAAAATACTACCAATGATAAAAAAAATTATGACAACGTAGCCGGGCGATGTTTAGTAGCAGTTTTTTTTTTTTTTTTTTAGTAATTGCGCACATAACAGTAATTATAATATTAATGATGACAAGGAAGCCCTGGGGCCTTTAACTAACAATCAGGGAGGTCCGAGGCTTTTAAGTAACAATCAGGGGGCCTTGGAGACCCTAATTAATGACCAGGGGGCCCCGGGGCCCCCAACCGACAACTAGGGGGCCCCTAACTGACAATCAGGGGGCCCCGGAACCTCTAACTGTCGACCAGGTTGCCCAAGGGCCCTTAACTAGCGACCAGAGGGCCCCAGGGCCCCAACCAACAACCAGTGGGCCTTGGGGGCCCTAACTGACGACCAGGGGCATCTAAACAACAACCATGGGGCCCCTAATTGCCAACCAGAGTGCCCCTAACTGACAATCAGGGCCCCTAACTAACAACCAGTGGGTCTCGTGGCCACTAACCGACAATCAGTGGGCGTTGGCCCCGGGGCGCTAACTGACAGCCAGTGGGCCACAAAGCCTCTAATTGACCAACAGGAAGCCCCAGGGCCCCTAACTAACAACCAGGGGTCCCTGGACATCTAACCGACAACCAGGGGGCTCCTAACTGATGACCAGGGGGCTGCAAAGCATTTAACAGACAAGGGCCCTTAAACTAACAACCAGAGGGTCGTGGGGCATCTTTCCGACAATCAGGGGGCCCCTAACTGACAGCCAGAGGGGCCCTAATGACAACCAGGGGGCTTCAGCACCCCTAACTGGCAACCAGGGAGCCCCAGGGCCCCTAACTAACAACCAGGAGGCCCCGGAGCCCCTAACCAATGACCAGATGGCCCGCAGCTCCTAAATGACAATCAGTGGGCCCTGGGCCCCTAACTGACCAACAAGAGGTCTTGGGGCTTTTAACTTAGAACCAGGGGGCTCCAGGGCCCCTAACTAACAACCAAGAGTATCTAACCAACAACCAGGGGGCCCCTAACTGATAATCAGGGGCCCCGGAGCCCCTAACTGACATCCAGGGGGCCCCTAACTCACGACCAGGGGCGACATGACAGAATGTGCTAGCGACCTCGTAAAGCCATTCTCGCACGCTAAAAAGCGCTAACGAGCAAAAAATCTTCGTAGACTAACTGCCATTTCTGAGCCGTCTCGCCCAACACACGTTAAAACAGTTCGCTCGAATTTCTGCCAGATGTTTGTAACTTGTGTTAGTACGTAATAAATACCTCATTGTGACGTCAGATGCAGTTCTACTTCAAAATAATGCGTTCAAGCGTATTGCATGTACTGCATTGTTATGGAAAAAGATACTTGAAGCCATGCGTAATTATTCTACGCAAGCAAATTCTTCAACTGATAACAATTAGTAAATGAACGACAGAATTTAATTATATTTTTGGATCAATGTAAAATATGAACAACTTTTTTCATACTATAATTTTTTTAATGAAGTAAAGCCCCTTGAAGTAGTTGGTGAGTAAACTCATATGTTAACAGTAACTTTAGGTCTTAAGGTTTCAAAATTTTTTAAAAGTGAGCAAGTCGAAGCACACTTCCTTTTTAGAACCGGTAAATCTTGAGTTTAGACTGGCTGTTTTTAATTTTTTGCCAATATTCAGTCTCATTTGTTCTTGATTTTGTAAAAATTTTGAGTAAAAATTTTTAAACGATGTCAATTTCAGCGGGCATGTTTGAAACACTGTTTAATTCCTATAGCTCTGTCTGCTTAAGACTAAAATGAAGGCTTTTTTCTTGCTTCTGCAGCATCGTAAAATTGCAAAAGCAAAAAAGCAAGCTTTTTTCAAGTTGAACAACTGCCAAATAAATTTCTCAAATGCTTGCGCAGAGCAGCAAACCTTGAATAGTTGCAATTTTGCTTGCAAACACAAGAAAATCACTGAAATTTTATCGTTTTGAATCAGCACGAATTTTAGTTTCTTTGATTAGTTTGAATTTTTTTTTTTTTGGTTTGTTTTGCTGCGGAGGCTGGCAGTGTTTTTAATTTGATCTTAAATTTTGAGCAAAAATGAGCTTCGTGTTTTAGAAAATCGTTCTTATAAAAGGAGTGTAACTATTTTGATCAACTTGCACTACTTAGCATATCTTTATCAATCGAAACAGCAAATGGTTCTCAACGCAATTCGCTTTTTTTAGCAGTCTAATAGCAAACATGGCGACGATTTGAATTAATTTTCAGCAAAAATTCGCATGAGTTAGAAGTTTTCAACATTTCGCCATTGAATTTATAAACCAAAAAGATTTCTCGCACGCTTAAAGAGTGCTTCAAGATCCTCTTTAAGTTGGCGAGGAAAATGTGACGTTTTTTTACTAGAACTGCTTTTCGCAATCGCTCGAAGAAATTTAGCGAGAAAGAATGACGTAACGGATTTCGCAAGGCTTTACATACACGTGCAAAAATGACCTCTTACGTTTAGCGAGTATTTCGTTCGTTAGCGCCTCTTAAAAAAAAACTCGTTATTAAAGCGAACGAGGAAATGTCTGTCATGTGCCCCCAAGTGCCCCTAACTGACAATCAGTGGGCCCCCGGGGCCCTAACTGACAACCAAAGGCCCCTAACTGACAACCAGTGGGCCCCGAGGCCCCTACCTGACCAACAAGGAGCCCCAGGACCCCTAACTGACAACCAGGGGCCCCCAGAACCCTCAACCAGGGGCCTTGGGGCTCCTAACCGACAACCAAGGGGGCCCGGTACCCCTAACTGACGACCAAGGGTCCCAGGCCAGGGGCCCCTAATTCAAATTTTTAACAATTTTATGCAAAACTGTTAGAAATCTAGGAGTTTTGTCCTAAAAGTTGAAACCCCAGGCCCTCGTTTAACGTTATTATGAACTTAATGCTACAGCACAGGCGGTAATGCAAACCCCCCAAAATTGAAATATTGCCAATGATAAATATAATAAGACCATAGCCAGTATGTTGTTCTTGTCCGGAATTGCAGCTTCTTTAATTTAGGATTTACGCCTACAAAGGTAAGTAATGTCATGCAATTCTTGGAGGTTTCAAATAGCTGTCAAGTGACTTGACTCGAGTGCTCCACGTTTTGGAAAAAAAGTTATTTTATATTTGCTTTAAATGTTTTTTTTTTGTGGAAGAACTTAAGGCCGCAATCTTATCTCAAAGTCATAGGCGTAGCTAGAGGGTGGCCAAGGGGACCCAGGCCCCCTCAATCCAAATACCACCAATGACAAAATTTGACAAAAAGCCTTGTTTCTTTATTCTCAGTTTGTTTTAGCATCTTTGTGTACAACCAGCACTTAAATTATAGGGGGGATGGAGGGGACGCGTCCCCCATCGAGCCTGAGCGTCCCCACATCGAAATTGAGCATCCCCCCATCAAAATTTAGACGTCCCCCATCGAGATTTGAGCACTGGTTGATGAGAGAAAAAAGACCTACAAAGTCCGGTCGAATATAGCACCGAATTCCACGGGAATAGTGATTCAGAAGAAAAAACACTTCAGGTTTCGGCGAAGACCTTTTTTTGGTCTTCACCTAATTTCTGGCGAAAAAACAAATCAGTTTTTAGACTCTCGGCGAAGACTTTTTATGTTTTTGGTTTTCATTCAATTTCGTAGACGGAATTATGTAGTCTTCGCTGAGGTTCAGTCAAGACTGCAAAAGCGTACCCCCATGCAAATTTTTATCATTTAAGTACTGTGTGCAACAGTACACGCATATAGCAGTAATTAACGACAAATAATATTGACGACCAAGGGGCCGGCGCACCACCCCCTTAATTCAATTTTTTCCTGCCAATTTAAACGTGTAACCAGGGTGAAATCAAGGGTTTTTGTCCTAAAAGTTGCTACCTCAGGCTCTCATTTAAACTTTTTGTGAACGTAATGCAATAACCAGCGCCATATTTGGCATATGGCACTGTGCCAGTGCCTCGCACTCAAATAGTAGGACTGTTTTTGGTGTTCACTTAGATTAGGCAGAAAGATGTTGCAAAAATCCCCTAAGTGCCTGTCACGAATATTAATTTTGAATGTCTGAGATATATTTTTTTGTGGTGTTTTAATGTGTACATGACTGATTTACTACTTTTGCCGCTTTTTTTTGATTTAGAATATTCGAGATATTCGAAATAATTCCTTTCTAGTATATTCTGCTATTTTCTGCAGTTATTGATTGTTTGGGTTGTTTACGACTTCTTAATTGCTATATTTAGACTTGAAGTTTGTGACATCATAATTATGTGAAGTTTGTTATAGTAAGCTTGTGTACTTTTTCTGTTGTGACATATGAGGGATTGTTCTGGGATATTCGATAGCTTTTGTCTTAGTATAACTAGGCGAGTCGTATTGCATTCTAAGATTCTAATATTCTAAGAGTGGGTGATTTCAGAAAATGGTTTCGTTGGCAATTTTGCCGAGTTTGTGTATCTGTGGTTAGCTTGTGTAGCCGTATAGTGGGCGATCTGAATCTGGTCGATCGCGATTGTGTGTAGTGGCGACCTGAACCTGGTCAGTCGCGGTTAGATCTTTACTATCTGAATTGATCGATAGTAAGAAGTTTTAGTGGCGCGATTTTGCTCAGTGAGAGTGGTTTGTGTTTCAATCTTAAATGGAAGTGTTAATTTAAGATTGGTGAGCTGCTTTCTGGGATTCAAGAACCTAAAGAAACTATCAACTGCCATTTTTGATTCGTCAATTAACATCTCATTCGTTCTTTAGTTTTAGTCGACGTGGACGATTCTGGAGATTAAAGGTTGTACTCTAGCCAAGTATCAGCGGTCGCGACAGTGCCATGGGCCCCGCGCAGTAGTGTACGCAGGATTTTCGAAAAGGGGGCAGGAAATTCAAAAAATTTGAGAATAATGAAGACCAGAATGAAAATTTTCCAAAGTCTGTTTTCCTGCCCAAAGTTAGGTGAAGACCAAAAAAAAGAGGTCTTCACTCAAATTTAGTTCGGTTTTTGGCCCAAAATTAAGTGCAGACCAAAAAAAAGATCTTCGCCCACAGTTTCTGTGCTCCAACTTTCTACCCAAATTACAAAGGGTAGGGGGTTCATGCCACAATTTTGCATACTATTCTATGCTAATTATGCTATCCTGGCCCCGTGCAATGTAAATCCGGCGATCAAATAACATGTTTAGTAAGCGTAACCATCTATTGTACCATTTTTCGATAACGATTCACCTCCATCTCATTAGTTTTTACGCACAAAATTCTTTAAAAAAAAACAGCAAGAGAAAATGCTCATTGAACAAATTATAAATTTCAATTGAGGGGGCCTGGGTCCCTTAGCTGTACATGTACTCCTATACCTGGTTAACTTTATGACGAAACAAAAATCTCAAAGAAAATCTTCGAGTTGATTATTATTTAGAGCTAAAATATTGCAGGAGGCAATGTGCCTTATTTTCCCCTACATGGACCAATCACTAACAATTAAAATTTTACACCATAATGCAAGATTTCGAAGGTGTTTTGGACTTTAATTGCAAGTAAAAGAAGGATTGAACAATTAAATTTTTTCGATTGACTTTCAAATGTTAAAAATCTAGTTTTTTCAAATAGCTGTGAACACCTGCAAAATGTGATCCAATGGGATTAAAAAAGGCTTTTTTTCCCAAAACTTCAAAGATCGTCCAGCAGCTGGGGGCTTAGCCCCCAGACCCCCGTCTGTGATACGTTTGAGTACATTAGCTTACTCAACATGTCTCCTAAGTTGGACATTTGCACTTTTTAACTATTTGTTTTCGCCGTCTCCTGTTACCAAAATCCTGGTTAAGTGCAAACAGGCTACGGCTTCAGATCTTCAATTCTACGATATCTTCGCCCCACACAAAGTTCCTTTTCTGAAAATTCTGATGACGTCATTGTATGTGATTTGTGGTTTGGGGCCTCCCCCAATCAAAAATCCTGGCTCCCTATGTTACGGTACGCCTCAATTTTTGCTAAGAAGTACACGGTACGCCTTTTTTGTAAATGTACGGTTACGGTACGCTTCAAAAATTGAATGACCGAAGTGCGGTACGCTGGTACGGTACGGTTGAAGGTGCGAGGTACGTAGTACGCAAATTCTGATGGTACCGTACTGCCCTCCTTGGCAGGCTCTGATCTTATCAGAAAAGTTGTAGGGGCAATAGAAACTGCTTTTGCCTGCACAAATGCGTTTTTTTCCGTGAAATATCAACGATGTCCAACCGACTCCAGCGAAAATAAGAACGAGCTATAGTTAGAATTTTAAACCTCGAATCAGAATAGTTGCGTGCACACTGGCTGGGTTTCAACAAATGTTGGCCAATCGCTGAATCGCTCGCTGGTTTGAATTAAGTCTTACTTTTTGCTTTGCATTTTCTATTTGGCACAGTTCTAGTTAATTGGAATCAGTGAGTTCTCTGCTCCTGAGTAGGAGTGCTTCTTTGCCTTATTGCTTTTGAAACATGCTGCTTAATGCGTTTCTGAAACCTTTGGGCTGTGCGACCTACGTAGTGTACCGACTATTACTGTGGCACTCGTATTCATGGTAGCACATTCTTTTTGCCAGCATGTAGCCTGCATTGGCTCGAGAAAATCAAGCGTGGTGATACTGCTCCATAGCAATTTTGCACACCTGTTTTAAGTGAGTGAACTAGTTGCTGAGACCTGAGCCTATCCACGGGGCTCTAAGGCATACTGGACTCTTATGTGGTCCAATGGGTTTAGCTGTAGAAGATTGTGCAGTTTTGTTGGATTTGTGTTTGAGCACTCTAATCTGTAGGGTACCCTTGTTGAGGAAAATCTGTTTGATGAAGTACATAATATCATAAGTGCTCTGTGTACCAGCGTGGCAATTAGGTTCGTTTATAAATGGTACGTAGGTCGCCTCGTCCGGTTGATAACAGGAATTGAACTTACACGTTTATACGAAGAATTACGTTAATGTAGCTTTTTGAGTGACCTTACTATGTTTTGAGATTGATAATGGTTTAAGAATAAACGGAAACGTTTCTAATTCAAATATGTTTTTCATTATTTTGGCTCTAATTTTTCTGAAAAAAAAACAAGAAGTTTGTATAGCACGCTTACAATTTCACGCGAAATGTATTCCGGGCCTTCATTGCTGTATTTGTCGAGTCTATTTAGTTGCAATTGGAGCCGAAAAGAATGAACTGCGCTGTAATTGTGGCTAAGGTAATTGGACGCACAACACATTGCTTATGCCCAAAGAGAAATGAAGCAAAAGTTAAGACTAAAATACAGATTTGGAAAGTTAATGTAAAATTAACTGACAACAATCGATTTTTACAGTGAACAAGTAGATTATTTTTAACAACAGAATGTTGCCTTGACGTAAACTTTTAGATATCAAAATGCGCCGGTTCTGCGCAGTGTTCCAATAAAAAGGCTTTTTATGAACGAAGCAGGCAATTGGAGCTTTTAAGTTGATTTCAATTAACTTCTCAATAATGATGGATAGGGGGATGCATGATTCTGGTCGTGATGAAAAAATCTCGAAATTAATGTTCACAATTAGTGTTATACTAAAACACAAGTAGACAGTAGCGTAGCCAGGGGGTGGGCGGGGGGGCTCAAGCCTTCCTATTGGCTTGTGAAGTATGCAAAATCGCACGTTTTTGGTGCTTTTGAGGCCGATTTTTAGTGAAAAATTGAAAACAGCCCCCCCCAAAGAAAATTGGGTGCCGAAGTTGTGAAGTACATGTCGTGATTCGACCTGAAAAAGCGTTAGAACTTCCGATTTTGGCCGGAAAATCAGTCTGAATTTCGGTGAAGACCTTTTTTTTTTTTGGAGACCACCTGTTTTTGGGCTGAAAAAACGTTAGAATTTCCGATTTCGGCCGGAAAATCAGTCTGAATTTCGGTGAAGACCTTTTTTTTTTTGGAGACCACCTGTTTTGGGGCTGAAAAAACGTTGAAATTTCCGAGCTTCCGAGAAATTCCGTCTCAATTTTTGGACAAACCGTGTGATTCTGATTCAAGAGCAATGAAAATTCGGGTCAAGGTTGTTTTCACTTTTCTTACTCTTTCAAAAAAGCCCCCCCCCCTTTTCCAAATCCTGGCTACGCGCCTGCAAGTAGACCCATCTTAAAAATAAATAAATATTGCTCATTAAAGCCATCAATCAAATGCTTTACTTTCAACTTCTGGTTCTTTTTCTGCTAACTGTTGACATGCCTTTTGCTCTTAAATAAACTGATCAAAGTTTTATTTTTGTCGTTTTATTTTTTATTTTTATTTTTTTATATTAACCGACCATGCTCTTGCACTGGCAGCAAAGCACGAAATTACATGGTTAGATTTGTTCACATTAAAAGTATCACAATCGCTTCAACAAGTTCACGAAATTAAAGCATATGTGTCTTTATACACAGAAAGATGCTTGTCAAAGCATTTAGTAGATGCATATGTAGCCGAAATAGTCAAAAAGGTCAATTTGAGAAAAGGTACTGAAGAATATGGAAGTTTAGATCGCGACGATTTTGCAATTATTTCCAAGAAAATGTTCAAAAAGAAATTTGTATTTGGTAGTAAAATTCTAGATAGACCTACCAAACAACTTCGAGAAAAAATATTAATACCATTTCGTTTAGACCATCACTTCATGCTGTTATGGTATTGCAAAAAACTCATAGCATAACGCTGATTGATTCATTAAATCAAAATCACACACATTTAATGAAAGTAATCGTTCCCGTGATCAAATTGCTAAAATCGTTCATAAATCAAGCGCAGAGGAACGAAGTGACTCTGGAAAGTAAATGCATTGTTCAGCAAAATGATTCTATCAGCTGCGGTGTATGTGTTTGATCGCTGCTGATCTCATTTGCAAACCCAAAACAGCAACAACTAATGAAACAGATGTTGCTTTAACCGCAGCATATATTTCGGATTACCGGTTTTGGATAGCTTACGATTTATACAACAACTCTATTTGGCCCGATCACCGGCTGGTTGAAATCGAAGACTCAGCGATATGCTGGCAAGCACCGAGACTACCAAACTTAGAAAATTCTTGCTGGTTTAATGCAACAATCCAAGCCAATGCTGCTGTGATAAAACAAGCCAATAGGTTTTTAACTGATTTTTCCGATGAAAGAACAACTATTAAAAGCAATAAATCTCATTTAAGTTCCCTATTACTGCAACTCTTGTCAAAGAAAACAGTTAATAACAGTAGCGTAGCCAGGGGGGCGGGGGGGGGGGGGCTGTAGCCCCCCCCCCATTGGCCTGTTAACCAAAATGCAGAATAAGAAAAATACCACGTTTTTAGCTCTTTTGAGACTGTTTTTTGCGCTGAAATTGACTAAAAAGTAATTTAAAGCATCTTTTGAAACATATATTCTGGAGGGGGGCTATTTGTCAAAAATTAAAGTCACAAACCAATGAAAACTGCAAAAAATGCCCGAAAATAGACAATCAAATTTGATCGCTAATGTAAACATAGGTTTTATCAACAAATATATTATAAACTCAGGAATAAGGGGAGGGGGGCTATTCAATGTTAGTTAATTACCAATCACTTCTTTCAAATATCTTTCCATTAGCCCCCTCCCCCCCAATTATTATTCTTTTTAAAACATAGACAAAAAAGATTACTCCGTGTTAGTTTTACTGAATAATAGGATTTTATGGTTTACCAGCAAGTAAACAAGAGAACTGCAATGTTATCATTAGCCACTTCCCATACAGCCCATTAATGCAATTACTATGCCACGTTTTAAAAAGATTAATTTTTATTAAAATAGCTCTAAAATTAAGTTATTTTTGCAAAAAAATGCAAAATTTTTAAGCGTTGGGGGCTCCGCCCCCAGACCTCCAGCCTCCGGTAGCTGGGGTCTTTGCCCCCAGACCTCCACTGGCCTCCGGCGGCTGGGGGCTCCGCCCCCAAACCCCCAAAACAGCCCCCCCATTGCGAATTCCTGGCTACGTGCCTGGTTACTAAGAATGTTCTTGAAAAAGCTCTCAAATTCGCTTGCGAGCAATGCAGTTTTACGTATGGCACCTACCAGGATCCCGCAGAATTTTTTCGTCGCTCAAGTTTAATCAGCGCTTTATTTGAGCGCGGTTTATTGCGGAAGTTTCAATCGAAAAGTTACAATCGGTGTAGCCATTGTGACTTAATGGCTGCCGATGATGAGGTAGAACAAATAGATTTAATATTGCCAATGTACGATTGCATTGCGGACGGCGAAAAACTTCAAACGGTCTTAGATAGATATGTTAACGGAATAGAAAAAAGAAAATGTGGTTCTTGCGACTCCACCACAGTGCACACTCGCAAAATCATATTTCAAAATCTCCCAGACTTATTGGTGGTATGTTTAAGTAGGGCCACCTTCGATTAAGGCTTAAAAAAGTTAGATAGTGACTATTTCACTGAAAATTTTCAAGTTAAAGAGAATAAAACGAAAATGAGAAATATTCATCCACGTATTTTTCATTGGCTGTTTTAGGGGTTAAGATTAGGGTTTGGGTTAGGGTTCGGGTTCGATTTGGGGATAGTTTTAGAGTAAGCATTTGAGTTTGGGTTAGATTTGAGTCAGAATTAATAAAAAGGTAAATAAAAATTTCCCGTGAAATAAAGCCTTCCAAAAAGTTTAGTACCCCGGTAACACCTTTCCGAGAATTAACTATTAATGACGCTGAATGTCGCGCTGTTAACACGTACGTACTCAGTTCCGTAATCTGCCATTTTGGAGATAATTGCGATAGCGGCCATTTTATTTGCTACCGGTACAACATTATTCACGATGGCTTGGTGATGGAAATGGAGGACAACAAAATTAGCATGAAATCGTTGGATGAAATCCAAAATATGATAAGGTGTATTGACTATTTATTTTTCTTCGTAAGAAATACATCAACGTCGGTTTGCGACTTGTATTCGACCGATAGCGACAGCGACAGTACAAAACGAGAAAACTTGCCAAAAAAATTAAGAAAATTGAAAAAGAGGCAAAAAATAAGCGACAAAAATATTGCAATCAACAAAACCTTGGAAATTATCGAAACAAAAGAAGTTAAACCACAGTACAAAGGAAAACACAAATTTGGAACTAAATGGGAGAAAGAAAAACAAACCTAATTAAGTTTTGTTCGAGAACAGCTGCTAAAAATAATGTCAGCTTCTAAAGCTGACTGCAAAAAGGATCCACAATTTCATCGATATTTTTTCTTTTTGAATTCTGATCGTAGTAAATTAAAAGATTCAAACATCATCTCACCAAAAATTAAATACAATAGCTTATTTGTCATTGATCGGGAAAGTTATTTATTTAAGAAATTTTGTAATTTACTTTGCATAAGCAAACCCGGCATTTGGAAGAAAGGATATTTTGTGTTCCTTCGAATACTATTTAAAAAAAGCTGCCTAAATGAAAACAGCAAATTGGCAAAGCATGTCATTACTTCTGATCTCGACATCCGAGACTATGTGAGAAAAGTTTTGCTCATCGAAGCACTAATATTTAAGAAAATGATTACTTGTAACTTAACCTATAAAAAAGCAGCTAAAAAACTGCGATTGTTTTGTGAATTAAAGATGTTTGAAAGTGTTAAAAAGACGCAATCATACTTAAGCATTTTATAAAATTTGCCTTATCCTCAAATATTAGTCCTTGAAACTTACGCTTATATTTTGTTTAACTTCATTAAAGATTTTTTTCTTCCTTGATGTTGGACGCTCTTCTTCTAAGCCATAAAACATCACAATCTAACTTTTGTGTAAAGTTGTTGAGCTGAAAGCGTATTTTTGACTCCCGAAATGTTTGGGAGTCACTCCCCAAGAACGCCCCCGAGCAAAAAATCGTTTTTTTGAACGGCTTAAGCAAGGGCACTAGTTTTTCTCCTCATGACAGTAGATATTTAAGAGACAAATATTTTGACATACTTTGGGGATACTACTCCTCTTTGGAAACCCCCAAATGGACCTTCCAAAAACTCAATTTTTTAATCGGCTTAAGCTAGGGCGCTAATTTTGTTGATATCAGTACAGATTCAAGAAACGAATATTTTGACTTAGTTTAAGGGGACCGCCTCCCAGAAACCCTCCAAATGGATTCCGAAAAAACAGTTCTCACTAATTTATATGCCTCGGTCGTTCAACGGGCTTGCTTCTAAGCAAGCGATTACTTAGTAGGAACGATCGGCGTTCTCGTGCGTGTTTTTTTGTTTTTACTCGGCTATTTTCCAACTAACTAGTGCGAAATTTCAGACTTTTGCTTATAACTCAAGAACGGTTGGGTCTAGCTAAATGAAATTTTGAAAGCAGTTTGAGATTAATAAGCTCTACGTTTGTATCAAGTTTCGAGGCAATAGGTCACGTGACTTTGGTTTTAGAACCCGAAAATAGCCCCGCAAGTTTGGCGTAAAAAGCAATCTCAGTCACAAACGGTTAAAGTACAGCAAAAAATATTTCATAGAGTTATATGCCTTAAGATACTTTTTTATCCCAACCAACCTACTTTTGGCTGCGATGAGTTTTTTTTTCCTTTTGTTTCTTCCTAAATTTTTTTTCGCTCTTCTTCTCCTAAACCACAAAACATGGAAATTTAATTTTTATGTAAAGTTGTTGAGCTGCAAATGCAATTTTTTTTCCCGAAATTTTTTGGGGCAACTCCACCGGGAACCCCCCCAAAATGGTGCCCCAAAAAATCAATTTTTTTAACTCAAGCTAGGGTGCTAGTTGTTTTTGACATAAGCAGATACTTAACAGACAAACATTTTGACATAGTTTGGGGGTGCCCCCTGGGGACTCCCTCAAATGGACCCAAAAAATCAATTTTTTGAATGGCTCAACCTGGGGTGCCAGTTTGCTTTGATATCAGCAGATTCTTAACAGACAAGTGTTTTGACATAGTTTGGGGGTGCCGCCCCCTGGAGACCCCCCAAATGGACTCCCCAAAAATCAATTTTTTGAATGGCTCGACTTAGGGTGCCGGTGTTGTATGATATCAGCAAATATTTAACGGACAAATATTTTGACGGAGTTTGGGGGTACCTCTTCAAAAACTCCCCTCCCCCAAAAATCAATTTTTCGAATGGCTAAAGCTGGGAAGCTAACTGTTTTTAATATTATTAAATATTAAACAAATATTTTGACATAGTTTAAGGCCGGGATCACTCCACAAAGTTTTCTATACAATTTGTTTACAAGAAGAATTTTGGAGCTATCACATCTAGACGCTATTTTCTTGAAAAACTTCTTGCCAGATGGAAGCATCTGTTTTTTTTCTGCCAACAAAATGCTAAAGGCTTCACGTGTATTTTTTTGCTGTAGAAGCATTTACACAGTAGTTAAGGATCTTTGAAGTTTGCGGCGGCGATATGCGCTTCGTCGATTCATTGTTGTTCCCCGTTTGCCAAAATGATACAAGCACGTTTACAAAAGCGAAAAGCTGCAGCTTTAGTAATAAATAACTATACGAGTTCTGCCGCAAATTGCGTGCGCAGGCTATGATTTTTTTTCGGCCTGCAATGAAATGAAATAGATAAATGGAAATAGTCAAAATAACTTTGCATGTGTGGAACCCTGTAGCGTTTAGCGTAGCTTTTTTCATGCTATGTCATCTATCACTAACAAAATTTGCAAAATATTGCATGATTGATCAAGTAATATCAAACCAGGTATGTTCTTTCCGGTACTTGCGGTTGCAGAGGGCTCAATAATTGGATGTCAGGGCAAAATGAAAGTTTATAATTGGAACGACCGACGCTCGCGTCGCGTGTTCCTTTGTTTTTACTCGGCCATTTTCTAACTAATGAGTGCGAGATTTCAGACTTTTGCTTATAACTCGAGAACCGTTTGGTCTAACTACATGAAATTTTGACAGCAGTTTGAGATTAATGAGTTTTATGTTTGTACCAAATTTCGAGGCAATCGGTCACGTGACTTCGGGTTTATGACCCGAAAACCGCCCCGAAAGTTTGGCGTAAAAAGCGGTCTAAGTCAAAAACGGCTTGAGTACGGCAAAAAATATTTCTCATAGTTATATGTCTTAAGATATCCTTTCATCCCTACCAACCCACTTTCGGCCGCGATGAGGTTTTTTTCTTATTTTTTTTCCTTTTTTTTTTCCTTTTTTTTCCTTTTTTTTTCCTTTTTTTTCCTTTTTTTTCTTCCTAAATCTTGTACGCTCGAGTTCTCCTAAACCACAAAACATAGAAATCTAATTTTTGTGTGAAGTTGTTGAGGTACATACGCAATTGTGTCTCCTGAAATTTTTTTGGGGCAACTCCCCCGGGAACCCCCCCAAAATGGGGCCCCAAACAATCAAATTTTTGAACGGCTCAAGCTAGGGTGCCAGTTTTTTTGGATATCAGTAGATATTTGAGAGATAAATATTTTGACATAATTTGGGGGTACCACCCCCCCGGGGACCCCCCCAAATGGACCCCCCCAAAAACAAATTTTTTTAACCATATAACCTAGGGTGCCAGTTTTTTTTGATATCAGTAGATTTTAAGAGAAAAATATTTAGACATGATTTGGGGGTACCACCCCCCCGGGAACCCCCCCAAAATGGGGCCCCAAAAAATCAAATTTTTGAACGGCTCAAGCTAGGGTGCCAGTTTTTTTGGATATCAGTAGATATTTGAGAGACAAATATTTTGACATAATTTGGGGGTACCACCCCCCCGGGGACCCCCCCAAATGGACCCCCCAAAAACAAATTTTTTAACCATTTAACCTAGGGTGCAGTTTTTCTTTGATATCAGTAGATATTTAAGAGAGAAATATTTTGACATGGTTTGGGGGTACCACCCCCCCGGGAACCCCCCCAAAAAATCAAATTTTTGAACGGCTCAACCTAGGGTGCAAGTTTTTTTTGTTATCAGTAGATATTTGAGAGACAAATATTTTGACATAATTTGGGGGTACCACCCCTTCGGGGACCCCCCCAAAAATAAATTTTTTAACGATTTAACCTAGGGTGCCATTTTTCTTTGATATCAGTAGATATTTGAGAGACAAATATTTTGACATAATTTGGGGGTACCACCCCCCCGGGAACCCCCCCAAATGGACCCCCCCAAAAGCAAGTTTTTTAACCATTTAACCTAGGGTGCAGTTTTTTTTGATATCAGTAGATATTTAAGAGAAAAATATTTTGACATGATTTGGGGTACCACCCCCCCGGGGACCCCCCCAAAATGGGGCCCCAAAAAATCAAATTTTTGAACGGCTCAAGCTAGGGTGCCAGTTTTTTCTGTTATCAGTAGATATTTAAGAGACAAATATTTTAACATAATTTGGGGGTACCACCCCTTCGGGGACCCCCCAAAAATAAATTTTTTTAACGATTTAACCTAGGGCGCCAGTTTTTTTTTGATATCAGTAGATATTTAAGAGATAAATATTTTGACATGTTTGGGGTACCACCCCCTCGAGAACCCCCAAAATGGGGCCCCAAAAATCAATTGTTTGAACGGCTCAACTTAGAGTGCCAGCTAGTGTTTTATGATATCAGTAGATATTCAACAGACAAATATTTTGACATAGTTTGGGGGTGCCACCCCCCCGAGGACCCCCCAAATGGACCCCCCAAAAATCAATTTTTTGAACGGCTCAACTTAGAGTGGCAGTGTTTTATGATATTAGCAGATATTCAACAGACAAATATTTTGACATAGTTTGGGGGTGCCACCCCCCTGGGGACCCCCCAAATGGACCCCCAAAAATGAATTGTTTGAAAAGCTCAACTTGGGTGCCAGTCTCTTTTGATATCAGCAGATATTCAACAGACAAATATTTTGACATAGTTTGGGGGTGCCACCCCCCCCCCCAGGGACCCCCCAAATGGACCCCCAAAAATCAATTTTTGAACGGCTCAAGCTAGGGTGACAGTGTTTTATGATTTCAGGAGATATTTAACTGACAAATCTTTTGACTCAACTTTTCTGGAGGTTCCATAATCAGATATTTTTGAATAATTGCTGATTTTACGGTAGACAAAAAGTACTTTTGAGCGTCACAGCATTACCTGTGCGTCGGTCGTTCACTGAGGTTGCTGGCAAACTCCCATCTAGTTATTAAATAAGAATAAGAACGTTTTTGTTTGGTTTGTTGCAAAATTAACGAGAAAAAGCTGAAAACTATCTACTGAAATTTATCGTAACTGTTTAAAAATGCAACAAGCTCTTTTGCCAGTGGACATGTCAAATTTTAACAAAAAAAATATTAGAATCATCAAAAACGTATCACTAATTGCATAAATTCGGCAATAGCGAATAGTGGGCCGGAAACTTTTTTTGCGATCAGAAGGAAATTTTCAATATTTTGATTAAAACCGCAAGCGCTGCCTTTCTTCGATTTTGCTAATTAAAAGTTCAATTTCATGAGTTGACAACAATGGAATGTTAATTAACTATACTGCAGTTCTGGTTGATGACTTTTCAAAATGAATTTGGAAAAGGCTTACCGTGTTTCCCCGAAAATAAGACAAGGCTTATATTAATTTTTACTCCAAAATATGGCACTAGGGCTTATTTTCGGGGGATGTATTATTTTGATATATCAAAAAATGAAGTTACAAAGTAAAAATTACGAGATTTTAAATAAACAGAAATTACGAAAAAAGATCTACATTTACTTGCCATTAACATGTTTTTTATTCAGAAACTCATTAACAACAATTTATTCAAGAACAATCATATCATCATCCTCTGGAATGCCTTGCAAGTCATCAGTTTCCAAAATTGCAGCGAATCCGCTCTCAACTAGGGCTTATTTTAAGGGTAGGGCTTACATTAAAATCATCCTCAAAAATCACGCTAGGTCTTATTTTGCGGGTAGGTCTTATTATCGGGGAAACACGGTAGCACAAGTTTAAAGTAGGAAAAATTGGGTAATCAAAATGCGAAGGTAAACAAAACAGCGGGCAACACATTTACGTCTTTGAAGGGATTTGACGAAACAGCAAGCACATTGTTAAAATACGTCATTATCCATTGAAACAAATGAGGTAAAATTTCTTTCAACATTTTCGCTTAATAATCGTGAAGCATTCTTTTTCTGCGTTGACATCGGCAGCATTTTTTTGTATTCTGCGGCTCAATATTTTCAAAGGCACGGCTAAAAGCTCAGTTTTCTTTGTTGAGAACAGTGGCTCTTTGAAAACTTGCTGGGAAAATAGAACTCGATTCTATTTCCCCACAAGAAGTCAACAAGACTTTCTAGCGTCTGATTTTTCTTTTCACACGGGCTATTCAATGTAATTGATGACAGGTCCCCGCAATAGTGAATCGTGGACTTGCACGACGTTTCACACGATTAATGCCAGAAAATTGTGCAAAAAACCTGATTGTGTGATCCCAGCTTAAGGGTACCACGTCCTCGGGAAACCGAAAATAAGACCACACATAAATCAATTTCTTTAAATCACTTGTTAGAGAACTGATTGTTTTTAATATTAAGTCTCTAAAAAATAAATATTTTGGCATGGTTAAGAGGTGACTCCCCTCCCTGGGAACCCCCAAATACATAGATTCCCCAAATTTTCACAATTGATTTAAGCTAAAACCGTTTTTTCGAACATATTTGTAAGACAAAGAATTAAAAATACAAATAGTTGTCTGTTCAAGATAGAAGTTTAGAATTGTTGTTATTAAGGCAAAAAACATAGATCTGGGACCAATACAATGCAGAGTGTTGTATGTAAATAAATAATATGTACTAGACATTTTACACGATAGCTTTGTACGCATTTTGATTTTACACTTGAATTACAATATATGTATTTATAGTACTGATGGTGGAAACTTTAACTGACAGATTGGTGTTTATCACTTAACAGAAGTGGAGTTGAGAACACAAGGCTCGAGGCCAAGGCCAAGGACCCAAAAATAATCCGGAGGCCAAGGCCAAGGACAGAATTGCTCGAGGCCAAGGCCAAGGACCAAGGACACAAACGCAAGTGTTTTCCTAAGACAAAAGATCTTTAAAAGTTTTTTTTGGTCAATCTCCAAAAAAACGGTCTATAGAAAAACATTTTTCAGCCGATCTGCAAAATTTTAACCATTCAAAAAATAGTGCTGTCCTCGAGCCGAGGACAGGACAATTTTTGAGGACTTGAGGCTTCGAGGCTAAGGCCAAAGACTTGAAAATGTGTCCTCGAGGCCAAGGACGTCCTCAAGGACTCCACCTTTGTCACTTAAGATGTTGGTTTAGCACGTAATTTGATATGATAGGATTTTCACTACGCTATTAAGATTTTTCTATCAGTTCAACCTACAACATTGCAGACAGAAACGTGTTAAACTATGTGTACCACACAATTGGATAGCCAGATATTTTTCAATAATTGCTGATTTTACGGTAGACGAAAAATACTTTTGAGCATCGCAGCCTTACCTACGCGTCGGTCGTTCACTGGGTTTGCTGGCAAACTCCCATCTAGTTTTTTTAAATGTGTTCGCTTAATTTGATATCGACGCTCAGAAAATTTAAAAACAGATTAAACACAAAGCAACCTGAAACTTACCACAAAAATATGAGCAAAGAGCCTCAACCCAAAAATCACTAGTTCTTACAAAAAAAGAGTGAAGTTAAACCTAAGAAAAGCAGTACGGTAAACATTAATTGGCAAAATTTGTACCAGAATAGAATACGTTTTGCTGCTTTGCGTTATGTTTTCGGCGATCATGCAAGACGATGTCAAAACTTCATCAACTCAAACGTGCTTAGCCCTCATTTCACAATCAACATCTATCACGTTCTTCTGCAACACCCGCCAATCCATAAATTTCACATGATACCAAATAAACTATGCAAACGGAATAAGACAAATGTGTCACGTATCAAGCTGTTTCTAAAGTCGAACGGCTGGTACAATAAGACTCTTGGTGAAGGTACTGCCTAAGCGAAAAACCTAACGTTGTCGCAGCTACAACCTCCTGGGTGACGAGGAATCGCAGCAACAACGTTCACAATCTCGGAATAAAATTTGAAAAAAAACGAACCTAACTTTGGTTGTGCGATGTTAAAAAAAAAACTCAAAAAAGCCGCCAAAGTGGGTGCTGACAAACATAAATTTGAGCCCTATTCCCTCACGATATTGACAAAATGCACCCATTTTTGAGTAGAGCGTTAAATATCCGTTCCAGAATATATGGCCAAAAAAAGGCATTTTAAACTTGGTTGTGTGATGTCAAAAAAAAAAAAACTTTAAAAAGCTGCCAAAGTGGGTGTCGACAAACATAAACTTGAGCCCTATTCCCTCATGATATTGACAAAATGCACCCTATTTTCGAGTAGAGCGTTAAATTTCCGTTCCAGAATATATGGCCAAATAGGTGGCACTATAAAGTTAACATCATCGGAATGAGTTTGAAAAATGACGGAATATGGAGTATTGGGATGTTGAAAAAAACTCGATAAAGCCGCCAAAGTGGGTGTCGACAAACATAAATTTGAGCCCTATTCCCCCACGATATTGACAAAACACACCCCATTTTCGAGTAGAGCGTTAAGTTTCTGTAACCAGAATGTATGGTCTTATAGGTGGCACTTCAAATTTAATATCACGGAATAAATGTGAAAAATGACGGAAATGGAGAATTGAGATGTGGAAACAAAATCGGAAAAACCCCCCAAAGTGGGTGTCGACAAACGTAAATTTAAGCCCTATTCCCCCACAATATTGACAAAACACACCCCATTTTCGAGTAGAGCGTTAAATTTCCGTTCCAGAATGTATGGCCAAATTGGTGGCACTTTAAATTCAATATCATCGGAATAAATGTGAAAAATGACGGATTATGAAGTGTAGGGATGTTAAAAAAAACTCGATAAAGCCGCCAAAGTGGGTGTCGACAAACGTAAATTTAAGCCCTATTCCCCCACGATATTGACAAAACACACCCCATTTTCGAGTAGAGCGTTGAATTTCCGTTCCAGAATATAGGCCTAAGGCCAAATAGGTGGCACTATCAAGGATGGCAGTACGTACGGTACGGTATGTTTAGATTTTACGTACCGTACCAGCGTACCGTATTTCAGTTCAATTTTTGAAGCGTACCGTACCAACGCACCGTACCCGTTCATTACATAAAAGGCGTACCGTACCTTTTAGCAAAAATTGAGGCGTACCGTGCCGTACTTACGTACCGTACCGTGTTGCCATCCTTGCTTTTAACTAGCCTACTCGAAACTTAAACTGTCTTTAAATCTCTAGTTTATAAATTAGCGATCTCAATTCAAACATTTAGAGTCGGTTTCAGCTGTTTTTTGCCTCTACGTACAAAAAGCCGGCGCAATGTGTGAAAAGTCTGGGATTCTTAATTCAAAGATCGTACCAACGTACCGTACCCGTACCTTTACGAAAAAGGCGTACCGTACCATTACAGAAAAAGCGTACCGTACCAGCGTACGGTACTTCATAGCAAAAATTGAGGCGTACCGTACCGTACTGCCATCCTTGGGCACTATACAGTTAATATCAAAAAAATGAGTTTAAATAATAACAAATAAAAGAGTTGTACGATGCAAAAAAAAAGCTTGAAAAAGCGGCCAAAGTGGGTGTCGACAAACGTAAATTTGAGCCCTATTCCCCCACGATACTCATCATCATCATCATATTTATTTATTTACCAAGTGACGTCATATCACAAGAAAAAAACTGCAACTTCCTCTAGGTCTATCACCAAAGCATCGAAATATGCAATTCCATTAAAACCAAACACACAAACTTGCAGAGTCAAAGCGATATTTAGTCACTTGGTGAGGAGACAGCGAAGGACCGAAAGGTCATCTAAGTCTACTGCCACCTCACCAAGTTAAGGTTAAAAAAAGCAGCTTCTAGATTTTCTCAGTCTGCTACTTTCTATGATAAAAAATTTTACGCAAAATTAAAACAAAGTATTGCAAAGATATGTACACTTTGTACAGACTTTGATACTGACAAAATGCACCCTATTTTCGAGTAGAGCGTTAAAGTTTTGTTCCAGAATATATGCGACGTCGAATCGCGTGACTTAAGACGCATTATTCCGTCGGAATTACAGTGGTGGCATTAGGCTAGGAATGATTCATTCTACCTCAGTTGTTGGAATCATTGGTAGGCTAGGTTTATCCTTTAAATCGTAGGCCTACCGTGCATATCTTTCGGCAGGCTACCGGCAATGCAGCCTGTAAACTGGGCTAGATGGGTACCGGTACTGGTAGTCCGTACCATTAATTCTGTACCGGTAACCTGTCGTAATTGCTATTACACAAAGCGGTCAATGCATACTGTCAGACTGCATAACACCATACACTAACACTATCAGATAAAGTGATATTCAGTTATTGGCATAGGAGGGCTAGTTAACACAAAACGTTAGCTTCGTTAACCACTAGTCCGTTAACAAACTTCACACCTCCGTTAACGTCAATCCGTTATTTTCAGCTTTAATTAACGGAAGTCAATAAAGTCCGTTAATCCGTTAACATTTTGCGTGCAACTTACATTTCGTTTTATTCACTTGCTTCTAGAACACGTATTGACACTGTTAAGCTGATTGTAAGGAAATATTTATTGCTATGGTGATCTTTTTGTGTTTTGAAAGTTACATTTTACAGTCTAATCTAATTTCAAGATAAAAACAAGTTCAAATGCACAACGAAGCTGCATGGTATTAACGATTAAGGGTGCGTTTAGACTGGACGCGAAGCAACGCGAAGCGAAGGTTGGCGACCTTCGCGAGTGGTCGATTACGTCACTCGCGAAGGTTGGCGAGAGGTTGCTAATCTTCGCGACTGGTCGCTTCATAGGCTAATTTCAATAACTTACTTTTAAAATGTATTCAATGACCAGAAAGCTTTGTGTAGTTTATTATTGAAGAGCTATTATAGTAATCACAGGTTCTGTTTCGTCATAGAGCGCGCTTCATAGGCTAATTTCAATAACTTACTTTTAAAATGTATTCAATGACCAGAAAGCTTTGTGTAGTTTATTATTGAAGAGCTATTATAGTAATCACAGGTTCTGTTTCGTCATAGAGCGCTGGAATTATCGGTAAAACGAAAATTGAGTGTATATTGTGTTATTACGCAATAAC
The DNA here is from genome assembly GCA_963965965.1 of Trididemnum nubilum. Taxonomy (NCBI): domain Eukaryota; kingdom Metazoa; phylum Chordata; class Ascidiacea; order Aplousobranchia; family Didemnidae; genus Trididemnum; species Trididemnum nubilum. Next base: position 26,534,321 of record OZ014482.1, on the reverse strand, counting down.
CGTGAAGAAGAGTCTAGACTAATAGCTCAGGTTACAAAACAATCTTGAGAAAAAAGTTTGTAAAGTATAAGTGAAAAACGAAGTACAGTAGATCGAATTTGGTAATGAAAAGACTATTCTTTTCTTCAAAAACGTAGTAGTACCATAGTACTTAGCCTATTTACTAGCTATCAATGATATGTTTAGATCCTTCAACTGAAAACTTGCCACAATCTGTTTTGACGATGACAGTTCTGGGTTTTGATGCAGAAATGCAAAAAGCTGGTAGCAGATGTCAAAAGTTCTCTTTAGGTGTTTACTCAGTTAACAAATCCTTAAACGCTTTCACCATCCATGTCTCAGTATGGTAGTGGTAGATCAACCGGTATCTTGTAGAGTGTAAACCAATAGGCTAGTCTACAGGTACATTTAAAGCATAAACTATGTTGTTTTTTTGATGTGATGTTTCTTTTTCAGGCAAGCATGTTATGATACCTGTAGTAAGCTTAAACAGTTGTTGGTCTATGTCATTTAGTGCTGTTTATGAAGACTCCCAATGTTAACGCTATGAGTGAAAATGAAAGCTGGATTTGTCATCAGTTATGTAGTGGATTTTTTGCTTACTGTGCAATGGATTGCTGTGTTTTTTTTCTGAAATGCAATTTTGTATTTTAAGCAATTTTGTACCAATCGCGTATTAAAGTATATAAAATGTATAAATAAGTTAAGTTACCAATATTCCATTCAAAGATTGTCAGCCATCCAGTATGGTCATCAATGTCACAAAAATTAAGAATCCATATATATAGATAATAAATAATCCAACATATAGTAAAACCAGAAAAATTTTTAAGTGTCAAATTTTACATAAAACACGGTACCAAGAATATGAAAAATAAAATAATATTGTTAGTTTAAGATATAGGTACATAAAAACTCTACACATTACCTAGTGGCGTAAAACAATACTGGTAACAATTCGATTGAAAAATACTGTACAAATCAAGGCATAACTAAGCATTCACATCACAGATAAAAATAATAGTTACAAGATAATAGTTACAAGATTGCTGTGTTAATTTGCTGGAGAAAGCAAAAAAACATTGCAGTTTTTGCATGATTTGACACTATCATCGAAGGACAAGAATTTAGCACAGTAATACTAGCAGTTGCTTTGAGGAAAAGTCAGCTTCTAAAACTAAGTTTGGTGTTTTATTTGCTAGCGGAGCGCTTATCGATATTTAGTGCGAAGTTAAATGCTTTTCAGAGCATTTTATCAGTTTGCATTTTCTTTCGGTACCAGTAGGCTACGTTGCGACGGTCGCGTTTACCTCAAAGTGCTTCGCTCCAAACCACCGTTTGTAAGACATAGACAAATTAATAGCTGTAAGGTCAAGCCCCCTCTTAGCAAGTTTTTGGTAATGTCCCTGATAAAAAAAAACATTTAGATTTTTTTATGTGAAAATTGTTACTCAAGCATCTGAATAAAAGTGTTGTTAGTTCTCACATTTTCATGTAACTGACGCTTCCTTCCCCAGTCCAATTATTTTCATTATAAATGCTTCATCAAGTTTTTTGTTTAGTGGTGACTAATGAGAATGGAACAATATTAATGAACTTGCTTGGCAGGTACTTCTCTACCAATAATTGTAACTTCAGCAAAAAAATAGAACTCACTTTCTACTGGTTAGATATATATTGGCTTTCTAGTTCATCTAAATACACTGACTGTAATTGTAATGATTGAACTTCAGACTTAAAAATTGTTTACTTTGTCACTTTATTCACCATGTAAAGCAGTAAAAATTTTAAGAGACAGTAAAAATGTTTTGAAATTCACAAACAACTAAATTCAGATATTACACAAAGACACAGTAAATGAATATTTAACACATTTGACACTTCTATTTTCATCACATAGAACTGGAGTGAAAAATCACTACCACCAGACTACAATATTCATGATTATAAAACTTGGGGTAGTCCAAAACCATTGCTTCCAGTTCAACTTCATCACTGTCACAAACCTTCAGAAACAAGAAGACTTTTAAGAGGACATTCAGAAGAAAAAATTCCATGTTTGTAGCTATTCAAAGAAGTGACTACTAATTGGCCAATCCAAAAGTTCATAGAAATTTTTCGATTTTTTGTATCTTTCTAGCTCTATTGTATGTAGCAGTGTAGCTTGAAACCAATTCTAAATACAGTTTTATTCACCAAGTTGGCTTGGTCAAGCAGACAGTGAAAAAACTTTTGCGAGTTTTCCAGTATTCAAGGAATTGTTCAATTGTGGTTAGGCTACTTTGAAAACAACAAGCTAACAAACAATGGGTTAAAACACTATCAACACATTCAAAACTAGCCTGTTGGTGGGTTATTTTATATTCTGAAAAAAACAACATTATGTTAGTTTAAGTTTACTTTGAGACAAACAAGCAAAAGCTGCTCAGCCAAAAGAATCACTGAACTGATACAATAGCTTCTGCTATGCTGCCCAGAAAAAAAAGTTTTGTTTTAAAAGCTAGATGTCGTGGGGCTAGGCCTACTGCTTTGTTGTATTCATTATAATGAAACTTTGAGATCCAGCATAGCTATGAAAAATCACTCAAGGATTTACAGCCTTAGCTGTCTAGATCCGAATTAACTTGGCTAGCCTAGGGCTATCGCAAATCTAACTTTTCCAACAACCTACTCTTTGGACTGACAAATAGGCGCTAAACCATACAAATATACTATTTACATTATTTTCTAGCAAACTGCGATTGTAAAAATCCAATCAGTGATTTAGTAGGTTATCTTACTACAGCCTGCAAGCAAGCACTGTTGCGCAACTGCTTGCGAAGGTTGAAACCGGTTGCAACCTTTCGCTAGCTTTCGCGAGCTGTCGATGACGTCAAATTTTGGTTGCTTCGCGTCGCTTCGCATCCAGTCTAAACGCACCCTAAAACTTTAACGGAACCAGGGATATCTAGACAACATCAGGATGCGAAGGCTTTCAGCGATTGCTTTTTTCTTACGACAGTAGAAGGGCTATCGCTCAGAGGCGAGCGATTGAGTAAACTACTACCGTACCGTACAAAGCTGCAGCATCTTTCTAAAGTCAAACTTAGCAAGCACACGTGTACCAAAGCAGTTGTAAGAATGCCGTTAGTTTTGTTAATGGTAGATTTTCTATATAGGGTGTAGTCTAGTAGTCAGAGTTCTCTCTGGTACAGTACTATAATAGTTCCGAAAATTATAGTTACAGTAGCTTAGTTATTAGTAACATGAAAGTATGTACTCTGTATGGAATAAAAAGCTGTTGAGTTAATGTAGCTGTAAGTGCATGCAGTAGTCTAGGCTTTTCGCTTGTTCCGAAGCCATTACCGTAGCTTGCAGTTGTACAGAGTACAGTGAGGTCTACAATACATTTACAAAAACAGTTTAGGCTCAACAATAAAGTCTGAAGTTGCCTAGATACCTGCCATTATTTGGAATTCCCGGCATTAGAAAAAACTTGATATCTAGAATAGGACTACAAAAGTTAGAATTTCAGTGGTGAAATTGTAAAACTAATTTTAGATTTGATGAGCGTATCAACGTCAGTTTTCTGTTTTCAGCTTTTTCAAGTCCTACCTGCATTGCTCCCTTTAAATTTGAACAAATAAGCATTTAAAAATGTGATCTAAACATATATGCTGTTTTAGTGTAATGGTAACGTTAATATAATATCAATACCGGCATAGTTTATTATTTTAAGTAGCATTTAGTATTAGTTGTTGTTTCAATGGTGAATACATGCTGTGCCCCTTTATGCTAGTCTGGTTATCGATCTGTGCAGTCAAATCAAAATAAACAGCAATGTTTCAATTCCAAAAGGATGAGGAGCATCATTAAAATGGATATTTTTTTACGTTCGCCAAGCCAGTGGTGCCGAAACCAGGGGGTATGGGGGAAATTTTCCCCAATAATTTGACAATGGTCATCATTTGAGCGCTGGATGATCTTTGGTCTTTTTTTTTAGTCTTCACTTGATTTCAGGGACAAAAACTCTTAAGTTTCAGTGAAGACCTTTTTTTGGTCTTCACTTGATTTGCTCAAAAGCGTTTTGAACGTTTGTCATATTTTATTTACATGAAAAAAGAATTGTGATCAAGCTTCATCCCCCCAATGTTTAAAGTAGGGCAAAATTTGCTATTTATCCCCCCACCAATGCTCAACATAAATCGGTACCACTGCAGTGGTTGAAATGTTTTTATTTCCGTTCGGCAACTGATACAAGCTGAAAAGAAAGAGTACTGAGCTTGCTTCAGCAAAAGATGCTTGTGGAAGCCTCCTAAGTTTCCTGTGCTAGCAATGAGCAGGATTTATTCACCCCTAAAGATGCTGTTGAAGTTGATTGGCTTTACAACTTTTTTTGGCAAAATGAAGTTGATAATCTAAACGAAATATCGCTCGAGGATGCTAATGTAAGTTACTTTGACAATAGTTATATTGGCTGCAGTATTTGTCGGGAAAGAAAATGCACATTGCACAGGTTGCAAAGTTCTTTTGCTGGCTGATTGCGAAAGACAGAAACAAATTGAGGAATATATTCTCAAAGACTATATGTCTCATTTTGGCGATGCTAATTGACGTTTGTCTGCCAGAACTGAGCTGTGTTACGCTATTACAACTTTGGCTGCGCAAGCTTACAATGCTGTTTAATCAGAAAGCGAGATTCGAATCACATTTTTGGCATCTGATAAACAGTGATGTGTTTTTACTCAAGCGCTGTTGCGTCTTCTTCACCAGCTGCTGTCCTTAAGAAGCGATGTTCCCAAAACCATGAAAACCTTGCACTGATTTTTGAAACTGCTTTCAATTGCTTTGCAAAGAACGAACTAAAAAGTTGAAGCTGCAGAAAATCAGAGCCACCTGCAAAAATGCAGCGAACTACACGAAAGCTTTGTAAAGAGCCAAGTTGTAAGCATTCAGATGACTAAAACTTTTGACAGCTAATTTTGAAAGTACTCCTATGACAAGCTTATGTTTTGTGGCGTGACATTTGATACTTTTTGAAAGCAGTATTAGCTTATCCTAGTGTTGAATTTTGCTAAAAGCTACAGTGTTGAGTACACTTTTGTGACTACTATTGAATATTAAATGTTTGTGTTTAATTTAGATGTAAAATGTACTACTATTTCATACTGTACATATAGTATTCTGTGCATTTCTCTCACTTGTTTTTTTCAGTGTTATAGTGAATCTTTTTTTCTGAAGGTCTGCGCTCTGCGGTTAATATTAAGTTTGTCGTAAAAGAATAAACTTAAGCATACTGTTTTAATGTAAATGTATTGCCTAACTAATGAAAGTTTTTATGATTTGTATGCTAAGTATCATTATCTGTTATAGTTTTGATATATTTTCCTAAAGTTTTTTTTGTGTAGTTTTGCATCTAAAGTCATTTAATTGAAGATTTTCTTGTGTTTTCTCAACCGACTGCTATTGTTTTATAAGTAAAACTCAAATTATCGCACAAAAGCGGCGAAACCGCAGATGCGCTAATAGTCCTTCTAATGTCAAGCGCGAAAAAAGCCTTCGCATCCCGATGTTGTCTAGATATTCCTGAACGGAACTTAACAGAAATTACTTTAGTCCATTAACAGCACTTAACGGAAGTTAATTTAGTCTGTTAACATGAAAAAACTTTTTAACGGATTAACGAGTTAATGAAAAAGTTACCTTCGTTATTAACAAATTAACGATTAACGAACTTGTGCCCACTTATGACTGCAATAAAGTGCTGCTTTAATTAACAGTGGTTGTTGAATGGTTGTTTACTTTTCGTGCAAATTAAGTTAATTTAAACCAGAATTGGACTCATTATTCTGAATTCGGTATAGCTATTCAGAATAATTCTGGAATAGCCTACTATTCTGAAATGCCCATCCCTAGTGACAGGTCAAAATGGTTCCAAAATATTCAAAGTCGCCCTGGTTGATGGTAAGAATTTCAGATTCATAATTTGAAAACCTCTTATGTAATTGTCTGTTGTAGTTTGTGTCACCCAACCCCACATGCCAACCTATTCCTGTGCAGTGTAAAGTACCGATAGTTCTAGGCCTACTGGTTTAAAAGGAGCCATATTTTGAGGTCAGCGCATTTTTTTCTCTCAATTCCAAATTCAATATCAGATATACATACAGGGTGTTCCAAAAGAAACAGTGCTCTGAGCACTTTTATAAGTATGCCATACATTCTAGGCCTACTGGTTTAAAAGGAGCCATATTTTGAGGTCAGCGCATTTTTTTCTCTCAATTCCAAATTCAATATCAGATATACATACAGGGTGTTCCAAAAGAAACAGTGCTCTGAGCACTTTTATAAGTATGCCATACATTACTTCATATAGCATACAATAATTATGATAAAACTCATATCAGAATATGCAAAATCAAGTCATATGTTAGTAAAAAAGTAGAAATAATCCAGTTTGATATTTTACGTACGGTAATATTATGATGTCATAATACAGAGTTCCATGGTAACCTAAATAACACTAATCTGAAAAACAATCCCCACACAATTGGAAACTCACATCAAGTATTTTAAAGTTTTTAAGAGCGTTTGAAAATGATTCTTACTTTACAAAAAAGGATATTTATTGTTGAAAATGTTTTAAGAAAAGGAGGCAAGGGGTTTTAAGAAAATTTTAAGAAAGGGGGTTTTAAAAAAAATGGCTTTGTCAAGGGGGCGTATAATTGGACCTATCTTTTTTGAAAACACCATCACATCTAAGCGTTACATTCATAACATCCTGGAGCCATTTTTTGATCAACTGATGGAGCAAGAAAAGCAACAAGGCTGGTTCCAGCAAGATGGTGCAACTGCACATATGGCTCGTGTCAGAATGGCTGCAGTTGGTGAAGTCTTTGGGGATCGTGTGATCTCTCGTGGTTTGTGGCCACCTGGGTCACCGGATTTAACGCCTCCTAACTTTTATTTGTGGGGCAAATTGAAAGGCTCGGTGTATGCAGACAATCCTCGAACCACGGATGAACTGAAGCAGAAAATAACAAGTGTTATTCAAAACATCCAACCTGATGAACTTGAGCGTGTTTTTCAAAACACGCAGCGTCGCGCTCGGTTATGTCTGCAGGTGAATGGCGCACACTTCCAGCAGTTATTGTAGATCATATCTTACTGCACGAGTCAAGCCTCAATCGCACTTTTGTTGAATTGATAAGGTATTGGATTTGTAAATATTTGCAATAAATAGTATGTTTCTGTGAGTTTTGTTTCTTTGGGTTATTAGCACATTTCTACTGCCCTGTTTCTTTTGGAACACCCTGTAGATATCATAATTGGTAATAATTGCTTCAAATTTAACTTGTCAATGCTCATTGACTGATCGTGCTTAAGCACTAAGTGCCTAAACCACCTTTTTCATTTATTATTATTATTCCAATTTTGCATGTGGTACCAGTATGCCTAAGCACTAACAGTAAATAAGATATAATGATTAAAACTACTTTTGCATAACAATTCTTCACCTTAAGCTCAAGAATCCTATAGCTAAAGTTGTTTATGCAAGACAAGTTATATGTAGAACCTTGGCGCTAAATTGATATGATACTGGAAATGTATATAATTATGTATGGCGGATATATTTGAATGTTATAAAATTACAATTGAAGGACAGATTTGTATACACTGTAGCTTATCAAGCATGACCATGACTTACTCTGGCAAGCCTAGTAATGATGTGACTGCTTTTAATGCTACAGTTTGCATGAATGCAGTCAGCAAACTTAGGCAGTTGGAGCTTCTAAAGTGGAAGTATTGCTATGTTCGAAACATGATGTCCAAGGTTTGATTCATGATTGAGATAATTTTTTTTAATATTTAAAATGGAATTGAGACTTATCACCTGTCATCTAAGGTTTGGTTATTGGACTTGTTTATTTAAGCAACAACTTAGCCCAAGTTATTATCTAAAGCTATTGTTTGACTAGCATCAGGTGAACCATGTGGTGTTATTTTGTGTGCAGTAAGCTATTGATGTTAAGCAATACCGGTAACCAGTGTTCCCTCTACGCACAAAAAATGTGAAAAGTGCAAAATAGTATGTAGCATGTTTGTGCAAATTTTTTACAAGTGTGAAACGGCATTTTTGATTTGTGAATTTTTGGTGTTTTGGTTATCGGCAATAAAGAATTCTTGCGTTTTTTTGAAATTGTAGCGGATTTCCTGCATGACCTTTTTTTGTATTGTATTGGAGATTGCTTTACAACTTGCAGAAAGCATCGGGTCTGCAGAGCAATAACCTTTTTTTTTTTGAGATTGTCTTGTCTTTTTGGTGGATCGGCGGCCTCACAGAGCCTAAGTTATGGCATTCTGCATAGACTTCAGGATACTTGAGCACATTTTGTGGCACTTATGCAGAAGGTGAAAATGTAAAGGGAACATTGCCAGTTATCACTGTATTTTGACTTGAGGTAGTGTTTGCAGTGCGGTGTAACCAGTGGCGCACCCAGTGGGAAGGAGGTTTAGGGGTCGAAACCCCCCTTTTGGAACTCAAACAACAACATAATTTTGTTGATATAATAGTTTCTTCACTTTGCTAGGTATATTTACTTTTCACTAAATACTCACTTTTTGCTATTATTCACTTAGTTGTTGTTTTAGGGTCTAATTTGATCCTTCACTATATTTACCTAGCAATTGAAATTTTTGCACTTGTCTCACATACAATATTGCTGACAGAAACATTGTGTAGCTAATGTGTGTTGGATGTATCCATGGATATTGAATAATGAATATCTTTTATATATGAATATCTTTTCAATTTTTACTTCATAATGAATATCTTTTCAATTTTTCCGCAATGTTTTATTTTCACTTTCAGGTAGACCCAACCGGTAGATTAATGTTGCTGGTATAACTTATTGCATTTAACAGTGATTGACTAGTTGATACGCCAGTTTACTTGAGGTTTGCATTACATTACTTTAACTTTTGGCTAGATCAAGTGTAGTGTGCACTTGTGCAGTATCAATTTCAAACTAATTCATGCATTTGGTGAATATCTCACTATTTTGCACATTTGCGTTTTGGCTTACCAATTGCCTTCCTTCATTTGGTTATGAAATACCTACCTTGCAACTTTTTGATGTAACAAGCCTCTCTAATTCGTCCGAGGAAAGATGTTTATATGATTGTGCAGATCAGGTATTATAATTTATATTATGGGTAATACTAATGTGTAAAGATTTATGTATAATAATATTAACATAATCAGCAAAGATTTGTCCATTAATTGGTAAATTGACGAAGATGTATGTTTTGAAAATTTTTATCACTGGTAATATTTGTCATTTTTGCTGTGCTAACCTTACTGAAGAGCCCTGAAATTGGGCGAAACCGCTGTCTAAGCCATGCTATTAGAAATTATTTTGTACTAGTATATCCCTTGTAATACTGCTGATTACTTAATATTTTCCATTGAAAAGTTTTAAACTTTTTATTCTGTTATGATCTGGTCAATTTGTGATTCTTTGTCTTTCCACACTTGTCTGCATAACTGCATACTTATAGTCCTAGGCATACTGATGACTGATGAGGAATAAAAGACGAAAGTCGATTCTGGAACAGTACAGTCTAAGGCTATTAATCATAGGTTTGATTGTGCCTCCAAGACTGTGGATACTGTCTATAGTTTATTATTAATTTCTCAGTACATTGATTGTGCCTTCAAGACTGTGGATACTGTCTATAGTTTATTATTAATTTCTCAGTACATTGTTTTTTATAATTTAAATTGTTTTTGCTGAAGTCGGTTTTCATTACCAACTCAGTATAACATTAATCTGATTTTTTTTCAGTGAATAAACATGTTTATTGAGTGTATTTTAGCTTGTGATAAACTTTGCCATTCTCTACTGTTTTGTTTCTGAAAAAATTTATCTTTCGGTGTACCACAATCTTTTAACATTGGATAAAAAACTAAATCAACTTAAAACTGAAGTTTGATGCGCTAACAAAGTCACTATTGGTACTTCGCTGTATTTTTTACATAGTCTGGTATATATTGTTGGTATTGACAGCCATAGCTTGTTTCTTATAATGCCAAGACATAAGATTGGTTATTTCGTGCTAGTAGTAAAACCAAAAAGTATCACAAAAAGATCTTTTTGGTGAGGTTGTGTGTAATATATTTACTTGGTTAAATTTTGAGCTATTTTGGCAAGGCTATCGGACTGGTATGTTGTTTAATGTTCTGGTATGTAAGTTACATTTTTTTGTATTTTTAGGAACCATTCCAAGATTGCATGTCCAATTGCTGGCCATCTTGGATTTTTCAAATTGGTCAGTTCATATGTTTTCTATTTTAACCATAAATAGCAGAATTATGTTGAACAAGGGTACTTGTTACTGGTAAATAATTTTGATGTAAAGTTACGTGTCGTGTCCTTAGGAAGACACTTACTCTTATTTCTCATTGGGGCCAAGCAGTCTACCTGTTGTGGTGGCCAGATCGTGACTTTTAGAAATGGGATTTTTATGCACCGAGACTTTTAGGCGCCAGAGGTAAAAATTTTCTTCCCAAATTTTTTTTCAAAAAAAAGTTTTTTTTTTCACATAAAAGTATTTTTTTCAAAAAAAAAGTTTTTCAAACAAAGAAGTTTTACTTCAATTAAAAGGTTAATATTTTTGGAGCTTTTTGTCTGACACTTGTCACAAGAAATCATGAAAATAGAGAGCGCTGGAAAAGAAATGGTTACAGGAAAAAGCCGAGCAGTGATTGGCTGGAAAAGTATCGATGAGAGAGTGTCATTTGTGTACAACCTTTAAGTTGAGAACAAATTTTTTTTGTTGGCAGAGGGCGGAGTTAGAAGTTTTGATAAAAGTGACATTATTGAAAAAAATATAATTAGAAATCAATTTTTTGTAACACTTTTTTCGCTCTCCTTCCATCTATCTGCTTTTGAAATCACTTTTATCAAAACTTTTAACCCCGCCCTCTGCTGACAAAAAAGATTTGTTCTCAACTGAGAGGTTGTAAACAAATCACGTTTTCTCATCAATCCTTTTCCAGGCAATTACTTCTTGACTTTTCTCTATAGCCGCTCCTTTTCCTGCGCTCTAGTCTGACGATTCCTCTTGACAAGTGTCAGACAAAAAGCTTTGAAAATATTAACATTTTAATCGCAGTAATACTTTTTTGTTTGAAAAACTTTTTTTTTTGCAAAAAGCTTTTATTTCAAAGGAAAATTTGTTTTTGAAAAAAAATTAAAAAACTTGTTTTTTTTTGAAAAAAACTGATAATTGATACGCAAAAAATTTTATTGAAAAAAACATTGCTAAAAGTCTCAGCACCTAAAAGTTCCGGAGCATAATCAGTGGCGCATAAACGTCCGTGCCTAAAAGTCATAGATCATGTGGTGGCTCAGCCTGATAAAAGACTTGCAAACAGAACCCAAAGAAGTGCTCTGTGTTGGTGTGCTTAGACAGACGCAGAGTGCCTGCTTCATATGAACAAACAAATGTAAAAGTTACAGTGATTTTTTTGCGTCCACTCTGCAGCAAAGTATAATTAGTCATCTTCTTCCTTCATTATTTAAATTAGTTGGAATGACAAGTACAGTCAAAAAGATGTCTGTGTCATGGTTCAGAATTGATCCAATGTACACTCAATCATCTACTATTTGCAGATGAAGTGGTTCTGCTCTCTTTTTTTGAATTTGGCCTTGAGTGCTCAAATTATGGCAACTGCATTAGACATTTACTGGCAAATTGTGATCTTAGTTTTGTATTTTTGTTTATGCTTTTATAATTCCCAGAAATAGAAAATTAGGCTTACTTTTGCTATGCAGTGCCGGAATGAAAATCAACGTGCTGAAAAAATGAAGTTTTGAACTTTAGTTAATGCTGAAACTTGGTCGTTTTTTTGTTGTAAGTGAAAGGAGTGGCACTAAAACAGGTTAAGCTTGTAATTTATCTTAAGGTTACTTGCAACTTTTCACAAGTGTAAGATTGGTAGAGGGCAAGATGAAGAACCAGATGTTTGAATAATGCAGAATGCTACCTTTGCTTTATATCCTCAGAAAACAAGAATTTCCAGAAATGCAGAAAAATTGTTTTGATAATGAATATGTGTGGTTATTTAATCTAAAACTGCTGCCCCACATTTTTCATAAAATGTATGAAAAGGCACTCGATTAAAAACAAGCCAAGTCAACTGACCGTGAACAAACTGACCGCGAAGCAACGATTTCGTTACATGATTTCGTCACTGATTTCATCGCAGTCATTTTGTCACAAAATGAGGGTTTGGGCAAGATGGCTCTGGGGATAGTAAAAATATATTTAGGATCGCCTTTCTCAGCCAATCGGCGTTGTTTGTGGTCAGTTTGTTCGCAGCCAGTTGGTTCACGGTCAGTTGGTTTGCGGTCAGTTTGTTGCAGTCAGTTGTCATGGACCCATTAAAAAAGAGAATAAAAGTTTGAATTGTGTGTTGAAAAAAAAGGCTGCATCTTATTCATGGACCATCAGAACAATAAAAAAATAAAAAGAACTTAAATGGGGTCGGAAGGTGATTACATCAATAAATACTTTTTCAAGTACAGATACAGTTGTTTTGAAATAAAATTTAGGCCTTTGTCATAGAAAATGCCACCATTAGAACAGCCAGCATACAGTTGCATTAGTCGCTGGTTCAAAAAAAAAAATAATAATAATAATTATGTTAATAGGAAACTGTGATGATTTTCCATCACATGCAGAGGATCATAGTCCAGTTCCTTGTAATCCATCTGATAGGACAATCCAAGTGCATGAGTTTAGAAAAAGGTTATCGGATGGTCGGGTTCAAAGCTATCTTTACATGACATGGAAACCATGCGTTTCTGGTCTTGAACTTTTAAGAGCATACAAGGTACAGTAGCAGTAACTTTATTCTTGTGATTTTATTGTTGATGTTCTGTACAAATTAAACAACACCATTTTTTGTATAGGACTTATTCCAGTAGGCTTTAGTTCATTTCTGAGACAGTTGGTCATAGTTAAATTGGTAGCGCTCTTGCTTTTTGGTTGATCAAAGTGGTCCCATTTATATTAATTTTTTTTTTGCTTTTTTTAGGTAAATTTTTATATTGTAAATATTAATTTGTGAAGTTTGAATCAACATTTTGTTGCTGGTAACAGTTCAAAATTTGAAAACATGAAAGGTTTTTGCTGAGAAAAACTTTGATTTAAAAAAAATTATATGGAGATAATTTTAAGATGCATATTGTATGATATCACAGAAGTACTATGTTTTGTCTCCAAAATTTATATTGTCCTTAACTTGAAAAAAAAGCTGCAATTTAAGCATAATAATGGTTTTGTCCTTTTCCACTCTGTATTTATAGTTTTGATTGTGATAATATAGTATTGCATCTTAATGTAAAAGTTTTTAACTGCATTTCATGCTTATTACATTGTGCTTTTTGGTTAATTTAGTAAGTGCCCTTTTGTTCGCATAAAGCATCTAAACACTTGGATTTGATTTTCTTAGTATTGAAAAAGCAGTATAATCATGTTGTCACTATTCACTTTAGTATTGATTGCAAGTACAGTATGTATGATTGTAGGTAATTTTGGGTGATGATTATGGAGAGGTTTGCAATGGTTTGCGTTTGACACGCAATCTAACTGATCAGAACAAGAACGTAAGTTTATTAAGCTGATAAAAATCAATATAAGTGCTGAAGCTAACTGCACTCGACCTTTGATTTGACGTACTCATTAGTTAATTTTTTAGGTTTAGTTTTTTTTGCATTTTATGTTAAAACAAGTTTAATTCACTCTTACACTTCATTTCATTATGGACAATAAACTATATTACAGCAGTTTAGTGCTAATAGCTCAGTGAAAGTATCTTCCTCATCCCTAACCGTCTTCGATTTTGCAGCGATATACATGCATTTAGACTCAGATCAAGACTGAACTTGATATTAAGGGTGCACTACTTGGGGTGAGAAGATTGACTAGTGCTCACGGATTTATTATCACTTAGCTGTAGAAAGAATATTGTTTCTCAGTCATAACACTGGTAATTAGTTGTAGAAGTGCATTGTATCTCATGGAAGTGATTGCTAATGACCAACCCAATAATATTCTTCAAGATTACAAATTAACGTTTGCTGTCAATGATGTCGAACTCAGACAAATAGTGCTATTCATGACATACCCATATAATATTTGCATCTTTTATGAATTATTTTCATTGTGTGTTGCTTAGTAATACCTTGAAGGAAGGGGAGCAACTAAAACATCTATAATATTTACTCACTAATTTCTTACACTTTTTCTGCAAATATTCTTCAAGATTACAAATTAACGTTTGCTGTCAAATGATGTCGAACTCAGACAAATAGTGCTATTCATGACATACCCATATAATATTTGCGTGTTTTATGTATTAGTTTCAATGTGTGTTGCTTAGTAATACCTTGAGGGAAGGGGAGCAACTAAAACATCTATAATATTTACGCACTAATTTCTTACACTTTTTCAGCATTTAGTGCGTTGTTTTTCAACAACGGACAGAGCTGTTCCCGCGATAGTTTCTTGAATTGAGAGTTTATTGCATTTGTGTACCACATTAATGTTTTGGGTCTGAACGTGGAGCATTTGTTGATACTGACTCTTGAACCCTTTTCGGTATTCATCACTCATCAGATTAAATTGTTGATCATGATTTTAAACCAGTTTGTTTTAAGGTTATTTTAAAAATAGCATTAAAAAAAGTAATAAATAAAGGTTTTTCGAATGGATATTGTGGCTCAAGCGCGACTGAAAGAGATACTGCTGAAAATCAATTTTAAAAAATGAAAATTACTTGTGGTAATAAAGAAGTGCCCCCAACCTTGTTTCTCTATTCCCCTTATCTGCAAAAATATATTTTATCCGTTTGACTCCGTAACTGTGGCAACCTTGCGTTTCAAGCTTTTGTATCAAATTTTACAAGAAAATTTGCAAAGTCATCCTTTTCTGATGTTATGAAATTTTGAAACGCAGGGTTGCTGATGATACGAAATCAAATGAATTAAATTTATTTTCGCAGATAAGAGGAATAACGTATAAGGTTTGGGGCATCTCTTTATCACCTGAAGTAGTTCTCATTTCAATAAAACCAATTTCAAACAGGATCTCTTTAAGCCCCCGTCGAAGTTTCCATCAAGGTGTGGGAGCTTTGGGAGATCCACGTACATTTTCCCTTTCTAATGATAAAGTAAATGTAGTGAATATGTAAACTGTAAACACCGTATGGCTTTTAAATATAATTCCTTGTTTGATGTAAATGGAAATCAAAATTGTGCATGACTTTGATGCCAGACTCTATTTACTTGGTTTTTAGATGAGCACTTTTTGGCTCGGTTCTTGGTTCCAGTGCCTGCTTAATGCTGAGCCATTCCTAAAAAAGTCCAAAAAATTTCAAAGAACTGAGCCAATGAACGAGTTTATAATATGCTGGCAATGTTTATTTCATGATGTATTAACCTTGTTGCTGAATCATGCCTAAAAAGTGCTAAATTTTGAATGAACTAAGCCAATCAAAGAGTTTATAAGTTGACGATGTTCTTTTGATAGTGTATAAATAAACTCTTTGATTGGCAGGTTTCTTTCAAAATTTAACACTTTTTTTGGTCTGACTCAGCATAAAGCAAGCACCAGAACCAAAAAGTGGATCTGAAAAGTGGACAGGAAAAATGCCGTTTGTTACTCGGCTAACTGTTAGCTTGATTTTCCGTTTGAAAACGAGAGTGATGATCTTGGATTAAATGTGCTGTTGTACAGCTTAGAATCTCAAATATGTTTTAGATAATGTTTCTAGCATTAAATTGATTCAGGAAACTCCCGCTTCTACCGGAAAATGCTCCTTACCTAACTCGTAAACTGAAGTTCATATAATCACCAAATTTGTCAATTTGGTTTTCAGATTGGCATTCATCTAAGTAGCATTTTCACTAATAGAGTAGTGGAATTGTTTACAGTGATATTTGATTCATGGGAATTGGAGATATTGGTGTAGTTTTTACTGTGGAACCCAGGTTGTCAATCAGAACCACTTCAGTGTGGTCGCAATAAGGGCCACTTTGATACGTTTCCGCTTTGATAATGAGACCACCCCGCTAACACGATTGCGGTGGTCAGGTAACCGAAGTTCCACTGTATTTAACATACAACCATGATTGGGATGTTTAGACAGTGGTAAACTAACGTAATGACACTTTCGGTTTACAATTGTTTTTACTTTTAGATGCAATTTGCTTTTGTGGCCCCCATAGATTATGGAATGCATTATTTCATGTTTTTGCATGCGTTTCCATATGTAGAAGGAATGGGGGATCCTCCTTACAAAGATTTTGTTTCAAGCAGTGAGTTATGTGCTTCTTTGCTATAGTACCGGTAATGCTGTTACAGGCATGAAGTCGATCTGTTGTCGTATTCAATTATTTATTTGAAAGATTCTTTTGTGATTTTCCACTATGCAGATAGACTTTTATTATCTGAGACGAATAATACTAAATTCCTTTGCTGTTTTGGAAGTTTTACTGCTCAGAAAAGATGATGTTATAAGATCAAGTAACTCCCCGCACGATATTTCAAAACTCGAGAAAAAAATAGTAATTTATCGTTTTTTCTACACATTTTTGATGAAGATTTTTTATCGTTTTGTTATTTGTTTTTTTAATCAACAGCATTTACTAGCAATGCCGACTAATAAAGTTACATATAATAGAACTAAAAATACACTGAAAACTGACCCAGAACAATTTTATAAAAACGCGAGGCTTTTTTTGCTCCAAATTCAAGCACAATATATCGCTCAGCGTAAAAAAAGAGATTAAGAACACGAGGTAATTGCATGTTTACAAGTAATCAGCCTTGTTTTCTTAGTCTGTTCTATCTTGTCATTGTTGATTTGTCCAGCGGTAATCATGAATTACCGTATATCAAAAGACAAATTTTAACCTTAGAAGAAAATAAATTTGGATCAACTTATTCTCCAAGAACAAATAAATTAAAAATTTCCGAACAGCCAGTCTGAAACTAAAATTTACTGGTTCGAAAGCGGCGGCGATAGCTTAGTGGTAGAGCGTCGGGCTAGTGATCGAAAGATTGCTGACCCCTGGTTCGATTCTCGAACTAGCATTGCGTCGTTGTGTTCTTGGGGAAAGACACTTACGCTTATTTCCATTGGAGCCAAGCAGTCTACTCGTTGTGGCGGTCCAGCGTGAACAAAGACTTGCAGAACAGAACCCGAAAGAGTGCTCTGCATTTTTGTGGTTAAAAAGACGCTGAGTGCCTGGTTCATACGAACGAACGCGTTGGTTCTTCTGAAACAAAAAATGTACATAATCGATGCATGATAGCCTATGTTTTGTTATGCTAAGTTTTGAAAATGTCAGCCACTTTGAAAATTTATTAGCTAATTTACGTTATTGTTTAGGAAAAACATTTCTTAGGAATGAAATCTGCGCTTGAAATAACCAACCAACGCAGATTATAACGATTTACCTATACTTCAAATCAACCTTCGAAATAACGTGCCTTAGATAGTATTATTTTGACGTCTAAAATAAGACAGCAAGTGGAATTAAGAATGTTTCGAAAATTAGCGCATTACTATTATGTTATTTTTTGCGTCCACTGCATTCATCTTTGCTTTTGATCCATCTGTTGCTGAGATATTTTACGATAAACGCTTCGTCTTGCCCTCCTACATCAACTGACGTTAATTATCACTTAACCATTGGTGCAACCAAAACTAATCGCTGATTACAGTACTGCTATACAGTAGTTCTTTTAGTGCAGCGGTAATTAGCAATGCGATTCGATGGCGCATACAGTAACTAACGTTAAGGTTGCCTGCTAAAATCGCCAATGTTGCTCGTAATGTGGGGGGATGTAACGATGTGTCTACTAAAGCAAAATATCTCTAGAACATTGGTCAAAAAGAATAGCCTTAACTTGATTTAACTCAATCATAATCCACTGGTATTGCAGTAACTTTGCTGTCATTTTTCAGCTTTAATGCATCTCAGATACGAAAATGGCATTTTAGAAATGATGGCTTTTTAAAGTGATTGACTATTTCAAAGTGCATTCTACCAGTTAGTTTTTTGGACGTCGCATTTGCGTGCATAATTTTAGTAAAATTTTATTTAACAATATTGATCCTGGAGTTACATATCTAATGAAAAAATCTGGTCACCTTTCGAAAGCTTTTTGGTCATTTTGACCAAATTGGCTGAACATTTTGTTCAGTTATTCATGAAAAATTTAGGTAAATAACTATCAAATGATCAAAAACTAAGTCCAGTTTAGATATACATTGCAGGATATAATAATTACGAGAGAAAACATTGCAGGATATAGTAATTAAGAGAGAAATTGCGAAATACTTTAGTCCTTTCAAGACGTAAGTTAAAAAAACTTTATAATTCTTCCATTTTTAGGTTGCCCAGACTTGAATGGAGCGCGTTCTTGTTTCTGCAGTAAGTTTCGTATATTCAAAGCAGCAGAATTTTATTTGGTAGTTCTACAAAAGCTGTACAGTATTTGCAATTTGCCATCAGCATGTCTTACGAAAAAAGCAAAATTTCAGAACAAAGAAAACAGTACACTTTTTGCATCTAATATGTACAGTGGTATGCCACCTGATAAGAAACTATCTTGCCTTGTCGTTTTGTCATGCTACTGTTTCACTGCTGAAAGTCATTGCTTTTAACATGATGTTGGTAGAATTAAAAATCGGTCAAGTCCTATCTCTTTAAGATATTGTTTTTGTGGTTTCGGAGTTTGTTTGAGATCCAAAACTGCCATAACAGCGTGAATGAAATATAAATTTTTGATGAACGAAGCTGTTGTAGTGTGTTATTTAAACTCCTTGATAACGCCATCGGCATTAAATATTCATTAAGATGGCCATCGAAAAATCTCGGCTCAAAGCTTTCTGCCTCGTTAATCACTAATTTCTTTAATATTTAATGAATTTGAACCGGTTTTTGCAACGCAACGTAGTTTACGCAACATATCTAGCCTTTTTCAAATTGTATTGCCAATAAACAATTACCGATAGTAATTCCTGGAGTTTTGGTCGGCTTTTACCAATCATGCCGATTTACCTGCTGAAATAAGCGTGATATCTTTTTCAACGTAAATGCAAAAAAAAAAAAAAAAGTAAAGTGCATGCAGCCAAATGAAAAGAGTATTTCTGCGCGCAAATATGCGTGATCGGTAAAATCATCCGTGCATTGAACTGCATTATCTCGCAACAAGAAAAAAAACAAAAACGGTTTGACACATCCGCAATTGAATTTTGGAATTTTTTAGAAAACAGTTGTTTGCATTTTTGCCGAAATGAACATTATGCTTGCAGTATATTGTAATGCCCTGAGATATTTTTCCAAAGCACCTCACCGTAGAAAAAAATCGTTATACAACTTGTTATTCCAGCAATTACTTGGTAAATATGCCAAAAAGTAAAAAGTTGGCAGAATCGTTTCCTGCGCGGGAATTGCAATGGTATCTGCAATGCATTGTTGCAGCCGTGACGCTGTTGGCAACATTGCGTTCAATTCAGTGATCTGAGAATTTTATCTTACATCTCGTTTCGCTTCAAACGTAAGCACATTACCTGGTTGTGGGACTAGTTTAATTACATGTACAATGCAATTTCATTAAATTGTTAATTAAAACATGGAACAATAATATTGTTGATTAGACATACCGGTAGGTACTCCAGGAAACTGTTGTTGGCCAACCACTAAAATCTTATCTTGCTCAGCTTGCGATAACTTGGGCATTCCTAACATCACTGTGGCCGGTTATGACGTCGATGCTTCGGTTCCTGCTGCCAAGGAATGCTTCAATCCTTTGAGTTATCGTTTTGTTATTCTTTGTGAGGGCAAAGACGGAAGTGTCTGTCCACAAACCCCAAAGAGTGTAGAAATTCCATTCCAAAAGGTATAGTTCGCCCATATTTGGTTCTGTAATACATCATCTTGGATTATAGTGGATAATATTTGGGACGTCACAACGCTCATTTTTCTCGTCTGTTTTTCGCCTCGGTAGTCATTGCACCGACGCCCCAACGAGGTGTTGGTATCTTGTATCTTGCCAGAATGGTGGGCCGAACTTTTTTGACGTTTGGTTTTGACCTTGGGGTGTGTCCTGGCTGTGGTGTCTCGGCGGAGTTTCTTCACGCCTTCATCCCTCGAAAAGAACCGGTTAGCTAGCACCACCTAATGCGGAACAGCTTTCCGAGCGACGTGACGATTTGGTCGCCCACAAAACTGATAAGGGTCAACTAACACGGAACAGGTTTCATCAAAAAATAAATAAATTTCGAACTCTTGGCATTGTAGACCAGTAATAAACAAAAAGCTTCTGTGCCAATTTGTAGACTTTTTCGAGTATTGTCAGCGAGCGTTGGTTATTTATTGCAATTTCATTTTCTGTAGAACCAGTCAATTGTCACTCATCATTTGTCCAATCTTTACAACTCCGCAAAGTATTTCTTCAGTATCGAGGTAAGTTTTCAAAGTGCAAGTATTCAGTTATTTGCGAAAATATAACGTGAAAAACTAACGTATTATGACGAACATGTAATGTATATCACTTTTATCTCTAGTAGCTTAACTTTTTCATTACCAGTACGCAGTTTGCTTGTCTTTGTATTATTTTTTAGTAATCGATTTGTTATATTGATTTGCCACTTTAGATTTGATATGAATTTGCGAATCCTCGTCCAACTCGTTTCTGAAATTCTGAAAATCATTAAAGAGAGATAATTTTCGTTTTAGGTGAAAATTAACTACGCCGGGGAAAAGTTTTGCGAGCGAGTCGCGCAAGCAGCATTCGATGTGAAAGGTAAAAAGTAGTTTTGTAATCAATCTACGCAGAAAGTACGGTAGTTGCAAAAGATTCAGGTACGGTATAATTAACTTCTTTCTACTCTGCTTATTAAATTAAATTTGAATTCTTAAAAGCGGGTTTAGCTTGCTTTGGGTTGATTTAACAGGGCTAAAGTTTTTTTTTTTCTGTTGTTTATTATGCTCGAATTTCGCTTCACTTGGTAATGTTTGTGTGATATGATTTCTGACTTTTTTATTTTGGAAAGCTCAATTTTGCCTAAAAATGTTATTGTCATCTGTGATTTTTGTTACAGAGTTTTAACTCTCCAACCTAACTAAACCTTAGTTAGTACTAAACCTGAAACACCTGAACGAAAAAAGTAGTACAGTCGTTTTCTTTTCTGTTTTTTTGTAGTATGCGTTTTAAATTGCAGTTATTGCTGTAACATTAGTTTCGTTACAGCTTGGATTCCTCCCCGGCCAAATGTTACGGTCCACAGCTTCGGCCGTGTCACCGTCCAATTTATGCTTCCGGCTAATTTCAACATCGAAAGATTCAACTTGAGCTTGAGTGAATACCCCGCCGATGATGAAAAACTACGACAAAATACCTTTATTAGTTCAGATATACTTGAAGCCCAGGATGTAAGTGGATTGGACTAAGTTAAACAGGACCACGGTTCACGGACCACATGGTGTGCTAGGGTTTAGATTCGGGCTGGAGCTTAGAGTTGGGCGTGTTGTTGTCATTGGGGAGTCGATGTTTTTGGGTTAGAAATGGGGTGAAGCGTAGGCTTTTAAGGTCAAGGTTAATTTGGCCTTGTGTGTTAGGCTTAGGATTGTATTTTTTGTGGTTTTTCTGGAGCTTTTCCTTAGACATTCAAACGTTTTCAAAGTCA
This sequence comes from Trididemnum nubilum, assembly GCA_963965965.1. Taxonomy (NCBI): domain Eukaryota; kingdom Metazoa; phylum Chordata; class Ascidiacea; order Aplousobranchia; family Didemnidae; genus Trididemnum; species Trididemnum nubilum. Next base: position 26,512,573 of record OZ014482.1, on the reverse strand, counting down.
TTGGTTACTCAATCTTTCTTGAAATTCTTTTTTGTCTGTTTAAGTGAATGGAAATAAACGATGTTCTTATTATCAGCAGACACACCACAACTTTCTGAACAACTTGGTCAATGCAGTGAATGGTTGTAATAAAATTGAGCACCAGCGGCATCGTAGTCACTTTTGTTTAACAGTGAACAATGCACGAATTGTTTGGTACTGTCCTAACTTAGTTAAAGTACTATTCGATGTTTCCTCTTAATTTTCCAGTGCCTTATGATCTCTTGCAATATTATTGCTTTGCTATTATTTTTTTTTTTTAGGCCGAAAATGGAATTTTGACCAAGGAATATCCCCGTTTAAGTACTGGAAACTACGCTGTACAGGTATTGCTTGTTGTCGATAACATGCTATGCTTGTGACGCTCAAATTATCATGGGAATGCCGATCTCAATTTTTGCTACTTGCATGCTGATTAAGAGGACGTTGTAAACAGCGTTATTTGTTACTTTCTTTTTGAATATTCATTTTACGTCCAAAACTAAATTTTTGATCGTAGTAAACTAGTGAAGTCCAAAATGACGCTGCTGGCGCCCAATCAATGACAATGCTCATTCGCTGATAAATATTAGCTGAAAGTTGTTTAAACGACAATTTTTAAAGTCCCAAGTTGTCATGCATCAATAATAATATACATCAGTGGGAATTGCATTAGTAGAATATTTTTTTAACAAAAATCAAAAAATTGTCGTTCTAGTCGCTCAATTATACGCCAAAGCGTGTAGCGAATTGGAGGCCCCATCTGTGCACCATTGCGCCCCAAGCACCACAGCTTCTTTCGAAGAATATCATAACGGTGGCTAGCCGTTGGAATCGCTGTGTCCGATTTGACATGCCCAGAAATTGAATACCAGACCTCCAGTTGCAATAAAGACAAACGCGTAATCATTCGACCAATTGACCGAATACATAATCTCTGTCTTGGACCCCAAAATAAAATTTGATGTTTCATCATCAAGAACACGTAGCAAATACGACTTTCATATTACCTGACTTTTCCTAAGTTTACTTGATCTTCAACGAGGTAGAGTATCACAAATCTCAGATAAACCGATAAGGCATAAAAAATGAAAACAGCATCGTATATCATGGGGTCTAGCTAATAACTAACATTTAGTTTAAACTGGCTGAATTTTTTTTTGTACAGTTAATTGGTTTTGAAACAACTAATCTGTTGTTAGGTATAACAATTAAAAAGTTATTTGTTGAAAAGTGGTTTTTATAATATCAAATGGCTGTCAGGTTAGAAATTATGCAACTAAAAAAGAATAGCTGGCTACTTGGAAGATGAAGAAATTCTACAGTTTCTGGAAGAGAATAAAGATGATGACTGATGAGAGATGGAGCGAAGAAGAACAGATTGAGTCGTAGGACATTTTGGATGGGATGGTTCGAACCTACAACTGCAAGACGATGTCTTGATGGCCAGTAGCTCTATTTTACAACTGGATTGGCGTTAGCGCTGTCAATGCATGCGTAGTATAGCAGCAATTGCATGGTGAAAGTAAGCGGATTTTTAGCTAGAAAAGAAGGAAAAAGTTTTTGATTCGCTTAGGAAAAGACCACGCTTGGATGTCAAGTGCTCTGTCAATGCAAAAAAGAGTGCAATTCAGCCTCAAAGCACCAAAAAAAGACTGCCTTAACCGAAAATCAGGCGCCAAAGGCAAAGGAAACCAGACACTATCTTTGAAAAAAGTAAAGATCGAAAATGCGTTGCCTGCAATATTTAAGATCATTTGTAAGTTATTTGCGTGCATTTGCAATCACTAATGGGCTAGAAGTAAATGTGTCGTCAGTAGGCATTATTTTGCAGTTTTCTAAGTGCTTTGAAAATGTAAGCATCGGTTTGCAATATTGAAAAATCGTGCGTTTTGAGTTTTGTGTAACCAACCGTCTTGCTGACTAAATCGTCGTTGATTTCTGTGCTTGTGTGTGTTGATATTGGCTATTTGAACTCCTATGTTGTTGCATTTTTTTATTAAAATGATGATGGGGAATAAGCAGTAACAAAACTTCATAGCTTGTGTGTGTTGATATTGGCTATTTGAACTCCTATGTTGTTGCATTTTTTTATTAAAATGATGATGGGGAATAAGCAGTAACAAAACTTCATAAACATGCTAATCATTGTAAAAGCGCCAGGAAACGGTGTAAAGGTAAATTGTACTGCATCATCTAATCTTCGGACTGGTTGTGTAGCTAAATAGACGGTACACAATAAAGCCTAGTTACCGTATTTTTGAATTTTTACTCCGTTTGTTGCTTGCTTTTGTGTTGAAATTGTTCGTTTTTTACAGTAATTTTATAAGTCAATTTTAACTGCTCTACTTAACGTAGTATAACAGGAATAAGTTCTTGAACTCCCATTTTCAACGCGCAATTCAAGCAATTTGTACAGGATGTAAGACTTTGTACAATTCATGTTAATTGTACGAAGTTAGACGTGTTTCTTCGTAAACCTAATAATAACTTAATTTCTCAAACGATGCGTTCTTAACCAGGAAACACGTTGTTAAGGCGGTGATTTTTGCGTCAAATCAGATTTCATTTTTCATGTACCAAACCACATTGTTAATTTTAATAGAGTACAAAAAGCCAGTACTTTGGGGTTAAGTCATGAACTTAAATTTTATTGAGTGTAAGAACAATACAAAGCACTTTCGGTATACTTAGACCCTGATCAACAAAGACATAAAACGGGTTTGGGGCAAATAGCTGCTAAAAAGGTTTACGTAATGCATTTTAACGACATAACATTGTACTTTTTAACAGTATCAACATAGGCGTTGAAGTTTGATTTTTACTACTACGAAGGTTGGTCCATTTTTAAATAATTGGGTGGGCTTTGGTAAAAATTATTTTGTATTTTTCCTCAAATTTTTAGCTGCTAATTTAACTTGTTGAAAATCACAATTGTAAATCGCATGTGAAAGGTACAGGAATGCTTACAATTTACATACAATGCAATATTACTTGTCTTTCTGCCTTATGCACGTACTATGTTCTTTTTTTTTTACAAGTACCAGTGAATTTTGAGTTAAGGCTGGCTGTTCTTAATTTTTTTCTCAGTTTTTAGGCTTAAGTTGTTCTTAGATTTTGAGAACATTGATATCTAGGTAAGCAACCATGTTTTTGAAACTGATTAATTCCGAATGCTCTATTTGCTTGAGTAAGCGCTTTTTTGTGCTGCTTTTGCTGCGTCGTAAAATCGCAAAAGGAAAAAGCGAGAATTTTGCAACTTGAACGACAGCCAAAAATTTTATCAGTTGTCTGCAAAATGTGCAACAGCACTTTATCTTGGGATCGTTGCAACTTTTTGCAAATACTGGAAAATCATTAAAAATTTGCTGTTTTCAGTCAGTACAGAGTTGGATCCGTTTTTGGTTTGAATTTTATTCGTTATCGTTTGTTCTTAATTTTCTTTTTGTTGCCGAGGCTGGTATTGTTCTTAAATTTTAACCAAAATAAGCCTCGTGTCCTTATAAGATTGTTCTACTGAAAAAAAGAGTATATAACAAATATCAATCGATTTCACAGCATATTACTATGTTTTCTGATTTGTTTTTGCAATTTAGCGGATTGCATTTCGTACAAAACTATCGTTCGATGGTTTACGTGATTTTTGAGGTAGCAAAGTATTACTAAGCCATAAACGAATATGCAATTTGCATAAACGTGAAGTGATAAACTCAATAACGTTACCAGAACTTAAACGATTTCAAAACGGTACCAATTTTCAGCAGTACTTAATCCATTTAGGAATATGAGTCCTGATTTTTTACTAGGACAAACAAAAGTGGATGAGAACATGTTGTACTATCAAAAACGAGAAGAAAATTTGAATATTATTCTTGTTTTGTTACTTAACCTTTAAAAATCAACATTGAAATTTGCGTAAAAGGTAATTTTCAAACGTCGTTAAAAAATTTCGAGGAACTCTATCAATTCATGAATTAATTACGCGACTTCTTTACAAAGCTTACAAGTAATGCAGTGTTTTCAGATACATGAACATTCAAACATCATTTTTGGTCTTTGTCAGTGCACAGATAGAAATTTGGAAGGCTACTTTTTAAGACCATGAGTACTTTTGACAAAGTAGCGTTTTTTTGTGCAGCCTTTTTTTGTACTGTGGTTTGGCAGTACCCGAACTTACAATATGAAATTGGTTACTAGATACTAAAACAAAGGTTGTTCGCTAGCGATTAGTTGGCACAGGCATGGTTACAGGTGCAGGTACAGGCATGGTTTTACGACGACCCGGATCGCATAACCTCGGTTCAAGTTGCAGGAGGTTACGTTGTTGCGTCCTTGGATAAGACGCTTTACGATGATCAGTTTGGGGTCTTCAAACAAGCAGCAAATTTACCTGGAAAGTCGTCAACCGTCACTCGAATAGCTCAGAATACGGTCAACTCCTACACGGATAAGGACGATTCGTCCAAAATAAAAGCGTCACCATCGCTTCCTCGACAGTGGAGGATGAATATGGATAAATCAATCAATTTTTCGTCAAGCGTAGTCGAGCCCTGACGCCTGTTTAACAACGCTTTTGTTTTCAGATTCGTGAAGTTCGTGTGGATTCAATTATCTTCAGTCCAACTCAGTGGGGTCCTTACAGCACCTTTTTTGTCGAACCAGGTACTAAGTTCAAGTCCAAGATTTTATTTTAGTCGAAAATGAAAAAAATAAGCAATAACCGCAACTAAACAAATCACAGCACAACCAACATTTTGCTCACAGTTTGAATTATATACAGAATACCGACAGTTCATTTCTGGTTTATAATCGACTTTGTATCCTGTTTCCGCATTTTTTTGCGTTTGTATGGCGGTTTATCCATCATTATGTTATTACTGCAATGAAACAAGCTTTTGTCTGCTTTTGCAAACTTCATGCTTGTGTTATTACTCCAAACTTTACAGCAATTTTGTCGAGGTAGCCAAGCATATAATGTGTTAATAGGCACTAAGCTGCCTAGAATGGTTAGGTAGCACAGTCATAACATGCGGAAAATTAGGAGGGTTGGCGAAGTATTTCATAATTTTTGGAGAATTTTCAGTAATTTATGCCCCGCCCATGCATTGTATAATAAGGGAAAACCGATCAGTAGCGTTATGGATGGTGTTTTTACATCTAAAACGGTAGGTTGGGGTTCAGTTGCGATTGTGCTCCACCAAGTACTTGAAACGAATGAATTTTGCTGATCCTTGTCGCAATTAATTTCCTTCACGCAATTTGAAGGCTAATCTTACTCTGCCGCTGCAGTGCAGAAGTGGTGGCTTAAGTCGAAGTGCTTGGAATACTCGGTTATGAGTGATTTGTACCACATGTGTGGATTAGATAATCTCAGCCAACAGTTCTGAAAGTTGCTGATGAGGACTAACAGTTTACGCTACCCAGCTCTGTGACCTTCAAAAAATACTTGAAATTTTGATTTCACAGCTTCCCATTTGACGTTCAGTAAGAAAATGAAAACTGGACTGGGTGGCGCCTCCATTCCACAGACGATTGATTCGAAGGACCGAGAGGTTAAATCACTTGGAATATTACATATGCAGTGCAATTACTTCCCCCTCCAAAAAAAAAAACAAACATTTATTTGCCTTACTAGTATTAGGAAATATGTTTGGATCTGTATCAATTTGTTGGTCTTAAAATATAAAGTTTTCTCAAATGTGTGGACAAACAACTCTTCCTGGAGTACTTCGCATTCCATATTATATTTGAAAGGTTTTTGAACTGGGTGTGTGCTACATATTGTGTAAGGTTAAGTCAATGTTTGCGTTCGACTAGTTTATTTGCTCGCCACTTAACCTCAGCTTTTGCTTTCGTTTATTGAAATACACTGTACACAATTGATTTTCGAATTGAATTACCGACTGTCGTTCTTTGGCTAATTGCTGAATTACTTACCAAAAATGGAGTGGTTTTAACATATCGTGCTTCCAATCCCTTCCGCTTTCTGAAACTACGGGTGCCTTAATCATATATGAGGGGCAGTGAAAAAGCAAAATGAAAACAAAATCCAGAGTGATTTTCCGTCGCACAACGTCGAGCCTAGAAAATACCAGTCCACGACATCCTCACGCGAGACAACTCACCCCGGGAATTTTGACGTTAGGGACATCCTGACGCCAAGAGCTCCAAACTTTTGCGCTCTGCTTCTGTCTTTTTCTTTTTTTCGTTTTCTTTTTCGTGCTACGCCACGGCTGCGCTTTTTTTCTCAATACGATTAATGTTCGGTTATTGAGACGTAAGTATATTATTTTCCGTTAATTGCAAACTTCATAGGAATCTCTGTTTTGCAGAAACAATTCAAAAGCGAGTTGCATTTTCGCGAAAAGAATTTTGACAAAATCAAAAGTCAAGTTAGCGAATCTGTAAAAATGCGGGCGATAAGTTTCAAATAATGATCGAATGCCGCGTTGGAAAGTAATATATTTTGCTATTATTAAACGACCTCGTAGATATTCATGAATAATAATATATGTGGTTACTTGATGGAGAAAAATGCTCTAAAAGGAATTGTATGTTAAAGAAAATATTAAAAATATAATTCAAAGTCAAGCACCGCAATTCGAAATTAATTAATGCAGCAATTATGATATTATTTTTGCCGATTATTATAGGAATTAACGGAAAATAGTATACTTAATGTCTCAATAACCGAACGTAAATCGTTTTGAGAAAAAAAAGCGTAGCCATGGCGTAGCGCGAAAAAGATAAAAGAAAAAAGGAGAAAAAGAAAGAAAGAAGCAGAGCGCGAAAGTTCGGAGCTTTTGGCGTAGGATGTCCCTAGCGTCAAGATTGCCGGGGTGAGGTGTCTCGCGTCAGAATGTCCTGCTTTGAAAAAATACAACTTTATTCTTGTTTTTAGCGGTCGAAAGGCTGCTGGCTACAGGTTTGATTTTTGAACTTGTCATACGTCGCTATATCACTGCGAAAGATACTTAATTCTTAGCTCCCGTTAGTGCCAAGCAGTCTATTTGGCGCGATGGCCCTCCTTGACAAAAGGCTAACAAACAAGCCAAAACGTCGCTCTGCGTTGATGTGGTTCTGTTGACTCAGTTTGCCTGGTTCGGAATAGGCATGAATGGAAAAATCGGTATCGCATCTAACCGTATTCTATGTTGCTGTTTTTTTCAGAGCTAAATACGGCGATCATTGCGTCAGTGCTAGCTGCAGTGATTCTTGTTTGTTTCATCTTGTTGTCCTTTTATTGCGTCAAGAAAGGAGGTAAGAAATCCAAGCGCTTGTCTAAAAGAGCTTTAAGCTACGTTTACAGTTGTCGCAAAGTATCGCAAAGCGACCCGAAGGGTTTCAACTAGTCGCAAACTTCACTGTCTCAAACTTCGTCTTGTTTCACTTCGCTTCTTAGCTTCTTTAAGTTCTTAGTTTCAGTCGCAAACTTCACTTGTTTCACTTCGGTTAGACAAAATTATTCAATGGTTGGCCTACTTTGAGCATGTGACGTAAGCGACTATTCGCTATGGTTGAAATATATTTAAGTATAGTTTATTGAAGCGCTATTTTGGTAGATACTCTAGTGAAAATTGGTTGGATAGCTACGAAAAAATTATTATTTAATTTCGCTTCGCGGTTGGATTACTTGTATTAACTTTCGTTACCATTACGGGATAAAGCGGATTTACCGTAATTAGTGTGAAAGATGTTATTTCACGCATTAGTTTACCACAACGGTATTTTTTCTTGTCGGACCTGAAATCCGAGCTATTTTTACATTTTAATTTCAAATGAATGGTCCGCAATGGACATTAATCACATTTTTGGCTTCTCGGCGATAGTTGTTTAGGTTTTGTAAAATCTTGACTCTAATTTCAAGTTCTCCAAAAATTCTTCTGTCATATTTTTTTGAAAAACCCTTTGTAGAGCATCTTGATGTTTACAAAACATCGGTGAACTAACGAAAAGGACGATCTAAATTTTTTTCGCATTAAGATCACTTTGCTTAGATGGGGTCTTCTAAATTGGTCTAATATCACAAACTGAATTTGATGATTTACAAGGCCTAATAACAGCGTTGCACGTGAGGCAATGATTAATTTAATCGTTAGGGAAATATTTTTTCGCTTTAGAGCGGTAGGTTTTGGGTTCAATTCTCGGGCCGGGCACAGTGTTGGCAACGATTCGCCATCACTGTGAATGTTCTGGTCTTGCTTTGAAACCATGACGCATTGAAGCAAAGATGGTCCCCGCCAACTAATAATAAGTTTCCACAAAACACAGCGATTATAATCAAGACTGGCTTTAATATTTCACGGAGTAGTTAGTTGATCAATTAATTTTTTTGCAGTTTTCCAACAACTGTGTCTCGTATATGGAAAAGTGAGGAAAAGCTCGTCGAACCCGGATTTTCCACCTCAAGATCCTATCCAAAGCATACAGCAGAAAGTGCTTATCATCTGGCAAGCAGACTACCGCTGCAAGGAACTGGAGAGAGCACAGGAATTAGTAATTAAGTAAATGAAATATTTTAAGCAAAAAATAAACAAAATCGCTTTCAAAAGCGATGTTGAACGCTAAACTATTTTACATAAAAATTAACCATTCGGCTCTGAACGAGTTAAACATTCAAAAGCGGTTTTTGGAAATAAACGTAACAAATTCAAACAACTAATCCTACGGTTGTATGACTATTTCTCGATCTATTTTATCTTTCAGCATCAATATTAAGTTAACGATTTTAATTTGAAACTGCAAGTTTTGTCCACGTTTACTCAGTAGTTCCGTCCACTGAAAGCAGAATGCTTATTCAAAGACTTAACCGTAAGAAATATAAGAGGGTGGTTTAGAAAGTGATGCTTCCATTTTTGTACTTCCGCTACAAGGGGTTGGAGCGAATTCCACATTGCGTTCTTATCAAGACTGAACCTGTTATCCTGCACTTTTTATCTCTTTTGGTCTAAGTAGTGGTGCTGTGATAAATTCAAATTGTGTGTAAAATTTCGGCCATAATGGTTATTGCGGAGAAAAAACAACCATGCAGTGAGTCAAGTGGTATTGGTACGATATGGAGCTGAAGGTGATGCCTTCATTGACCAAATTGTCACTGACTCACTGGGAATGCAGCTTGGTGTCGTTACAGCCGTACAGCGAACTGGAATTTAAGCGACATTCAATAGAATGGCACCACTCACATTCTTCACCAAGAAAAACTTTCGCGTCACAGCGCTCATCAGGCAAAGTGATGTGCACCGTCTTCTTGGGTGCTCAGGGCGTTTTTCTCTTGGATTTCTCGGAACCAGAAGCTACTGTAAACTATGAACGTTAGATAAAAACAATGATCAAACTAAACGCTAGAATTGCCTGCACTAGATCAAAGATCCAGAAAACATTCTTCTTGCTACTTGGCAATGCCAGGCAGCAGGCCACACGTTAGTCTCAAGGTCACAGAAAGAGTGTATTCAAGTTTGGCTGGACACTGCTACCTCATCCGCCATATAGCACTAATCTTGCACCATCAGATTTTAAAAAATGCATTGAAAATGATGGTGCTGCGTAGAAAAATAAAATTCTTGAACATTACGTGTGCTTAATTTAATGACATCGCTTCCGTTTTTCTATTTCTTTAACTTTTTGCGTTAGAAAACTGGAGCCATTGCTTTATGAACCATCCTCATAAAAGCATGAGTTAGAAAAGCTTTGTCCAATTTCGAAATGTTTTTTTTTTTTTTTTCTTCTGTTAATTTGTGATTCAGGTAATTTGGAACTTATTTTTATGTTAGCAAGAATGGTTCTGCTATTTCATATTCAAACGTAGTCACGGCACTAGGTTACCGTAATTGTTCCCGCCAGAATACTTCTAGAAACGTGTTTGTATTTAATTTTGTCCGATTTCGAAATCTAGTTATTTTTCGTCTTGTTATTTTGTTATTCAGCTTACTTTTTAACTCTCACAAGATGGATGATTGTATTACTTATGCAACATAGTGCGTAACTAGGTTACCATAATTGTTCCGGCCAGAATATTTCTGGAAACGTGTTAGTATTTAAATTCTCAGAGAACCATATTTGTTCCTTGTCATCGCGAACCTATCATGCACTACACTCGAGTTGATCCATTCACGTTGCTGTGGCGCGCTTTTCCATATCTTTTGCTGTTTCAAAATCTAAAACTACCGGTAATCTGGCAGTTTGCCAAATCACGCATTACCGGAATTCCGCTTCAAAAATTGTTCATATGCGTAAAGTACCGCAATAGATTTGTTATTTTTAATAAGCTGTAATGCCTTTATTTTGGATGTCGCAAGATTTTTCACTTTATAACGTTTGGCATATGAGTCATTCCAGGCGAAGTGACCACTCGGAAGCTCATTCAAAACTAAATTTTCATACTGTAATATTTGCAACTACTTGTTTTTAAGTCGCATTTATATGATACTAGACAAAAGTACTCTGCAGTGCTAGATGTTTGATTGGTACTAGTTTAGTAGCTGGATTGCTAAAGCATTAAACTCCAATCTTCTGTAATCAGTGCTATGGATACTGGCCAAGTTAAAACAAAGCAACTGTCGCTTAAATCATTTCGAAACGTAAATGGATTGACACCTCAAAATAGATTTGCCGATTGTTTTTCTTTTGACAGAGGATGTGCATTTGTATTTCTCGTTTAAGGAAGATACTCTAATGCGAGTCACTTCGCAACGAACCCTTCTCAAGTACTGTAGCTTACTAGTCACTTTAAAACGTGGAAGCTATTTGATACATTTTTATTTGCCTTACTCCGTTAGGCAGTATATTATCCAAATTAAAAAAGTATTAGTTCTAGCCCCAAACCTTACGCTAAACTTAGCCTATTTTTAAAGGAGACATTGCTCGAAATCGGTATTATTGAAGAAGAGAGAAGTAGTTGAAGAACTAAAGAGGTGACCCGAACCTTGCTCCACTATTCCCCTTATCCGCGAAAATGTATTTAATCCGTTCGACTTTGTACCATTGGCAACCCTGCGTTTTTAAATTTCGTGACATCAGAATGACGACCGGCCTGTTGGTCGAGCGGTAACGCGTTCGTCTCTGGAGCGGGAGGTCTGAGGTTCAAATCTCGGGCCGGTCAAATCGGACACAGTGTTGCCAACGGCTCGCCACCGTTGCGACATTTCTTCAAAAGGAGCTGTGTTGTTCGGGCGCAATGACGCGGAGATGGGCCCCGCCAACTCGTCACACGCTACGGCGTATTACAGCGAGTATAATGAAAGATTTGATTTGATTTAGAAAAGAATGACTTGGCAAAATTTCTTACAGAATAAGGAACGCGACGTTAGATATTGTTCTGCGAGAAATTTTGCATATTCAACCTTTTCTGATGTCACAAAATTTTGAAACGCAATGGTGGTAATTACATTTTATTCACCAAGTTTCCTTGGCCAGAAGACAGCGAAAGGACCACCTTTCGGTCTTCAAGTCAAGTTACCATCTGTTCACCTGTCTACCACACACGGTGGAGGCTTCACATTGTCCCTCTCAATGCTGAACGTCAAGCAGGGAAGCTGTGAATACTAATTTTTGTAGTCTTTGGTTTGACCCGACCGGTTGCCGTGGTACGGAGTCAAATGGATAAGGGTAGCAGTGGAACATGTTTTGGAGCCCCTTTTTATTACCTCAAGTAGTTCTCATTTCTTCAATAAAACCGATCTGGAGCACCATTACTTAAACACTCGAAAGTGATTAAAAAAATGTGAGGATAACCATGGTTCATTTTACTCGTAAATAAAAAATTAGGGTGAATTTCTTTGTGCTAAATGCATACAAAGTATACTAGCGGAGAGTTTTGTTTTAGGCGATTTTCCTTCTTCCTTACTCACATTTGCGGCATCCACGTTACGGTTGACATATTCGAGCAAAACGATTTAAGTAAAAGATACGGGCAGTGGATTGACGAAGCAAGGAAGAATGTGGATTGGATCGTGTTTGTGTGCCCACATTTCGACTACACCAAGCAAGATCAAGACCAGCAATCGAGAGTTGGAAATTTTAACCTTGCTTTTAAGTGAGCAATTTCAATAACTGTTCTAGTTAATTGAAACCGATCAGAAGTCGAGTGAATAGAGCGTCTGCTGCTGTTCAAACGCTGAACTCGGATTCGATTCCTGGTTGGGTCATACCGTAGGCTTTGACGTTCAGCAATGTCAAAGGCATGTGAACTGTGAAACCTCCAGCGTGTGTTGTAGACAGGTGGGCAGTTAGCGTTTTGACTCAAAAGACCCAGAGGCCACTTCGCTGACTCTTGGCATAGAAAACTTTATGAATAAAGATTTTATTACAATTAAGATTGGAGGTCGGGTTAAGAACGGATTTAGTTTTGAGATTAGGTAGGTTAGGGCTAGGTTAACTATTTTGCTAAATGTACGGTTACATAATTATAGCCTCAAGGTTTTTCGCTAAAAAGCAAGCTTTGACTAGCTTAGCTAGATTTACGAGTACAAATTGTATTACGTGAACAAAAACAAAAACTTATTTTCTAGTTTTGATTGGATTTTTGATAGTTTTTTGTCTTGTTAATTCGATTAGTTACGTCAAAGTATAATGGTACATCAAGGATGAACGGTTAGGTAATCGCAGCTAAATACGTGAATTATTTAAGCATTGTCGCGAAGAAGTTGCATCGCAAAACTAGGTTTGCAGAACTGCTGTCAGCCGAATCTATTGACCACGCGAGGGAAAAGCAATAATTTTCTAAGCTAGGCCAGTTGGTGGAGCGATAACGCGTTCGTCTCAGGAGCAGGAGGTCTGAGGTTCAAATCTCGGGCTGGTCAAATCTGACATAGTGTTGCCTACGGCCCGCCACCACTGCAACATTTCTTCGAAAGGAGCGGTTGTGCCCGCAAGCGCAATGACGCGAAGGTGGGCCCCGTAAACTCATTGCATTCTTTGGCGTAATGCAGCGCGTATAATGAATAGTTTGATTTGATATTTTTGGTTTTAAAATTTAGATTCAAATCCATTATGTGAAATATACTTTTAAAACAAAACCTTGATTTCATTTAAATTTAACTGAAGCGCGATAATCATCTTATTTGTGACGTTTTTGGTACGCGTTAATTAATTGTGTAGTATCGATCGCATTACTCATTACCAGTGCCTAGTCATTCAATGCAATACTTGAAGATTCCTCTAACTGAAGCTTCATGTCATTCTGGTATAACTACTTGACCTTTTTGAAAATGACCACATTTCATGCAACAAAGCATCACTCGTGATCCATTTTTTACTTTTTTTAGCTGATCCAATCACTAAGTTCTGCTTAATCGCACCCTAAAATGGTTTTTAAACTGAAAAATTTCAAGTATCTTTTATTAAGTACAATTATCCAGGTAGTGGCGTTGTCGTCAAAACCAACATAAAGTTGTAAGTTGTGGGTTTTTAATGGTGAAGCATCGACGATTCAAAATTGGATTTAATGTAAAACCAAAAGAAGATTTTGGGAAAAGTTTCTTTAGCTTTCTTGGTTACGTTTAGCTACTTTCAATTATGCAAAAAAAGGATGTAAAATTGTGTGTTTTGTTCGAGTCGAGTTAGACCTACCTAGTCATTCAACAGAATTTGTGTCAAAACATGTAGTATGTGAAAGGACAACTAACGTCGTTGAGACTTCAAAAACTAGTCTCGAAAAAGAGCGAACAGTATTTTCGTTTGCACTATCTTTCGTATTTAGCTGCAAAATTTTTGATGTTAGTTGAATTGTGCAATATGGAACTTTTTTTTTCTGGTGCTTTCCTCAAATCTGTATCACGCTAGGCCTTCCTGTATTTTGTTCCGTGCTGATATGTAAATCATGATTCAAAAATCTTGTAACACAGTGTCAGAAGTTCATAACATTTATATGCCCTTTGATGTTGTCAATATTAACACGGTTTAACTGTGGTTTTCGGTTGCTTATTTTTGTTAAATTATTGAGTTTTTTAGCTTAATGATCAAGCTAATTTGAAGATATCGTGATTTATTGCTATACTATGTACTAAAATAAGTAGAAGAACGTTATAAATGAAATGGTAAAGCTGAAGATTGCCTAACATCACGAATAAAGCATTTTCATGCATAATAACATTTTTAAAATATGCGCGTGTACGTTGTCATGAAATTAACAATACTGTCTATTGTAGATTTCGCATACAACTGTTTAAGCATTAGAGTAGGTTTAACGGCTTGGTTTGTAGTAAAATTTTCAATATAAAATAATGCGTATTGCAATAAATTCTTTTGAACAGTAATATTGAAGTATGCAGGTTTTCGGACTTAAATCTGGGCCAATGAAAATTGATAAAATAAACCAAACAAGAACAAAAAAACAAAACTGTACACAGATGTCAGTTTCATTGCTCAAGCTGGTGAAATCACATTGACAAGCTGATTTGTTTACGTTGCCTAGGCCTAGCTGCAATTTTTTTTCAGTATCTTTTAAGCCTTGGTTTTCTTCATGTACTTAACTATTGTGATAAATGGTAATTAAGTACTTGTAATACAATCTAAGTGATTTTGCTGGCTATTTAAACAATCCAACAAAAGAACAAAGTTTTTCTCGTCATTTTCTAATTGGTGTTAAGGTGAATTTACATAGTATCCGTTTTTTGTCCGTTTTCTTACGTTTTTGCTTCTTGAAAAAGTGTGCGCATTTTCATCCGCATTTTTATAAGTCCATATCCGCACTAAGTAGACTGTTGTATATAGATAAAACTTTTGTTCAAAAATTTTGTGTATGAACGACAAAAGCGATATTTCAAAATAGAGCCGTACCCCTTTACAAAAAAAATTTTCGGAAAACTTTTGTCCAGTATACGACAGTTTGGTTAGTGCGGATATGGACATAAAAATGCGGATGAAAAATCGCATACTTTTTCACGGAGAAGCAAAAACGGACAAAAAACGGATACTGTGTAAATACACCTTTAGAATTTTTACGCACGTACTTGATCATAAAGCTTTTTAATTGTGGAATCGGACGCTATTTTTGCTTCTAGAACGGAACTCAATTAGTAGAAGTGATAAATTCATTAGTTGAAGAAGTGATTATCGAGCAATTGTAATGTTTGCAAAACCTGCAACAGTTGGAATATAGTTTTAACACTGTCATTGTTTGCGTACAAAAATTTTTTGCGCACAGAAATATATATTATATCTTGAGAGAGGCTACGACAGGGGTAATAGTCCAGAGATTCCTAAACCGAGAGAGTGCTCAAACCACTAATTTGGTGAGATTAATCAAATTCAGTGAAGGAGATTCGGAATAAGAGTACTTGGGACAATATTTCACAAAATAAATTGTGATTTAGTGGCAATATGACAATAAATGGATTTGAGCCGTCACGACGCATTTCGTCCTTGCTCAAGGGATCTTTAAGGGTTGATTATTCTAACAGAATCTTTTTTATCGGAACAGTTGAAGGGTGAATACAAACCGCTTTTGCCTGCACAAATTCATTTTTTCTGTGAAATATGAACGGTTTCCAATAGGCTTTAAATTACTTTGTGCTCTCAGTGTTCTTGAATTGCGCATAATAACAGTTGTAGTCAAGAGCAATATGAAATGTTTAGCACACCACATATACGTATAAACATTAGAAACCCTCAAATATATTTAAAAAATCTATTCCCCAGATATAAAAAAAAGATTCAAACTGCTTTTGCCTGCGCAAATCCGGATTTTTCCATGAACCATAAACGATTTCCAACAGACTCAAGTAAAATTGAGAACGAGCTGTGGTCAGAATTTTAAACCACGAATTAGAATAGTTAAGTGCGCGCGCTGGTTGGATTCCAACAAATGTTGGCCAATGGCGGAATCACTCTCTGGTTCGAAATTCAACTCAATTCGAACCAGAGAGTGATTCAGCCATTGGCCAACATTCGTTGGAATTCAACCAGTGTGCACTTAATTATTCTGTTTCGTGGTTTAAAGTTCTGACCGCTGACCGTTCCTCGTTTTCAATTTTACTTGAGTCTGTTGGAAACGGTTTATGCTTCACGGAAAAGACGAATTTATGCAGGCAAAAGCGGTTTGTATTCACCCTTCAACTGTTCCGATAAAAAAGATTTTATTAGAATAAGCAATCTATGAAGATCCCGTCAAGAGTGAAACAATCTGTAGGATTTGTAAAGCTTTTATCTGTGGTGTGCTTAATATTTGTTTATTTATTATTATATTTATGTTGGCCTACACCAAACATTGCCGCTTCCAGATGCAGCCACGTCATCGCGACAATCGTTCGCTGGTATGAAGCTGCTTCTCTGCGTCTGCCCAGCCACACCAACGCAGATCACCTTTTGTGTTCTGTTTGCAAGTCTTTTGTCAGGTTGGGCCACCACAACAGGTAGAATGATGGGAAATAAGCGTTAAGTGTTTTTGTCAAGTCCACAACGATGCAACAATAAATCGCGACAGTAATAATTAGTAACAAATACGACTATAGCTTAAGCGATCGTAAAATTACTAGCCTGCACAATCTTAGCGTACTCTACTGAACAAACTTCGCAAGCTTATTGACTATTTCTTTTCTTTGATGACTTTTTTCCACTGCGGTTCTAAACGTTTTTGAAAAATCCGTATTCAAAAGTGTTTATGGTCTAAACAAATGTGGAATACTTATCTGAATTAGGCGAAGTTTTCCGCCTCACGGTTTTACCCCTGGCTAAGAATTATGCGTGTATCAACCTTATCCGTAGTTTCTCTCCATTTGTAACTTAACCAGGCGAGTTTCCTAACCAGCTGATCAAGCTGAAGATGAGAGAAACATCAAATTTAAACGAGGGTTAAAGGCAAAATCAATGGGGGTTATTGAAGTTAGGCGAATCGTATTAGACTAGCTCAGTTCAGTTGTTCAGTGCAGTTGCTTTATTTGCAAATCGGATTGTTTATTTGCAATTACTAGAGTTGTTTTATTTGCAATTACTAGATTGGCGTGGACTCGCATTCTTTTTGACGCAGCCGTTCCAGGCATATTCTACTTAAATGCGACGTCGGGGCCTCTAATGTTATAAATTTTAGTAATTTTTATTGGCAACCCTGACGTTGATAGCCTTAGCGTCGTTAGCGACGCCATCCCAGTTCTAACCTTAAGCAACGCAAGCTATTAGGCTACTGCATTGCGTCGTTTCGCTGCGCACTAATCAGTTTAATCTTGTCAGCAAAACGGATCCGAGCTGGTAAAAAGAGTAAACTGTTTTGTAGCCTAGCGATCTCAGTAAAAATCAAGCTGTCAGATACATTTCAGTCCAAATCATAGCCTAGGCTAGCAATAAGGCTTGTATTACTAGGCTACAAAGTACAAACTCATACCAGATAATAAGACTGCTGTAGTTTGGAAGGCCTATTGTATTTGCTTACGGTATTTTGTGACCTTAGAATAAAATTTTCTGTCTCAGTTGCAAACAATGGCCAACTACTCTAAGAACTTTACTAGCCTTACTTTCGCTTGTTTTTGGACGTTTGTTACCTAGGCTGCCGTACATACTCTTTTTTCCAGCTCGAATTTATTCAGCGAAACGACTCAATGTAGTTGCCTAATCGCTTTAGATTAGAACTGGGTAGGCGTAGCTAACGACGCTAAGGCTATCAACGTTAGGGTTGTCAGTAAAAATAATTAAAATTTATAACATATTGGAGGCCCCCAAGTCGTGTTTGAAGTAGAATATCTCTGGAACGGCGGGGTCAAAAAGGATGGAGTCAATTCAGTCTTATGCAATTGGTCTAACTTGAGGTACCCCCATTTATTTTACCTTTAGTTCTCGTTTAAATGTTTTTGACCCTAGTTGCCCTATTTTTGGTTTCTTCAATGTTTATTATAAAGAAATCACCGATTTCAGGCGAAAGCAAACTCACAAAAACTTAACGGGGAACATTGCTCGCGTACGCTTCCGGTTCTACTCCACGGGCCGAACACTTATCTAACAAGCAGGTTTGTGTTGCTTTCAGTTACTTGGAAGCGCAATTGCATTCCAAAGCCATCGCTGTTGCATTCGAGCATGCAAGCTTCAACCTAACCAAGGAGACTAAATTTTTACGCCGAGTTGCATCCGGTAGCTACCAGCTAATGGATAACATTGATGGTTTTTACTTTCACACTCAAGGTAAATTATGAAGTAATTTATTGCTTGTTTTATCTTGGCAGGCATGTGTATTAAATCATTTAAAAACAGATTAATTTTTCTCGAAGTTTGATTTTTTTTACCAACGTTATTTAAATTTTGTATTTATTTTTGCTGGCGATCCTGTTAGGCTGTAAGCTGAAAATACTACCGGCTCTAGAAAAAAAGTTTGTTCCACCTCTCGGGGGGCTACTTTTTAAAATTATATTTGGAAAATATATGGTCTCACCAACTTTCAGAAAAAAGTTCTCCACTTGAAACCCCGCAGTATTTTTTAAAATCGACCTTGAATATGCGAAGCGGATGAATACAAAACAAGTGACGTCAGAGCGACGCTAGCCAGAAGTTAGTTACGGCTCAGACAACGCGTCTATTCGTAGCGCTTGAAAAATAGATTCGTCATTGCAGTACTGTCTACGTCATTCTGACGCGACGGTTAAAAAGCGTGCTTATACAGGGGATTTCCTTTAGTGGTAGTTTATTTACTAAATTGCATTATGTTAGCTACTGAACTGTCCTTTTGATCATTGTTTTACGCAAAAGTCCTGCACTAAATTGCCAGCAATGTAACTATAGAACTCCACTTAAACAGCAGCATCTCATCGTGCTTTACATTTCTGCCAATAAAGGAGCACAGTTTGCCAAAATGCGGGCTTAATCGTTGCAAGTTTGGCGCCAGCTATAAGCTGCATCATATTTGCAGCATGTTTCAACAGAATAATATTGTCCTGGGTTTATGCACGATACTTCAAGTAGTGTCCAGTGCAATTGATAGTTTTCTGTATTTCACACTTTCCAAATTGCCACGTAACAGTATGACAAGCTCAAACACAACAGCAATAACTCAATTAATAAGCAAATGATATAGATATTTCATTTCTTCATCTAACTCTTTCGTCTTTTCCTTTCGAAATGTTTCGTGTTGGGAAATTAACTTCTTTTCTATCACTCTTGACGAAATATGGCATAAAGTTTCTCAACATCATTGCAATTGGAAGCTTGATCTCAGAATCTAATGAGCAAAAATAGTTATGACTTTAGAATATAAAATTAAATAAAAGTTTAAATGCAGCCTTCAGCATAGTAGGATGGTTACCTGGTAGACACATGCCCTGCTGCGAAACATCCAAGCCCTGGTTCAATTCAGCTAAAAAAACAAAATCAATAGTGCTAGAAATCGCTCTGCAAAAAGAATGCAAAGCACGATGTGAAAATTTTTGCCTAATTTTGAGAAACCTGACACATTTGCATAATTTCACATCAACTAAACTAATGCAGACAAATGTTTGTACTGGTATGTAAAAATGGGACCACAAAGGGTATCAACTATCTATGGCACCCAGCTTCATCAGATGTTTTGCGTATATACTGTAAAATGAAACTGTGTTGTTCGTATAATGGAGATGTAGTAAAGGGATAATCTGGTAATGTTATGTTGATAGGGGGTTCCTTGCAATTTTTTGGCTGGGCAAGTGATCCCCTACCTGCTCTTGGAGTTCGGGCTACAATCAAACATGTGTTTTTATAATATACTTTCGCAAAAGAAACTACAAGACTTTTATACAGGTACCGACAGTGCTTTTTGAAAACTGTATCAAAGTGCCTATAAATAAAGATTCCATATTTAAAATTTATCAGTTGCTTTGATCCCCCATAAAGCAATGAAAAAGCTCTTTATTAAATTTATCGCAGCACTAAATTTAAAGTATCAAGAGTCTACCATTGAATATACAGTCTACCATAGAGTTCATATTACTTTTAATGAGCATTGTGTGCAGTAGCCTGCCCTATAGCTTATAGGTATCTATTATCACTTATAAGTACCACATTTTGTGCTTGGCAAATAACGTAAAACGCTATTTGATTTGAACTACATAACCACTTTAGTTCACTTGTTATTTTTATTTGGCTACCTACCTTTACAGTTGGTGTAACAGAACTGTTGATGTTTAATGACCTTCTTTCGATTAAAGTGGTTTGCTACAGACTTGTCGATACACCTAATTGCCGTCCACTAGCACCAGGTACAGTGGCAGCTTTATTTGAATCTTTTTCGGAAAACTTTAATTGTACCTGAACTACAGGTATACTCGAGTTGCAATATATTGAGTTGAAATTTCGCTGTTTATTAGCCAAGCTGTCTTTAACAGTAGGAACATTCTTGTCTTAAAATAGACCGTGAAATGACCTTGGCAATCTTCTGGTAGAGTTAATCTCGTCAGCCAGTTAAGGCCTATTGGTACGGCATTTTAAAGTTTTTTTATCTTTCACAAGTAATTACAAGAGTTAATTACATGTTACCGGTATAGCCAGTACGTAAATTCTAAAATTTTGCATGGGGGGACGCTTTTGCAGCCTTGACCAAACTTTTGTGAAAATTACGTAATTCCGTCGCCGAAATTGAATTAAGGCCAAAAAAGAAAAAGTTTTTCGCCGAAAATCGAAGCGCTTTTTCGCCAAAATTAGGTGAAGACCAAAAAAAAAGGTCTTCGCCGACGGTTGAAGTTTTTCTTCTGAATCGCTTTTCCCGTTGAATTTGGTGCTATGGTGCTATATTCGACCGGAATTTGTTGGTCTTTTTCCTCTGATCATCCAGCGCTCAAATCTCGATGGGGGGGACACCTAAATCTCGATGGGGAGACACTCAATCTCGATGGGGGGACACATCCCCCCTACAATTTAAGTACTGGGTATAGCCTCGTGTTAATACCATTACTTCGCACTGAAACAACGCTGAAATTCATATCAGAGCATTCTAGTACATTTTGCAATCAGATAAGCGTTGTATGTGCTTTCACTTTCAACCTTTTTTGCCCGATTACACTTCTGTTTATTTCATTCTCTAACTTCGCTGCTAGGTACTGTTATGGTTTTGGAAGAAACTTTTGGTTGACTAAAACAGCTAAAGAGGGAAATCCCCAAAGTCGTGCGGTAAAAGCGCGTTCCGATTGGATGCGTCACGGTCTAGTGCACGTCGGCGTAGTAACTTTCCGTTAATATATTCATCCGTTTTGCCATATTAAGATGACATTACAAAAATACTGCGGGGTTTCGAGTGGAAAACTTTTTGTTGGAAGTTGGTGTGACAGCATATTTCTTAAATCTATTTTGAAAAGTAACCCCCTGAGAGGTGGAACGAAACGACACGTTACAGCTTTCAGCTTATAGACTAGTGTGTAATGTACGAAAAATAAGCGCAGATGTAGAAAAAATAATACATTTAAAACTCGCACCTTCCCCCAGTCCTACTATTATTTACTCAACAAATAGAACACCTGCTATTAGTACCAATCAGTGGTTGAATAGGTAGAGCTTCTGCTACTGAAACGATTGACTCAGGTTCGATTCTTGGATGGGTCAAACTAAAGGCCGTAAAATTTAGTATTCACAACTTTCTTGACTTTCGGCAATAAAAAGGAACGGTGTAAAACCTCCACCGAGTATGATAGACAATGGGAAGGTGGCAGCTTGACTCGAAGACTGAAAGATCCCCTCGCTAGGTTTTGACCACAAC
This sequence comes from Trididemnum nubilum, assembly GCA_963965965.1. NCBI lineage: Eukaryota > Metazoa > Chordata > Ascidiacea > Aplousobranchia > Didemnidae > Trididemnum > Trididemnum nubilum. Next base: position 26,490,918 of record OZ014482.1, on the reverse strand, counting down.
TTGGTGAATAAAAATTTAATAACAAATTGGAACGGTAGGCTCGCTTTTCAATTTTGCTTTCAGTGTCAAGCATAGTGCGAAGTTTTAGCTCATTTTACGTTTTCAGACGGATAACACTACTCAAAACCACAGCAAATAGAAGTATAGGTTTTTAGCCCCAAAATTCTTTGATTTAGTTTTTCAAAAATTCTTTGTTAAGTTTTTAGCTTTTTATTTTTTTCTTAGCACCAATCGTTGTCCAATCTGGTACATATTTTTGCAGGCTTTTCAAAAACATGGTATTTTGTTTGGCTGCTTCATCGGTACATAAGTTTTCGAGGCTACGTGAAAACCAACGAAGGACGGGAGCTAGACATGTCCTTGAAAGACTTGAAAGAAAAGTTGGACCTTTTCAATGCCAAACCCGATCGACTGAAGGATCTTTCCGTCGACATCAGTCCCAGTGGCGGCTACAATGCAGATAATGAGCCGAGCTCCGATAGTAACAGCCCTTCTCCCACTATTGTTCCTAGCGTTTTCGATTTCCCTCCTGATTCGCTTAGCTTAATCAGCAGGCAGCGAGTACAATGCGAGTCAATGGCGTCGCTTGTTGAGAACCCGGCGGCTGCGAAAGAAGCGATTAAGCAAATCAACCGTCAGTCAAGCCTCAGCGAAGCACGCTCTTATTATCCTATCCAAAACAGTGCAGACCGGTCCGAGGAGGAACGAGAGAGGTTGTGTCCTCCTTATGTCTCCCGTCACTTTTCTGTCGTCGATGAATCTTGCTTTTTTCACAACCACGGATTCGGCGAAGCGTGCATGCGATGCAATGATGACGTCACTTCTAGCGTACGTCACAGCAGTGAATCAAATGACGAAACAATGCCGAAATCCCCCGATGTACTCGAAATGGCGTTGGAAGAGCAAATCGATTCGTACAGGGACAGTGGGGTCGAGTTCGGATCCACGATTGTTTAAGGATTATCTACAGTCGCCCCGCGGGAGAGACATTGTTGAAAACCGTTGCTGAACGTCTTGAAAACTTGATGAGTTTTATTACGTGATTTTTCTTTCTTTGGACCACTTTTGCGTGGTCGAATCACATTATGACGTAGACTGACGTAATCGAGTTTTGAAAGAATCCGATTCTTAGTATAAAATAGTTAATTTCATTGATGATGATTGTCGAAGAAAAATAGTCGGTGGAATTGTACTTACTCCTTTCATTGTCTGAGAAAGCCGGTCAGTTGGTCGAGCGGTCGCGCGTTCGTCTCTGGAGAGGGAGGTCTGAGGTTCAAATCTCGGGGTGGTCAAATCGGACACAGTGTTGCCAACGGCTCGCCACCGTTGCAACATTTTTGAAAGGAGCTGTGTTGCCCGCTAGCGCAATGATGCGAAGATGGGCCTCGTAAGCTCGCTACACGCTTCGGCGTATTACAGCGAGTATAATGAAAGATTGGATTTGATTTGTTTGTAAAACAAAAACAGCACCAAAGCGCTTCTACGGTCGCAAAGTGAACAATTGTGTGAAATTACTGTAGTTTTGCTGTTTTATTCCTTAAAAACGTGACAGTTTTCTTGTTTTATGCTTTTTTTTGTAATGTAATAGTTTTCCACGTTTTTGCACTGCCATTATCGAAACGAAACCAAAATATTCTGTAGTCGGATTATTAGGTCACTGAATGCTCCGTTACGAATGTAATTTGCTGGTTCCGTTTATGAAAACGAACTGATTTTATTTTTTCATCGTGAGTAACAAAGAGGCAATTATGAGCTAATTTTATTTCATGCAAGTTGGTGGAACATTGTTGTGCCTCTTTTTTGTTCTTTTTACGATCCGCACTTACAGTTCTATGTTTTACTTTACGTTTCCTAGCTGTCAGTTTTCGCATTATGCAAGTGGCATTAATTTAATCTTAAAGTGAAAGAAAAAAGCCCCCGATGTCATCCTAACTCGGCTCCGAATTGAATATATAAATGGTCAAAAACAGTTCCGTGACTTACCAAACGATGAACTAAAGGTTTGGTGGTTTGCATAAATTTGTTTAATGATCTGAGAAACTTGGTTATAAAGATTTTTTCAATTTCTTTTTTCAAGATATTTATTTTTTGCGAGTATTGTTTTAACTGCCCTTGGTTGTTGCAAAAATTGTTGTATGCCTTACATTTGCAGCTTATAAGGTTTTGTTTTGCAAGCTTTTGTTTGCTGTTATAAAAACATTGTAGGATTGAGCAACTTACATAGCATATGAATTGGAGTTTTTTGCTTCAAGCGTTAACGACTTTTGAAGCGTAATCAAATTTTGTTTACAACTTAGTCAAATTATAAAAAATCTTTTTTTGGAAAAGTTAAGCTTGACTCAATTTGGATTCGAGTTCAGGCTACTGCCTAGAATGGTTTTCCTGTGATGGGGCCCACTTAAGAAGATGCTCAGATGGTCTGATGCCCATTTAATTTGAACCTCTTTGTATCGAGACACACTTTGATATTTCTGAAGTAAACCATTTTAGCGTATCTTTTAAGAAGTCTGTGTGTTAATTTGCGCAATTTTTATCAAAAATATTTCACTTACAATTTGGCCGTAGAACAAGCGGTAGAAAAATGTTTATGAGTGTGTTGAATTTTGGCTTGTAACTCGCATGCTATTTAACTAAAAAAAGAAGCTAACGCGTGTTAGAGCAACTTAAGTACTCAAAATTTTTCACTGTGTTTTCAATTTCCTCCCAGTGTAACTTTTCAAAACACTAACAGCAATGTTAAACACCATATTTTTCGTATCCGAGCCTATTGCCTAGATTCTGTTGTAGTACGTAGCAATTTTCTTGCGCTACCATTTTTAAGTGGTATTCGTTACACCGCAACCCCCGCTTTTTGTGTCTTTTATAAACAAAGACACGACAATTGCGTGCAATACAAAGTTGCGCCATAGCTTACTTCACAGAACAACGTATTGTACCAGTTAATGTTTTGCCTCTACCATACACCATACTTCAATTTCAAGCAGTAATAACTTTTAAGTGGTTTCAGAAACAATTTCACTTCTGTACGACTTGAGCATCATTTTTTGTTACTTTGAATGTATTGCGTTTTGTTATTTTGGTTTGTGTTGCTGTGTTTCGGTTCTTATTGTAATGTTTAAAATTGAGCATTGCAAAATACGTTAAATTCTAATCTGGAATTATAGTACTAACTTCGCAGAAAAACCTTAAGCCGCCTTTGTTGAAAATGCTTCTAGCGTAGATGCTGCAAACATAGATAGCTTAATGCCCGATTTGCCGTTGCATGGTTTCAGTTTGTCAGTGACTCCAGTTCAGTGCCTCAACATCCTCGTAGTTTTAACGTCAGTGGCGTTGTTTCGATAGCAGTTTTCATTGTATGGTACTGTAGTTTCAAATTGCTTTCGCTTTCAAAATCGGAAGTGTGCGATACTGATTGATTCTTAGTTGACTTTCATCGGTTAATGGATTATTTTTGCACGCTTTTTGGTTACCTGCAAATTCGGAGAAGAAAAAGAGGTTTTGCAATGCAAAAATCAAATATTAATCGCGTGCATCAGTAATCCAGAAATCGCTTGATAATGGCCGCGTTACTGTTCTTGGTGAAACGAAATTGAGAAGTTCAATATACGTATTACCCATGTTTTAGGATTTTCCACCTTTTTTGTATTTGTAACTGCCAACTAATTCTTAATTTTAATGAAATTGAGATTACGTCACTTCTTGGTCATTTACGTGTCGAGCAGAATATTACTCATCAAGCTCAGATCGTCTGATTAACCCTTTTCTCGATTAACAGGCTGCACTGAGAATCGAACAGTCACACTCTGGTTCCGATGCTAGTTTTGACTTCCGTGCGCTTGAGCTTCTTGAGCTACAATCGACTCGACGCGTAATTGCTATGTATCTACACTCTACAGTCCCAGTCATTGTAAGCTTGCCGATGTCAGCAGAGGCGTTGCTGAGAATGGTGGCACCCGGGGCGGGATTTTGCGGTGACACCTGGAGGGGGTTTCGTGGTGTCACCCTTTATCATGTGACGCTTTCGTAGCCGTGACCACTGACCGACTTAAGTAAAATTTATGTCCAAATGCTAATGGGGACCAAAAAAAGGTGTTCACCGGTTTTCGACCGGAATAAGGTTTCACATCATAAAAGGGTGTCACCCCAAAATGGTGACACCAGGCCGCCCCCCTTAGCAACGCCACCGGATGTCAGTCAACATGACGCGGTGGCTGTGAACAATTTAACATTCTTTGAGTACGTAATGTTGCCATGCTTGATTCTTTGCTTATGCTACGGTGACAGAATGATCTAAGCCTTGTCCTGCGTTGAAAGACTTCGAAACCAGTGTATGTCTCACCCGCAGTCGTTTTTTCTGACGACAGGACGCTGTTCCAGCTTGTGTTTTATTTTTTATTTGTCATTTTACTATCAAATTTTACATTTACGTGATGATAAATGTTCTTCGTTGTGTTTTGAACTACCTGCGATTCGTTAAAATTTTCAAAAACAAACTTACGATTTGTAAAGCTGTTTCGTAATGCCGCTATTGCACAATTGCAATTTAATGGATCAAGCATCGTTGCTTCATGTAGCGTGATATCTAGTAACAAGGTAGAGATTTTGATTTCAATTGCAAAATTAATAAGAATTTTTCGTTGACAATGATAGACTTCGAAATAACGTGAATGAGTGTAGATACTAATTTTTACGAACAAATTTTGAATTTTCACTTTTTTGTGTTCTCCAGTAATCTCACAAATATGCAACGCTCTGTGATGCCTATCGAACAATTATCAACTGCCATTATTTTTCTACAATTTGCTGTATTGAGCAAAGTAAAATAAGTTACTTAAGAAAAACTGAGCTTATTACTTTCAATAGCAAAGCGGTTGTGGACTTTACGTTCAAAATCGGTAAATTCGTGTTATCTTAGTTGTATTGTGTTTCGAATTTACGACTTCGACTTATTTGCATCGCATTTGTTTTTAGTTTACTTTAATTTTTAAAAAACTTTTGATGTGTTATTCAATGAAGAGGTGTACGAGTATTTAATGGTAGTAATGAATAGCGATAGAGAAACTTTTTTTAAACAAAACTTGCATCTTTCTGCGACTGCAAGCAAAAACGACCTCGTAAACTATGCATCGGGAAACTGTTCTCTTTTACACACAGTTGATTTTTTGTTTTTCAAACATCAGGTTACAAATGTGAAACACTGCCGTTTTACCGCCTTTTTACGAAAATACTTGGAATTTTGCTAGAACTATGATAAAAGTTTTTGCTGTTTTAATACCTTTGGAAAAAGCCTAGTGCTGCGCCAAAATTCACATATGGATTTGGAAATAGCTCCTGAATCAACCTTGAAAAATCAAGTAAAATCTTCGTGGAGTTGAATTATATTTTTTGCGTTTTGTAGTGTAGACTGACTGTAGGGTGCTCATTGGTATGATGTGATGACGCTATAAGCTTCTAGCTTTCATGTTTAGATAGAAAACTTGTTGGTTGGTTTGATTTTTTCGCATGTTTTTGCTTCAGCGAAGCTGTTAATTTAGGTTTCAATGTTTAAAAAATCTTTTTTGTTGGGTTGATATTAATTTTAAACAAATGAAATAACTTAAGTGAAACCAAACAATTTCTCAAGACCTTTTTTAAACAAGTTGTTTTGAAAGCGGGATAAAAAATAAATAAATAACTGCAATGTGCTTGGGTGTCTTTCTGCATCTTGGTAGTAGTCTAAAAAGCACTGAGATTTTGGGCTTGCATCGGATTTGATTATCCTGATAAACGTTCGATCTTCTGGATTAAAATGTCATGTCCTGATCACAAGCATGATAAAATTTTGATACTTTTGTAAGAATATTGTGGTTAGGGTTGTAGCAGATCTAATTCTTTAGATTCATGTAATGTTTTTTATAAAAACGAGTGTTTGTCGCAGAAATTATTTCGAAATTGCGAAATTTCATGTTCCAACTATAACTGTTATGCTTTTGCTTGTTTTTTCTGGAAGTAGTAGCGTGTTTATGCATTTATACAGTGATTAATTATTGAATGCTTGACTTAAAACCAAATAAAAAATCGAAAAATGGTGATAATTACTGATTGCTCTGTCCGTTTCGTCCGAAATGGTCGAGTGATTATTGCATGTCGCTTCAGAAACATGATGTTTGGGGTTCAACTACTACGCCCGGTTTTCACTGGGTGTAAATTTGTCAGCGTAAAAGCGTATTTTTGGTTTATGTATGTAACAGAAATTTGATACGCTCGGCGTACCTCTGTATAAATTGCCAGTGAAGTAAAATAAACTAAGGATACACTCGAATGCTTACAGTTTTAGGCCCAGCAAATAGACTTCAACTGGAGGAGTTGTTTTGTTTAAGACAAGGAGAAGGCGTAGAAAAGTTAGATTTTTGTAACGTGTTTGCCCGCGAGACAATTCTCGTATGTTCTCAATTCAATATTGTGTTGCTAATAACACCTAATTGTGAATTCGTATTAGATGAAAACACTATAAAAGAAACTTTTAAGCACTTTATAAGTTACCTTGTTTCATCAAATCAAGAAAATCTGCTATTAGATGTTGGGGAGCACTGTAATCGATACAACATTCTTTGCTTTTCTGTTATCGATTGTTAGAATCTTTATACTTCACTTTTTTTGTTGAGTCTGCCTAAGCTTACATGGTGGTGGTAGTACTACCCGACCCCTTCCGAAGGATGGGGGCGCGGTGGAACTCTGCGGAGACCCAACAATCGGGCCACACCCCAAGGTCCGGACCATAGATCAAGAATAGAGAGAGAGGAGCCAAAGATAGATTTACGAAGGGGTTCAGAGGCAGGACAGTCGAGGAGGAGATGATTGAGGTCCTGTATAGGGTGTCCACAGGCACTACAATCAGAGTTCTCCTTCCAACTGATCCTGTGAAGATATGAAAATAAAAGAAGACTGTGGCCATGGCAGCGAAGACGGGAAAGCTCACAGCGAATAGGGCGAGAAAGGAGAAGTTCCTCCAAAGAGACTTCGGGGACTTAGGTGGGTTATATAGGACAGACAGACAGAATTAATTTATTTGTCAAGTTGCAGAAAACCAAATATGTATGAATAATCAAACCAAAACAACAAAAAACAACAAGATAACTTAAATAAACTACTGTAGGTACTACAATCTTGACAGGAGACTGCGAAGTGACCAGTATTTCAGGTCTTCGAGTCAAGCAGCCACCCTAAAATTGCAGTCGCTTGAAGCGACATTATTTTTGAGAAAATTGCTTGCTAATGCATTATAATGATAATATAAATGTGGCAAATTAACATTAGCTTTCAAGTAATTTCTTTTTGTACTCAATCTTAAATTTGTGGAATGTAAGTTGTTTAATTTCAGTTGGGATCGAGTTCCATATTTTAGCTCCTTGATATTTAAAAGATTTTTGGGAACGCGCTGTAGAAAATTTTGGAATGTAAAGTTTGTTTTCAGTTTTTGCTCTAGTAAATCGCTCATGTACTGAGGAAATAGGGGTGAAGAACGTAGAAAATGGTTGAGGAAGGTTATGGTGGGAATATTCGTGCATAAGTTTAGCTATTTCCAAAGTGTAAAGCTCAGGCAGTTTCAATATTCCTAGTTTGTAATATTGAGGGTTAGAAGACATTCTTAACTTGGAGTCTGTAATAATTCTTATTGCTTTGTTTTGCAAACGTTGTAGTCTATTGAGGTAAGATTGATTGGCGTTTCCCCACAATGGGAGACTAAATAAAAGATGAGGGTGAATAAGAGAGTAATATAGTAAAAGAAGTGCAGAAGAAGGAAATAGGTAACGAAGTTTGCTTAAGATGCCGACAGATCTGGCCACTTTGTTTTCGATAATGCATATATGGGATTTGAAATTAAGTTTGTTATCAAGGTTTACACCAAGAGATTTTGAGGTTTCAAAACAATTAATCGGGCATTCGTCATAAAATATACTCAGATTTGCTGTTTGTGCATTTAATTTAGAGGGAATCACAATTATTGCAGACTTTTCGGGGTCTATCTGAAGTTCGTTAGCTCTAAACCATATTAGCAGTTTATTCATTTCTTTGTTACATTCATTTTCCAGAATAGTTAGTGAAGGGCTACTTACGAGAAGACAAGTATCATCGGCGAAGAGGCGAGGATTGCATGATACAGAATTTGGAATGTCATTTACATATATAAGAAATAAAAGAGGCCCTAGTATGGATCCTTGAGGAACTCCAATCCTATAGGAGTGGGAGATGTGACGTCTCCAATTGTGGTACTGAAAATAACGGACTTTGGCAACGGCTGGGGGAGAGGGCATGGGATTGCGTCAGTGGGCAGAGAAGCACCAGCTTGGCAAGTAAATCCACATTTTCATTACCGGGGAGAGCAGCGTGACCGGGACCCGTTGGAAGCTCAAAGTGATGTTGGAGAGGGAGGAGGCGAGGGACCAAACATTCCAGAGGGACTCAGGCAGGAGATAAGAGAGGGCTGATGAAAGGATTAAGAGGGCTGATTGAGAGTCAGTTAGGAAAAGGACTGACTGGAATTTGCAGGTCATGAAGTGGCTAGTACACCAATCGAAACCTTGCTTGAAGGCAAAGGTTTCACCTGTGAAGCTAGAGGCAATTGGACCAGTGGAGAAGAACAGGGAATAGAATGTGTTGCAGTTGGAGCATGTGACATACACTCCAGCACCACCGGGACGGGACCAAAAAGGGAGGGGACTGAACCATCAGTCCATACTTGGGTATCAAAAGGGGGGGGGGAGGATAGTCTGTTTGAAGCAGACTGAAGTCGAGCTGTACTGTTGCCTGTGCAGTCGGGAATGAAGGGGGAAACGGTGAAGTGGGTTGCAGTCCATGGCGGAAAAGGAGGGCACATGATCAGAGTCTCGCGTGGGGATGGGAGGGATTGAGTGGTCGAAGAACAGAATGATCTCCAGGAGGGTTTCTTCTTTAGTCGATAGGGCACGTTTCTTGTTGTTTGGGCATAAAGGCTGGTGAAGTCTGGGGGGGAGACACAGATCACGTTCGAAGGAGGAAAGAGCCTGATGTTCTAAAGTTAGCTTTAGAGGAGCGAGTTGAGCCTCAAGAAGGAGTAGTGAGGAGGGGGTGGAAGAGAGGCACCCAGTAATAACCCTGCTTGCAGCTCTGTGTAGGACTTCCAAGTAATTGGTTGCGGTGTTGCAGAGGAATGGTAACCATCCAGGAGAGGCATATGTGAGCACCGGTCGCACAAAGGCTTTGTAAATTAGGGAGAGAGATTCTCTCGTGGTAACCCTGGAGGCAGTGGCTATGGAGCGAAGGGCTTTATGGCGTGGATAGAATTTGAAACTCAGGGATTCGCCGGGGGCCCCGAAGAATAAAGTCCGATCAAAGGTTACACCAACGAATTTAGGGGTGGGATTGAACGAGAGAGGGATGCCCAGAAGGTACAGCCGGGGCTGGAAAGTGGGTTGATGGGGATCTGTAGAGAAAAAGGAGGACTCACACTTCTTTGGATTGAGAGGAAGTCTCCATAAGTCGGACCACGTTTCTAGGACATTTAGGGAGGATTGGACGACAGAAAATGCTTAGAGCGGGTCTGTGGAGAAGGACCAGATGGCCAGATCGTCAGCATATAGGGAGGCTTGAGCACCCCGAGGCAAATTCTTGGTAATGTCATCAACAAATAGGATGACGAGGACTGGAACAAGTACCGAGCCCTGGGGGACCCCTCATCTGATACGAAAGGAGCGGCTGCGGGAACCACCAACCTGGACTTCAGCTCTACGGTCAGAAAGGAAAGAGCGTACCCAAAGAACGAAGCAAGGGGGGAGTTTGAGCGAGAGGAGTTTATGGAACAGAGCAGAGTGCCAGACCGAATCGAAAGCCTTGGAGAAGTCAATAGATGCCAAAATGGTTCGGTCTGGAGGTTTTTTCTTTTGGAAGCCATCCCAGATTGATTGAGACAAAGTAAAAATTTGGTCGAGAGACGATCTACCAGGGCGAAAGCCGGCCTGGCAAGTGGAGAGGAGATGATTCGACTCGAGGTGAAAAGTTAGGCGAGAAAGAATCAAGCGCTCAAAAAGCTTGGAGATGCAAGAGGTGAGGGAAATGGGGCGTAAGGAGGACGGAGAGGAAGTGGGCTTTCCAGGTTTGTGAATGGGGATGATAGTGATAGGTTTCCAACAAGAGGGGAAAGTGTGAGAGGACCAGGACATGTAGAAAAGAGAAAGAAGAAGGAGTTGTGCTGGCTCAGGCAGATACTTTAGTAAAGGATAGGCAATCTGGTCAGGGCCAGATGCAGTGGAAGAGGAGAATTTGGAGGTGGCAGTGGAGAGTTCAGCCAAGGAGAAGGGGGAGTAGAATGAACTGTGGGGGGAAGAAGCATCCTCATAGCTAGTTTTCCGGAGTTCATTCATGAACTGTCGTTCGGCTCTACGCGAGGTACGGGGTGTTGCTTGAGATAGATTTGAGCGAAGATAAGAGGCATAGTGATTGGCAGTGTCAAGAGGGGAACTGCATCCGGGAAAAGAAGGGTCTTGGGAGGTGTTCTTTTTGCCCAAGATGGCGTTGAGGAGCCTGAAGACAGCACGAGGATCAGAACGGGGGGACAGATTAAAACAGATGGCTTGCCAGGTTGCGGATTTGGCTGTAGAAATGACTGGGGACGCCCTACAAGAAGCATCTATGTATCTGAGGCGGTGAGCCTCAGATCGGTGTGCCTCGGATCGGGCCCTCCGTCGCTCCCGCACTGTAGATTCCGCTTCCTGGAACCACCAGGCTTTGGGGGAACAACCAGGGCAGCCAAAGGGGATAGAGGCCTTGGCAGCTTCGACTAAGAAGAGGAAAAAGGAGTGGGCAGCCTGGTGAATGTTGACTGCGTCAACATCAAGAGAGGGGAGATGCTCAACAATATAGGATTGGTAAACATCCCAATGGGCCCTTTTGTTGTTGATTCTGGGGGGACGAGTGTTGGGCTGACGAACTGGAAAAAGGGGCAGGACAATCTCTATGGGGAGATGGTCCGAGCCAAGTCCAGGGCGAGTGCGCCACTTGCAGTGGGGAGCGTGAGAAGCAGGAGCTAACAAAATATCGGGGAATGAACGGCTCCCAGTGGAATGATGGAGGAGCATGGGAGAGGCGGGGTCGTTCAGGATTTCCAGACCGGAGAAAGTGATCTAGCGAAACAGGTCATTTCCGGGCGGATTAGGGGGGATGAGACTGTCCCAGGTTTACTGGTGAGCATTGAAGTCTCCAAGGATAAAAGTGTCAGGGGATTTTGGAGGGATGTCAGGAGAGAAGGTCCTGGTGCGAGAATCAGAAGGAATGCTTGTGATGGGAGGGGAGAGGAGATTAAGGAATTGTAAGGGAGAGTGGTTGGAAAAAAGAACTTTAACACAGATGTAGTTTGAGTACGGGTCCTGGAAAGAAAGAGAGCAGACAGAAACAAGAGAGAAGGCCAGGTCAGAGTGGATAAGAGTGAGGACACCACCACCGGTGTTATGACCTCCGGAGGAAACGGGGCCCTGTCTGCCGAATGTTCGATCCGTACGGAGGGTGGAATATCCAGGGATTTGAAACTTCTTGGTTGCCGAAAGATGGGTTACTTGAAGGAGAATGAGGCCATACTGATTGTAGCAAAGAAAGGCGATTAGTTCAGCACGACGTGAGAGGGAAAGACCGCCGGCATTCCATTGAAAAATTCCAAGGTTTTGAGGGGGGCGTGGAGTTCGTTGAGGGTGTGACGGCGAGTTGTTGGTTGGTTGTGTGCTTGTGGGTGGTGGAGGTGTGGAAGGTAGAGTGAAAGCAGAAAGAGGGTAAGTGTTAAGGAGGAGAGGGTGTGAAGAGAGAGGTAGAGATGAATCCACTACATGTGAACATGTTGGTGAGGAATGTGTGGGAGGGGGAGGGGCGGAACTGAAGAGACGGGTCGGGGGGACGCTTGCTGGTGGGTGGGAGAGGCAAGGTCCCCATTGAGACAAACAGGGCAATTTTAACCCATGGTGGAGCCAGCCGCGCAGATTTTGCGAAAGTGAGCCCGGGTCAGGAAGGAGCAGGAGAAGTGCACCCACTTGGAACAGGTGGAGCACTTAAATGAGTCCTTACCTACCTCATGAGAGCACAAGGAGCAGGGGTAACGTGGGGGGCTCTGAGGGGGACGCGGTTGATAAAAGCCAGGAGGTAGTGGGGTAACCCTGGGGAGGGGGAGGAGGGGACGCAAGCGGCATAACGGGGGAATTGGTCTGAGTAGAGTAGCCAGTTTGACTTTGGGGGCAGCACGCCGGGCAACGCCAACCCACTGCAGTGCCAATCGCACAGATTGTGCGAAAGTCAGCGCGGGGGTTAGGGAGGAGTAGTGGAAGTGTATCCACTTGAGGCAAGTAGAATACTGGAGGGAGTCTCTGCCCACATCAAGGTGACAAATGAAGCAGGGGCACCTGGGGCGAAGATTATTACGGATGGGGCCCGGGTTTGGATAAACATTGTCACTAATTAATAGCAATGCCAGGATTAGAAGATGTTGAAAGAAAGTTCGGTCAATTAGAAGAGGAGCCGCCAAGTTGTGACCGGTCAACGGGGGCAGCCCAGCGAAAAACCAGTCCATGACAATGGGGGCGACCTTTTGGTCGAGCCCCTCGGGAGATCTGTCCTGCCATTTCGACCCATCCCTATTGGGAAAGAGACTGCACTACCACGATGAGGTGGCAGGACGCTGGTGCAGCCTAAGCTTACATCGTTTCGTTTTTTGTATGCTATATTGCTCTGTATAACAATCCTAAGCTGTATAACAATACATAACAGTAACTAAACTATAATAATCCAAAGCTTACATCGTTTCGTTTTTCGTATGCTATATTGCTCTGAATAACAATCCTAAAAGTGATTTTTTTATATCCTTTATAGTACGGTAATTATAGTTCTTCCTCTCACAAGTTTCAAGTAATGGTCAATATAGCAAAAATTTTAGTAAATCCGTATGAAAACTAAAAAAAAAAATTTTTGCTGGCATTTCGGCATCAGTTACTTATGTTAAGTCTTTGCTTTTTGTTTCTGTTATCGACTATCGACAATTTTTTGCTTTTTGTGTGAATTATCGATTCGTCTTTGCTTTTAAACAGCATCGACTTCCAACCCTGATTTTGCTCGTTCAGAATTGCAGCGTTTTGGTCTGCACTGTAAAAAAAGTTGGGTATTTTTTGCCCTAAAAAATTGGGTATTTTTTACCCCAAAAAATTGGGCAAAATTTTTGGGCATCTTGGTATGGACACCCAAGCATGGTATCAGTGAAATTACCAAAGCAAACTATATTTGGTATATGTTGAAGTTGCCCAATTCCCTCAACGTTGGCAAAGTTATATTTACCCGAATTTACACGCGTTGGTCATCTCAAATATACTTGAGCTGATTAGTCAAAGTAATTTGTACAATTACCCAATTTCACCAAAGAAAGTTTCTGAAAGTATACTCAAATAAGTTAGTATTGGAAACATGCAACATACCCGAAGTTATCAACATGGGTAATGTTTAACGTACCTAGGCTTGTATTTATTGTATTTCCAAATTTACCCATGGTAACCAATCTTAAGTAATATTGCAAGTACCTCAACTTATCAACGTGGTAATTTCTAAAATTACGACGCTATAGTTTGTGCAGATAATTTACAAATTTTCCAAGTTAAACTATGCAATATAACCAATTGCTGGTTAGTGTTGCATTTTTGTTTAACTTGGGAAATTTGGAAATTACCAATGCAGTAACTATGCGTTGCAATTTTAGAAATCACCAGCATGTCGATAAGCTGAGGTACTTGCGCGCTATTAAAGCATTTTGTAGCAGAAATGATATTGGACAAAACGTAAATTACCACAAAATATGGAAGAAGTTACTAGAAACATAAGAACGAAAACAAATTCAACGAAAAAATATCAGTAATAATCTTTAATTGAATATAGCTTGTTTTATTACTTTAGATAAAGCGGTACACATTAATTTAGAATCACGGTTGATAACCAACGTATTCGCACTTGTTTCTTTTATCTTTATCCTCCTGTTACGTGAAAGCGACAGAGGGGCTATATATTGGACGACTCCTCACACGTGTAAGAGTTTCCATATTTCCGAGTGTTCGGTTGATTTCTTCAGTTCTTGTCGAGTTTTAGTGCTGCTTGTTTGAATCCACCAAGCAGAGATAATTGTATGAAACAACGCGATGAGAATGCGAGTTGAAGCACAGATCTTTGGATCATGGTCGCCGTAAAAACGACATTCTGTACAAACATTCACGTAACGGCTAATTATCAAGATTTACACACCTAGTAAATTATCAAAATAGCTATTAAAACATTGAACCATTTACCGAAAAGTACCGCTGTTCTTTAATAACTCAAAACTTGGTTTTATTACTGCTAAAGCGGTTTGCAGTAATCTAGAATCACGATCACATTACTTAATTTACAATCACGGTAACCAACTAAAACGTAAAACAGGTGTCCGTCTGGCTGCATTTATTTGAAAAAAAAATCGAGAAAAATAGGAATATCAGTTCTGCCAAGTTTGAAGTTTTCAAATGCAGCCGTTTCTTAGATAATAAGAGTTTTTTTCATTATGATGCCCTGACGAAAGCAGCTAGCGAAAACTGCTGAAACGTTGGCGTTGTTGCAACTGCCTCACCAGTTCAGCTCTATGTTTATTATACTATAATATATATCTGGTGTCATAACAAGTAAAAAATGGAATTCAAAGTTGAGCCCTTTGCCCATATCGCTTACTGCTTCGCGACTATTCCAAAAACTAGTCTATTGTTTATAGTCTCAAAGCAGAATAAGCAATATGGGACAAGGGTTTTAACTCAAATATCTACAGAACGGCAGCATTTGGAAACTTAAAACTTGGCGGAACGGATACTCACATTTTTCTTAATGTTTTAAAAATAATTGCAGCCTGGCCAGATACTTCTTTTAACACTTTGATAATCAAGATGGGCAAAAACATTAAAACCAGAGATGCAAACGGCTTTTCAAAAAATCGGTGAGCAGTTTGATAATACACTATTCGCCACGCAGACCTCCCACTGTTCGATTCCCGCAACAGACATATTATGCACATTCCAAAAATTCAATTCACACTCAAAAACAGATTAAAAAAAAAACATTTCTGGGGACATTTTTTTGGAAAAGTAATGTTTATTTATAATCATAGGTCAGTGCTATATGAAAGCGTCAGGGGCCCCGGGAGGCACACCATGTTCGGAAGGGAGGGGGCACAAGGCAGAGTAAATGGCAATCAGAAGTTAAAGATTAATGTCAGATGGCATAATTACAGTGAGTGCGATCCCACTATATTATATCGAAGGTATACACTCAGTGATAAATAACCTTTGGCCAGAAACGTGGATTTAGAGTAAACACATGCCAGACCCCCCAACTTTTCTCAACGGATATAGACGAATAATAAAAATGACAAATTCAGGCGAAAAATTGGCAAAATTCGCCGAAAAGCAAAGATTTGCATCACTGTAAAATAACAATCAAGATTCCATATCAGCAATAAATCAATTGTCATTTGCTGATGCTCAATCAAGATTCCACATCGGCAATAAGTCTAAGCAATCAAGCAATAAGTCTAAGCAACCAAGACTCCATATCGGCAATAATCAACTGTCATTTGCTATTCGCCGAAAAGCAAAGATTTGCATCACTGTACAATAACAATCAAGATTCCATATCAGCAATAAATCAATTGTCATTTGCTGATGCTCAATCAAGATTCCACATCGGCAATAAGTCTAAGCAATCAAGACTCCATATCGGCAATAATCAACTGTCATTTGCTGATGCTTATGGGTTTAGGCCCAACTGCATCGCCAGTTCTTGTACGGCATTGAAAGGGTGTTCTTCTTTGATGCCAAGAAGATACTGCTGAAGGAATTGCAGGACCTTGCACGCATGTTTGGAATACTCCATATTAAAAATGTAATACAGTGCAAGAACACTGACTAAACTTTGCAAAGCATCTGCAGTGGTCACTACAGGATGTAGCTCCACAAAAACTGTGAAGTTTTTGGCAACTGCTGCATCACCGTAGGCCACGACAAATGGTTGATAACGATCTTTTATGGACTGAGCGATTTCTTGCAAGGTTGTATTTTCCTACAATAAAAAAAACACATGTCACTTGTTGCTATTCCTCATCTTTTCTACAGGCATTAAAAATAACCAGTGTCATTTAACGGATGAATCGTGCATCTTTCATTGTCAACACATTCGTTCGATTCTCGCTTAACGCACTACCAGTATCTGCCAAAAAAAAAGCATCCAAATAGAGCACTTCATTTGTTGGTACTGAAATCGCAACACTTGTAGTACAGCCATGAGATCTCTACAGGCCACGCATATTAAAAAAATATACAGTATAAATAAAAAACTTTGATCAAGCTCAAAGGCAAGATCATAGACAGCGAAGCAGAATCTGCTTGAAAACATACTGGTACTTAAGTGTTCCCTATCACGATTCATTCAATCATTCATTTTAACAAACTTATGCAAATTCGCCGTTAGTCTAAACGTTATTTTTAACCATTTTAGACATAATTTGTCTAAACGTTGCTTTGAAAACTGGTTTTTAAAACAATAACGTATTGTTTTGGTCCTTTTTGGCAACAATCTTTAATTTTTGGCATCAGAGTGAACATGATTTTCCCAATCTTAATGCTTATTACTTTGCGAAATCTTTCCAAACGTTTAGCAAGTAGTTTATTTGTGTGTACCGTAGCGCGAACATTGCCGATATTAGTAAATTCAGCACAACAAATTGAAAATAACGAAGAGTATACAGTAACTACACAAAATGTCATTCTCACCCGGAAATACGTAAAATTGCGATAACAGTTATCCAGCACGGTTGAATACACTACTTTCACCTGGTTGCCCGTGCTTTGTCGACCGCAGATTCATGTAATACTACTTTAGAAGTAAAACTTGCGTTGTTAACATCCATATGTTGTTAACAACGTATGTTTACCATTATTTCACCGTTTTCACTAAAAGACTTCATTACTTGAAACTCCCGATGCCCTTCTAGGCATCATAGTGCTTTAAACCATACAAACTATAGTTTTTAGCAGGGCCTATTACAAAACTGAAACAAATCCCACAAGCACTTTGTATATAGTGCTTGTTATTGAAGCTCTTTCAAATGGATCAGCTGCAACATTTGGTAAATATTCACGTAAATCGTTGCGTTTCTTCAAAAACGCAAATGTTGACAAGAACGCTGAAAATGACCAAATGTTTGTACAATTTGGTAATTATCATTACTTAGTTGATCTAATAAAACTTTTGTGAAGCTAACTAGGATACCGATGCCTTGATATGCCATTGAACACTATTGTGTAACAAATAGTTTAAATGATAAATGCTTGTATACAAGCGGTAACTCACTGGTAAAACAAAATGTGTTTTACGAGCTGAAATGAAACGTCAAACAAACTACTTACCGGGGAAATATCAAATAGATACTTGCTCAGATCGCAATCGCGCTTGGTATTGCTCTTGAGCTGGCAGCAAAGCAATAATACACCAATAATGACAAGACAAATTTACTGCTTGATTTTCAAGACAATTATTGTGTGCAGTTGTACATTAAATCTAAGTCAATGCGAATGCTTTGCCCTTCACCTTTACATTTGCAATCAACAGCCTGGTGCAAGCATCAACTTGATATACCGTAGTCTGATGGTGAATGCCTTCAAGTAGAAAAAAAAAGCAGTGAGACATAAAGCAAATTAAATTTTGCACCTCATATGAAGGATGAAGATCACTTTATATATTGGACATAAATGTTACCTTTTGCTTAGATATTATTGCTTCACTTAGCTGCATGTCAGCCCCTTCATCACTAGATTTTCGCCTCTTTGGAGCATCTGTGCTTGCTACTCCAGATATGTTGTTCAAGGATCTTTTAGAAGTTGATTTGTTTTTCTGCAGCACCCTTCTTACAACTTTTTCGTCGGTATTGATTTTTTGCGACAATTTTCGTAGCCAGAATTGCTAAGCAAAACAACGTAAATAGAAACAACACTGTATTTCTACCGAAAAACGCAATGTAATATTATCGGTGCGCAGTTTGTGCACCATGTGGTGGTGTGCCACTGGCAACATTACAGTACAAGGATACCACGCAAACAAAAATCAAAATTTTGAATTGACATTATCATTCAGGCAGTATTCTGCACATGTAAGAACTGTTGGCCTTGTTTTATTGGTGTGTGAATTGCTGCCAAGGGGCCAATAAAAGTTGGAGTTGATGCGGTAGTCCGGAGGAGCCGGAACACAAATTTAGTTTGATCCCCCGGTCTGAACTAATCTAGTAATACTTACAAGTAATACAGAATTGGTAACTACTGCAGTTAATCACACTGTTATTATGTTGTATAAGAGTTATAAGATGATATAATGAAAGCTATTTGATTGTCTGATATACCGGTAGTAAGTCAGAAAAAGTAAGAATAGAAAGAATAAAAAGATATGAAATAAAATAAAAAAATAAGTAAGAAAGAATAAAAAGATGGTTCAAGCCAAGTGGGAGACACCCAAATAACAAAAGTATTGCAAAAATTATTTTTTTCATTAGAGAGGTGGACACGAGTGGAATTGAACTGGGTTTTGTAATATTACTAATAAAAAGTGAGCTACCAGTTTGCGATTTGCATCGATTTTATTCTTCTTTATGCAACAGTTCTTGAGATACTCAACAGTTATTTGCCATACATTGCTAAATTTAAACTGATTTAGCTATGCATGGCATAATAGTTTCCGAACAAAAAAAAAAAAAAAATTAACACCATCTATCTTAACTCCAGCACCAAAAATATTACAGCCATCGCAAATAGAATACTGATATAATATTTCTACTAAGTTTAAAACCTAATCAATTTTACTTTTGTCCGCTTTAAGCCCGATCTACACTGAAGCTGAACCAGCCTGCTTTCATTGTTTGTTTTATTGAAGCCAATTATGACCTGCTGAACAAGGTCAGATGCAGCCTCAAACTAACAAACAAAGAATGCAGCCTGGTTCAGCCTCAGTGTAGATCGGGCTTTAAACTTGCATCTCAAGTAACTTTTAAACATAAAAAACTTTCGCACAGAAGGCATTATCAGCAATCTCCAGAACTGTAAGAGTACTGTTACTAGCATGATTAAAACCATGATTATGATTAAAACAAACAACCATACAACAAAACAAACAACCATGATTAAAAACGTTCATCTTGGAAAAGTTGTATAGACTGTCTAGATTCTTTCAAAGTACTAATAATTTTTAACTGACAGTTTAAAGCTCTTGCTAAAAAATCTGCAACCTACTGATAGCATGAAATATTGTTGCTTAACTGGCATAGCTTAAGTACTAGTTTACAATCATAGCGAAAATAAAAAGAAATATAAATCTTTGCTAAACTCACTTTAGCCTCATCAACTGAAAGGGAAAGTTGAGCTTTGCCCAATTTCACCAAAGCACTTACTGCATTTCTACGCAGCTGACCGTCTGGATTACTGAAAATATGAAATAACGTTAAGTATGTCTCTGTTTAAGACTGTAAGCACATCTTCAATAACTTTAAGTAGGTCTACGACTCTCTTTAGGACTGAAGTGAGGTTTAACTAAGCTTATAAAATCAGTAAAAAATTTTAAAAAAATTGGTGTTAACCAGTCTTTCTAGCACCAGCTGTTCAAAAATAGATGTTTCCTGGATATTGCGCCAATAAATAGCAGAGTCATCATATGAGAATTATTTGTCGAGAAACAACAGATATTCAGATCAGAAAGAATGGGCAATAAGTGTGTGTGAATTATCTGGCTGCAGTACCACGAAATTTCAGCCTTTTTTGTCCAAAACGATACCAGTTTTGGGGCTATAGAATGATCAAAATGTCTAACACAAATTTTCAGAACAATAAGCCAGTGTTAATTGTCACTAAATCTTGGAAACGATTATTTTTTGAAGTTCAATATCTCTTGAATGGTATATATATATTTTTTCTGTACTTTCATCTAATCGCTTGAAAGTAAGCCTATATTTAAATTTCACTTAAAAATAGCCATCATCTTCTTAGTACAGCACTAATGTTTCGTAGCGTAAAGTTAAGTATTACTTGGAATTTCCACCCCTAAAAAAAAAGCAAATTGCATTTACCACCAACATTTTAATATTCTAATTAAAAACTTCTCATAGCAATATTTTGATCTTTACCTTATTACTGTAATTTGGTCTAGCTATAAGAAACATTTTTGGAAGTTGCATTCAAGACTAAAGCTGTGCTTTAATTGTCATTACTAGCAGGGGAAACACTAACTTTAAAATGCTCAAGACAATTGTTACTTTTACTACAACACTCACAGAATAAGATAAACTTTAACATATTGTTGTTATCACATCTTATTATTTGAAGAGGTTGGACCATACTGTCTACAATATCTGCCTTATAAAGCAACTTAGTATATTATGTCTCCAATGCCCTTCCTGCCAGATAATAATAATGCTTTGCAATGTAATTCAATTTGAAGTGCACTTTTTGAAAGTACATACACTCATACAGTTCAGTAGAAAACTTAAGCGACCCCGCAGGTGCAAATAAAGATTGCATCACACTGCCATTAAATGTTCACTGCACCTGCTGCAGCACCTTTTAGGTGTTGTGAGTTAATAGGACCATTTCCACGGCTTGGCCCAAAACAAGCGGCAACAGTGGCAAGTTGCTGGCAGCAAGTGTCAGATTCGATCCACATGGAATTTGTAACCCAGAAGTCTCATTCTGGTGGTGAAATCACTCAAGTCTCCTACAACTGGTAAGCTACAGTTACCACAGACACAGCAAAAAACACCAAATGTCATTGTAGAGATGACAGTTACCTATCAGTCAGCGATTCAGAGAACCTCTTCTACCTGTCTGCGGCTTTATAGTAATCATCAGGGAAGACAATTACATCATACTTATTTTTCCTTAAAATCGCATCCAAACATAGATGCAGCACGTAGAACAAAGAAAAGAATCTTCCAGTGAGGGGGGAAGGATTTGAAAAGGATGGAGTTACATGAGATGATACATCTCCAATCCCTACAGAGTGGGTAGTAGAAGGAAACTGGAGGTGAAAGAGCTAAAACAAAGAGTATGGCAAGTTTTAAGAGAAGCCTGAGCAAAGCTGCTAATGCCATTCATGCCCCAGTTTTAAGACCACTGAACACCCCCACTGACACACCGCAGCACTGGAAATGAGTCCTATGGCACGCAAGAGATTGCCGGGCTATTTCAGCCAACTGCCTTTAGAGAAGGGTGTAAAATCCACTACCACAATAAGGTGGCAGGAATCGGTGAGATGCAGTTAAGATTATTAGAGATGTTACTTCCACAACAAAACGTTTAAAAGGAGTTACCGAAATGTAAAATAATTGCAAACAAACTTTCACAAAAATGTAACTTTATGCGAAGAAACTGAAGCTATTGTTCTAGATTAGTATCACATCGCAGTTAGCCCACATAACAAATATTGCAAAAATGTTAGTTTTATAGCATACTCGTACCTTTGAAATTTTTTCATAACATGAAGTAGCTCAGAGACGATTTCACGCTTTCCAGATTCAGTTAATACACCACTGCGTAATAACTCCTTCGCATTGATCTTGAAACTACACAATTCAATTGGAAATTGCTTCGGCATTGGTCTGACTGTTACTAGATTTGGAACACTACATTCATCCATATTAACAGAGGATGGTGATGCAATGGGCTGCTCAGAGGGGGGATCAGCTGAAGCATGTAATGATGAAGATGCATTGGACTGCTCAGAGAGGATATCGGTTGAAAGATGTGCTGAAAAAGGTGCAATGCACTGCTCAGAGGGAGGATCAGCTGAAGTGTGAGCTGATGAAGATGCAATAGACCGCTCAAACGAGGGATCAGCTAAAAAGTGTTCAACAAGAGGTTCTGGTTGAGGTTTGTTAGACTCGAGTGGCAAAGAGAATGAAAGAGATTCAGACTGATTATTCTCGACATTCCAAAGGGGATCATTGATAGAAGCATGTGAAGAACTGCGGTCCGATACCATTATGGCTCTGTCACAATCACTATCTTCCACCTCCACGGTATCATCACTCTATGAAAAAAAGTTAATATTGATTTTAATTAGTGATCAAGGCAAGAACAAACTTTTATCATTTAAATGTTTTGACAGTGTTAAAAACTTCGTTCCAGAACCAATACAACATACTGTAATTTATCTATAAATTTGGTTCACATCATGGCTAGAAATTTTAGACGATGCCGACTTAGAGCAAAGCAAAGGCAGACTTTGTGGGAGCATTGATCATTTAAGCCAAACCCAGATGCTTTCTGGATGAAAACTGATAATGCACTAAGCAAACTTCAAACACATAGCTTACCTTACAACATCAAAAATTTCAACACATGATTTGTAAAATTAACAATACAAACTATGCCAAAACTACTGATTACCCATGTGCTTGTAATGATGAATCAATATTATCAGATTGTAGCAATTTTTTTTGTGAATCATCTTCCAAACGTCATCCTAGAGTGTATCACTTCAGTTCCTTTTAATTGTATCCTTAGCTTCAAACAGCCACACAACTGTGCAATTAAGCCTAGACAAGCTCTTGATGTTATACAAAATGTTCATACAAAAAAAACTTTTCATTGTGACTTGAAAATCATCAAATTATAACTGAAACAATTTTAGGAGCAAATAGATGGGTTCTTCTTGAAAGATTTAGCAATGCGATTACAGCCAACACATTAGCAATCAACATTTCTACAAGATGTTTCGCTAAAAATTTTTTTATTTCACCTGATCATGTGCAGCAAAGCTTTTAAAAAAATCAAAAAGTTTTCTTCTTTGCCGTAATGTGCAACCACAAAACTCTGTTTTGATTTCATCAAGTGATAAAGGCATATCTTCTCTGGTTAATCCAGAATCTAAAAACTTCTTCTTTAAAATCAAGACACATAAAATAATAGCATCTGCAGCTTACTGTTCATATAAGTTCAGTCGTAAAAATATTGGCCGTGACTATAGGTTCGAACTGGATCTCAATTTTAAAACTCGAGAGGTCTAGCTAGACCACATAAGCAACTATACATTTAAGTGTGTTGTTAATATTATGCTATACTTAATTGACAGCCTTTGGTAGCTCCAAGTGGGCTTACTAAACAAAATTCTTCAAGAAAATTCAAATTATTAGCCATAGTAAACAAAAGTTTGTAATAGCAATTTTCAGCTTTGCTATTGACATTTCAATAATTATAGGCCAAATTTAACAAAATTTCTCTGCTAATATGCTGCTATATCACAATTACTGCCAAATCTTTAAAAGGCATAGTTGGTTTCATTATCAACTGCAAAAAGTTTTTGTTGATTTTTTATCATATGTTGCAGATTTTCTGTGGTTCAGTGACCATGCAGTCTTATCCGGCAAGTTTACTGTGTGTTAACTTCGCATTAGGGTGGTCCAAAAATGGCCCCAAAATTTTTTTTTTGAAAAGTTTTGCTCCCAGGTGTTAAAAATGTTCTTTTTCCAATAAAAATAAGATGTGCAAAATTTTTTTCAAAAATATTAATTTTTGGGGGTCGCTCAAGGCGATTGAAGTTTGGCCATTTTTGCAAAATTTGATATTTTTCAACATTTATCACACTTTTCTCTGCTGTGTAATCATTTGTAATCATTTTCCATGCAATCAGCAATTTCTATGCAGTTTCTATGCAATTAGATAAATCAATGAGGCATTCTGTATCGCAAAGAAAACTATTCAGAAACTTCCTACTGTGAATGACCATGCAGAGCCAGGGGTTGCTTTGATCCAGGACTATAACCACCAACTTACAACCAAAGAGGACCAGCTTCAATATCTCCTGAAAGTTGTTGAACAACACCGAAAGGACTTTCCCATCCTCCTCAAAGACATGCTTAACATCTGAAGAGCAATAAGCAAAGTGACTTTGTATAAATCTGCTGTCTTTTAACATTAAATTGTCGTTTCCTAAGGAAACTACCAAATCTCAGAACCTGTTAGTGAACTGGCAGGCTAGGGGCATGAGCTCCCTTTAAGCATACAATGCTTTCATTGGCTTTATTAAGAAAGACTATTTTAATGGAAATTTTAACCAAGTGAAGCGTACCGATTTGCATATAAACTATTGCTTTTAGCATAAATATTTTGAGCTTACAATATCTGCAACATGACTTTTTTGTTTGTGTGTTTGTTTGGGATAGATTTTATCTGAATTATAGTGTATCATACAATTTTTTCTTAGCAAAAGGCTCGTATACCAAAAAAGCTGTTGAAAATATCATAAAATGAACTTGTTTATCATATTTCCAAACCTCAAAAATGGCAAAATCGATATAAATTTGAGCATATTAAGAAAAAACAACTTTTGGGGAATAACAGTGCCTCTAGTGGTTGGGCCTTAAAGTACCATAACTCAAAGGTCCCTTGAGGAAATTGAACCCAACTTTTTACACAAATTTGCGGAGAAACATTTGCATTTAACAAGATACATTTGATATTTTGTGTTCATTGAAAAGTGTGATAAATGTTAAAAAATATTAAATTTTGCAAAAATGGCCAAACTTCAATCGCCTTGAGCGACCCCCAAAAATTAATATTTTTGAAAAAAATTTTGCACATCTTATTTTTATTGGAAAAAGAACATTTTTAACGCCTGGGAGCAAAACTTTTCAACAAAAAAATTTTTGGGGCCATTTTTGGACCACCCTACTACGGATGCAATTACATGCTAAAAAAATGCATAGACCTAATATGTGTGTTTTTGTTTGTAACTCCAAAATAAATTAATAGACATTAACATGCTAATTAATGTATTGAATGTCAGTCACATTATTCTACTATAGTAATTTAGCGCAAGGAAAAACATTAGCAATTGCTTGTGCTAATATACTATGCTTACAACATATCAAAAATAGACTTTTATCAAAAGTATATGAAGTCCACTAAACTGGAAATAGTTTTAATCAAATTTGCTCGCTAATCAAAATGCTTAGTTTGCTATTAGCGAATTAGTGCTTCATGCTTACGTATGCTGGCAGCCCTACATTTCACACTACCTGCACTAACAAATGTGAGGTCAAAATTATATACAATCATCTGCAGCTCAAAATATCATCGTGGCAAGCGACAACCCAAAAAGCAATAAAACGTTAAAGAAAAAATTTTGGAAAACACGCCGAAATGAGTTAGACGTACTTTACCACTAATCTGCTAATTCTCATGTCTATTTAACTTTCTGATTAGAATTATTGAATCTTATAATATTTATCAACTGTTTTAATTTACCAGAAAAATGCAAGTACCAGTAGTTAGTTGATCACAAATTTACAATTCACTATTTCAGATGTTAGTACATGTCAGACAAAAACACCTAATCAGCATCCAATTTATCAGCCAATGTGAAATTGAATCTCAGACCTCTTATCAAAAAGATAAGAATGTGATACTGCAAACAACTACACCAATCTGGTATGAACAAAATTTACTTTTAGCAAGTTCTGCTATTTCTTCACCAAATTCTGCTCTCACATCTTCGATCAACTCCAAATCCATATTTCGAGTATATAAGTAAGAACTAAAAGCACAACATAGCACCAGAAACATTTATACATTAACATTGTAATGTAAGTTACACTTTAGATGGGCACTTTGCATAGTACAAACTGTTAAGCCCACCCGCTGTGTGAACAGGTACAACTAACACACACTCGAAAAGCCACCTGGTACTCATCCTCTAAGGTCTACATGTTGTTACCTCCAAAAAATTTTACATCAAAAAACTATGGCAACAAACAATCATAATTAAGACAAATGAATTTTGTTTCGTAGCATAGGCTAGGGGAAAAGCCAATGGGTTCCTCTAAATAGGCATTGTAGACACGGTTGGATTGGGATTGGAAATAGTCCCCGATCCTTATCTAACCTAATCCTCACTTCCTTCCTGAAGTAACGCCGAACAGCCAGAAGAAACACCGAACAGCACCTTATTAGAGATCTCTAAATAGGCATAGTAAGAACAGTGTGAATGAGAATAGTAATAGTTCCAATCCATATCCAGCCTAATACTTCCCGAAGTAACACCAAACAGCTCGAAGTTTCGCTGAACTAAGTCTGACTATGCCTATTTAAAGGAACCGTAAGCTAATTGCCCAAATTTCTCAATTTTTAAACCATTACAAAAACATTAACCATCAACAGATCAATGTTTTTACAATGCAAAACATCAAAATAACAACATAGGGTAAGGTGGGGTAAAGCCGGAAATCGGGAAAAGTCGGAAATTTGGTAAAATGCAGGTTTTGGAAATGGAATCAATTCTCTAAGTTACCCTGGTGCTGAATGCACCGTACAAATATCTAAAAAAGTTCATTAGCCTATGCTACGACTAAAAAAAAGAACTTATAATACTGTATATAATTTTCTGTTACCTACCGCTGACAAACCAACTGCCTGACAAGAATTAATACACTTATCGCTTCAAAATCGAGCTTTATATCTACAAAAGTTAGCACGGTAGGCTAAATGACAAAACTCTCTGAAACCAAATTTTATTTTATTCCGGTTCAGTGATCACTGAGTATTTGCTCCACTCCTTTGAAATACGTAAATGGATAGAGTTAACGTGGTTTATTTTCCCATTGGTAGCGCATGTAGATTCTAGCACAAGTTTATTTAGACTTATATAATTGTGGTTATTGTTCGTAGATGTAGAAAACTAGAAATAATGTTAGATGTTTGAAAGTTTTTGCAAATTATTAATTGCATACGCCTAGATTAATCCATAATTCTTTTATTCTTGAATCAAAGAGTTTGATGTGCTAACCATGTTCCCCTGGAAAATTTTTTTCTTTTATATAATTTATTTGACCAATTCTGTTCCGCATTTATATGAAAACTATAAATATATATCTACATAAATATAAATTAATAGGAAAACACAAAAATCAACATGATTTTCTTAAGTTCGATGACATTACAAAAACTCTTAGTAAATTTCCGACTTTTCCCGAATTCGGGAAAAATCGGAAATAAAATTGTCACCACTTTGAGCGCTATTTCTCAGCGAATCGTTCGCTAATAAGGCTACAGTTTAGAGAAACGTTTTAGTGAAAATTTTAAGACAAGCTGGTAGTGGTTTTGATTCGAAAAGCCGTACAAGTGAGTCACAGTGTTAGGATTAGTAAACTTGGTACTAAATTTTGTCCGGAATTACCCCACCTTACCCTAACTTTTCTAGGGTTGCACCTTTACACTTGGGAATAAATAGCTTCTTAGGTAGTGGTAGGGTCAGGGCACCACTGCGCGACACCTTAAGGTTATTTTTCGTTGTTTCCGTAATAACTCTCATATTTTTCAAGATAAAATTCTAATTTTTTTTTCCCGACATAGGCAGAGCTAATTCCTACTTACATACAAAAGTTCATAATTTTATCTCGTGTTTTAGTGAGCAAAAAGGGGGCTTTAACCCCGCTTTTGTAGTCACCACTCACCACCACACTGTACCAGTAGCAATCTGCTTAGCACGTTAACTTATGCTATGCCTAGCCTAGTGCATAGCACAGAAAGGTAAATCTGAGAGGTAGCACTAGGCTACTGGAGGCCTAGGCTCTGGGCTATACCGGTAGGTGCTAGGCTCCAGTAGCCTACATGTTACCAAAAGTAAATGTATAGGACACAAATAGCCAAAATATATATTAATCAGTAAGCCTAATGCAGGGCAGCTCTTACATTAATGTATAAGGCAAAATGTGCAAAATATAATGATAATTTCCACCAATGAACTTACGGTACCTGCAGTCAATTACCTTGCTCAACTTGGCTTGGCGCATGAAAGAAAGAAAATTGAATAACTTTTATCGCGGCAACTTTTGTAGATGGCGCTAACGATTTATTGGTAGTTAATTTTTTTAATTTAAAAGTTGCAGGTTAGCAGTGATAAAAACTAGCACCGTGCGTAAGTTTATTAGTAAAGCATCAAAATTAAAGAACATCCGGTTATGTGCTCTAAAAGAAAATCACTCGAGTTTCTTGTAATGTAAACTTTAATCATGGGTATATTTACTTTCCTTCTCTGCACATGCCCAAACCATCTTAGTCTGGCCTCTCTGGCTTTATCTTCAAAACGTTAGATGTTTTGGAGACAAAGCCAGGGAGGCCAGACTAAGATGGTTTGGGAATGTGCAGAGAAGAGAAAGTGAATACATTGGAAGAAGGATGCTGAACCTTGAACTGCCAACCTTGCTCAGCTCCTGTAAGAGCTGCGCTTGATAACACGAGCACAAACATCAGTAAAGTTAATAACAGTGAATATAATTGACGTTTCTAAACTGTTGGCATTATTAATCTCTCCATGAACTGCTGCTGCTTGCTGGTTTCAGAAACCTGTTGGTGGTAAAGCGACGGTATTGCACTTCATATTGGCCATGTATTGATGACATAAACGTACCGGTATTGCTTTGTCCATCACGTACGGCTAGAGTCATGGAGTCGACAATTGGACATTAACTCCATGCAAAATATCGCTGCCTGATGGGAGCCTCGATATAGCGTTTCCACACATCATCAGCATAATACATGCTGTATACCTCCATACGCCGATTTCAGTTGCTGGAAAAGCCGTTAGCTAAACTTCGCTTCACACTTTAAAGCGCTGCACGATGCTGGACAATTTGAGTTTCTTGCATGGAGTATCCTGATGATAGCCATTATGATGCAACTTCAAAAGGATGTTTTAAAACTAACGTCTTTTGCGTCGTTCATAAATATTTCGTTGAAAAACCAGAATTATGGTTATCGGTAAGCTAGTGTTTAAATATCAAAAACTAATTTTGGGATGAGATATTACCCAATTTAAACTTATTTGGTATAGTTGCTAAGTTGGCAAATACCCACCGCAGCAGCATGTTAAAGTGTGGGTAGTTTAACAGTATACCCAATTGATGATTTGGGTAATGAAAAATATTAGGTATTTTGTCAAAATACCCAAACGATCAATTGGGTATACTGTCAAACTACCCAAACTTTACATGTTAGGTTTGGGTAGTTTGACAGTGTACCCAATTGATCATTTGGGTAATGAAAAATATTGGGTATTTTGTCAAAATACCCAAACCATCAATTGGGTATACTGTCAAACTACCCAAACTTTAACATGGGTATTTGCCAACTTGCGACTACCCAAAGTTTCAATTGGGTGATATTCCAGAATACCAAAATTTTGGTCGCCAAAATTGGGTTCAGCGTGCAATCACCCAAAATAAAATTTACAAATACCCAAAAAAATTTTCAGTGCTGCCGTGCGCTTCTCATCTTTGGTAAACCTTTATTTCGCCTGATTATGTTCTTGGCATTAAAATGGTTGGATAATATGCTTTTTCCTGTTTATTGCTGCAAGGATAGGATTTGTTTCTTAAAAGTTACACCACCCATGCATAAATTTTGCGTTATTTCTTTCTGTGTATTGGGTAAGATGAACTACGCTTAGTAACCTTTCAAAGTGTTTACCAAATTTTTTTGGGCTGAGGTATATGTTGTTTGGTAAAGTTTGTTTTGCGAAATTAATGGACTGTGGGTATATCATAATGTACCCAACTGTCTTACATTACCCATTTTTATTTATTAGGGTAAAATTTACTATTGGGTAAACTTAGTTTTACCAAGCTTTGCCTCTTGGGTATTATAGCAAATTGCTCAATAGTGTAGGGTAATACATTTTTTACCCAAATTGGTATTAACTGTTGTGATTATTGTTTGGTAAAATGTCTTTTGCCACAGTTGTGCACCTTGGGCATGTCTGAAATTACCCAAAGATTTTACGTTACCCAATCTTTATTTGGTTCATTTTTTGGGTTTAAATGAAAAAGCTTACTCCATTTGGGTAAAGTAGTTAATTACCCAAAGTGTACAATAGAGTACTTCTTAAAATACTCAACTGTGTAGAGTAATAGTTGAAATACACAACTTTTTTGGGCAAAAAATACCCAACTTTTTTTACAGTGTGTATGAAGACAATCATGCACAGTAAATTATCAGTAACCACTGTTATCAATTCAAGATAAAAAGAGCTTGAGCAACAAAATCATAATCAAGAATGTTAAGAACAAGGCCAAAACTCGACAATATTAACCAGATTTAAGAAAGCCACTTAACGCTCCTGAAGATAACGTAAAAATTATCTGTAGTCCAGCGGCGCAACAAGCAGAGGAATAGAGGTTGAAGACTCCTCTTTGTCAAGTCACTTAAAAAATTTCCCCAAATATTCAAATTTTTCAATTTATTTAAAGCAGTGGAAATAGTTCAGTTGATATAACGTCGGGTTGGTGATCGAAAGGTTGCTGACTCGCGGTTCGGTTCCCGAACTGCAAATACGTCTTTGTCCTTGAAAAAGACACACTAGTCAGGCCCTTAAACGGTAGGAGTTTTCTGGCATTTCTGCGTTTTTGTAACTGACAGCGTAGCAGTTTAAATATATTGGGTCCAGAGCGATTGTTCCTGTTGAAGAGGATCTGATCCAAGGAACGAGGAACTTGGACCCATCTTTGAATTGGACTTGAAAGATGCCCTTATTTGTGATAGAACAGGGTACTGCCATCCGCCTTCCAGCCTTGAAAGAAAATTACCACAACAAACTTAACGCACCCCCTCCCCTCCAAAAAACTGCTTCCACCGAGAATCGAACCCTTTACCCATAGGTGGGCACAAGTCTGTTAATCGTTAATAACGAAGCTAACTTTTTCATTAACTCGTTAATCCGTTAAAAAGTTTTTTCATGCTAACGGACTAAATTAACTTCCGTTAAGTTCTGTTAACTTCCGTTAAGATTTTTATCGTTAATATCTTGCAGCTTTGTAGTGCATTTGAACTTGCTTTTATCTTGAAATTAGATTAGACTGTAAAATGTAACTTCCAAAACACAAAAAGACCACCATAGCAATAAATATTTCCTTACAAGCACCTCAACAGCGTCAATACGTGTTCTAGAAGCGAGTGAATAAAACGAAATGTAAATTACACGCAAAATATTAACGGACTTTATTAACTTCCGTTAATTAAAGCTGAAAATAACGGATTAACGTTAACGGAGGTGTGAAGTTTATTAACGGACTAGTGGTTAACGAAGCTAACGTTTTGCATTAACTTGCCCACCAATGCCTTTACCTTAAGCATACCTGACCCAACTTTCTTCTTGCTAATAATTTTGGTGCTGTAATGTTAATCGAATGCTGTTTCTTATTCGTGACAAACATCGAAAAGACTAAAGCTTCCGGGTCTCTGCTAGGTGAGCTTAAAATGCTCCCCCAGACCCCGTAGCTGACTTTGAGTTTAGCAAGTGTCACCATCTCTAATTTGGTTGGCGAATAATATCAACAGCAGTAAAAGGGCCCGATAATGCTTAGGTACCTGGTAGCGATCTTTGTACCTCTTTTCAAAATTTCTCCCTTAGATCCTGTGCAGTACGCTTGGTTCATATGCGTGATTATGAATTAAACATTAGTTAAGCAAGTTTTTAAAAGTACCATCTATTAATTATTATTTGTTTTCAGTACCAGGTACAACACAAATGCGTCTGCGCCAAGTCAGTCAGATG
Organism: Trididemnum nubilum; assembly: GCA_963965965.1. Classification (NCBI taxonomy): domain Eukaryota; kingdom Metazoa; phylum Chordata; class Ascidiacea; order Aplousobranchia; family Didemnidae; genus Trididemnum; species Trididemnum nubilum. The sequence continues at coordinate 26,459,286 of OZ014482.1, read as the reverse complement.
GCCTTTGTCTCGATTTGTAATTGTGATTACATTTCACTCGCCAAGTTGCCTTGGCCATGAGACAGCGAAAAGACTTTTCGGTCTTCGAGTCACTCTGCGACTTGTCTACCGCACACGGTAGAGACTTCACACTGCCCCTTTAATTGCTAAGCGTCAAACAGGAAAGCTGTGAATACCAATTTATTTAGTATTTTGTTTGACCCAATCGGGAGTCGAAACCGTGTCTACAGTTTTAGTAACAGACGCTCTATCCACTCGACCAATGATCGGTTAAACTGGATTTGCTGTCAAATCGAGCTGTGGATTTGCTGTCTAATGGGCGTATTGGTCTAATAAGGGTAACGATACTTCAACGAAGTGTGTCTTTAGCTACTTTTGACTTTGTTAGAAAATGACAACGAAAACAAAAATGTTAATATATAAACTTCAATAGAACAATCGCATGAAAATTTAATAGGACAAAAGATATGACTATATTTTGCTATGAAGTTTTGTAATTCTTTGAAGATACATTGATATGAAGTAATAAAATTCCAGGCAAAGTAGACATTTTTGCATTAATCTGAGTTGTCGCATTCGGGCCGAATGTAGTCCACCAACAATTCCATAACCGAATCGGGAAGAAAAGCTCTGTAAAGTGAAAAACGTTTGTTATACGAGCAATGATATTATAGTCAGTCAGTGGTTCTCAAACTTATGGTGTTACGAAACCCGTGAAGAGGTTGACTATTATTTACGGAGCCTCACGATAAATTTCTAAAAAAAAAATAAAAAAAACGAATAGCTTGCGGAACCACTAGGTCTCTCTAGCGGAGCCATGGGGGCCCGTACGGAGCATTATGAGAACCTATAATTTAGTGTATCCCTATCTTCAAAATTATCGTTATACACTAATTCAAAAGCGTCGCTGCTGGCATCAAAAATTAGAAGGGAGTGAAACAATTTAATTCGATCAAGATCATTTTTGATGCATTTTAGATGAATAATTAACATTAATTTTAGCTGAAAAATTGCTTTTTAAAACGAGGAAGAGTGCTTTTGAAGCTTGCAACTGGTGTGCTGGTGTCATGGTTTTAAAGAGCCTGGACAAAATTAATTATTGATTATTTTGTTTTGATTATTTTATGATGATATATTTCACGACCAACTTCCAAATCAACTTACTTCATAAGATACATCCCCGCTGGCGAAGGATGTTCAACTCGGAGGTGTTCAGCGAGCAAGCCTTTCATTATGTGATCTGCAACCTGTTCCGGAGTGTGTACCGGACAAACAATAGTTGATCCACTCCTTGGATTTTTAGCAAATCCAGTACTGATCCATGAAGGACATGCAATGGTTGTTTTTACCCCGGTGATTCCTTCCCATCGCAATTCCCGTCCCAAACCCTCCATCATCCCAACAATTGCACTTTTTGTTGAACTGAAAAATTATGTAAGATAGCTAAACTCCTAAAGTTCACCTTATTTTTCAAAATGATGAAGTGGACCAAAAAATGATGCTTTCAAACAAGTTACTTAGTCGAATAAAAATGACAGGGTTCCAGGAATATAGCTTCTTAATATAGGATGCAGTCCAACACAATTAATAGGCACTCAACTACTGACAATTAAAGTAGGCAAGCAGACTTAGCACCCCACAATATTTAGTTTTTTTGGGTGGGGGTATTGTTTAAAGCACCGTGTTCTAAGTGTTTTTTAAAAATTGCCCTGAGCTAGAGTTTTGTTTGGTTCTACGATTCATTGGTAGGCTAGACATGATAAAGTCACCTAAACGAAATATTGAATTAGACTGACTAGAATTAAAAATCTGGAAGAAAAGGACTCGAGCGTGAAACATTATCACGCATATCATCAGTACGTAACCGACAGAATTAACATGTGTATTAACAGGTCTTGGGATCAAAAACCACAAAGCTGCAGTTTAAGTAAAAAGGGTCTCCACGGCCAATCAAGATCAAAAACTGCTAAGGGGTATTAAACATATAAATTTACATTATTTTTATCAGCAGCTTTGTTATTTAAGCCCAATTGGTCGGAATCATCGGTCATGATTTCCTTCCAAAGCAACAAATCATGAAGATTAGATCATCTCAGTGTTACAGTTCTAAGAATTGCTGATAAAAAATAACCGTCCAAAAATAACGCTTTCCAATTTTCCCTGCTCTTTTCTCTTTTGTTTCTTCTCATATATTATCACTTCAAATGTCAAGGCATCCTTTGATCATCCAGAGCTTGATTTCGGAGTCAAAGATATTAGTGCCGTTACTCTATATGCGTTGGCTTGAAGTTGGGCAGGATGACGTGACTGAAAATTTGACGTCTCTCCACATTCACGTATGGATTGCAGTAGTTGCTGTAGAACCCATCAAAACATGTTCGAGCTAAAACCACCAATGCCAATCAGCCAACAATTTAGTCTGCATGAAGCAAGTCTGAAGAGGTAACGGCTTATCAAACCTTCAGAAGGAGTTGGGACTGCATGCCTTCCGCTAAGGGAAATTAAACTGTCGTGCTACCACTGTCGATGAATTACGTTCTTTGTTTATAAGAACCAGTAAATTTGAGTTGAGGCTGGCTTTTCTCAATTTTTTTGCGATTTTCTGCCACATTTGTTCTTAGATTTAGAAAACAACGCTGTCATTTTGAGCTTCATGTTTCAAAAACTGTTTAATTCCCAATACTCTGTCGGCATGAATAAAGTTTTTTTTGTAAAATGGAAAAAGCGAAATAGCGAACTTTTTCCAACTTCCAAACAATTTCTCAGTTGCTTGCGCAAAGCGCAGCAACGGTCTTTAATTTCGGAATATTTGCGATTTTACTAGCAAAAATAAGTAAATCACTATTCGCAACTATTCTATCGTTTAGAATCAGTACAAAATTTACTTTTATTTATTGATTAGAAATTTATTTTTGTTCGTTTGTTTTTAATTTAAATTTACTGCTCATCCTGGCATTGTTCTTGAATCATGAACAAAAATGAGCCTTGTGTTCTTATAAAATTGCTTTATAAAAAAGAGTTTGTTTGAAGTAACAAACTACCACACATTTCAATTTTTCAGTCAAATACAGTTGTTTACCAGTAATCTATAAAATATCCGACTCCGAGATAAGCCGCTTGGGAAGAGACCGCCAAAATATGACCGTGATTCTTTTTCTTCATAGCTGGCAGGAATTCCTTAATCGTCTAAAATTAAAAACAAGGTTTAAGTAAGTTCCAGAGGTGGAGTCGAGGACACAACGTTCGAAGCCAAGGCCAAGAACACAAAAAAAAATTGGAGGCCAGGGCCAAGGACCGACTTTTCGAGAACAGACTCTTTCGAGGCCAAGGACAGAAATGGTCGAGGCCAAGGCCAAGGATCAAGGACTCAATTTTTCTAAATGGTGGTAGACAAATTTTCCGTAATTTTTAAACGCGAAAGTGCTTAAAGATATTGCATTTCCTTAATTAGTAGTTTTTAAAAATAACAATGAATGTCATTTTGAAATTTTACACGTTAGCAGCTGATGATAATAACGAACCGTAGCGGTATAGCGTGGTAATAATAATAATAACTTATAATAATAAAACAAGGCCATAATCCGAGAATGGGAATACTCAGCTAAATTATAAACGTAAAAATAATCAATTTTAACGCCTTAATTTCATCAGTTAGGGCCCCGGTGCAAACGTACACTGATATTTGATCCCCGTTTTTTAGTATGTAGTTCCTAAAGGCAAATCAAATTGTTTGGTGAAACGATTTTTTTCTCGAAATTTTTTGAAAATTATTGTCAAAAATATTGCAAAATACTGTGAATTCAAGTTTTTAAAATGAATTAAGGTACTGTATCAAATATATTTCTTAGCTCATAAGTTTTTGGCATTGAAAAGAAAATACGGAGTAATGGGGCGAGAGCCAAGTCTCCATACCGCCGTTAAATAATTTTAGTAATTTTTTTTTCAAAAATTAGCGATTTTGGTGACTTTAAAGAAGATTACATTTAGATTTTAAAAACAAGTTGAAAAGAAAATACCGTAAATGCTTAATTAGAAAAAGCCTAGTTTTCCCACATTTTCTCAACTCTAATTTTAAGCCAATCTTTTCTTAACATTTCAGTAAATGCAGGTGCGTAGCCAGAAATCTGCAATGTAAGGGGGCTGTTACGGAGATTTGGGGGCGGAGCCCCAGCTACCGGGGGCCATCGGGGTCTGGAGACGGGGCCCCCGGCGCCCAAAACTTTTGTAATTTTTTTAGCTAAAATAACTTAATTTTAGGCAGGCCTATTTTGATAAAAATTAATGATATCAAAATGTTGCATAGAAATTAGCAGTACAAAAACATGATTATACTGGTTGCATAAATAGGCTATGTGGGATGTAACTATTGCTAGAATTTTAGTTTTCTTATTTACAAGCTGGTAAATTATAAAATCCTATACCGGCTGTTCAATAAAACTCTCAAAAAGTAATCTATTTCGTCTATATTTCATAGAAAATATAATTAGGGGTGCTAAAGGAAGGAAGTTTGAGAGAAGTGATTGGTAACTAACTAATACTAAATAACCCCCTCCCCCATTTCTAAGCTTACATTATATATTTTTGATGAAACCAATATTAAGCATTTTTCAATAAGCAATCAAGTTTGATTACCAATTTCTGTACATTCTTCAAAGTTTTTTTTTCTGATTTATGAGATTTATTTTTGACAAATTAGACCCCCCCTAAATAAACGATTCGAATTATGCTTTAAATCATTTTTGAGTCTATTCCAGAGCAAAGACAGTCTCAAAAGTGCTAAAAAGTGCTAAATTTCCGTATTCTGCATCTTGGTCGGCAAGCCAATGAGGAAAGGGGACTATAACCTCCAGCTCCCCCCTCTGGCTACGCTATTGAATGTATGTGATGTTGAACTTCAGACTTAATTTCTTAATAATTCTTCAATCAGCTTTTTTGTCATCCAATAGTTGGTTATTTGGGATTTTTAAAGCAGCGATTTTCAACACACAAATTGTTCAGTAGATGTGGTTTTGCCTCTTAGATCGCGTGCCAGTAATTAAAGTGTTTCGTTCTTATTTCCAACAAAATTCTTCGCGCTCGCGTATCTACAGAACAATTGGCGTTCTCACGATACGTAACACATATACTGTAGTGCAGTAAAATATCAATATGCCTTCCCTGGTAATACTGCATAGGCGTAGCCAAAAGGGGGCCCCCCGCCCCCCCAATTAAAATTCCACCAACAGAAAAAAATTATGACAACAAAGCCTAACGATGTTTAGTTGCAGTTTTTTCAGTAATTACGCATTAACAGTAATTAACAGTACTACTAATGACGACGGGGGAGCCAAATTAACAAACCGTGGAGCACCAGGGCCCCAAACTGACAACTAGGGGGCCCCACGGCCCGTAACTAACAACCAGGGGGCCCCAGGGCCCCTAACCGACAACCAGGGGGCCCGCCAACTGACGAGCAGGGGCCCCAGGGGATAAATAACAACCTGGGGGCTGCGGATTCCCTAACCGACAACCAGGAGGCCCCGGGGCCCTTAATTGACAATCAAGAGACCCCAGGGCTTCTTACTAACAACCAGGAGGCCCCGGAGCTCCTAACCGACAACCAGGAGGCCCCAGGGCCCCTAACTGCCCATAAAGCCCATTGCAAAACATTCGTGTTTTGCAATGGTAGCAGCAACACCTACCTGATAAGCTGCAGCAAATAGTTGCCAAGCAAAGGTTTATTTTGACGAACTTTGTAACAGACAAAAGCAGCGTAAATTACAGTACCGAAATGTCGAATCTAGAGCACAAGCTTGACCAAATTTTACAAAAACTCAATGCGCTTGAGAAAAAAGTGGACAGCTTTAATTCTAGAATATTCAAGTTGGAGAATAAAACAGCAGCTCTTGAACGAAATCTGACAGCCAAGGAGGAAACCATTGATATTCTTGACGAAAAAACGAATAAGTTCGAGAAGTTCATGTTAGATTTTGAAAAAACGGCGATTATGCAAGAATCATATAACAAACGCCTTAATGTATTAATTCATGGCATCAAGGAAGACGAAGGTAATGCTTGGGAAAAGCGAGAGGCGACAGTTCAAAAGTTTAAATCTTTCTTAATCGATGGACTGAATATTAACCCTGATGATATTGAGCTTGTCGATATCCATCGACTACCGCAATATCCGATAAAGAAGAATGGTAAGACAATGCACAGGCCTATAATTGCTAAATTGATCAACACTCAAGATAAAAATCGAATCTTCAGTTCTGCCAAGAATCTCAAAACATATAACGAAACGCGACGTAGTTATGATGAATATTCTCCCTATGTGTACGTAACAGAGCATCTGCCCGCAAAATTTCAAAAACAAAGAAAATTACTCTTGAATGAATTCAAAGAAGCTAAACGTAATAAACAATCTGCTTATTGGAGCCATTGATGGCAATTATTGTTTGTTTGTTGATGGCGTCCAAATTAACTTACCAAAAGAAAACACCGATAAACGTTGACTACATAAAACCGTAATTTGTTCATGATCTACATTGTTTACAAGAAAACTCGAAACTAATGAATTCAATCTAGCATTGTATTCGCCGTAAATTAAAATGACTCCTTTTAATTCCAAAGTAAATTCTTCAACATAGTTTGTCTTTGGATGTGAAATTACTTCTTACTTTATAATTTGTACCTTTTTTCTTGGAAGCCAGAATTTACAAAATTTACCATGGCGAACTACATTCGGAGCAAACTACAAAAAATAAAAAAGAATAGCTTTTTTCTACTTTTTGAATTTATGTATTTAAAAAATAAATAATATTGCAACAAAACAACAAATCAATAATTTTACCCTTCGCATAATCAGAGCCTTTTTTCTACACAGTATATCACAGCTCAGAATCGAAGCAGTTACGAGCATTTATATTTTATTTTAAGTTTCAGACTGACTTGTTTGCTGGCTTTTTGAAACTGCTACTATCGAGTATTTAGTTTCAATTTTTACGCTAGAAGATTGTGAAGTGCTTCTCACAAATATTGCTTTTGCTGGCTTAACTAAACTAATTTCGATTTCACAATTGTCCAACTTCCATGATTGCCTCATGTGAACTATTTTGTTGAAAATGTATAACAATATAGATAATTTATTTATTAAATTACTAGAAACAGTCTAGGTTACTAGTGTTTTTCTGTTTTTTTTTTTTTGTTTGATTGATAGAGTTTACTTTCCGGCAATCCTTTACTCCCGGTCTCGGCCGCTGTAGCTTCGTTTTCGCTACTTTCTATTGTGAGATATTGGGGTAGTAAATATACCTTATTTTTAGTGCTAAATTCGAGTGCTGATTTCGAGATAGGTTGGCGATGTGGCGGCGGTTATTGCGGTTGGAACCGGAACGTGGAACGGTTCACTGAATATGCGATGTGTATAAACTTCTGTTTCAGAATGAATGCTGCGTATGTTAAATTTGATTAACTTGTTCTCCTTTGCATGGTAACGTTTGTGATTGAAACTGTATAACGGTATTTGATTTTTATGGCAACGTCTAAAAGCATCGTGGGCTGCGATGCAAACGACCTGCTACAATATTTCTCGTTGGGTCAAGAAGCCACTGAAACATCTCCTTTTTTGCATACACTAAATAGTTTTGCAGATATCATATCACTTGTTCCTGAAAATATTTCCCCGTGTAAATATTATGATTTAAACTTCCATAACAACACGCTCAATTCCTCGCAAAATCTATTTTTGTTGCACCTTAATATCCGATCACTTCAAAAAAACTACGACAAGCTATGTGAACTTATAGACCAACTACCCACAAGACCGCATTTAATTGGCCTCTCGGAAACCAAAATTAAACACCAGCCTCTCCTAGACATCTCCCTTCCGAATTATAACTTTATTCATGCTGCCTCACCCACAAATGCTGGGGATGGGACTTTATATATCTGACTCTCTTAATTATAAGATTCTAGGAAATAATTCTATCCATACTTCTGGTTGTGAAAGCTTATTCATCAAACTATTGAATTTAACTAGCAAGCACTTAACAACAATAGGAGTAATCTATCGACATCCGAAAAACAATATTGCTCACTTTACAGATGAATTGAGTAAAACTCTGGACTCGTATTTAAATCAACCCCACGATCTTGCCCTTATGGGCGACTTTAACATTAATTTGGACCCTGAAAAACGTCAAACTGAGGCTTGGCATTATCTTGAAACTCTATTAGGATTTGGCTTATTCCCTGTCATCACTAAACCAACTCGGGTCACTGTAACATCGCAAACATTAATCGATCATATTTTTACTAACATAACAGCTCGAACTGTAACATCAGGTATTTACCAATATGATATAACTGACCACTTTCCTATATTCTGTCAAATCCATAACAACTCACCGAATCATAAAATATTTAATAAACGAGGGTTTTACCGAGATTATGCAGCTGTCAATCAAACACTATTTGAAGAAGACAGAAATGCTACTTTTGAAAATGAGTCTGTTTTAGCGCCTTTAAACAATGAAAATAACGCTAATAGCGTATTGGAACAATTCATTTCTTTATTCAAATCTGTGGTTGATAAACACGCCCCTATAAAAAGAGCATCCCGCAAAAAACATAAATTACTTAAAAAGCCTTGGATAACGAAAGGGATTCTAATCTCTATAAAAAATAAACAAAAGATGTACAAAAACAACTTTTTGAATGGAAATGATGCTCAAAAACTGCTTTTCAAAACCTACTCCAACAAATTAACAAAAGTCAAATGGCTTTCTAAAAAAATGTATTTTCATAAAGAATTTGACGAAAACAAAAACAATTGTCATAAAATGTGGAAAACCATCAATTCACTTCTTCACAAAAAATCCGCCGGTGCAAATTCTCCTCCCAACAAAATAGAAATAAACGGCAAAATCTGCGACAATCAATTGGCAATGGCTGAACATTTCAATAATTTTTTTTGTACAATTGGCAAACGCCTGGCAGGAAAAATGGAAAATAGCAGCAGTCAAAGTGTAACTAGGTATTTAACCAACAGGGTTTCCTCCTCAATATTTCTTGAACCGGTTAACGAAAGAGAAATTATAAGCACAATTAATTCATTACCTATGAAAAAATCAGTTGGGCACGATAATGTTCCTGTCACTTTTATTAAGCTGGTTGTTAATACAGGGTGTTTCAAAAGCCACGCCCGATTTTTAATATGAAAAAACGTGCTTAAAGAACGAATTTATATTTCTGATAAGTAGTATAACTACATAACAATGAAAAATGGAATTACAGAAAATTATAATGATAAGAATAAATCAGAAAATAAAATAAAGTTAATTGTACACATTTAACTGTATAAAATCGGGCGTGACTTATGAAACACCCCGTATAATAGCACCTTTTTTGATTAAAGTAATTAATGCATCGTTTGAATTAGGCATGTTTCCAAATAGTCTTAAAATTGCTAAAGTAATTCCTATTTACAAGTCTGGAGAGAAACAAATTGTCAATAACTATCGCCCTATATCTCTGTTATCCCCGTTCTCCAAAATATACGAAAAATTAATTTTTAATCGTTTTTTTTCAAATTTCTAGATAAAAAATCGATCTTAATACCAACACAATACGGGTTTCGTCCTCACCATTCAACACAACATGCAATTTTAGATATTATAACAACTGCCTACCATAACATTGAGAATAAAGATTTCACTGCGCTGGTAACTCTTGATTTAACTAAAGCTTTCGATACGGTCTGTCATGAAAGATTATTAATTAAGCTCCATCACTACGGTTTTCGAGGAAAAGCACATAAGCTAATTGCTTCTTATCTCTCGAATCGAACACATTATGTTAGTTTAGGTGATATTAGCTCCTCACTACAACATATCCAGTTAGGAGTGCCTCAAGGCTCTACATTAGGGCCACTTCTTTTTCTACTATACATTAATGATCTTCCTAATGCCACTGATAGCCTCCCTAGATTATTTGCAGATGACACATGTTTAATTCTAAGTCACCCATCTTTTGCCCAGTTAGAAAAAAACATAAATCAAGACCTAGCCAATGTTTCCAGATGGGCCAAAACTAATAAATTAACCATAAATCCAACCAAATCCCACTTACTTGTTGTTTCACCATACTTAAACAAACCATCACCTGATGCACTCATCACACCAAATTCATCTATTCTAAAAGTAGAGAAAAGCATAAAATACTTGAGTATAAATGTTGATAACCAGCTCCTTTTCGGTAATCATATCAATCAACTTAGAACTACTGTTTCTCGAGCAGTTGGCATTATGACGAAGATAAGGCAATTTGTTCCCTTACGAATACTAAAACAAATTTATTTTGCCTTCATTCATTCTCATCTCAAATATGGCATTATAGTGTGGGGAGCAACATATTCTTTATATCTAACTCCGCTAAAATCTTTGCAAAATAGAGCAATTAAATTACTTTCTGGCGCAACTCGGTTTCAGAGTGCGCATTTACTCTACAAAGATCACAATATACTTAATTTAAATAGTTTATTAAGTCAAGAAACAGCCAAATTTATGTATAAATTCATTCACAAGCAACTTCATGTTCAATTCGATAACTATTTTAATAGTGTCATGGCAATTAACAAAAGAAGTACGAGAGCTTCACAAAAGAAAAATCAACTTTATATTCCTAGATTCCGCACAAACAGATTACAAAGATCCATCAAATATAGAGGAGTTAAAGTATGGAACGATATACCGAACGAAATTAAGAATAACAACGGTAATTTATCAACTTTTAAAAAAATCCACAAAAAGCACTTGATCTCACAAGTGATATGATTTCTGCAAGGATAAAAAAATATTATGTATTTTTTTTCTGTTCAACTTTTCCCTTGACAGTATGCAACTTGATACAAAATTATTGTATAAAATCAATTCCGTTAAATTAACGTAACATGAAGTAAAGCACGAGCTAATAGTTAAAAAGCAATAACTATTGACCTACAAAAGTTAGGTGGCTGCTTGACTCGAAGACCGGCAGGTCACTTCGCAGCCCTCCTAGTCTATTTCACTTAAATACATAATAACTGATCTCGTGTATTATTGTTTTAATTTTGTGACAAAATAAATATAATTGATTGATAACTGAGAACCAGGGAGCTCCAGGGCCCCTAACTGATAACCAGGAAACCCCAAGGCCCCTAATTTACGAGCAGGTAGTCCCGGGGCCCCTTACCGACTACCAGAGGCCCCCAGGGCCATAACTAACAATCATGGGGCCCCGGGGCCTTTAACCGACAACCAGAAGGCCCCATGGCCTCTAACTGACAACGAGGGGGCCCAGGGCTCCTAACTAACGACCAGGGGGCCCCAGGGCCCCTAACCAATAATCAGGAGGCTTTAGGGCTTCTAATTTACAACCAGCTGTCCCCAGGGCCCTTAGCCAACAACCAGGAGACCCCGGGGCCTCCAACTGACGACCAGGGGGCCCCTGGGCCCTTAACTGACAACCAGGGGCCCTGGAGCCCCTAACTGACGACCAAGGGTCAAGGGCCAGGGGCCCCTTAATTCAAATTTTTTACAATTTATTTGCAAAACCTGTGAGAAATCTAAAAGTTTTGTCCTAAAAGCTGCAACCCCAGGCCCTCGTTTAACGTTAATATGAATTTAATGCTATAACACAGGCGTTAACGCAAACCCCCCAATTGAAATACTATATAATGAGAGCATAGCCAGTATGTTGTGCTTGTCCGGAATTGCAGTTTTTTTAATTTAGGATTTACGCGTACAAAAGTAAGAAATAATAGTGACGACCACGCGTCCTTGTCATAATAATATCATGCAATTCTTGGAGGTTTCAAAAAACTGTCAAGTGACTTAACTCGTGTCCTTCACGTTTCAGAAAAAAAGTTATCATAATTTTGCTTTAAATGTTTTTTAGAGAAAGAACTAAAGGGCGCGATCTTATTTTAAAATCATAGGCGTAGCCAGGGGGTGGCCTAAGGGGCCCGGGCCCCCTCAATCAAAATGCCACCAATGACAAAAATTTGACAAAAAGTCTTGTTTCTTCATTTTCAGTTTATTTTTGCATCTTAGCGTACAACAGTACATGCATACAACAGTAACCAAAAATAAATAATATTGACGACCAGGGGGCCCGGTGTATTCACTTAATTAAATTTTTTCAACCAATTCAAACGTATAACCAGGGTGAAGTCAAGGGTTTTTGTCCAAAAACATGCTACCTCAGGCTCTCATCTAAACTTTTTATGAACGTAATGCAATAACCAGCGCCGAATTTGGCATTTGGCACAGTGCCAGGGCCTCGCGCTTAGATAGTAGGACTTTTTTGGTCTTCACTTATATTTGGCAGAAAGATGTCGCAAAAATCCGCTGAGTGCCAGGGGCCCAGCGAAATGTAAATCCGGCCCGGGAATAACATGTTTAGTAAGCGTAACTATCTATTGTACCATTTTTCAATAACGATTCACATTCACCTCGCCAGTTTTTACGCACAAAATACTTTAAAAAAAAAATTGCTAGGGAAAAATATGCTCATTGAACAATTTATTGAATTTGAATTGAGGGGACCTGGGCCCCCTGGACGTACGTGCACTCCCATAACTGGTTAATTTCATGACAACGCAAATATCTCTACGGAAAATCTTCGAGTAAATTATTATTTACTGCTAAAATATTGCACGAGGGATGAGCCTTACTTGCACACAGCATGGACCAAATCACTTACAATTAAGATTTTACACCATAATGAAAGATTTTAAACGTATTTTGGACTTTAATTGCAAGTAAAAAGAGGATTGAACAATTAAATTTTTGCGACTGGCTTTCAAATGTTAAAAATCTAGTTCTTTCAAATGCCTCTAAACACGTGCGAAATGTGATCCAATGGGATTAAAATAGCTTTTTTTCCAAAAACTTACAAAAATCGCCAAGCGGCTAGATGCTTCGCCCCCAGACTCCCATAGCCACCGGCGGCTGTGGGCTCCGCCCCCAAACCCCTGCTTGAGATACGTTTGAGTACACTAGATTACTCAACACGTCTCCTAAGCTAGACATTTGCGCTTTCTAACTAGCAATTTTCGCCTTCTACCTTTACCAAAGTTCTGGTTAAGTGCAAACTGGCTACGGCATTAGATCTTCCATTCTACAATAACTTTGCCTCACAAAAACTTCCTCTTTTGAAAATTTCTGATGACGTCATTGCAAGTGAATTGTGGTTTAGGCCCCTACCCCAATCAAAAATCCTGGCTGCGCCTATGTAATACTGTATTACATTTCATCATCACACGCATACTTTCTTCTTAATTCACACGCAGAATAGGCTAGGCCACGTTTTTGCATTAGCAAGCCAACACTGTTTGTGCTTGGAACCCCGTATTCCGTGTTATGTTTTTGGGCGGTTTAGTGCTTTGCAGTTTTGCAGTACTTTCGTTCGCACCGAAATTATTAGCAGAAATGAGAACAACAATTTTCTATAATGCTATTTGCCCCCTCATTCTCCGATTAGAGCTTTTACACAATGCCATTTAAAATAAGTTTAGTATGACTTGGCTTAGTTGGATATCACATTGTATTATTTTTCAAATGAAGAAGGGAAGCAACGAAATGAGAAACTAGCACTAGCATTGTCTTTTGTTCGGTTATTTTCCGTTTTAACCTATCAAAGAATAATGCTGTCCTCCAGCCGAGAACAAGACAGTTTCGAGGACTTGCAGGCATCTGGGCCAAGGACTTGAGCTTCGAGGCCAAGGCCAAGGACTTGAAAATGTCTCCTCGAGGACGTCCTCAAGACCAAGGACGGCCTCGAGGACTCCACGTCTGGTAAGTTCTGTATAAGCCTAAAAAACACAGCCATCGAGTTTTGCTGTACTAAGCCTGCACAATAACAAAACACTGGTGGCAAGTTCCACTATAAATTCTTTTGGATCGTCGAGCACTAGTTAGCGTCTTTGTTTATTTGAAAAAAGACACATAACGCTTATTCTACATTTCAGCCAAGAAGTTTAGGATCGTTCTAACGTGGCAAAAAACAGTGAGCGTATGACAGTGTTCATTGCTCTTTATCTTAAAAGTAAATTCACGCGCGGGCACTGCCTTAAGGTGAATTTACATAGTATCCGTTTTTCGTCCATTTCCGTCCGTTTTTTTACGTTTTTGCTTCTCATTGAAAAAGTATGGGCTTTTTCACCCGCATAATTACAAGTCCATATAACAACTAAGTAGACTGTTATATATAGATAAAACTTTTGTTCAAAAATTTTGTGTATGAACGATAAGAGCGATATTTCAAAATACAGCTGTACCCCTTTCCAAAAAATTTTTCGGAAAACTTTTGTCCAGCATGTGACTGTCTGGTTTGTGCGGATATGGACATATAAAAATGCGGATGAAACATCATATATTTTTTCACGGAGAAGCAGAAACGTGAAAAAACGGACGAAAAACAGTTGGGCCTACTGTGTAAATCCACGTTTACCACCTAACCACCTTACCAACAAAAAAAAGCAAAAATCAAAAACCAAGAATTTTGAAGCAGAGAATATGGGTTAAGCACTTACTTTGATCAGAAAAATAAGAGCCAACAAAATTTGAAAATATTTGAATTAAAAACGTTTCGGTTTATTCCTAAACCATTATCAATCTAAAAACATGGAAAGGTTTAGATTAAGGGAGAAATGCATTCTAAGGAGATTGCACTATCAGCGGTAAAAACAAATGCAACCTATGTAGTGACAGTAGGCACCAAGGATGGCATTACGGTACGGTACGTAGGTATGCCTCAATTATTGCTAAGAAGTACTCTACGCTGGTACGGTACGCCTTTTTTGTAATGGTACGGGTACAGTACGTTGGTACGGTACGCCTTTTCTGTGATGATAGGGGTATGATACCTTGGTACGTTGTTTGAATTTGTCCACTAAACGTTTTACGCGCAACTTGCGGCCGTCAATGAAGATTCGTGTGACCATGCCGGGCGTGCACTTAAGTCTAGGTTATTTTCAATTAGTCATTACAGCCTGTTAATTTGTCGTTGCAATTGTATTATGATGTCACAAGTCGCAGTAACAAGTATGGCCAATGGTGACGTCATTTCTACTGCCTATGATAGATGCTAGGAGCCTAGGACAATCGTGGCATGTCATATACAGTATTGAAGAAAGATTTCAATGGAAACAATTGTGACACTTTAGCTGAATACAGGCGCGTAGCCAGGATTTCGCAAAGGGAGGGGGCTTTTTTTTAAGCTTGAAACAACAGTGAACGAACTTGACTCAAATCTTCATCAGTCCCAATCAGATTGAGAGGTTTTTCTGTCCAAAATCAGATGATGCCGAAATTCAGACCGTTTTTCTGTCCAAATTCAGGTGATCTCCGAAAAAAAAAAGTTCTTCATGTGCACTGAGACCCACTTCTACTCGTCGACATCATCTCAGGATGTTCTAGTTTCACCCCAATTTCGTTAGGAGGGGGCTATTTTTGTTTTTAGAGCAAAAATCAGCCTCAATACTGCTAAAAACATGCTATTTTGCACCCTTTTCAGACCAATTGGGGGGCTATAGCACCATTTGCCCCCCCTTTAGCTACGCCACTGGCTGAATACACAGTGGTTTAAAAATCCCAGACTTTTCGCGCATAGTGCCGACTTTTTGTAGGCAGAGGCAAAAGACCGCTGAAGCCGACGTTAAATGCGTGAATTCCGATCGCTGATTTGTAGGCCAGTGATTTCAAAGTCAGATAAAGTAGCGAGTAGGTAAAAGCCAAGCTCTGATCTTATCGGAAAAGTTGTAGGGTCAATAGAAACTGCTTTTGCCTGCACAAATGCATTTTTTTCCGTGAAATACTAACGGTGTCCAACAGACTCAAGTGAAAATAAGAACGAGCTATAATTAGGATTTTAAACCTCCAATCAGAATAGTTGCGTGCACACAGTAGCGTTCGCAGGATTTTCGAAAAGGGGGGGGGCTGAAAATTTGAGAATAATGAAGACCAGAATGAAAATTTTCCAGCCCAAAACCAAGTCCGTTTTCCTGCCCAAAATTAGGTGAAGACAAAAAAAGTCTTCGCCCACCGTTTCTGTGCTCAACCCTCTGCCCAAGTTACAAGGGGTGCAATGCGCAATATTGCATACTATTCTATGCCAATTATACTATCCTGGCAACCCAAAGGGGGGGGCCATGGCCCAGTGGCCCCACCCCCTAAATACGCCACTGCGTGCACACTGGCTGGGTTTCAACAAATGTTGGCCAGAGGCTGAATCGCTCTCTGGTTCGAATTAGGTCTTACTTTTTGCTTTACATTTTCTATTTGGCGGAGTTCTGGTTAATTGGAATCTGTGAGTTCCCTGCTCCTGAGTAGGAGTGCTTCTTTACCTTACTGCTTTTGAAACATGCTGCTTAATGCGTTTCTGAAGGCTTTGGGCTGTGCGACGTACCTAGTGTACCGACTATTACAGTGGCACAGGTATTCGTTAATAACCATACTTCTTTGATTGGCCGGTAGCACATCCTTTTTGCCAGCATGTAGCATGCATTGGCTCGAGAAAATTAAGCGTGGTGATACTGCTCCATAGCAATTTTGCACAGCTGTGTTAATTGAATGTTCTAATTGCTGAGCCTATCCACGGGGCTCTAAGGTATACTGGACACTTTTATGGCCCAATGGGTTTAGCTGTAGAAGATTGTGCAGTTTTGTTGGATTTGTGTTTGAGCACTCTAATCTGCAGGGTACCCTTGTCGAGGAAGATTTTTTATGATGAAGTACATATCATACGTGCCCAGTGTTCCAGCGTGGCGATTAGGTTCGTTTATAAATGGTACGTAGATCGCCTCGTCCGGTTGATAACGGGAATTTATTTTACACGTTTATATGAAGAATTACGTTAATGTAGCTATTTGAGTGACCTTACTATGTCTTGAGATTGATAATGGTTTAAGAACAAACGGAAACGTTTTTAATTCAAATATGTTTCTCATAATTTTGGCTCTAATTTTTCTGAAAAAAAACAAGAAGTTTGTATAGCACGCTCACAATTTCAAGCGAAGTGTGTTCCGGGTCTTCATTGCTGTTTTTGTCGAGTGCATTACGTTGCAATTGGAGCCGAAAAGAATGAACCGCGCCGTAATTGTGGCTAAGGTAATTGGACGCACAACACATTGCTTATGCCCAAAGAGAAATTAAGCGAAAGTTAAGATTAAAATACAGATTTGGAAAGTTAATGTAAAATTAACTGACAACAATTAATTTTTACAGTGAACAAGTAGACTACTTTTAACAACAGAATGTTGCCTTGACGTAAACTTTTAGATATGAAAATGCGCCGGTTCTGCGCAGTGTTCCAATAAAAAGGCTTTTTATGAACAAAGCAGGCAATTGGAGCTTTTAAGTTGATTTCAATTAACTTCTCAATAATGATGGATGCATGATTCTGGTCGTGATGAAAAAATCTCGAAATTAATGTTCACAATTCGTGTTATACTAAAACACAAGTAGACTCATCCTAAAAATAAATAAAAATTGCCCATTAAAGCCATCAATCTGTTGCTTTACTTTCAACTGCTAGTTCTTCTTCTGCTATCAGTTGACATGCTTTTTGCTCCCAAAAAAATTAATTAAAGTTTTATTGGAAAACATAAAAAAAGCAAATCAAGCAAAATATCAGAATGTGCAAAGATTTGACACGCTTTTGCTTCAACGTAGGCTACTTCGTGGTTGTCACTTACTCGAAAATGTGCTAAAATGTTAACGTTGAAGGTTGTGGTGATTTGAGCATTAGTGCGATTGATGATGTCAGTCACAGAAACCACAGCCGCGTTGTTCACCAGAATGGTAACATCGCCGACCTTTTCCTTGACGTCTCGTCCTAATCTGTTAAATCATATACGAGAACATTCTCTATGAGTTCACTTTTACAAAAAAAAATTTGTTTTTAATCGTTGTTTATCAAATCAGGTTCAAAAATAAGAAAAAACAAAACAAATATTGAAATGAATCTCACCGTAATTAATTAAAGATCAGCATTGGATCGCAATAGGACCAAATTGTGAAATCGACTTACAGTTTGAAAATAAGATTGGATCTACTGTAGATTAAAAAAAACTCATTCGATGTAGTATTTTGTAGAGGTGAAGTCCTCGAAGAGGTCCTTCGGCTCGAGGACAGCACTATGTTTTGAGTCGTTAAAAGTTTGTAGATCGCCTAAAAAGTTTGTAATAGATCGCCTAAAAAGTTCGCCTAAACGTTAAAAGTTTGTAGATCGCCTTGGCCTCGAGTCTTGTGTCCTCGACTCCACCTCTGGTATTTTGATTGGAAGGTGGTGATGGAATTGGTCGTTCCAGTAATGAATTATGATCACAATAGAGTGAACAAAAAATAACAACACTAGAAACTCACTTTTGAATGTTTTCTAGCTTTCCCAAGTCACAAGTAAACGCGTGTGCTTTGCCGCCTGCTTCTCTGATGGCCGATGCAGCTTGCAGGTTATTTTCTTCGTTTATATCCACAAGCTAATAAAAGCGTCAACAGATAACACGGAAACGTTCAATATGGCAATTATATCTTAAAGTTTTTTCACCTTGATCCAATCATTCTGTCTGTAATTTAATGTTTTAGCTAACTTTCTCTATCCTTTCTGGTGCACCACAAGGTTTTGGCCTCACACTTTTTTTATTGATAAGAACCAGTAAATTTTGAGTTGATGTTGGCTGTTCTTAATTTTTTGACCATTTTCCGCTTCATTGGTTCTTAATTTGTTCTTAAGAGCATCGATTTCAAGTTTAGCGACCATGCTTGTAAAACTCTTTAATTCCTAACGCTCTGTCAACTTGAGCAAGCGTCTTTTTTGCTGCGTTTGCAGCATCATAAAATTGCAAAAACGAAAAACCGAGTTTTTGAATTTGAACGACAGCCAAAAAGTTTTTCAGTTGTCTGAGCAATAAGCAACAGCACTCTATAATCTTGGAATCGTTGTCATTTTAGTTGCAAATACTGGTATATCATTAAAATTTTATCGTTTTGAATCAGGACAGAATTCAGTTTCTTTTTAGATTTGAAATTTATTCGTTTTGGTATGTTCTCAATATTTTTTTGCTGCAGGCTCTCATTGCTCTTTATTCGTTCTTAAATTTTGAGCAAAAATGAGACTCGTTTTCTTACAAAATTGTTCTTATAAAAAAGAGTGTAGTCGTAATGACCAACATATTAAAAAATTAGACGTAACAGTTTGTTTCAGTTTAGTTAGACTCAGTATAATGAATGTGCGAATAATCAGTAGAACATTTAAAATTGGTAAAAGAAACAAAATTAATGGATGCCAAACCAAAGCAAAAAGTATTGTAATTAGATAATAAGATACTATTTTACGATTTTTTTTTGAAGCTAATAAATACTTAAAATTTTGAGAATGGCTCGTAATGCTTGAAAAAACACTTTTTTTGTAAGAACTACTAAATTTTGAGTTGATGTTGGCTGTTGTTAATTTTTTGACTATTTTTAGTCTCATTTGTTCCTAAAGCAACCATGTTTGCAAAAGTGTTTTAGTCCCAATGTTCTGTCTGCTTGAGTAAACGCTTTGTTAACTGTTTTTGCAGCATCGTAAAACTGCAATAGCGAAAAAGCGAGCATTTTTATTTGAACGACAGCCAACAATTTTTTTGTTATTGTTAGTTACCTGCGCAGGGCGCAACAGCACTCTTTTTGTCTCAGAATTGTTGCAATTTTGCTTGTAAGTGCCAGAAAATCACTTAAACTGGAGCAATATTATTGGTGAGGGCCCATTTAAATTGGGGGCCTTTTAAATATTATTGTACTTAACAGAATTAAGCTTTTTTCTTGATTCGAAATTTTTTTTTTTTCGGTTGTTCTTAATGTTATTTTTTGTTGCTGAAGCTGGCATTGTTCTTAATTTGTTCTTAAATTTTAAGCGAAAATGAGCCTCGTGTTCTTATAAAATTGCTCTTGTAAAAACAAATCAGTGTAAGCAACAAAACTTAACTACTTGTAATATGACAATGCTATACATAGGCGTAGCCAAGATTTTTGATTGGGGGGGCCCAAATCACATGCAATGACGTCATCAGAATCTTCGAAACAGTAATTTTTTGTGGGGGGAAAGATATCGTAGAATGGAAGGTCAGAAGCCGTGGCCTGGTGTTAATACGTAACTAGGAACTCGTTCAAAGGGGAGGGCTGAAACCAGTAGTTAAAATGTGAAAATATCTGAATTGGGAGACGTTTTGAGTAAAGCAATGTACTGCAATTCAAACCTATTATTAACGATGGTCTGGGGGCGGGGTCCCCAGCCGCCGGGGGCTATGGGGGTCATTTTTTGTAATTTAAAAAAAGCTGGGCAATTTTTCGTAATTTTTTGAAATAAAAAGCTGTTTTAACACCATCGGATCACATTTAGCACGTATTCAGAACCTCATTTGAAAGTACAAGATTTTTAATATTTGAAAGCCAATTGAAAAAATTAAGTTGTTCAGTCCTTCTTTTGTTTGCAAGTTAAGTCCAAAACACGTTTAAAATCTTGCATTTTAAGGTCAAATTTTGTAAGTGACTTGGTCCAGGTGGGGAGGAAAGTACTGCACAATGCCTCATGCAATATTTTTGCCGTGAATAACAATGCACTTGAAAATTTTCCTCAGAGTTTATTGTTTTGTCATGAAAACAACCAGTTATAAGAGTACAAATACGGCCAGGGGGCCCAGGCCCTCTCAATTCAAAAATTTGTTCAATGAGCATTCCCCTTACTGTAGCTATTTTTTTCAAAAGTATTTTGTTGCATAAAAACTGGCCAGGCGGAGGGGAATTGTTATTGAAAAATGTACAATAGATGGTTACGCCTACTAACCATGCTATTGCCCAGGCCGGATTTACATTGAGTTCGACCCCTGACACTTTAAGATTTTTCCAATATCTTCCTGCCAAATACAGGACGGTGAAGATCAAAAAAAGTCTTTTATGAGCGTGGGGCCCCTGGCACTGTGCCATCTGTTAGATCCGTCACTGGTTATTGCATTACGTTCATAAAAAGTAGGGTTGTAAATTTGGGACGAGTTTATACAATCCCGGGATCGGGATTTCCCGGTATTTTAGACTTATAATCCCGGGATTATTCGGGATTGAGCAAATAATTAAAAAAAGTAGTATGGAAAGAACAAAAACCTTTTTATTTCTTGTAATATTGACGCTGAAATATAAGAGCATCTAGAGTGGCATCATTCATTTGGCTCCTGATTTTGTTAGCAAAATAGCCAAGGGCAGAAAAGGCCCTTTCGGCCTCAACTGATGTGGGCTTAATAGTTTTAAGAGCAGTAAACAACCTTTCAAGATTTTCAGGCCTTCTTTTGTTTCCATACTGTTTCCATCAGCAACTTTATCGAGTGTAGAAAATAGTAACTTCATTTAGTCTCTGAGACTCTGACTCCACTCATGTAGAGCAGCATGCCAGGAAAAGGGTTTTGCGCCAAGAATATGACTGTAATAATTGCAATGTCGGATATCTTACAACTTCAAGATGGTCATCGTATCCAATTTTATAAATTCCGAAAATAAAGAATAGTGCAAATAACAGGTCGTAAATTTACGAAATACAAGTTTGGCGCATCTAGCTAACCCTTACGGTGCACCATTTGAGAAACGCTGAGCTAGGGTACGCAAAACTTAATTCTGTACTTTAGAATAGTAACATGACATGATGCTCACTTCCGTAGGCTGACATTAAACGGTCAATCAGGGGTATACTAAATTTAATAAGTCCCGGGATTTCTAGACATATAATCCCGGGATTGGGATTGGAAAAAATACCCCAAATCCCGGGAATTCGGGATCGGGATTTCCCGGGATTACAACCCTAATAAAAAGGTTACATGAGGGCCTGAGTTGGCAACTTTTAGGATAAAAACTCTTAATTTCCCTCGGATTATACGTGTAAATTGGTTTGCAAACATCAAATTGAGGGGTCCGGGCCCCTGGATTAATATTATTGGTGAGGGGCCATTTAAATTGGGAGGCCATTTAAATATTATTGTTGGGGGAGTTTTTTAATTGGTTGGCAAAATCTAAATTGAAGGGGCCTAGGGCCCATGGATCAATATTATTGTAGGGTGACCATTTCAATTGGTTCGCAATTATTAAATTGAGGGGCCTGGGCCCTCGGCATCAATATTATTGTTGAGGGGCCCAATTAAATTGGGGTCCATGTAGATATTATTGTAGGGGTCCCATTTAAATTGGTTGGCAAAAACTAAATTGAAGGGGCCCGGGCCCTCTGGATCAATATTATTTTAGAAATCATTTAAATATTATTGTGGGAGGCCCATTTAAATTGGTTGGCAAAAACTAAATTGAAGGGGCCCGGGCCCTCTGGATCAATATTATTTTAGAAATCATTTAAATATTATTGTGGGAGGCCCATTTAAATTGGTTGGCAAAAATTAAATTGAAGGGGCCCAGGCCCCCTGGATCAATATTATTGTTGGAAACCCATTGAAATTGGGGGCCTTTTAAATATTATTGCAAGGGACCCATTTGAATTGGTTGGCAAAAATTAAACTGAGGGGGCCCGGGCCCCCTGGATCAATATTGTTGTGAAATACTGTTGTATACGTATACTGTTGTACGCGAAGATGCTAAAAGAAACTGAAACAGAGGAAAAAATAGTCTTTTTTGTGACATTTTTATCACTGGTAGCATTCTAATTGGGGGGGCCCGGGTCCCCTGCCCTCCCCTTGGCTACGCCTATGATGCAATAGAACTTTTTCCTTATACTGCACAATCAAATCTCAAAGAAGCGTAGCTGATGGTTTACTTTTGGTAAAATTGTCCTTGCCCTTATATCCTAGCTTGTTCTTTGGCTCTAAGCCATTTAATGCCCATAAATCATTATTGACATGAGTAAACGCAGCTAAATCAGGTTGGCTTCCTGAATTAGCAATTTACGCAGTTCAATGATAATTGCTTCTTGATGTTAGCTGGTTTGCACATGGTGGTAAAAGCAGTTTTAATGCATTCTTCGAGATAGTTGCTAGACTTGTGGCTGCATGTATGCCTATCAGTCATCTATGGTGTTGAGAGCGTTTGCTACTGAAACGGTAGGACTTGGGTTCGCAAAGTTGTAAACGGGCAACAAGCACGAGCCCGAACCCGAAAAGTGATTTGAAGCCAAAACCAGGCCCGAAAATTAGGTTTGATCTAAAAATGTACGAGCGATTATTGATTGTAATTAATCCATTCGCTGTTGATAAGTTATGACGTAATAATAATTGCATTGATGTTTAAACGAGGCCGTGATTCAGTGTTGCAAAGTTATTTGAATTGCGCTTTATAAAATCTGAAAGGTGAAAACACAAGTCAAGTACTTATATCAAGCCCGAATTAAGCCTGGCATTCTGCCAATCTTTAGTCAGAACCCGACCCAAAAAGCCTGGCACGCCTTACAGCGCTATGGGTATGATTCCCACTTGAATCAAACCCAAGACATTAACAGAAATTGATATTGGTTGAGGTTTCCTTATTGCTTGGCATTCGGCAATAAATGAAAACAGAGTGAAGTTTCCATCGTAAGTGCTGTAGAGGTGGCAGCTAGACAGAAAGCAAGAAAGTAGAGCAAAGAGATAGCTTTTACAAAATTACGTCATGTAATATGACATTTGGTCAAGTGTTTGTAAAACATAAAGCGTAGATACACAGAACAGCAGCATTGCAAAACCAAACAGTTTCAAATTTGAAAATACAAAAACACCTCAAAATTTTATGATACAATTAGAAATGTATTTTTTTAATATAGAGATATAAGAGTTTATTTGGATATATACTGTAAGAGTCTCGAAATCCAAATTATCCCAGGCACATTTAGCTAGCATCATCTATGTGTTCGAGACGACCGTGTCTTGAACTAGCTGCGTTATAACCGAATAACACAACTTTAGAGCTCTCATGAGAAACTAACTTCGTAGATCTCGATCCGCGCCGTCCGTCTTTGAAGTAAAACTACACACAGATTTTTCCCAAAAATCTTTATTGACAACCTGCATCAGCTCCGGAATACAGCGCCCATGGTAGATCACTTTCAAAGTGGATAAGGCTCGGATTAAAAAGCGAAATCGCTCGGGGGTTAAAATCAGCCGCTCGCTGACTGGACAAAACACTACAATGATTGGACATGTGGGTTCCCGATATCTAAAGCAAAGCTGATGAGGCATAGCGATAGCAAAAAACAAGTTAGTCATCACGTTGTTTTCCGAATAGCCGGTCACTTAATTTTCGATGCGGGAACAGTTGTTTGTTATGAAAAAAACTACGGAGGTTATAGAGAATCGAACAATTCAATCAAATTAAAGCACTTATGTCATCACTATTTTTCTTTTTACAGTTTAAAAAATATTTTTCTCTCCCAAAGATTAGTCATGTTTCACAAGCATCTTGCTTCTAGCAATTTCAGCAAATACGTAATAAAAAAGATTTGTGCTTTGATTTTATGCACTTCTTCCCAAACGCCGAGCCTGTTATTTTCCGGTTTCCAGAATGTCACTTTATCTGTCTACTCGACGCTAAGTCGGTCGCACAACAGTAAACAAGCAAAATTGAGCGTTAATATTTAGCATACATAATGAGCGGTTCGGTTCACATTTCGACTTCGGATATTTTCGATAATAAGGGCACATTTTATGGAACACCATGTTTCACACAATTACTTTAGTCAGATTTCCGCTGTAAGGTTCAACTGCAATCTCAGGATTGTGATACCGGCAAAATGAAAAATGGAACTTGCAATATTTTATGAGCATATTGTTTTGCTTGAAAATCAAAAAAACAATGATTATTAAGAACCTTACCACCACTGTCGCTCCTAAGGATGCCATTTTCATGGCAAGAACTTGGCCCAAACCATGGCCAGCGCCTGTTACGAGAGCAATTTCATTTGCAATTGACTTTTGAGGTGTTTTTCTAAATTTTCTGAAAAAAAGGTTAGGCGTTAAAAATAGTGAAGTTAATGTGAATTGGGTGACTTTGGACACTTTTAGAAATCAAAGTAATAAAAATTTTCATCATAAACAACTTATCACTAAAAATTTGCAAATTGGTCACATTACAACTTGTGTATAAGATTACTTTGATCGTTAAGTTGGTAAGTGAACAAAAATTTATGAAAAGATCATTTGCAATGTCGAATTCCACATTAAAAATAATATTGTAGTTTTATGTTGCAAATTAAAAAAATTTTGCTACAATATAAAGTACAGCTAACAGCCTTTTGACATGCTAAGTTATAACAAAAGGACAAATTGATAATGAAATAATCCTTTTAAATTTCTTTGTTTGTTGAGACTAATTTATTTCGCCAGTCTACTCGAGCTCAGTTTCTTCTTATATTACTGGAACGGCATGTAAAACCTTTCGGAGCAGAGAAGATGAAGAAAAGCAAGTTCAAAGTTTTTTTTTTAACCGAGTCTTATCGCTGGAGGGCTATTAAATGAAATTTGCAAAATGTATACTTTGGGTTGTTGTTTTTTTATGCAAAAGATTTCATAAAAAGTGAACACAGTCTATTGCTAAGGCGTTTTCCAAACCGTTAATCATGTTTGAAAGTGACGTCATGATCACTATTATGGTGATGAAAGTGACGTCATCACTATCATAGAAATGACTTCATCGCAATCACTACACTTTTAATTTTGTGCTGACGGTATTTATTAGTTTTTTGTCTGACGGTATTTATTAGTTTTGATGGTATTTGTTAGTTTATTAGACGCAATCACTACACTTTTTAATTAGTACACAAACACTCTGCCGTTTTTGACAAAAAATGAAGCCAGAAGTTGATAAAGTCTTTTATCGAAATTACGTTATAAAAAAACAAGGTAAGGGAAGAAAAATAACCAGCTTTGTTAACCACAAAAATACCGGTTCCTCTTGAACTAGACAATGGTAAACGACTAATCAAAAACGATATGTAGCCAAAGGATTTTAGGACACTAATGTATCAAATGCTATAATTATGATACTGACATTATTGTTGTATTGTCGTGATAGCTGATCAAGGGGTAGCGCTGAGTTTCAGCTAAGTTATTTGATCGAAGCATAGTCGAAGAGTTAGTGTGTTCATGAATATTGCCATTTTTGTCTATCCGTTCCTGTGAAATAAATGTCTGTTGATCGTTTCCATCCCCAAAAATACCCGCTTCGCCTTTTTTTCCGGTAAGTTAATGTAAAATGATTTTGCTTTTTTTTGCAAAATTGCTTGAATGTTTAAACATAAGTGTTTTGTTTAGATAAATAGTAAATACAATATATACAGTTTTTCACTGTTCTGTTGTTGCGAATTGTACTATCTTTTATTGTTGCGAATACCAAATGAAACTTTTCATTTGTAGGTTTAGGCCAACAGTAAAACAGTTAGTTAGCCAGTTTAAACTTTAGTACACCAGTTACAGGGTTTGTTTAAATGATTTGATTTTGGCAAGCATTGTTTAAATGCCTCATAGCTTAATGTTGTATTATGTACATATTCTATTTGAGAATTGAGAGTACCACCCAACGGATATTTGTTGTTTCCGTAAATGAAACCTAGAGAGATACTTATCGAATTCGGCTTTGTTGAAGAAATGAGAACTACTTAAAGTAATGAAAAAAGGGCCTTAAATCTTGCCTCTTGTCCGCAAAAATTGATCTCTCCGTTTGACTCCGGACCATTGGCAACCCTGCGTTTCGAAGTGACATCAGAAAAGAATGACTTTGCAAAATGTCTTGCAAAATATTGAACACCACGTTGCTTATTTTGTAAGACACTTTGCAAAGTCATCCTCTCTGACGTCAACAGTTCGAAACGCAGGGTTACCAATGGTACGGAGTCAAACGTGTTAAATCTGTTTTCTCGGATTAGGGGATTAGTGCAACAAGATTCTTTATTACCTCAAATAGTTTTCATTTCTTCAATCAAACTGATTTCGCGCAGTTTCTTTTTAATTGTTATTAATTACCTAAAGAATGCAAGGCATATTTCAACAATGATCTGTCCAAATAAAGTCAAAAGTCGCATGATATAAATAAACTTAGCTATGCTGTAAACTATACTACCTGAAACAAAAACAAATTTCAGTTTATGTCACACCATCCAAAATATATGAGCCTGCAAGCAGTTTGTGTTTGTCCACATTTTTGGTCCCGTTCTTAGTGGTCGATTTTTTTTTGATCATTTTTTCTTTTTCAAGAACTGAACCAGAAAAACAAACATGTACAAAAAGGCGATAGGTTTAGAGAAAATAAACTGAACAATGTACATCCTGCGAAAGGAGGTTGTAGATGAGCTAGCCATTTTCCATTTGCACCTTATATTTTCATAACTTCCCCGCTTAAATTCAAAGGTTACCAAATCATAGATGTTTTTATTTTCGGAGGTTTTCGCCTTACGTAACATTTACAAGATACATTTTTACCACGAATAACGATGATTTTTAAGATCATATACTCAAAGCTAGTCTTGTTATTACTACACGTTAATATTTTGTGATAAAAAGTAAACTTCAATGAAGAAGCAAATCAAATTGATTTGAAACCTTATACGGCAAAACAGTATAGACTTAAATTTTGTTAGTATGATTTAACTATTTTATTTGCTCAAATTTTTAATTTCTATTTTGCAGGACTATTCAATATTGCTTTTCTTTTACTAAAAACAGGGCTAAGTACAACTTCCTTTACAAAGTTATCCGATGTATTTGATTATTTCTCCTCACAAAAATAACAATATTAGCTCTCATGCAATAAGCATTGCACTATTTAAAGTTACTTTTATATCTTGTGGTACCAACAATGAAAGCTTGAACAATTAATATTTGAACAACAATATCTATACGACATTAAACGATTTTTGGTCATGCATCAAAACCTTCATTGGATTGGATTTTGTGCGCTCTTACTGCACGCGCTTCAAACACGAGCAAAATTAATTATTTGAATAATTAATTATTTGAGCAACAACTATTTGAACAAAAATAACTATACGACATTAAACGATTTTTGGTCATGAATCACTTGATTGGATTGGATTTTGTGCGCTCTTACTGCACGCGCTTCAAAAACGAGCAAAATAAAAAATGTGGATCTAGGTGGCGTGCTGGAATGAAGATAAAATTTATAACAGAATACACTCTTGTTTTTTGTAAGAACCAGCGAATTTTGAGTTGAGCTTGACTGTTCTTAATTTTTTGCTATTTTTCAGCCTCATTTGTTCTTAAATTTTGAGATCGTCGATGATAATTTTAGCGACCATGTTTCAAACTGTTTAATTCTGATTGCTTTGACAGCTTGAACAAACGCATTTTTGCTGCTTTTGCAGCATCATAAAATTGTAAGAGTAAAATGTAGCTTTTTTCAAAAAAAATTAAATCAACAAATCGTCAAATCGGCAATTCATTTTTAAACCATTTAACTGGAAATACAATTTAATTTTGCATATCTACTTGAGATAATGCAAACTGAATTTGGTTTATACATATCGGATTGAGCTTATGCAAATTGAATTTCATTAATGAACACCATTGCAAAGCCTTAGGTAAAAAGGCTTACAGTCATTCGCTAACTTCTGCTAAATCGTTTTAATAGACTGTGCAAATTTACAAAGTCACACACACACACACACAAAAAAAAAACGTATAAAAATTCCACAAAAACCATAATATATTTGAACTTAGATTTCTTTCACTTTCCTCTTTCAAAATGGATACAGCGCGTCAAAAAGCGTTTGCACACTGCTTCAAAATACAAGTACACATTAGTGAAATTGTCATGTTTTGAACAACTTCATGGATTAGAAATTTTATGCCTCAAAAAACTTCATAAGTTGATTTTTCTCGTGGTGTGCAAAAAAATTTCCTTCATATGAATTTAATATAAAATGGTTTAATGTATATTGATGCCGTATATCATTTTATTTGAATTTTTGTTAATTTTCTGTATCAACAGTAAAGCCATACATTGATTTTGCATCCAACTTCTAAAAGATATATAACAGGAATCAAAACGCGATGTAAATTGATTGAAATTCGACATTTAATTAGCATGAATAAGTTATCGTAAGTGATTTTAAGTAAATTAGTTACGTTTTTGTTCTAAAATAAAACATATAGATTTTTTTCCTGTGCAAAGACAATACATATTTGGGGAAGAAATATCTACCATTGCTTAAGTTCTTTCTATGACAGTGCTGTTTCAGTTATCTACATATAGTTGGATTGAGTTATGTAGCGATAGAAGTGCCATTTGGCTTGGAATAAAAGACATAAAAAACCAGTGATTGATTTGTTTAACTGTTTGAAGAGTTTTCAAGTCTCGAATTAGCCAGCTACACGGGAAATCGTGCTTATAGGTATTGTGAAAAATTTTATCTCTTATATGGAGAAGCAGCATCAACAAATTTAAGAAATTTTGGATGTCATTTTCGACTGAGCAAAAAAACTGTTTCCGACAAAAAGGAAACAACGTTTCCCTGCTATGGGTTAAAAGCAGAGGTGGAGTCGAGGACACAAGGCTCGAGGCCAAGGCCAAGGACCAAGAACACAGGGGCAAGTGTTCTCCAAAAAACAAGGTCTTAAAAATTTTTTTTCGGGCGATTTCCAAAAAAAAGGTATTCAAAATTTTTTTTCAGGCGATCTCCAAAAGAAAAGGTTTTCAAAAACCTTTTCAGGCGATTTCCAAAAAAAAAGGTCTCCAAAAACTTTTTTCACGCGATCTACAAAATTTTTACGATTCAAAAAATAGCGCTGCCCTCGAGACAAGGATAGGGCAATTTTCGAGCACCTGAAACTTCGAGGCCAAGGACTTCAAGCTGTGCCCTCGAGGACTCCACCTCTGGTTAAGAATTTAAAGTTGCAGACTCTAAACGGCCTCAATTTAGTGCTACAGGTACCTCCTCAACAAAGTAGAGACATCCCAATTTTTTTTTTCCAGAAAAAATTAAAACTTTAAAACTCTTGAAAAAATTTTATCAAATTAATCACTGGTTTTTCTTACTTTTGATTCTTGTCCAAATGGTAACTCAATCATGACATAAATTTCTTGTTACTATGTGGATAACTAAAACAGCATTGCCATAGTAACGTTGTAAAATTTGGCAGGTTTTTCTGCCCACGTTGAATAAGATTGCACATGGAGAAAAACAAAAAGCAAAAAAACTTAGCTTGAAGTTACCGACATAGGTGGGCAGCGCAAGTCATAAAAGTTGCGCCGCATGCGCAACTACTCCGAAAATCTTGCGCCGCAAGCGTTTTCGCAAGCCCCAAAAAAATACTTACGCCGCAAGCGTAACCGCAAGTCTGACGTTTTGAAAAGTGTAATTATTGTAATTGGCTTACGGCTCAAACCCCGTTAGGTTACGGTACAAAACCAATATTTAAAACAAATTATGCTCGCTGCCAAACAAGTAAACTAAAAATTATTGATTTCCTTTAAAAAATACGAGCATTTGAAAATGCGCATCGCTTATCCCCTTTGGGGAAAGAACGCCTATATACCTGACGAAAAAATACTCTTAACACCTGCACTTAAAGGAACCGAGGTGCTAAAAGATTCCACTAATAAAGTCTTCATGTGGTGGTAAGCGAACGACTTCGTGGTCATTATTTTTGTCTAATGGTTTGTCAAGGAAATCCTTCACAAGCTTCAATACATATTTTGTGCTTTTGAAGCAATTAGCATCACTCTCAGACGAATGGAGCACGCTAAAAAAATCATCAGGTTTTTTGTTTAAGAAAACTGAACCATTTAAATATTAATAGTAAGATTTACCAATGCTGTCACTTTTGTTTGCAATATCTATCAAGTTTTTCCGGACTAGCAAAAAAGTTTTAATTAGTAGTTTTTGTTGTTTCTTGTTTTTGAATTACGCCAAAAGAGTCAGACTGTTCCAATTAACGCGTTTATTCTTATATGTACCGGGATATTTTCACATCCTATTTGTACCGGGGGGAAATTTGCCCCCTATCTAAAAACTGTTCGGTAAGTGATAGAAGTAAGATTTTTTGCTTGCTGAAGCTATGTTTGGTTAAATTTTTAAAATAATATATTTTGAAGTTGTGACGTCACGAAAACGATGATGACGTCATCAAAACCAGTAAATTCTTATAACAGCATGCAAATTTTTTTAAATGTTGCTAAATATTATTTTCAGTTTGGACTTTTTGTTATTTCAAAGATATCTCTGATAAGTTCACCCCAGATGATGACGTCACATGCATGATGACGTTACATGCATGATGACATTCATCTGTAAAATATTGTGTTGAGTATAATTTGTAATTTTTTGTGACTGAGATATAATATCATTCACAAAATTTTAGAATACTGCTGTACTATTTTCATTATATCATTCAACAGCTGATGACAATGAATAGTTTTTAATGCAAACGCAATTTATATCGAGAAGCAGTAGAAACAGCAAGAGTTTTGAATTATGACTTCATCAATAACGTATTGATGATGCAATGCATTTATCAATAAATAAATTATTGTATTCCAGCTTAAGATTAGCATCGATAATAAAAACGTAGTAGAATGGATAGAATAAGTGCGTTGATAAGCACGCATTGTGCTCAAAACTGAATGAAACTCTAAGGTGCCTCAGACAAAGGCAAAAATGACGTAACTTCCGGTTATCTGGTTGACCCCAAAGTTTTTGAAAATGTGTGTTATTCAAAGTCAGGGTGCATCAAAGCAAAACTTTTTTTTAGTTTAGAATCTATATTAAAATAACTATAGTGTATTAAAATAAGGTTAGAAGCCATAACAAATTTGCCCCCCCTCTTGGTACAAATAGGGTTAATGCCCAAAGCAAGTTTAAGATTTTTTAGAAACGAGTAGCGTATTTCTAGAAAGACAATTTCCGGTACAAAAATAATTTTTCTGCTTAAAATTTGATTTTAAAATCTTTTAAATTACTCAATTAAAAATGTTTTTTTGAAAAATCGGCAAAAAATATTTTAGAGAGAAACGTTTCAGCGAAAGAAAGCCCTGCTCTAAATCCAATAAAAGTATTGCAAGCAGTAGACGAATGGAATTTCCCATGACGAGGCTTTATGAGCCTACATTGTCATAGACGTAGCCAAGAGGGCGAGCAAAAGGTCCCCTTCCTCAAATTGAAATGTCACCAAAGACAAAAAAAATTAGAACAAAGCCTTATGTTTTTTTCAGTTTCAATTTTTTTTAGCATTTTCGCGTACAACAGACGACCTATATTAACGACCTGGTGGCTTGGGCTCCCTCAAATCAAATTTTTGCCATCCAATTTAAAGGTAGGCTCTATAATCTGCGAGAAGTTCAAGGTGTTTGTCCTAAAAGTTGCAACCTTAGACCCTCATCTAAATCACTTTGTGAACCTAATGCAATAACATTACTACGTAGTAACCATCTATTGCACCAATTTCAAATAACAATCAATCTTCACCTTGCCAGTTTTTCGCGACCAAATGTCTTCGACAAAAAGAAAAATTAGCGAGGGAAAATGCTTATTGAACAAATTATTGAATTTAAATTGAAGGGGCCTGGGCCCCCTAAACTGGTTATTTTTATGACGAACCAAAAATTTCCAAAAAAAATACTCGAGTGATTATTTACTGCTAAAAATATTGCAGGAGGCAATGTACCTTGCTTCTCTCATCTGGGCCAAGTCACTTACAAAATTTAACCCCCAAATTCAAGATTTTAAACGTGTTTTGGACTTGATCTGCAAGTAAAGGGAAGACTTACTAATTTGATTGTTTCAATTGGATTTCAAATCTTAAAAATTTAACTATTTCGAATGGCTCTAAAAACGAGCAAAACGTGATCCAAATGGCCTTAAAATAGCTATTTTTTCGAAAAAAGATTACATAAAATTGTCCAGCGGCCATCCCCTAGACCCCCGTCTATGATACGTTTGGGTTAAACTGGTTTGCTTACCACGTCTCCCAATTTAGACAAATTTGGAAATCTTATAACTTTTGGTTCAAGTCCTTTCTTCTTAGCAAAACCCAAGTTACATGCCATCCCATACCCTGGCTTCTGATCTTCCATTCTGTGGCATCATTGTTTTATAAAAAGTACCTCTTTTCGAGAATTTTGATGACGTGATTGCGTGTGATTTGCAGTTTGGCCTCTCCCTTTCCAATCAAAAATCTTAGTTACGCTAATGTACCTGGGCAATGTTGTTTTTTTTTTACTTTAATCACATTTGATTAAAAAACAATCATTCCTAATCGTATTTGAATTGCGCTAGCACGATTGCGCTCAAAATTGCTAAAATACTTGCGGCGCAAGCGTCAGCGCAACCGTTTAAAAATAATTGCGACGCAAGCGCTATCGTTAGTAAAACAGTTGCGCCGTAAGTGCCCACTTCTGGTTACTGATGTCAATTTTCGAAGGCAACAGTCTTATTCATGGAATTCGATGCAAATAGTTGAATTTAAATTTATAAAAAATTTGTGCTTCCATCCAATATTTGAATAAAAATTAATGGTACCGGTAACAAGTTTTTAAACTGACCGGCCAGTTGGTCTGAAGTTCCAATCAGTGGCGGATTTAGGGGGGGGATGGGGGGATGCATCCCCCCCACCGGCCTAAAAGTAACGATTTCGGCCGAAAAATCAGCCTCTATTTCGAATAATTCGGCTCTCAATTTCGGTGAAGACCTTTTTTTTTTTTTTTTTTTTTTTTTGGAGACCACCTGATTTTGGGCGAAAAAAACGTTTGAATTTCCGACTTCGGCCGAAAAATCACTCTCAATTTCGGTGAAGACATCCGAATTTTTGAGGTTTTGTGCTTAAAATCCCCCCCACCAAAATTTTCTAGATCCGCCACTGGTTCCAATCTCAGGCCGGTCAAATTAGACACAGTGTTGACAACGGCTCACCACCGGTGCGACCTTTCTTCGAAAGGAGCTATGGTAGCCACAAGCGTAATGACGCGGAAATGGGTCCCCTTACAACTTCGGCGCAATGTAGCGAGTATACTGAAAGATTTAATTTGAAGTTTTTGAGCTTCACTAGTTGAATTTAAATTCTACATTAGCATAGCAGTAGAATTAAACAAATATTTTGAAAATTCAAATCATAGCTGGTTATTTTTGAAGTTTACCTTTGGGCTGAAGTGGCAACGGTAATTAGAGGGATAAAATCTGCAAAAGCTGCTGGATCAGACATGACATACTGAAAGCGCTGCCTGAAGAAAGAATCCTCTAGTTAATGGGAGTGTGTCAATTTGTGTGGAAGTTTGGCGAAGCTCCAGAAATTGGCAAACAGGTGTGATTATTCCGATATTCAAGAAAGGAGATTGCAAGCAATGTACGAACTACAGAAAGATATCACTCCTTAATTTGTCTGGGAAAGTATATGCCAAATGCCTTGAAAGGAAATGCCGAAAAATATTAGAATTAAAACTGGAGGATGACCAGTTCGGGGTTTCGTCCGGGTCGCAGCACCACAGACCAAATTTGGCTAAGCCAAATTTCATAGTTGGTGAATGGGTTCACGACAACTGACCGCGACAACTGATCGTAAGAAACTGACCGCGAACCAACTGACTCCGACTAGCTGAGAAGGGCGATCATAAAAATAGTTTGCTTTTCGCAGAGCCATCTTGCCCAAACCCTCACTTTGTGACAAAGTCACTGTGGTAAAATCACTGTGACGAAACCGTTGTAAAATCACAGTAGGTAACGTACCTTACTTCCCCTACCTGGGCCAAATAAATCACTTACAATTAAAATTCAACAACAAATAGAAAAATTTCTAACGTGTTTTGGACTTAAATTGCAAGTAAAAGGAGGATTGAACAATTTAAGTTTTTCGATTGGCTTTCAAATGTTAAAAATCCAGTTCTTTCAAATGGCTCCGAACACGTGCGAAATGTAATCAAATGGCATTAAAATAGCTTTTTATTTCAAAAAATTACAAAAAATCGCAAACCCTAAATCCTCCGGCGGCTGGAGGCAATGCGCCCAGACCCACGTCTGTGATACGTTTGAGCTACATTAGCTTATTCAACAAGTCTCCCAAGTTAGACAATTGCACCTTTTGACTATTAGTTTACCTCTACCTTTAGCAAAATCCTGGTTGATTGCCAACAACAGGCAAGGTTTTGGACCTTCCATTCTACGATATGTTTGCCCCACAAAAAGTTCCTCTTTTGAAAATTTCTTATGACATCATTGCATGTAATTTGAGGTTTGGGCCACCCCCAATGCAAAATCCCGGCTACACCTATGGTTACAATGGTTACTTACCACCGGTTACAGTCACAGCTGACATCATAGACCAATTCTATGTTAGGCTACTTTTATCTTAGAGTTAGTGCTAGTTATGATTGGAGTAGGTGCTAAGATTATATAATGAATATGATTAACCCTATCTAAAACTAACTTTAATTATCTCTAACCTACTTTGATGTTCGGTTTCTGACGTCAGATGTGATTGCAACCGGTAGAAAATATCGATATCGATTTGTAACCGGAGGAAAATTGATGTTATTCAAACACATTTTGTTATCATCTATCTTAGTGAATAATAGAGTAATTGTAATGAAAATAGGCAGAAAAATTTTCAATTACAATCACAATTATCGACTTGCGAACATTTTCAATTACAATTACAGCAAAATCGTGTAATTAATTACGATTTTGTCAATTACAATCATAATTTTTTCAAGCCTGCTTTCCATGTACTGCATTGGCTGCGCTCGCACTTTATCACTATAATCATCAAAAGCTCGATGATACAGGCAAGGATGGCATTACGGTACGTTCAGAATTTGCGTACTACGTATCTCGCACCTTGAACCTTACCGTACCAACATACCGTACCCGTACCATTATAAAAAAAAAAGGCGTGCCGTACCAGCGTACCGTACTTCTTAGCAAAAGTTGAGGCGTACCGTTCCTACGTACCTTACCGTACCGTAGTGCCATCAGGTTTGCAAACGGCTTTAAGTTGCTCTGCTTGGCTTCAATGTTGTCCTCTTTGGACTTCTTGATTGGTCCTGCTGCGGCACTAGAACTTTGACAACCAATCTTCTCTCGATTTCGACCGGGCTTCAAAACAAGCGTCTTGCATTGTTTCAATAAGCTGCGCCACCTTTTTTCCGCCAGGAGAATTCTGGACTCTACCGAAGAGTAAACATTCTTTCCTTCTTCTAATAGTCGTATTTGAAAAAATAAAAGCTCTTTGCTCAAATTCAAAGCTTTGCTTCTAACTTGCAGTACATCTTCTTCGGTCAGTGACTCATCGTTAGGTTTACATTTAAGTATTTTATCTTATCTGGCTAATTCAAGTTTGAACAAAAAATATTCTTTTAGATCGACTGGTGTAAGTCCGACTTAGTGCCTCGACTTTCATCACTACTTCGTACTTGGCTAGTAGATTCGCTTAGCTTGCGTTTATCTGTTAAATCTGGTGACCGTTGACTAGCACTGCAAGATTCAGCTCTTCCACGGGCTTGATGCGAAGTGTGACCAGGTGAAGTAACACCAAATACCTCCAATGGACGAGATGGCATAGACAATTGCTGTGGAGATTCCACAGCAATACTCGGCTTGGACTTTTAAGCGCCTTTAGCAACAAGTGAGCTTCCACGTCGCCACCCATTATTTAACTACCACACAGCAAACAAGGTATGTCACTCTCACAGATAAAGTAGCAAACACAAACCATACACTGCAATGGAAGTCTAACCTGTACATAAACTTACTTGTCCGCGTCGAAGCGGGGCTACATAGGTTACTCCATAAGTGGGCAAGTTGATGCAAAATGTATGCTTCGTTGACCACTAGTACTTTA
This sequence comes from Trididemnum nubilum, assembly GCA_963965965.1. NCBI lineage: Eukaryota > Metazoa > Chordata > Ascidiacea > Aplousobranchia > Didemnidae > Trididemnum > Trididemnum nubilum. Next base: position 26,422,490 of record OZ014482.1, on the reverse strand, counting down.
ACAAACTTTATACCTCCGTTAAAGTTAATTCGTTATTTTCAGCTTTAATTAACGGAAGTTAATACAGTCCGTTAATATGTTAATATTTTAAGTGTAATTTACATTTTTTTTATTCACTCGTAGAACACGTAATGACACTGTCGAGCTTATTGTAAGGAAAGATTTATTGCTATGGCGGTCTTTTTGTGTTTTGGAAGTTACATTTTTCTGTCAAATATAATTTCTAGGTAAAAATAGGTTCAAATGCACTAACGAAGCTGCGATCGGAAAATTTTTGGAAATTGCGAACAGCAATAAATAATGTATCTATGAGACTGCAGCTTATTCTTTGCCACAAAAAAAGGTTCCTTTCTTCGTTTTTTCTTCTATAAAGCTCGAGCTATCGTTGCGCATAGTTCGAGCTTTACCAGTGCAAACTGGTTTGTAATGGTATTACGAATGAATGGTGCAAGAAATTAACGATAAAAACTTTAACGGAAGTTAACAAAACGTAGCGGAAGTTAATTCAGTCCGTTAACATAGAAAAACTTTTTCAAGAATTAACGAGTTAATGAAAAAGGTAGCTTCGTTATTAACAGATTTACGATTAACGGATTCGTGCCCACCTATGGGTTACTCTTAGTAATCCTAACCAGCCAGGAACTTGGCGAATTCTACAATACACGACTGTCGACTACTCAACATCAACGAAGTTGTAGAATTTTCTTGAAATTTAATGTTACTGCCGACTACAGAGTAAGTGTTTTTAAATCTCGAAATGCGCACTCCGCTAGATCGCACTCTCTGCCGTTGGGAAAAGAAGACTCCACTAGTACGAAAATAAATGATATTTGGTAGCTCAGAAAGCGAAAATACAAATTCAGAACTCAAACGATCCCGCTTAAAAACAAAAGAAACGCTAAACTTTTTAGGTGTCCGTAACTAACCACCGGCCACGTACAATACTATGCAAGGTCTCTTGCTCTCTCTAGCAAAGGCTAGCAAACACAAAGGGCTAGCGTACATAAAACTAAGTGCAAGCGTGCGTGCGTGAGATTCAAAGAAAATTGTCACTGCTCAGTGCTCACTCTATGGCAGCAAAAATCAACTGTCTGCAGCGATAGCAATTTCAGAAACAAGGCTTGTCGTTTTCGATATATATCCGTATTTGGAAATATTAAAAAATAATTTGCATTTAATCGTGACAAGTGTGAAATCAAGCGTAACAAAACAGTGTTTCCAAAATCCAAATACGTTGTGTTTCTAACATTGCCAAATAAATACGAGTTATCTAGACTTAGCAGTTTGTGGAATATTTCAGTTTAAACTAGAAATTGATGTTTTTGCTGTTTGTACTGTTGTCTGCAGGGCATGGTATGTTAAAGAATGGAATGGAAATTTTCATACGTTGACACAAGTTCCTTAATCGTTAATCCTTTAAGGACGAAGCTAACTTTTTCATTGACTCGTTATTTCCTTAAAAAGTTTTTTATGTTAACGGACTAAAGTAACACGTTAAATTTCGTTAACTCACGATAAGGTTTTTATCGTTAATTTCTTGCACCATTCATTCATCGTACCAGTACAAACCAGTTTGCATTGGTAACACTTGTTGCGTATCAATACGAGTTTTAGAGAAAAAGCGAAAAAAGAAGCGCTTTTTGTGGCAAATAATAAGCTGCAGCCTGATAGGTTAATTTATTATCCCTGTTCGCAATTTCCTAAGATTTTCCAATCGCAGCTTCCTTAGTGCATATGAATCTATTTTTATCTTGTAATTAGATTAAACGGTAAAATGTAACTTCCAAAACACAAAAATACCACAGCAACAATAAATGTTTTTTTACAGTTAGCTCAACAGTATCATTACGTGTTCTAGAAGTGAGTGATTAAAAAGAAATGTAAATTTGATGGGCGGTTGCTGAAGAGCAACCCCTTTGAACGACCGACGCAGATATCAACAGATTTAAAAAAAAAACAGCTTTCTAGCTTAAGCAGTTCGAAAATTGACTTTGCAGGGTCTATTTAGGTTTTTGGCGTGATATTACCCCCAAACTATGTCAAAAATATTTGTTTCTTAAAAATTTACTGATATCAAAAAAAAAAACTAGCACCCTAAGTTAAGCTGTTCAAAAAATGGAATTTTAGGGGGTCCTCAGGGGAGTGGTACCCACAAATTACGTCAAAACATTTGTCTCTTGCATACAGTATCTACTGATATCAAAAGAAACTGGCACCCTAGGTTAAGCTGTTCAAAAAAAGGATTTTGGGGGTTTCTGGGGAATGCTATGCTACCCCCAAACTATGTCAAAATATTTGTCTGTTAAATATCTACTGTTATAAAAAAAAAAAGGCGTTCTAGGTTAAGCCGTTCAAAAAATGATTTTTTGGGGCCACATCTTGGGGAGGTCCCGGGGAGTGGCCAAAAAAAATTTCGGGAGACAAAATTGCGTTGGCAGCTCAACAACTTCACACAAAAATTAGATTTTCATGTCTTTTGGTTTAGAAGAAAAAGAGCGTACAAGATTTACGAAAAAAAGGCAAAAAATAACAAAAAAAGGAAAAAAAACTCATGGCGGCCAAAAGTGGGTTGGTTGAGACGAAAGGGTATTTTAAAGCCGTTTTTAAGTGAGACCGCTTCTTCCGCCAAACTTTCGGGATGGTTTTCGGGTCCTAAAACCAAAGTCACGTGATTAATTGCCTCAAAATTTGGTACAAACATAAAACTCGTTAATCTCAAACTGCTGTCAAAATTTCGTGTAGCTAGACCAAACCGTTTTTGAGTTATAAGCAAAAATCTAAAACTTCGCACTCATTATTTTTAAAATCGGCGAGCAAAAGCAAAAAAAGACGTGACGCGGCAGAGGTGGAGTCAAGGACACAAGGCTCGAAGCCAAGGCCAAGGACACAAAAAATCCGAGGCCAAGGCCAAGGACAGCCTTTCCGAGGACAGACACTCTCGAGGCTAAGGACAGGAATGCTCGAGGCCAAGGACAGGAATCCTCGAGGCCAAGGACCAAGGGCACAGGCGCAAGTGTTCTCCAAAAAAAAAGTCTTCAGAAATTTTTTCAGGCGATCTCCAATTCATTGGCGTACCCAGAGTTTTTGATTGGGGAGGCCTAAACCACAAATCACATGAAATGACGTCATCAAAATTTTTCCAAAGAGGAAGTTTTTGTGGGATCAAGATATCGTAGGATGGAAGATCTGAAATCTCTGCTTGTTGGCACGTAACCAGGATTTTGCAAAGGAAGAGGGCTTAAACTAATAGTTCAAAAACGCAAATATTTAACTTTGTAAAGGTGTTGAGAAAGCTAGTGTAACTCAAAGGTATCACAGACGGGGGATCTGGGGGTGGGGTCCCCAGCCGTTGGGCGATTTTTTGTAATTTTTTGGAAAAAAAAAGCTATTTTAATGCCATTGAATCACATTTCGCAAGTGTTCAGAGCCATTTGAAAGCACTAAATTTTTGACATTTGAAAGCCAACTGAAAAAATCAAATTGTTTAATACTCCTTTTACTTGCAATTTAAGTCCAAAACACGTTTAACATCTCACATTTTTGAGTTAAATTTAATTGTAAGTGATCTGGTCCAGGTAGGGGAAAGTATGGTGCATTGTCTCTTGCAATGTTTTAGCAGTAAACAATAATCCACTTGAAGATTTTCCTTAGAGATTTTTGTTTTGTCATGACAATAACCAAGTTATAAGAGTACACGTTCGGCCAGGGGGTCCAGGCCCCCTCAATTGAAGTTCAACGATTTGTTCAATCAGCATTTTTCATCACTAATTTTTTTAAAAAGTATTTTGTGCATAAAAACCGGCGAGGTTGGAGGTGAATTACTGAATTGTTATTGAAAAATGGTAAAATAGGTGGTTACGTCAACTAACCATGTTATTGCCGGGCCGGATTTACTTCGCGCTAGGCCCCTGGCACTTCGGAGATTTTCGCAACATCTTTCTGCCAAATATAGGTGAAGACCAAAAAAATCTTACGATTTTAGCTCGGGGCCCCTAGTTGGTACTCAGGCGGGTAGCCAGAAATTCGCAATGGGGGGGGCTGTTTTGGGGGTCTGGGGGCGAGCCTCCAGCGCTCGAAAATTTTGCATTTTTTTGCAAAATGAACTTAATTTTAGAGCTATTTTAATAGAAAATAATGCTTTTAAAACGTGGCATAGAAATTGGCAGCCCAACATGATTCAACTGGTTGCATTAATGGGCTATATGGGAAGTGGCTAATGATAACATTGCAGTTGCCTTGTTTACTTGCTGGTAAATCATAAAATCCTATTATTCAATAAAACTCACACGAGGTAATCTATTTCTTCTATATTTTACATAGAAAAATAATTGGGGGGGGGCTAATGGAAAGATATTTGAGAGAAGTGACTGGTAATTAATTAACTCTGAATCGCCCCCTCCTCCCCGTATTCCTGACTTTATGATATATTTGTTGATAAAACCTATGTTTGGCGTTTTTACATTAGCGATCAAATTTGATTGTTTATTTTCGGGCATTTTTTCAAAGTTTTCATTGATTTGTGACTTTAATTTTTGACAATTAGCCCCCTCTGAATATATGTTTCAAATGATGCTTTAAATCACTTTTTAGTCAATTCCAGCAGAAAAAGTCTCAAAAGAGCTAAAAACGTGGTATTTTTCTTATTCTACCCCATGGCAACGCTATTGCCCCCGCCTGCCCCATGGCAACGCTATTGCTGGTACTGTGTCATATTAAGGTAAATTCGGCCCTGATTAATGCATTACGTTCACCAAAAGGGTAGATGTGGGCCTGAGATAGCAACTTTTAGCACAAAAACTCTCCGTATTCTTCGGGTTATACGATTCAATTGGCTGGCAAAAATTGAATTGAGGGGGACCTGGAGCCCCTGGTCTTCAATAGTGTAAATTAGTTATACTGTTGTCAGCGAAAAATGCTAGAAAGAAACTGAAACTGAAGAAACAATAGGCTTTTTTGTCACATTTTTGTCATTGGTGAAATTACAATTACGGGGGGGCCCTGCCTCCCTCCCTTGACAACGCCTATGCTCCAAGTGAGGAAAACAAAAAAGGTGTTCGCAAATTTTTCGCGAGGTTTCTGGCGTTTTCCAACGAAATTTCAACCGTTCAAAAAATAGTGCTGTCCTCAAGCCGAGGACAGGGCAATTTTCGAGGACTTGAGGCTTCGAGGCCAAGGCCAAGGACTTGAAAATGTGTCCTCGAGGACGTCCTCGAAGCCAAGGATATCTTCGAGGACTCCACCTCTGCGACCCCGGCGTCGCTCATTCCAATAAGGCCTACACTGAAAATGTTAACGAATTAACTGACTTTATTAACTTTCGTTATTTACAGCTGAAAATAACGATTTGACTTTAACGGAGATATGAAGTTTGCTAACGGTCTATTGGTTAACGAAGCTAACGTTTTGTATTAACTTGCCCACATACGGAAATTTTGGTGCGGAATATGGACAATGTCAGAATGAAACAGACAATTTCAAGGACGGAATGGAAGACGATCTTCCATATTTTCATACCAAGTCTATAGTAGATTTTGTGCATGGTATTTGCAGAAAAATATTCACGTATGTCGGATAGTGATAAATAATATTCTCCCACAAGTGTTCAACATCTATTTTTAATTTATCAACAAATCGCGGTACTTGGATTGCGTTTAATTGTGCAAACAGTTTAGGCGTAAGTTCTGCAATTTGTAGCATCGATGCAACATAGCCTACGGCTTTGACAGGTTTGACTTGTTTTTGTTTTTTTTGATTTCGAGATTGAGAATTTGCCTACTCGTAAATTTTTTTCTTCCATCGTCACGAAAAGTTGTATTTGCTGTTTCATTTCCGTTTGGGGTTTTATTTTTTCTATTTTTAGGGTTAGCATTTTTTAATGTTAGGTTTATTGTTTGAGTTGGGTTTATTCCCAAAAATTTTCAAAACCGCTAACTTTATACCAATCTTCAAATCTGGAAATAAACAAAATACTCAAAATTATCGACCCATTTCTCGTCTTTTAGCATGTCAAAGATTCTTGAAAAACTCATCAAAGACCGATTGATGAACTTTTTTGATTATAAAATCATTTATGATGATCAGTACGGATTTAGAACAAAACATAGTGTTGTTCATGTGCTACATGATGTAAACGTTCAGATCTTAGACACCATCCAAAATAAGAAACAAACAGCACTATTACCAGTAGCGTACGCAGGATTTTGAAAAGGGGAGGGGTCCAGAAACTTCGGAAAATATGAGAAGAGCAAAGGTCTGAATCAGAAATTGTTCCGCCCGAAATCTGTCCGATTTTTCGCCCAACATCAGGTGAAGAGCAAAAAAAAAAAGGTTTTCACTTGGTCCGATTTTTGGCCCAAAATCAGGTGAAAAGCAAAAAAAATAAAATAAATAAAAAAAGTCTTCACTCAAATTTGGTTCGATTTTTCGCCCAAAATCAGGTGAAGAGCAAAAAAAAAAAGGTCTTCACTCAAATTCAGTCCGATTTCAAGCATAAAGCCAAGAAGAAACGCACAGAAGATACCCTTTGAGTGATCAAACCTTATGCCCAACTTGCAAAGGGGGGGCATACCTAAATTTTGCTTACTTTTCTATGCAATTTTGCAATCCTGGCGACCCAAAGGGGGGGCATGGCACAATGGCCCCCCCAGGCGCGTCGCCAGCGGGGGGCAATGCCCCCCCGATTTTTTTCTTGCCCCCCACGGTATTTTTTTGGGAGGAAAAAGTTGGAGTTTTTGGGCGGAAAAAACGTTCGATTTCGGCCAGAAAAAGCCTTCGGATCTCGGCGAAGACCTTTTTTTTTTTGGAGATTACCTACCTGTTTTTGGTCGGAAAATTTGTGAAGCCTTCGCATTTCGGCGAAAACCTTTGCCCCCCTGATTTTAATTTTGCCCCCCCCATCTCGCGAAGCTGGCGACGCCCCTGCCCCCCCCTAAATACGCCCCTGACTATTATTTCTGGACATTAGGAAAGCTTTTGACACAGTCTCGCATAAAATATTACTTCAAAAACTGTTTCATTATCGAATACGTGGATCTGTGCACAAATTTCTTGAAAGCTATCTTGCTTCTCGCAGTCAATTTGTAACTGTGCAAAACAACAATTCTTCTTTAAAATCTATCAATATTGTCGTCCCCTATGGTTCCATATTAGAACCTTTTCTCTTTTTTATATTAACGACATGCCAAATGTCCCTTCCTGTAATCCCCGCCGTTTTGCCGATAATACTTGTTCAATTGTGCTTAATTCTACTTTATAAGTGGCCTCAAACATGAGCGTAACCGGGAAAACCAAAAACTCAAAAAATAGTGTTGCGCCAATGAGCTCCAGATTAATCGTGAGAAATCGGAAGCTTTAATGATCCCCTCTAAACTTTTTGCACTGAAAACAGATCTTAGTATCACTTACAACGACAGTCTAATAAACTGTATGGAAGCATTAAAATACCTTGGCATAAAGTTAGATTTCAAATTCAATTACAAACCTCACATTACCTAGATTGAGAACAAAGTAGCAACATTGGTCGGAATATGGAGAAAACTACTTTTTCCTTTTTTTTTTTTACTTTTTCCCTCCTCTACATTTCTCTTGTTGTACTATTTGTTCATTCACCCCCACCTCTTATTTGGTCTACCTTTATTAGGAAACACGAACCCAACTTATCTTACGAAGCTTCCATGGCCAACGCCTTCAAAACAATGCCGTTCGCATAATAACGAAGTGAGCTGTTTATCATTCGAGTGAGCTAAGAGCGTCAATAAATTTCCACTATTACAATATAGAATGATTAAAACTACCTGAACTCTGTAAATTCGAAACTGGTAAACTAATGCGTCAACGTTATAAGCAAAACCTTCCGCACTGCTTCACAGAATTTTCAAGCCACTTTCTTCTGTACGTGAGCGTTCAACCAGATCAAAATCAGAAAATAAACTTTATTTACCAAAGTTTTCCTCTTCACGATGTCAAAAATCTTTCACATATCATGGTGCTAAAATTTGGAATTCCATCCCATTTGCAGTTAGAAAGAAATCGTTCAGTAAATTCAAAACCAAAATAAATAAAACTCTCCTCGAAGCTATCGCTGAATATATTGTATCTTATAGACGGGCCCGAAATACAACATGTTCAGTATATTCGTAAAATCTTTTTTAGTGCATATTTTTTAATATGTCGCAATTGCAGTTTCTGGGTGGCTGCTTGACTAGAAGACATGAAATATTGGTCACTTCGCAGTCTCCTGTTGAGATTGTTTTATATTGACATTTTTGATGTTATGATTTATTTTACTCGGAACATAAATTAATTCTGTCTGTCTGTTAAAGCTTGGTATTTATATTGCGGTAAATGTTCTTAAGCAGTTTGGCTATGTCAAATTTTATTGTTGACATGAGTGCTAACTCGCAACAATAAACTTTGTCCATACCATACCCCGGTTTTTCCGTCTTAGTAATGTTACGCGTACCTTCGCGAGTGGTTGCGTAAATGCTTACATTCGCGAGCGACCACTCGCGATCGCACGTTCAACATTGCAAAGGTGCGAATTAAACGTTGCAGTGCTTCCAGTCTAAAATTTCTTTGGTATGGAAGTATGGAATGGAATATGGAAAAAAAATTTTAGTGTGGAATGGAATATGGAATGGAAGATTTTTAGTATGGAATGGGAATGAAATTGAAGAAAATTTCCAGTATGGAATAAGAAAAAATCATCTTCCATTCCATCCCAAACCATGCCGTGACGAAATACAACTAAAATATGACATTGCAAGCGATATTCAGGGATTTCGTCCTTGGCCTTGGCTTCGAAGCCTCGAAGTCCTGGAAAATGCCCTTTCCTCGGCCGAGGACAGCGCTATGTTTTTGATTTGTTAAAAACTAAATGAGGTCGTCACTTTGTTTTCTTCGTCTGAAATTTCACGAAAAATTTGCCATTTTCTGCGCAAAGACCTTTTTTTTTGAAGACCTTACTTTTTGGGGGGAACACTTCGGCGTTGTGTCCTTGATCCTTGGCCTCGAGCATTCTTGTCCTTGGCCTGGATTGGTTCTGTCCTCGTAAAGTCGGTCCTTGTCCTAGGATTTTTTTTATGTTCTTGGCCTTGGCCTCGAGCATTGTGTCCTCGACTCCAAATTTGTTGTCCAACTTGGCATTGCAAAGTTTGGCATGTTTTATCATTCTTACATTAGCTTACCAGTCCTCTTAAAATTTGATATGTCTAGCAGGAGTTCTTCGTAATAAGATTTAAAAATTTTAAAGGGCCCATTTGGCATGGTCTCCTCAATGTGACCAACTACATTTTGTTATCTCTGATGTTTAATATATATTAACTTATCTAATGGATTTAATTTGTTTAGCTTTTGTAGTTAATGTTGGTAAGGTATCATTACAATTGGAGCACCCCTCTTGTATGAGATCCTCAACTTTTTTCATATCATATTTTTACCGATCTTGAAAATTTCATTTGTCTAGCTTGAGAGGTTAAAATTTTTAAATGATCCGTTTGTGGAAGACTCTCCAATTATGGCACCTGAAATTAGTCATGTTTTGTTGACCAATTTTGATTTTATCCTTCTTTTATATTTACTAATTCTGAAAGTTTCATGTGTCTAGCTTGAATGGTTGAAAAGTTTGAATTTTGAAGGACCCCATTTTGGTGCCCAAAATTTTGTCGTTCTTTCATACTTGCTTGCATATCCTGAAATTGTGATGTGCTTAGCTTACACAATTAAAAAGGTTGAGTTTTGGCATCCTCGTTTGAGGAGGACCCCCTATTGTGGTACCCCCAAAATTCCTCAAATTTTATCCTTACTTCATATTTACCTATTCTGAAAAGCTTATCAGTCCAGCGTAATTGGCTGAACTTTGAATTTTGACGTCCTTGTTTAAGGAAGATCCCTTCATTTTAGTACCCCCAATTTTGCCAAATTTCATCTTTTTTTTGTATTCGCCCACCTTGAAAAATTCATGTGTCTAGCATGAGTGGTTAAAATTTTTTAATTTTGGCGGCCCTGTTTGAAGGGGATCTCTTCATTTTGGTCCCCCCAAATTTCGTCAAATTTTATTTTTTTTACATATTTGCCAACTTTGAAAATTTCATGTGTCTAGCATGTGTTGTTAAAAACTAGGAATTCAGGTAAGGGGAAACCCCATTTCGGAACCACCAAATTGTTTCAATTTTTTTTCATATTTGCCTACCTTGAAAATTTTATGCGTCCAGCTTCAAAGGTTAAAAAGTTTGAATTTTGGTGAGCCCCTATTTGGAACCCTCAATTTTTGTTAGGTTTAGTTTATTTTTGATATTTAACCATTCCAACAATTTGATCCATTTAGCTCTAATACTTAAAAAGTTTAAATTTTTAGCGACCCCATTTGAGGGGAACCCCTCATTTAGATCCCCCCAAATTTTTTAACGTTTTGTCTTTTCTTCATATTTGCTTACACTGAAAATTTCATCATGTGTCTAGCGTGAGTGGTGAAAAAGTTTCAATTTTGTCGGCTACGTTTTTACGGGACCCCCCATTTTGATACCCCCAAATTTTGTCAAATTTTTTCTCTTTTTATGTTTACTTACCTTATAAATTTCATGTATTTAGCTTAAAAGGTTGAAAAGTTTGAATTTTGGAGGGCTCGTTTGCAGGAAAACCCCCATTGTACCACCCCAATTTTTGTGAGGTTTAGTTTATTTTTAATATCTATCTATTCCGAAAATTTGATCCATTTATCTCGATTGGTTTAAAAGATCAAAATTTTGGAGGGCCCGATTGGGGGGGATCCTCCCAACCTGGCCTTCCGATTTCAGTTGCAAACTAGTCCTCCATGATACTTTCAATCGCTCAAACTTTGAATACGGTGCGTTTATCGGTTTAAAAGTAGATAGCGACGGAAGAGCAAAAAACGAAAAAAAAAAGTAAGAAAAAAATGCAAAACAAGAAAAATAGTATTCAAGTTGGGGTAAACGAACATATCCCAAAGAAAGGCGTTTAAAAGAGTGCTCCAAAATCACAAACCATTTTTCATCAACATCGGTAATTACCTAGTGAACGAGGTATAGGACCGACTTATTTTACACTAATTACCGAGATATATTGGTTCAAACTCGTCAACTTTTTGTCCATTTTCGGCCTGTAACATTTCGGTCTCGTGACCGGGCGCCCCCGAATTCGGTTTGCATGAACTATTTATAAGCACCCACAATGTGTCCAAATTTCAGTTGTGCACGTCAAGTGGTTTTTGAATTGTAAGCAAATTAATAAATTTTCAAGCCAAAATTTTCCGCATTTTTTATGTTTTTTGTGTCTCAGCAGTGACGTAGCTAGGGGGGGGAAGGGCCCACCCTGGGTGACACCATATTATGATGTGAAGCGATAACTCCACTGATTTGTGGCGAGACCTCGTTTTTTCATTTTGTTTGGTCTCCAATCTTATTTGCTCCGAAAACCCAGTAATTTTGCGGCAAAGACCTTTTTTTATTAATTTATTTTGGTCTTCTCTTGGTTTTGGACCGAAAACTTATTACTTTTACGGCGAAGACCTGTTTTTTTTTGGTCTTCACCTATTTCTGGACCGAAAAAAGGTGACACCACGAAATCCTGCCCCGGGTGCCACCATCCTTACCAACACCACTTTATCTTAATTCACGATCACGTGACCTAGGATCCCCAAAATTAGCACACATGACGCTTTCATTAATTCTGATGTTGAGTCCAAATTTCAACTTTCTAGTTTTTTATCGTTTGCTATATATGAAGCGAATCAGTCCTCGTATGCCAATATTCGCGAGCAAAACAATGGTACTACGCGCTCACGCGAAGTTCCAATTATTACCGTAGCCTATTTAGCGTGGTCAAATAACAGCTGTATGTTGCTTGTATTTCTTTAAATATCCATGATATTGCATTTCAAACTTATATATCAATATTGACTCCTTTTTCGTAAGAACAGTTTTATGAAACAGCGAAGCTCCGTTTTTCTTCAAAATTTTCAGAACAAGTTAAGAACAATGCCATCCTCGGTATGAACAAAAAAAAACAACAAAAAAACATTTAAAAGTACAGGCAACTACAATGCCTTTAGTGAGCAATCAGCAAAACTTTTTTTGTCTTTTCTAGATTGCCATTGTTGATTTATCTGAAGAATATTTCAATAATCATAGTTTATGATCAATAAGAATAAACAACTTTTAACTAAGCAACGATGAATTTGTGGCTCTTTATTTTTTAATAAAACTTAAGAACAAATTAAAAACAAATGGAGGCTAAAAATGCGTGAAAATTTATAATCAGCAAGCCTCAACTAAAAATTTGCTGGTTCTTTTGAAAAAACGAGTGTTCTATGACTTAAATTTAATCTTAAAAAAAAAATTAAATTTTGAAACCGATTAAAAATCACTATATTATTTTTCATTTAACTCTACTAACTTTATTTTATAACCCGTTTTCCCATGAACCATCGCTGTAGTTGTTCCCAAGCGATCAACATATCTGAAGTCTTGATCTTTGAAATCTGAAGCGGAATAGAAACTAAGCTTTTCGATATATGCATGAACTGATTAAAAATCTTCGACAAATAAAAAGACAAGATGGTGCTACAAGATTATAATAGCACAAAAACCTGGAGATTGAGTCAAAAATTAGTAACTATCAGTCAATCAGACAAAGCTACATATGTGTAACTGTACGGTAATGTATAGTGGCGGATCTAGAAAATTTTGGTGGGGGGGATTTTAAGCACATAACCTCAAAAATTCGGATGTCTTCACCGAAATTGAGAGTGATTTTTCAGCCGAAATCGGAAATTCATACGTTTTTTTCGTCCAAAATCAGGTGGTCTCCAAAAAAAAAAAAAAAAGGTTTTCTCCGAAATTGAGAGTGATTTTTCAGCCGAAATCGGAAATTCAAACGTTTTTTTCGCCCAAAATCAGGTGGTCTCCAAAAAAAAAAAGGTCTTCACCAAAATTAAGAGTGATTTTTCGGCCGAAATCGGAAATTCAAACGTTTTTTTCGCCCAAAATCAGGTGGTCTCCAAAAAAAAATAAAAAAAAAAGGTCTTCACCGACATTGAGGTTAGTTTTTCGGCCGGAATTTTCAGGTTGCGGCTGGTGGGGGGGGATGCATCCCGAAATGGAGCCGAATTGTTCGAAATAGAGGCTGATTTTTTGGCCAAAATTGTTACTTTTAGGCTGGTGGGGGGATGCATCCCCCCCATCCCCCCCCTAAATCCGCCACTGGTAATGTAGCCTTCAACTTTTCAAAGTGATTTGGCGTACGGAACGTGCGCGGTTAAATCATGGTCACTTAACATTACTTAACCTAGTATGGTATTGAGTGGTATCGAATGACTATTGAGTGACTATAATAAACAAAGATTCCAGCGACGTCCTTCGTTTTCGAAAATGTTTGTTTTGGTTATTACTGTCATAGGTTTGGGTTAGGCAGGGGCATATTTAGGGGGGGCATTGGGCCATGCCCCTCCCTTCGCAACTTGGGCAGAAGCTTCGATCACACAAAGGGTGTGTTCTTTACGGCCTGCACCCAACTTTGGTCAAAAATTCGGACTAGATTTGGGTAAAAACCTTTTTTTTCGCTCTTCACCTAATTTTGGGCAAAAAATCGGACCAAATTTAAGTAAAGACCTTTTTTTTGTTTTTTTGCTCTCCACCTAATTTTGGGCAAGAAATCGGACTGATTTTGGATGGAACAATTTCTTATTCTGACGTTTGTTCTTTTCAAATTTTCTGAAGTTTCTGGCCCCCCCTCCCCCCTTTTCAAAATCCTGCGTACGCTACTAGGGTTAGGGTTAAGGTTAGGATTAGGGTTCGAGTTAGGGTTTAGTGTTAGGTTTTATTACGAAAGCTTGGCGCGCACGGAGCGTGCGCGAAGCCTTTTCCTTAACTTTTAGCTGCGCAAATATATGTAGCTTGAAGCTAACGCTATAATTATAGCCTACAGTAATTGAATAGGAACAAAAAATGAAGTAAGAAGTAACCAGCGAACCATCTCGTAGAGATGTCATAACTAAGAACGAAAATTCAATTTTTTTACAAAAATTTATTTAGTTGCACGCTGTAAAACTGCTTCCTTAGTGAAGTCATTAAGCTTCTTTGAAAACAATAAATTTCGCGTAAATTTGTTGGCGAAAAAAATTTTTTTTTAAATTAAAGGTTGTTCCTGGTTGATAAATTTGCAACTATGAAGTTGCCTTCATTAAAGTCTGTATAATATACAAATGAAACAATTCTTTTATAATATTTTTTCTTGAGATTACAGTATGTATGTTTTATTTTCTCCACGATATCTTTTTGTTATAAATTTATGACTGGTATTGTAGATTTAGCTCGAATGAAAATAACATAAAAAAGTCTATTTAAGGCGAATGTTTGCGATTGATATTAATGTGTGATAATCCTTTTAAAAAAATCCAAGTATTTTTTGATTGACAGAAAATTGTGATTCAAGTATGATGCTTTGACGTTTGCAGAGCCAGAGTTTTTCGATATTTCGACGTTTGCACAAAAACGATTAAACAGAAAATACTGAGCTAAATTTCAGAAAAGATATTAATTTTTGCGGTTTGTGACAACCAAAAATTTCAGGAGTAAAAAATAAATATATTTTGTTAATTTCCGAAATTTGTGACCCATTTTTAATTGCTGTCAACGTTTCCTCTAAGAGCTTGCTTAGTGAGCGCGGAATGAAAGGCCGTGGGAGCTCCAAAAAAAGGTTTGCGCCTTAAAAAATTCGAAAATGTCGTTTTCAGCAGGGCTTCCCAAACTTTTTGCTCGCGACCCCCTTTAATCTTCAGAAAATTTTCGCAACCCTTCACGCTTAGAATTACAAACACTGTAAGTTGAGTATTTGTCAGAGGTGGAATCGAGGACACAAGGCTCGAGGCCAAAACCAACAAAGGACACAAAAAAATGCAAGGCCAAGGACAGCCCTACCGAGGACAGACCCTCTCGAGGCCATGACCAGGAATACTCGAGGCCAAGGTCAAGGACCAAAGACACAAGCGCAAGTGTTCTCCGAAAAAAGAAATTTTTTTCAGGCGATCTCCCAAAAAAAAGGTCTTCAAAAATTTTTGTCATGCGATCTTATTAAAAGAAACACAAACAAGGTCTTCGCAAATTTTTCGCGAGGTTTCGGGCGTTTTTCAACATAATTTTACGGTTCAAAAAATAGTGCTGTTCTCGAGCCGAGGACTGGGCAATTTTCGAGGACAAGGCTTCAAGGCTAAAGACTTGACCTTCGAGGCCAAGGACTTCAAAATGTGTCCTCGAGGACATCCTCGAGGCCAAGAATGTCCTTGAGGACTCCATCTCTGGTATTTGAGGTAATTATTCAATGGAAAAAGTAATAACAAAGCTTTGGTACCCAATGCGTGCAAAACGCAAACACATTTGCAAGCATTCTGTATGCATTTATTTGTCTTTACCGCTGCTTCAACATCATCTCCAGTACGCTTATTACCGTTATCGTGAGACTTTTTTAACCAGCTATCCAAGATTAAAACTAACCAGTAGTAGTAGGATGGTATCTATATTACGCTTCTACTCCTCTACAAAACTACCGGTACTACAGCCAGGCGCGTAGCGTACCCTACTTTGGAAAGCCCTGGTTTACAGTAACCCAATTTCCATGCTTTCCATCCCATCGCTTTCCAGTTGCGTATTCATTGGCTATATTAGTTTTGAAGCTTGAACAAGCGGCACAAATTTTACATCTGAGTCCGGTTTCAGAGAATATTTGTAAATGGAACTTAGTTCAATGCTTACATTTTAGAAACCTGGCCTATCTGTAATTACTTTTAGCCATTGGAGCTTGAACGAGTCTCTTAATTTTTTATGTTGTGTTCCTTTAGCGCTCAGCCCTGCAAAATTCCTTTTTGACATGGTTAACATTACTAGAAAAAATAAAAATTTACTAATACACTAAAAAAAACGACGTTTAATTTGCAAAATAAGTGCCCGAATAACAAATATACTGAATACTGATGTTTGCTGCTACTCGATAAATTGTTGTAGCAGCATCTTTTGCGTGTTATCAAATGTTAATGACTAATTTAACCCGCAACAGCTGTGTCGCTCAGTTCAGGCAAAGTTCTAGAACAGTGATTCCCAAACCTTTTTTACGCGCGTACCACTTCGAGCTTTTGTACAGTGTTCGTGTACTACAGGGGTCGGCAATCTTTTCCTTCCGTGGGTCACATCCAGCAAGGATCCAGCGGCCCACCACCATGACTGCGGACCAAAAGGAAAAAAGCTCTCCGGCTGAAAATTGGACATTTTACAGCCGATTTAGTGGCGCGGACCAAAATCTTCGCCGGAATATTAGCCAGTCTACAGCGATATGGCGCTGACCGAAAAAAAAGGTCTCCACAAATTCATGTCTTCGCAAATTTATAAGTAAGTATTCGCAAATTTATAAGGGCAGACTTTTCGGTAGCTCGCCTACCACCTAAAAATTTGCCACCTACCACAGACTTTTAGGTAGCTCGCCTACCACCTAAAAATTTGCCACCTACCACAGTTTGGGAACCACTGTTCTAGAACATAAATTATTTAAAAGCAGTTAATGTACAAAGTTTTCCAGAAATATGTGTCATCACCCGACGGATGTAGGTTTTGAATCCATGAAACCGTGACTTCGGTAAGTGGAGCTACGCAGTATGCATCTCATCACTAGGCCACGAGAGTAATTGAAATTCAAATCTGATTTTAGGTACTTATGCCGTAAGTTACCGTTTGTCCACACTGTGAACTGGGAACGGTATATCAGCAATTTTAATTCCTAGACTAGAGTGTGGACACATGGTAACTTACGGCATAAATACCTGAAATCAAATTTGAATTTCACCTGCTCTCGTGGCGTAGTAATATGGTGCGTGGCTCCACTTACCAAGGTCACGGTCACGTTTTCGTTTAAAGTTTCGTGCACTTACTTAAAAATATTTCAATCAATTTATAGTTTTATGTTTTCGTTTAAAAATATTTCTATCAGTTTAAAGTTTTGTGTTATCGTTTAAAGTTTCGTGCACTTATTTAACAATATTCCGATCAGTTTAAAGTTTTGTGTTTTCGTTTAAATATTTGTGCACTCGTTTAAAAATATTTCCACTGATAGCGAGTGATGTTTGCGTTTTGCACCTCTGGGTTCCGTGGTTTTGAGTACTTTTCATTGAAATAAACAACTAACTATCACATGCCTTATGCTTATTGATTTAACCCTTATCAGAACAGCACTTTCAAGTAACTTAATCACAGGGTTGGAAATATCGATTAGTAATCGATAATCGATACTACATTCTTTGCTTTTCTGCTATCGATTATTGCAGATGCTTTGCTTTCAATTTTTTCTATCGATTATCGCCTTTTCTGTGCTTTTTGCTTACATTTTGTCGATTGGTAGAATCTCTAAACTTTACTTTTGTTCTTGTTGAGTCTGCCTAAGCTTACATGGTTTCGTTTCTCATGTGCTATATTGCTCTATATAAAATTATCCTAAAAGTGTATTTTTTATATCCTTGGTAGTACCGGTAATGAATGAATGAATGAATGAATGAATGAATAATAATAGTTTTTCCGCTCTCAAGTTTCATTCAACGGTCAAATACGGCAAAAATTTTAGTGCATCCTAATGAAAATTAGAATAAAAAGTTTTGTTCGCAGCATTTCGGCATAGATTACTAATCTTTGCTTTTTGTTTCGAATGTCTTTGCTTTTTGTTTCTTTACTCTTTGCTTTTTGTGTGAACTATTTACACAGCATCGACTTCCAACCCTGCTTAATCAAAACATCTGTTAACATTTTATGAACAACATGCTATTTTCACGTGTTTTTGAATGGCATTGCGCTCATAGAAATTTTCAAATAATTATTACATCATTTTAGTTAATACGCTCGATTGATTACTAGCACAGTAGAAGTTCATGATACAGTGCAGTCGCTACGGGGGGGCCAGGGGGGGCATGCCCCCCAAACGGCTGCTTGTTCCCCCCCCATTTAGGTTTACTCAAATTACTGTTTTGGAACATCACTCAATAACAAGAGAGCACACAATGATGGATAAAGGAATAATTACTTTCAAACAAAATTCTCCTTTGAAGTTTTCTCGATACTTTCCGAAATTGCTGGCAACCAACTGCTGTGTCACATAAATCTGACGCAATATTCCGTCTTATTACACGCCTTTAAAGATGTGTTGCGAAAGAGAGATGCAAGCCTGTAGAATCGTTACTGGTACCTCGTTAGTAATTATGACACAAAACAATACGTGATACATTTTTTTTCAAAGACCAGCTGTTTGATTTTTAGAGCACACTCAAGATTTTGAGGTAGCAATCAGGGGCGCAACCAGGGTGAAGGGGCTTAAGTCTTCTTAGCGAAGTCACTTAGAAAATTTAATCTTAAAATACGAGCGTTTAAAGGTATTTTAGACTTGATTTGAAATAAGGGGGGGGGGAGGTTCAAGGTGCTAAGCAATTTAACTTTATGAAATGACTTCTGAATTTTAGCAATTTAGTTATTCATTTGGTTTCAACTAGTACGAAATGTGATTAAAATGGCGTGAAAATTGCTGTTTTTTTGCTGCAAAATCGCAAAAATTGCCTAGCGGCTTGGGGGTCCGCCCCCAGGCCCCCGTCCACAGTCCCTAAATATTTAGTGACTATGTCCCGTCTGTGACACGCTTGAGTTGCATCAGTTTGTTCAGCACAGGGGCTAAATCAGGCAGTTTTTGAGCAAAAAAAATTACCTTTGGCTCATTCCTCTAAGCAAAATCCTAGCTGCACGTCTGGTAGCATTCACTGCTATAGATAGATTTTTCAAACAACTATGGGCCGCAGACGAAACGAGCTAAAAACGCTGCTGGCCTTATTTCAAAATTACGCATAATTGTAGCCGTATAAGATCTGAAGATCAGTTTTTATATGTAAACTTTAGCGCCCCCACTTTTGGCTGGTACCCCCTCACTTTATTTGCTCTGGCGACGGCACTGTCATGATATCACAGCAAAATTAACTGATTATACCTTGATTTTGTAAAATAATTAATTTTATCAAATCTCATTTATGGGGCTTGCTTCCGATTGAAAGCACGTATTTGGAACTTCGCGCTAGCGCGTAGTACCATTGGTTTTGTTCGCGAATTTTGGCAGATGAGGATTGATTTGCTTATAACTAACAAATGGTAAAATCTAAAAAGTTGAAATTTGGACTCAACGTAACAAATAATGAAAGCGTCTTGTGTGCCAATTTTGGGGATCCTAGGTCACGTGATCATGAATTGAGACACAAAAAAACATAAAAGACGGTAGTTTTTGGCTTCAAAAGTTATTAAATCGCTTATCATTCCAAAACCACTTGACGTGCAAAGCTGAAATTTGGACACAATGTGTGTGCTTATAAATACTTTATGCAAACCAAGCTTGGGGCGCCCGGTCACATGACCAAATTTTACAGGCCAAAAGTGGGCAGAAAGTGGACGATTTTGAACCGATATATCTCGGTAATTACCGATATTGATAAAAATCGGTTTGTGATTTTTAAGCAGGCCTGGCGCCAGGATAGCGTAACTGGGGCGGGGGGGGAGAAATAAATTTTGGGGGGGCACGAAAAGTTTATGTATTGGAATTCGAAGGGGCCACGGGGGCTCGAGAAGTTTATTCGAATGTGGACCAAATAAAAAACGTGAAGACCAAAAAAAAAAGGTCTTAGTCTCAAATTTCTTGCGATTTTCACGAATTTGTAAGTGAAGACCAAAAAAAAGGTCTTCGTCCCAAAAGTTTTATGAAATCCGGTGTGAGTTTACAAAAATTACGAAAAAACGGTTCTTGCTCTCGAATTCTAGGGCAGTAAACACTAATTTGGGAGTTTTAGGCCTCGATTTGCACTCCAGTATCCCCGAGCCGGTTAATTTCTCTGGGGCACAGTCCTCGCTTTGGGGGAAACAATTTTCGTTTGGGGGGGCACGGCCCTGGAATGCCCCCCCGTGGCGCCGGGCCTGTTTTTGAGCACACTATCAACTGGCTTTCTTCTGGTTATGTTCATTTACCCCAACTTGAATACTATTTTTTTTCTTTTTTTTTCTTTTTTCTGACTTTTTTTTTGTTCTTCTCCGGCTATCTACTTTTAAACCGCTGAACGCACTGTATTCAAGGTTTGAGCGATTAAAGATATCAGGGAGGGCTAGTGCCCGACTGAAATTGGGGATGCCAGGTTGGGGAATTCCCCTCAAACGGGTCCTCCAAAATTTTGAACTTTTAAACCGTTGGAGCTAGATGAATCAAATTTTCGGAATGGGTAGATAATAAAAATAAACTAAACATAACCAAAATTGGGGAAGTCACAATGGGGGTCTCCCCCCACACGGACCCTCCAAAATTCAAACTTTTTACCCTTTTAAGCTAGATACATGAAATTTTTAAGGTAAGTAAATATAAAGGAAAGATAAAATTTGACAAAATTTGGGGGTACCAAAACGGGGGTCCCCCTCAAACAGGGCCGAAAAAATTCAAACTTTTTAACCACTTATGCCAGACACATGAAATTTTCAGAATAGGCAAATATTACACAAAAATCAAATTTTACAAAGTTTGGAGGTAACAAAATGGGAGGTTCCCCCTCAAACAGGGCAACCAAAATTTTGAACTTTTAAACCATTAAAGCTAGATAAATCAAATTTTTGGAGTTGGTGGATGTCAAAAACAAACTAAACCAAACAAAAATTATGGGTTCCAAAATTGGGGGTTATCTCCAAACGGGGACCGCCAAAATTCAAAATTTTTAATCTTTAAAGCTGGACATATAAAGTTTTTAAGGTAAGTGAATGTAAAAGAAACAGAAAATTTAAAATAATTTGGAGTACTAAAATGGGGGGCCCCCTTAAATGGGGCCGCCAAAAATTAAGATTTCTAATCACTCATACTAGACACATGAAATTTTTAGGGTTAGCAAATATGAAGAAAAGATAAAATTTGACCAAATTTGGGCATATCAAAATTGTGGGTACCCCTCAAACAGGGCTGCCAAAATTTCAACTTTTAAACCACTTATGCTAGACACATGAAATTTTCAGGATATGCAAATATAAAGAAAAGACAAAATTTAGGGGTACCAAAATGAAGGAATCCTCTTCAATCAAGGAAGCCAAAACTCAAAATTTAACCGTTAACGCTGGACTGATGAAATTTTCAATATATACAAAATGAAGATAAGATAAAATTTGAGAAAATTTGGGGGTACCAAAGTGAAGGGATTCCCCTCAAACAAGGACGCCAAAATTCAAAACTGAACCACCCACCCTGGACTGATGAAATTTTTCAGAATAGGCAAATATGAAAAGATAAAATTTGACAAAATTTGGGAGTACCACAATGGAGGTCTCCCCCCAAATGAGGATGCCAAAATTCACACTTTTTACTGGTGTAAGCTAGACATATCACAATTTCAGGATACACAGCAAGCAAATGTGAAAGAAAGATAAAATTTGACAAAAAGTTTGTGGCACCAAAATTCTTCAAAAACTTTAACTACTTAAGCTAGACAAAAAAAAAACGAGGATCTCACACTATAGGGGTGCTCCAGTTGTGTTGGCTCCTCCCCCCAATTAACTACAAAAGCTAAACAAACTAAATCTATTGGATGAGGTAATATGAATCAAAGATTAAAGATAACAAATTTAATTAGCCACATTGAGGAGACCATGCCAAATGGGCTTCTTAAAATTTCAAAATTTTTATGACGAAGTACCCCAGCTAGACATAATCAAGGAGAACCGGTAGGCTAATACAAGAAAAAGACAAAACAGGCCAAATTTGGCAATGCCATATTGGACAATTAGCTCTTAAATAGACCTTCAAACTGTTGTTAAATTCTCACATACGTTAAATTCTCACAATCAGTTGGTATCACAGAAAAGTAGAGAGTAAAACCTATGGGATTACTGCAACATTTAACACGTTGAAGTACTTGAGCTTAATGGCTTTGTTAGATTTAACCTGTAGGGCCGAGTATTTTTACTAAACTGTCGCTGATGACGTTGAAAAAATCTTTTCCTTGCTCTTCAAAGTTTTTAAACAATTTTATCAAGAACGCTTTTGTGCTAAATAATGGATGCAATACAATATACTGTACAATATTTAAAACGTTGGCCGTTGGGTCGCATTGCTAAATAGCGTTCTCAGAATAAGAATAGTTGTAAAATGCGTGCTTATTTTTTGGCCATGGATAGTGTTAAGTTTGGCTGATGTAATAAAGTCGCGGGAATTTCAAAGATCGCTTTATGTCATTTCATAATAAAGAGAAAAACTATTTGAATTCCTCATAGCTTTTTGATTGACGTTACTTGATTGTTTTGATAACTTTTCGAGACCTTTAAACATTGAGAGCTAATGACCTCCAAGCTGTTAAAATGAACTAAAAAGAGCGCAATGTGCGAAAGAAGTAGATGATTTTTGGTAAATAGTTGTTCGACTTTAACATTACCCCTAGTGTTCTGGAAAGCATAGAGTTGAGTAAATTATTACAAGTTTTCAATGTGAAGTCATCGTAAAGTTAGACTCTGTAACATCTCTTAAAAATTTATAAGAATTTGATTTTTTCTTTCTAAATCTTGTTTGCGTACGTATCTCTTTCCATGCTAATTGCTAAAGTAGGCATTGTTTAATTTAGTTCTTAGATTCTGAGAAAAATTTGTCGAACTGTTCATTCATGTGCTGGCATAAAATTCGTCTTAAAAAAATATTGCAGTGAGCTAGTTAGGGTGTAGATTTGATATTTCGGATAGTGTGACAAATTTCTGGTCAAGATAATGTAAGTTGCAAAACCCAAAAATCATATTGGCATTTTCAGATCGAAAGTTTTTATTTTTGTGTTTCAGTCGTAGCAAAAGATTATTGTCGAAATCTTTGTTTTAACGAGCGTTTTATTTGTAATCGGAATTTTAACAATTGGGCTGCTAAGCGAAAATTCAACTAACTCCTTAAAATTTGAAACGAGATCTGATAGATATTTATAGATGCCTTTTATACACATTTAAATTTTGGAAGCATTTAAACACAAACTTGACTAAGTTAATGGAACATTATGAAATTCAAAAGCGATGTATTTCAAATGTGATTACCAACAACTATAAACACGCTTAACGCAATTGTGAAGTTCTGTAGTTCAGTAAGTTGAATACTTTCGCGAAGTCTCCGGATATCGCTTGCGATGTCATATTCTAGTTACTGTGTGTTATCAACACTTATGCAGTGCGCGGCAGAACTAAAGTACTGCTCGGTGGTTTTAGGGAGACTATCTGCGCGTCCACGCACCCGCGCAGCTTAGAGGGGACATATATTGTTGTACATTAAAATGAGTAACATCGGCGACCAAGAAAATTTGAGCCAGTATCTATATGACCGTATATCTTCAGAAAGCACTCACAGGTTAATAGGTTATGCTCTTACAGCTGCTGTGCTTGGAATATAAATTTGCTGTAAACAGAATTCGTCAAGATTATAAGTATTATTTAATGTGTACATTGCAATATGCATATTTGCGTAATAGTAGTAGTAATAGTAGCATAGTAATTTTTGCTTGAAAAGGAAGCAATGAACAAACAAAAAAAGCCCTGTCATTAGAGAACATAAACGATATAATTCCTTTATGGTGAGAGGCTGGGAAAGATCATGATGTTCAGGTATCAAAGTATCAGGCGAGGTCGCCGAGTCTGCAACCTCTCACCAACTACAAACAGAAAAATTTAAAATGTACATTACAGAAAAAAAAAACTCCTGCGGCTACTGGTATTTTAGATAATAAGTATTTTGTTTATTATAATAATATTAAATTTAGAATAGCTACTTTATCAGCAAGTTAGTAAAGCCAATTTAGAATTATGAGATAAGACTACAATTACACAGTAAAAACTTCTTCAGTTGATTAACAACGATAGCATATAACTTTTGAGGTAATTACTTCTGAGGTCCGAAGGAAGCGCATTCCACAATTCAGTGCCTTTATATTTATTTGAACGTTGAGTGCAGGTTTTATAAAATCAAGGTACAGACCAATTTTTATTAGCAGCAAATCTTATCGAGTAAATGTGGATTTGAGAAGCCAATTGAAAATAGTTTTTTAAAACATCTTAGCAGGGTTTTCATTTTAAATTCATATGCAAATTTTCATACTTCTAGTTCATAAATGTTGTTTAATTTTAACAAATGCAGTAGTGCATATAAAGCAGACAGTTTAGTTTTGATCAACAGAACATTACATATAATTTTAATAACATAATTTTGTTGAATTTTGATTTTGTTTAGACATTTTGCAGTTGTATTCCCCATGCCATCACGCTATATTGCAAGTGCAGATAAACTAAACCAAAATATTCATTTTTCAACATTGACGTTAAAGCATAATGTCTAAGTTTGCACAATATTTCTTTTTGCACTGCACATTTTATCAAGTACAAACTGCGTATGAGCTTCCCAATTTAAACTTCTATCAAAAAAGGCACCTAAATACTTGACAACGCTACTGGCTTCAATAAATCCTGAATTAGTTGCTATTTTAAATTCAGCAGAGTTGCTTTTAGAAGTTTTAAAAAATGATACGCAGTTAGTTTTCTTACATCAAATCAAATCTTTTGTTATACTCGTTGCATAACGCCGAAGGGTGTAACGAGTTTACGGGGCCCGTCTCCGCGTCATTGCGACTGTGGACAACACAGCTCCCTTCGAAGAAATGTCGCAGCGGTGGCAAGCCGTTGGCAACACTGTGTTCGATTTAATCGACCAAGATTTGAACTTCAGACCTTCCGCTTCAGAGCCGAACGCGTTACCGCTCGACCGACTGGCCGGTTAGTTTTCTATTTCATTGAAAGTTTATTTTGATTAATCCAGTTTTCAATAGTACACAATTTATAGTTACATTTCTAAGTGAAATAATTAATGTTTTTCTCGGAGCAAATCACAGTCGAATCATTCGAGCATTTTGTTAACGATCAAAGTTTTTGCTTTAAATTAGGGCCCACTCAAAACGTCGTAAGAAAATAAGTTGTTTATTTGTTCTCTGCTCCCAGATAGGTGATAAAAATTCAGTTTGAAACCATTGTAGCGTCGATTTGTTTATTGTTGATTTCAAGATTAGAATCAGGTAACATTAATCCCAAATTTAGATAACGACCATGACTCAATTTATTGGAATTTGAACAATATTTAAGTGCCCACGTTTTTGATTTGCTGCCGATAACACCTTTTTTAATCCGCTTCTTTGCCCAATAGCTGTTTAATTATTTGCTTGTGACGAGGAACTCCTATACATTTTAGATTGCGGTTTTTGTGCGAAAAAAATCTTGTTAAATTAACCTAAAAAATTTTGTAATTCTTGCAAACTGGAACTTGCAACGGCAACTCGATATTTGCGCTTTTCATTAAATTTTGCTTTGGTGCTACTAAACCACCGCAGTTATGAAGCACCGAAATTCACGATAATAATAAATAAATCAATCAGTCTGGATTAGTTTTGACAGAGTGCAGAGGCTCTTTTTGAAGAAATCAAGTCAACAACCAAATTTGAGTCAATTTAGCTTGGCGCTTTATCTAGGTCATTGAGACTTGAGATTGGGACTGCAAGATTTTCCATAATTTCAGAGCTATGTTGCTCAATCTAGCTTTTAAGAGATATCGCTTAGTTGTTGCACATGAACACATATCCTCTCTTAGCTGACTCCCCCCCTCTCTCTCTCCATTTTGGATTAGTGGCCAGTCTCTCAATTGATTTGTCGATTCAAGTTCGAGTTCAGGAATACAGTCAAATTTTGGAATTGTTACGCATGGGTCTGAAAATCTATTGAAACCGTTGTTTAGTCAATGCGTTTTTTGGTCAATGCTTTGTCAATTCGTTTTTCATCGTTTCGTTTTTATCAAGTTTGGAATTAAACTTAAATTGTACCAAAACGTGTTATTGATTGAGGAAAGCAGATGTAAATAATTCAATCACCAGCAACCACCTATGGAGTTGTTTGAAGTCACCACAAAATTAAAAAATTAATACCATTTTTAAGGTCGCGGAAAAATAATAAAAATAAAATGATTTAAAAGCCCTCGCAAAGTTAATCCAAAAACTTGACATAAACCAATTAACTTGTTTCTTGACAACGCTATAAACCGATTAACCAAAGTTATGGATAAACAATTTTTAGCTAGGTCAATTAAACACCTACATAACTCCTGCTTGCTTATACTTCGTAATCAAGTGTGATGCAGAAGCAGAAACAATAGCCCAACGTTCTGACTCGAAGCCACTTTTAATATTATTTTAATATCAGCAATCAACATGTTGTGAATTGAAATAAAAAACATAGGTAGCGGAAAAGAATTAAAACGAAAACTTTGCTATCATAAACAAACATTTCGATCGCGCTGTATGGCTTGCAGAAATGTCGAAAAAGATTTGTAGTGAAACTATTTTTATAAAAACAATTTTGTAAGAACACAAGGCTCATTTTTGCTCAAAATTCCAGAGGAATGCCAGCCTCAGTAGCGGCAAAAAAAAAAAATTAACAACAAACGAAAGCGAATAATGTAATATTTTCAAACAAAAAAAACAAACTAAATTTTGTATTGATTAAAAACGATAAAACTTTAGTGGTTTTCCAGTCTTTACAAGCAAAATTATAACGATTTCGGGATTATAAAGTGCTGTTGCGTGCTGTGCATGCAACTGAGAAAAATTTTGATTGTCGTTTAAATTGAAAAAAATAAACCTCGCCTTTTCGCTTTTGCAATTTTACGATGCTCCTGCATTTTGTTTTCTTGCAAAGGCAGCTAAAGTTTTTACTCAAGCAGACAAATCTTTGGAAATTAAACAATTTTACAACCATCGCCCTTGAAATTGACATCGATGTTTTCAAAATTTTAGAACAAAGAAGGCTAAAAGTTGGCAAAAAATTGGGAAGAGCCAGCTTCAACTCAAAATTTACTAGTTGTAGTAAATCGTGAGAAGAAAGCATTCAAGGAAGAAAAAGTTTGAAAACGACGCTAGATAATGATGGATTTTTTTCGTTCATGTTTACGTTGACTATAAAAACAATTTGTTCAATAAATCACTCCGCATTTCTTGTTGTAAAAGCACGCATTAGTTTAGTTTATTAATTTTTGCGATGGACTACAGCACATCGGCAGGAAACATGGAAAAGCCCAAAGGCTTAAAACATACTAACATACAATTTACATTTTATCAGCAATATATCAATGAATTAAAGCATAGTATGGCCATGCAACCCATAACATACTGGTAGCGATTGTACATCATAAGCAAAGCAGAACAAACGTTAAAGCACAAAATTAAGCGCAAACAAACTATATGCATTATATACACTTATTTACAGTGTTATCAGTAACCGAACAGTAAACAATAAACAGTCAGACAGACAGAATTATAATTCAGTCATTTATGAGTTGCTATCTTCTTAAACACCCTGTTACTGAATCAATCAATCAATTACCGTTTTACTGAATAGTCTTCTTTTTAAGACATAAGCACACACAATGAAAAGTTTAGTTCATTTAATCATTTCGAGCAGTTGTTTAATTTTCATACAAAAAGTCTTTTAAAAGAGCAGTGAAAATGCTTATGCTTTGCCCTTGTCTAATTTTTGCAGGAAGAGAATTCCAAGTCTTGACACCCTTAAACATTATTGATTGTTGTGTTATAGATTTGGAAAAAAAATGGTAGATGAAATGAACTATTATTGCATGTAGGAATTGTGTAAATTTGCTTGTTGTACTGAAATAGGGGAAGAAATATTTCAGGGAGTATGTTGTGTTTCAGCTTGTACATAAACAAACTCGTTGGCAAAATATTCAAGTGATTTATTGTGAGAAATTTATGTTTTCCTGTCTGCTTATTACTGTTTATTAATGAAATAAATTTATTACAAATATGTTGCATTTTGTCTGCTATTGATGGATTGCACGTGACGTCATCGCGCTGCTAGCCAAAGCGCTGAACGTCAAAATCGCGAATCGGCGCTATGTAAATGCGTGCAAAAACACTGACAGCGAAGACATGGAGCGTGTTTTCAGGCTATAAAAGAGTTGATTTTTTGCAACATTAAAGTTAAATGCTAGGCAAAAGTCTGTAAAAACTGAAAAAGATTTTAATTAGTCAGAATTCTGTTTTGTTTGCTTTTTTTCAGTGACGTAAATCCGGCTTGCTGTTAAGTAACCCATTAGAATCATGTAATATGGATGGTGGTAGCTAGTTTTGGTTATCAAATTCGTGGCTTACTATTGATGGCGATATAATGGAACAGCTGTATCTCCTTTATTTGTGACAAAATCAGCGCATTTTTAAACTTTTGTAATTTCAGAGGTCTATTTTGCAGGATCTTGGTGATTTTTTGCATTTCGTGTAGTTATTAGCGGCTCATCGCTATGATTATTGGTTGCTAGGAGTTAAAATACATTAGCAGTTGTTTTCATTGAATTATTTCGTAGATGTGTCATTTAAACTTTAAACTAATGATTTAACTGGCCTCAGTGTAACGGTGTAACTTTGATCGAGTCTTAATTGGCATTTATTTCGACTTCAGCTGGTGATGATAAATATTTATAAATAGTGCTTAAACAAACATTAATCGGCAATGTGTTACTGCTGTGACATAGAATTTTAAGTATTTTAGGATATGGCCGAACTTACGATTTGAACCAAAGCTAAAAACCGGTTAAAGTGGACAATAGCAGGCAATAGACGATGAGAATTGAAAAAAAGCGTAACTTTTCAGATCCGCTGAGCTATGTAAACTGCTCAAATCGCTCCTGGTAATTACCAATTAAGGCCAGGCTATCAACAAAAGTGTTACTTTACAATCAAATTCTTTAAATATGCCCACTGAAGGAATTATACGTTGATTTACGGTAACGTCTAGTGCTTTGTAATGACATTTTGACGTCCAATCATTTTGGCGGGAAAAAGCTATGACGTAGCTGCAATCCATCAATTGTTTTGTTTTCACGGTTCCAGACTATTATGCCATATCAAAGGTGGCTTTCAATAAGGGAGTGATAGACTTGAATTAAATTTTCAGTGTTTAGCTTTAGATAGTATCGAAGTTTAAAAATAACCCAAAAACACAATAAGATCGCAGTTTTTTGAGTAACGCAATCATGTGGAATTTCCGAGAGAGATTTTCATTAAGATTTAAACCTAAAAACATATTTTGAACTCGTTCGATGGAAGTATCATTAAAGTATAACGGCCTGTCATAACAAGTAATGTTCTTTTTGTTTGGCCTAAAAAGAAGTTATTTCGTTTTACCGACATTAAGCGTTAGTTTATTAGCTGCCAATCAGTTAGATATGAGATTCATTTCAATTTGGGCATTGGTGAATAAATTGTCAATACGGTTATGGTGAAAGAAAATGTTTGTGTCATCTGCATACATAATTGCATCAGATTTATTTAAACATTTAATAAAATCATTAACTTAGATTAAAAACAAGATGGGTCCTAAAATAGAGCCTTGCGGAACCCCATGTTTAATTTCACAAGCTTCAGAAAGTTGATCTCCTTACTGGGTTATTTGTTTGCGATTACTTAGATAACTACTAAGCCAAGAATGGGCTATTCCTCTAATACCGCAGTGATAAAGTTTGCTGAGTAATATTTGAAGATTAATACAATCTAATACCACAGTGATAAAGTTTGCTGAGTAATATTTGATAATTAATACTATAAAGCCTTAGAGAGATCTAAAAAAATTCCCATTGTTAATTCCTTTGATTCTATGGCAGAGGTTAATTTGTTTACCAGAAATGATGCTGCTAACTCCGTGGAATGGTTTTCTCTGAAGCCAAATTGACAGTTATAGAAAAAGTTGTTTTTTTCAAGAAAATTATTCAGTCCTAAATAAACCACTTTCTCTAAAATTTTTGAAAAACATGGTTGCAGACTAACTGGCCTATAGTTTTGGATGATTTTGGAGTCTCCTTTTTTGTATATTGGAATTACTTTAGCAGTTTTAAATGAGGAAATAAATGTGCCTTGAGCAAGTGATAAATTAAAAACATGAGACCGTGCTTTTAGGATGGGTTTGGGAGTGTATTTTATCATTTTTGATGGAATGTTGTCAATTCCACAGCTTAACTTTGGCTTGATGGTAGAAATTATGTTTTGCATTTCATCTGGTGTTGTGGGCTTCATAAAGATTGATTTGACATTTGGTTCAGACAAATAGTTTTTGAAGAGAGATTCAGTAGAGGGAATATTATTCACAAGGTCTTCAGCAACTGAAGTAAAATATCTATTAAACTGATTTGCAATTTCAGCATCATCTGGTATCAAGAATCCGTTTACTATCATTGACTTTTTTGCTGCTTGTTTTGTTTTCCCCAAAAGTTTATTTATTACACCCCATGTGATTTTCAAATCATTCTTGTTTTCAGTTAGTATTTGCTTTATGCGCAGTTGTTTTTTCTTTTTGGTAAGTCTATCATAAAAATTCTTAATTTGTGAGTAATGTTTTTTGTTAGACTCGTTTGGTTTTCTCATATATTTTTTGTACAATAATTGTTTAGATTTGTAGGTTTCATATATTTTTATACAACATTGTAAATAGTAAAATAATTCCGTATGAAAACACAACGCAGAGCATTGGCAAAACTTTGACAAAGTACATTGCAAAGATTAATGTTTGCATTGCAAAATAGGATTAAAAGAATATCATGGATCTTTATATGAACACAAAAGCCAATTTAGAACCTTTTGTTGCGACGCAATTATCGATTTATTGTAGCAATGCCAATGTAGGCCATAGGCGTAGCCAGGATTTTTGATTGGGGGGGACCTAAACCACAAATCACATGCAATGACGTCATCAGAAATTTTCAAAAAAGGAACTTTTTGTTGGGCAAAGATATCCTAGAAAGGAAGATCTGAAGTCGTGGTCTGTTGTCACTTAATCAGGATTTTGGTAAAGAGAGAGGGCTAAAACTAACAGTTTAAAGCGAAAATGTCTAACTTAGGAGACGTGTTGAGAAAGTTAGTGTACTCAAACGTATCACCCCCAGCCGCCGATTTTTGCAAGTTTTTGGAACAAAAAAAGTTTTTTAAACCCATTGGATCACATTTCGCACGTGTACACAGCTATTTGAAAAAACTAGATTTTTAACATTGAAAGCCAATCGAAAAATTTTGATTGCTCAATCCTTCTTTAACTTGCAATTAAATTTCATAACACGTTTAAAATCGAGCATTATGGTGTAAAATTTTAATTGTAAGTGATTTGGCCCATATAGGGGGAAGTAAGGCACATTGCCTCCTGCAATATTTTAGAAGTAAATAATAATCCACTCAAAGAATTTCCTTTCATGAAGTTAACCAGTTATAGAAGTACATGTACGGCCAGGGGACCCAGGACCCCTCAATTCAAATTCAATAATTTGTTCAATGAGCATTTTCCTAGCTTTTTTTTTAAGTATTTTGTGCGTAAAAACTGGCGAGGTGGAGGTGAATCGTTATTGAAATATGGTCTAACAAATGGTTACGCTTACTAAACATGCTATTCCCGGGCCGGATTTAAATTGCGCGGTGCCTCTGGCACTTAGGGGACTTCCTGCCTGCAACATCTTCCTGCCAAATACAAGTGAATACCAAAAAAGTCCTACTACCTGAGGGCGGGGCCCTGCCACTGTCCCATATGGCAAATCCAGCGCTGGTTATTTCATTACGTCCATAAAAAGTTTAGATGAGGGCCTGAGGTAGCAACTTTTAGGACAAAAAATTTGGTTTTACCCTGGTTATACGTTTAAATTTGTTGGAAAAAATTGAATTAAGGAGGTGCACCGGGCTCCTAGTCGTCAATATTATTTATTGTTAATTACTGTTGTAAAGAAACTGAAAATGAAGAAACAAGACTTTTTTTGTCAAATTTGTGTCATTGGTGGCATTTCGATTGAGGTGGCCCGGGCTCCTTGGGCCGCCCCCCTGGCTTCGCCTATGATTTTGAGATAAGATCGCGCCCTTAAGTTCTTTCATAAAAAAAAATTCAAAGCAAAATTAAAATAACTTTTTTTCTAAAACGTGGAGGGCTTCAGTCAAGTCACTTGACAGTTTTTTGAAACGTCCAAGAATTGCATGGCATCATTATGACGTGGGCACATGGTTGCCATTATTATTACTTACAGTTATTCGCGTAAACCCTAAATTAAAGAAACTGCAATTCCAGACAAGGACAACGTGTTGGCTATGCTCTCATTATATTCATTATTGGTTGCATTTCAATTGGGGGGTTTGCATTACCGCCTGTGTTGTAGCATTAAGTTTATAATAACGTTAAACGAGGGCCTGGGGTTGCAACTTTTGGGAAAATAGTCTTAAATTTCTCACAGGTTTTGAATATACATTATTAAAAATTTGAATTAAAGGGCCCCTGGCCCGGGACCCTTAGTCATCAGTCAGGGGCGGCTCTGGGGCTCCCTGGTTGTCATTTATAGGCCCCAGGCCCCTCTGGTTGTTAATTAGGGGCCCTGGAGCTCCCTGGTCATCAGTTAGGGGCCCTGGAGCCTTCTGGTTGTCAGTTAGGGCCTTCGGAGCCCCGTGGTTATCAGTTAGGGCCCTACTGGTTGTCAGTCAAGGAGCCCGGGGCTCCCTGGTTGTCAGCTAGGGGCCCCCTTGTTGTCTTTTAGGGTTCCTGGGAACCCCTGATTGTCAGTTAGGGACCTCAGGGCCCCCTGGTTGTCTGTTAGGGGCCCCGGGGCTCTTGGTTTTTAGTTAGGGTCCCCAGGGTCCCTGGTTGTCAGTTAGGAGCCCTGAGGCCCCCTGGTTAGGGGCCCTGGGGCTCCCTGGTTGTCATTTAGGGGCCCCAGGGCTCCTGGTTGTTAGTTAAGGGCCCCCTGGTTGTTATTTAGGGACCCTGGGCCCCTATGGTCATCAGTTAGGGACTCTGGGGCCCATGGTTGTCGGTTAGGGGCCCCGGGGCCTCTGGTGATTAGTTAGGGGCCCAGGGGCCCCCTAGTTGTTTGTGAGGGAGCCTTGGGGCCCCCTGGTCGTCAGTTAGGGGCCCCGGGCCCCCCTGGTTGTCAGTTAGGGGCCCCGGGCCCCCTGGTTGTCAGTTAGGGGCCCTGGGGGCCCCTGGTTGTCGGTTAGAGGCTCCAGGGCCCCCTGGTTGTTGGTTAGGGGCCCCCTAGTTGTCAGTTAGAGACCTCAGGGCCCTCTGGTTGTCTGTTAGGGACCCCGGGGGCTCTTGGTTTTTAGTTAGGGCCCCCGGGGTTCCTGGTTGTCTGTTGGGAGCCCTGAGGCCCTCTGGTTAGGTGCCCTGGGGCTCCCTGGTTGTCATTGTTAGTTAGGGGCTTCTGGTTGTTAGTTAGGGGCCCCCTGGTCGTTATTTAGGGACCCTGGGCCCCTCTGGTCATCAGTTTGGGGCTCCGGGGCTCCATGGTTGTCGGTTAGAGGCCCCGGAGCCTCTGGTGATTAGTTAGGGGTCCAGCGGCCCCCTAGTTGTTTGTGAGGGAGCCTTTGGGCCCCCTGGTCGTCAGTTAGGGGCCCCCTGGTTATCAGTTAGGGGCTCTGGGGCCCCCTAGTTGTTGGTTTGGGCCCCACAGTTGTTAGTTTGGGGCCCCCTGGTTGTTAGTTAGGGGCCCAGGGGCTCCCTCATTGTCGTTAATGTTATTGTTAATTACTGTTATGTGCGTAATTGCTGAAAAAAACTGCTACTAAACAGCGCTAGCCTACGTTGTCGTAATTTTTATCATTGGTGGTATTTTAATTGGGGGGGGGTCCGGGCCCCCTGGCCCCCCCCCCCTGGCTACGCCTATAATGTAGGCCATGTACCGATATCTCCCAACCCAGTCGGGAGATAGTTACTCTGCCGACAGAGACGCTTGCACTTTTCTATGAAATATTTTTACTTTTAGTTTTATGTAAGGACAGCAACTTGCTAGCACTGTAACACGACAGACTTAAAAGGGCATGCAAGTCATGTTTTTCGCTGTTGACCAAAATGTTGGGAAAAGCCTTAAATGCATCCTCAGCAAATTTGAACTTTCCACGTCTCCCGTTTTTGAGATATTGCTCTTCAAAATCAATTTTCCTCATAGGTCAATGTTGCCACTTTGTCAGTATTGTGACGATTAATGGAAGATTAAGTTGTGGAAATTTGGTTTGAATTTAATAAAAAAGCAGCTAATTTACAATTTTAAACTTTTGCTTTGTTTTGATAACAACATCACTGCCGAAAACACGAACTGAGAGTTACATGCATGCAGTAACTTCTTGAAATTTTGTTTGTTGTTAGCAACCCTGGCAAAACTTCTAATGGGAAAAACGTTTTTAAGGGAAATCCAAGTTGTCATATCTTGGGAGCGGAAGGTCGTAAACTGCTCAAATTTGGTGAAGTTAGTTTTCAGATCTGCAGTCAAAGTTTTTTGAAAAAAAACGAGCAAAAAAACTTTCTACTTGAATGCCCGTTAAAAGCACGTGCGATGTATCTGTCGACTTTTCGGCAACGCAAAGTTTCGAATAAAGACCCCACAAACTTTTCCACAATTTAGTTGAAACAGTTTTTTCGATCGCAAAATAGAAAAGTTTTTCGTTTTTTCAAAACATCTTAATCAATGCAGCATTTTCTCAAAATAACAACCATTTCATCCTTATTATGACAAGTGGTTGCTTGGATAGAACGTCTGTCACTAAAACGGTTGACTCCGGTTTGGCTCCCGTTGGATCAAACTAAAGACTATGGAAATTGGTACTACAGCTTTCCTGTTTGACGTTCAGCATCAACTGAGACAATATGAACAGTAAAGCCTCCACCGTGTGTAGTGGACAGGTGACAGCTTGGCGTGTAGAGAAAAAGATCTATTTGCTTACTCCTGGTCAAGGTAGCTTGGTGAATAAAGATGTAATTCCAAATTACTTGATGATTGAAGCATTCTATGTATTTTCTAGATTTACTAAAAGTGTAGAGGACAAAAAGCTTTTGTTGTTTTGTTAAAACATGGCTAAAACCAAAAAAAGTTTACGTCAACTTTACAACGAATCAACTTCAACCGAGATTCTTCTGCTTGTGGTGCAGCCACTACTGGCTGAGTTTTTCACAATGATCATTCACACATTTTGGGGATCAATGGTTACCGCTACAACTCAGCCTCTTTATTACCCGCAGATCAACAGGTAATTTTTTAATTTTTTACAAGCATTATTGTATACGAAATCTACTGTGAATTGTTACACTTTGCCTCTTCTCAAAAGAATCGAAAATTTGAAAGAAGAAAAAAATAACATTTTAAAAATAATATTTTTGACTGTTTGATCATTTGTTGTTATTGTGATGCATATTTAACCGCCTGTCATCAGACAGCATCGGACGCTAAGTATGATCCGCTTACTTTTCAATACAATGACTCTAACAGTACTTGGTGCTAAAAGAAATCCGCCCCTGCTTCCTGTGGATTTTTTCACATATTTGCCCGCTGAAGTTGCTTGTTGGAAGCTACCAAGCAGAAATAATCATCGGAAAGCGCTTTATTAGAATCGCCACAACGTGACCAAGGTGCAGGCTGAACCCAAATCATGCAAACAGGGTCGTCGTATAAGCAACGTCTTTGCCCTATCGGCCACGCTGCCGGCATTACTACAAATAGAATTGGGAATTCATGTCTATTGCTCAATTTCAAGATCTATAAAGTTTTGAAATCTATAAATATTTTGTCATTGTTTTTGTATCATGTTTTTTTTGCAAGCAATTAGCATATTGGTAAAGTAGCACAATAAAGGGTATTCATAACCCACAGCGGTGGATGGTGCGCCACGCCCCCCGGCAATTCAGCCCAAGCGGTTTCCGTATAATTTTTTCCATTGTTTTTTTTTACATTTTTTGCTGCTGCAATGGTGTTACACTGACGCAATTTTTGATCAAAAACAGTTGAGTGTTATTTAAAACAGTAAAATTTCTAAACGTTTTGAACTTGGCTATGTCCATTGTCAGCAAAACTAAAATCTGAAACACCAAAAACTGTAAAAAACAGGTCAGCAGTTAAGCTACTTTCATTCGAGACCTGTTTTTTACACTTTTTGCTGTTTTAGATTATATTTTGACTGACATGGACATAGCCAAGTCCGAGACGTTTAGAAATTTTACTGTTAATTAAATCAAATTAAATTTTAATCGAACTAAACAAAACTGACGTGCAATCAGAATCGAACGCCATATTAGTGCAATAAGGTTTTGTTACATTTTCGGTACGGTAAATAAACTTGATTGCACCAGGATGCAGTTTTGAGCAGCACGCGAACAAGCTGTGGAACGCAGTGCAGTATTATGATGACCGCCCATCTCCAGTAAATTGAAGCGTTTTTCACTAATCCAATAGACTGAATCTATATTTCAATAAGGTTTAATGAAAGATTTTACGATTAGTAAGTTTTTAAAACTGCTTTCCTGCGAATTATTCAGCATCTATTATCATGAGACGGAACTGCATAGTGCATACTCAATGTGTGGGAGACAGGCGACAGTTTGAACGACCATCAAGACTTAAACAAGGCAACTTGGGCAGTAGATGAGTTGGTGCAAACTTGGTGTAAAATATTCCATATAGTTGGTGTAAAATATTCCATATAGTTGAAACTATTTTTTGAGTTTTTGGTATAGACTGTTAGTAACCGTAGATAACTTTAGCTGCGATCATAAAAAGAAATAAAACAAACTTAATCAATTTTCGAAATCAAATTGCTTCGAAACGAACCTTCATTGAATAAAAGGAAAGCTGATTGAATTTATTAAATTTACGCACAAATTTGGCTTTGATTTGAAACCACCAAGTATAAGCTGTTGTTTTCAAAATCAAATTGATGAAGCTGTTTTATTGAACTCCTGTAAAAGCAAACACCCATGATAAGTGTTTTCCGCATTGAAATGCGTTAAGAAACGTAGCTTTTGCATTAGTTTTATTTCTGCGTCAAATAAGTGTAAAATTTGGGCTTCCTATTGTAGTTTTGCATATGAATGATTTTTGAAAACAAAGTCTAAGAAAGTAATAAGTAGATCATTAATAAATAAATTCTTGAAAAAGACTGTTACCTGATGCGAGTTAAATGCTATTCAAAACGTTTTTAGAAGC
The DNA here is from genome assembly GCA_963965965.1 of Trididemnum nubilum. NCBI lineage: Eukaryota > Metazoa > Chordata > Ascidiacea > Aplousobranchia > Didemnidae > Trididemnum > Trididemnum nubilum. The sequence continues at coordinate 26,385,395 of OZ014482.1, read as the reverse complement.
ATATTATGCGAGTTTTTCTTATAATATGAACTTAATTTTTTGCTTAGCTGAAAAATAACGCATATGATGATGTCTCCAATTAAAAAAGAAACTCTTGACCTCTAGTATCAAATTTCACTTTAAAGAAGTTTACTTGCTCAACGTGGGCTATCATCGCCACGTTTGTGTGAATCGAGCAGGAATTTCACGTAAAGGCCAGACTGTGTCGCTAAAAATATGCGGTCAATGATTTTATTTTTTGGTCGGACAAAACAAAGAATTTTCGGTACTGATTGCACGGCAATTTTATCTAATTTGATTAAAAGCGGTAAAACCTTAGTTAAAATACTAACATTTTTAAACGTTTCGAACTCAGCTGTGTCCATCATCAGTAAAATAAAGAGTAAAATTCTATTTGAATAAAATTTTAATTTTACTGATGACTGATGATGGACAGAGCTAAGTCCGAAACGTTTAAAAATTTTACTATTTCAAATAAGGCTTCACTGTTTTTAATCAAATCAAACAAAGAACATTCGCTTTTAAATGATTCCCACAACTTTATTTTTTTTAAGATTTGCACACGATTGCCGACTGGCATAACGCTAGTAGTTAAAGCAATAATTAGGAAACTTTTTGTCAAGGGTCAAGTTTTTTGTTTATGTTTTTACCATGCTGTTCGTGCGAATGAATAGTGAAAACGCAAGCTGAAACAGTAGCGTAGCCAGGGGGGGTGTAGCCCTCCATTGACCTGAAAAGTATCCAAAATGGCACGTTTTTAGTGTTTTTGAGGCCGATTTTTGCTCTAAAAATGAAAACAGCCCCCCCAACGGGATTGGGAAGCAGCAGTTGTAGAAGATTTGCTGTTATTTGGATCAGAAACGTGGAGTTTTTATTTTGGTGCTTACCCAGTCAGGAAAAGTGACTGAATTTCGATGAAGACCTGTCTTTTTTGTTGGAGATCACCTGATTTTGACAGAAAAACCGCCTCAATCTGATTCAAGACTGATGAAATTTTTGTCAAGTTCGTTTACTGTTGTTTCAAGCTTCCAAAAAAGCCCTCCCCCCCCATTGCGAAATCCTGGCTACGCGCCTGAGCTGAAATAAAGCATTAATCGTGTAGATAGGATATATCATTGTCAGACCTGAGCGTTAACTCTACTTTAACCTCGAAATTTTGGGATCTTTTTATTAGGAGACATTTTTTGCCCCCATTTTTATACAACTCTTCCATTGCTGAACTGAAGATAGAGTAAAAAGCGCTTGCGTCAGAAATTGATTTCAATCTTCAATGTTTCTTTACCCATGTTCAGTCTTGACGATTTTGCTCATGATTTATTTGATGAAATTAGTGGCATCAGTTTTTAGTTCCCGGAACTGTAAAGTATCGGTACCGGTGCGAGAAAAATAAACTTTTTATAATTCAGTATAACCATTAGTTTTGATCTTGTTTCTACTTGTTTTTCCAGAACTGTCCATCCTCAAGAATGGGCTGTTGATTACGTTGTCTCAACTTTGATGCCGGCTTTTCAAGCTGGATTTGCAGTTTGGATGTTTATCGTTTTGTTTTGGAAAGTCTGGTAACTCTCAACTTACGTCAATTTTATCTAGTTCAGTTGTAATTTAAGTTTGATTTTGATAGCTATATTGAGAGTGGTTTGTTACAAACATTGGTTTTATCATCGCTATGCACGAAACAAATTATTGTGTAATAAATATAAAGCATAATATGACGCGGAATTGATGGCAAAAATTTTGTCGAATTTTCGAGAGAACTTGTTGGAATGGTCCTCCGCAAATTACAGGCCCAGTCTAGCGTACAGCCTTAATTTCTTTTAAACGATTTATACAAAATATAAAGCAATTTACATTTCATCTACTTAAAAAACGTGGTGCCAGTTTATTACCCACAATTTTGTAATTCTGTAGCTACAATATGTTTGGTTTAAATTTGTCTGGTTTCAAGAGATTACGACATCCGAAGCCTATAATTACAAAATATGTTGTATCGTACGTACAACATGCGTCTTATCAATCCGTAATCAGAATGGGTAGGTAGAGCAGCTCTTTTCCCAATTCGATGTGCTTTTTCTACATTCGTTTTTCAAATTTACTTTTATTGCGTAGCAATAATTTTTCAGCAAATTTGTCAACCTACAGCAGTATAAGTTGATGAAACTGTGCGCTCAAAAATGCAGTTGGGTTAAATGTTGAGCACAAAATAAAAATATTCAATGTTTAAAGTAGAGATATGATAGAAACTTTTGATGCAAAATTATTATGAAATTTATTAGAGTTGTTATTCTAAGCTATTTAACCTTATTTCACTCGGGTATTTGATCATTGTATTTTACATGAAAGGGCGGGCAAAAATTCCCCCTATCTAACGAATAATCCAAAAATCATGGAAACACCAAATTTGGCATGCGGGTTGGTGTTCACTAGATTTTTAAAGGTTTTTGAGTTTTAAAATTTTCGAAAATTTTTTTCTAAATTTCTAAAGTTTCGAAAATTTTTTTAGAAAATTTGGTTTTGAGTTGATGGTGTTATCACTGTGACGTCATGGCCTTATTTTCAAAAAAAGACGACATTTTTGAGATTCAAAGGTAGTTCAAATTAGCACATAGGTTTGTTTTTTGTTACTACGTCATAAAATGCCCGTGTCAAGTTAGTTGGTCACAAAAACGTTTTGCAGCGTCATTTAAGTTAAATATTGGCCAAAAAATGCTCAGATTACGGAAAGTGACTTCAGAATACCTCAAAAATTGGGAAACTTTTCGTTACCGTAACAGCTTCAAACTTTTAAAAGTTACTTGTAAGGAATTTTAACTCAAATTCAAGCTGATTTGAAATAAAAATCTTTTTTCTAAAGGGATTTATCTTAAAAAATCGCAAGGGGGCAAAAATGCCCCCGTGTAACATAGGTTTAAACTGATAAGCGGACAATTTTCCGATTAATTGTGGATGCTTTTTAGCATCATCAATTTTAATCCTGCCATTTCAACCGGGTTGCTGATAACCGGAGTATTATCACCGTGGTTGTACGTCCCATACGTCATAATGCAATGCTTGGGTTCGGTTTTGGGAGCTGTCATTGCTCAGGTAAGAAACTTTTCAATTTTTTTTTTTTTGAAGCCATTAAGAAAATAGATAACAATCTTTGATTTAAAATCTGAAATTGCAAAAGATGCAATAAAAATAATAAGAAAGCATAGTGTAGCAATTCAATCCCTAGCGTCATGCTGGCTGCATTGAAGTTAGTTCAGCTCAACGGAAAAGCTGCTGTATTCGATCTACACGTATGTGCAGCATAGTCATTGAGAGCAATTTCGGCCCGGGACAGATCCCAAACGAATAGAAGTGAGCTAATAGTTATTAAGCAATAACTATTTACCTACAAAAGTTAGGTGGCTGCTTTACTCGAAGACCGGCAGGTCACTTCGCAGCCCTCCTAGTCTACTACACTTAAATACATAATAACTGATCTCGTGTATTATTTTTTAATTTTGTGACAGAATAAATATGATTGATTAATTGAATGAACCCCCCAAATGGACCCCCAAGAAATCAAAATTTTGAACGGTTCAACTTAGGGTGCCATTGTTTTATGATATCAGCAGAGATTTAACAGACAAATATTTTGATATAGTTTGGGGGTGCCACCCCCCCGGGTACCCCCCAAATGGACCTTCCAAAAAATCGATTTTTTGAGCTGCCCAACTTAGGGTGCCAGTGTTTTATGATATCAGTAGAGATTTAACAGACAAATATTTTGATATAGTTTGGGGGTGCCACCCCTCGGTTACCCCCCAAATGGACCCACCAAAAATCAATTTTTTCTACGGCTCAACTTAGGGTGCCATTGTTTTATGATATCAGTAGAGATTTAATAAACAAATATTTTGATATAGTTTGGGGGTGCCACCCCCCCAGGGACCCCCAAATGGACCCACCAAAAATCAATTTTTTTCTACGGCTCAACTTAGGGTGCCAGTGTTGTATGATATCAGCAGAGATTTAACAGACAAATATTTTGGCGTAAGTTTGGGGTGCCACCCCCCTTGGGACCCCCAAAATGGACCCCCAAAAATCAATTTTTTGAATGGCCCAAGCTAGGGTGCCAGTGTTTTATGATATCAGCAGATATTTGACTGACAAATATTTTGACTTTACTTTTCTGAAGGTTCCATAATCAGATATTTTTGAATAATTGCTGATTTTACGGTAGACAAAAAGTACTTTTGAACGTCACAGCATTAGCTACGCGCGGGTTGTTCACTGGGTTTGCTGGCAAACTCCCATCTAGTTATTGAGACGTTTTGGTTAATTTCTTTTAACCATTGTGAATGAGATTGACAATGATAGAAATTAATTGAAACGTCTTAATAAATATGCTCCATAAACAGGGCTTCCATCAACATGAGCCCAAAAATAAGGAAAGGGATCGGAAACCTTTTCGTCCCGCGGGCCATGCCAGGCCCAGTAAGGTTACAGCGGGCTAACATCTTTCCAGCGGACTAAAAACAAAGGTCTCCGCCTGAAAATTTGGCATTTTACAGCCGATTTAATGCGCCTGAATATTAAGCATTTTTTCTATCGATTTACTGACGATGACCACAAACAAAAAAAAGGGTCTTCGCCTGAAACAAGCATTTTTACTGCCGATTTAATGGCGATGACCAAAAAAAAAAAAAAAAAAAAAAAGAAAGGGCGAAGACCTGATAATAGGCATTTTTTATGCCTATTTAATGGCGATGACCAAAAAAAAAAAGATCCTTGCTTGAGAATTAAGCATTTTTTGCTAGTGATTACTTATTCTGTAAGTTATTCCTAGCTGATAATTGGAATTGACAAATCTAAGTGCCACGTATACAGTAGCGTAGCTAGGGGGGGGCGATCACCCCCCCACCATTGGCATGTCGACCAAAATGCAGAATGGAAAAAACACTACGTTTTTAGCACTTTTGAGACTGTTTTATGCAATGAAGTGGACTAAATAGTGATTTAAAACATCTTTTGAAACATATGTTCAGGGGGAGGAGGCTAATTTGTCAAAAATAAAACCAACAAATAAATGAAAACTTTGAAAAATGGTAAAAAATAAGCAATCAAATTTGATCGCAAGTGTAAAAATGCTAAACATAGGTGTCATCAACAAGTATACTATAAATCCTAAAATAATACAAAAAATAAAAACACATGTCAAAATAAGGACATTTCTTGGAAAACTAAGGCTAAAATATTTTTCAAGACACAGACCATCAATATAAGGACAAATTTTAGAAAAAAGGACGCAGCCTTGTCTATTGAGTATTTTGGCTTTATTGCTTTTGATAGGTTATTCAAAGAGTCCATTTAACATGCTTCTAAAAAAATATACGCTTTAACCATTTATAGTAAATTATTAGACCAGCTAGGACTATAAAGGTTTAGCTTTAAATTATTGCCAACTGAAACTGCAAAAGCTTCAAAAAGTATGATTTGGCTTCCAAATTTGAAGAGCATTTAGTCGTTACCAGATCAATCTTTGAAGTCAGTAAGAGTCAGCATTAACCAACTTATTGATTTTACTTTGGAGCACAAATCAACAACCTCACAAACCTTTCCATGGCGTGCCCTAGAAACTCATGATCAAAATCAGACCAATGATAACACAAAGAGCCAGTTCAGATCATTTTTGGGGTAGTGAAAGTTCCGCTTTTTGGGTCCTTAATCCTCATATTGCCAAGAACCTCTCAACAGTGCAAGAAACCACGAACCTACTATATGTATTAACCCTTATCTGCCCAGAATTATTTTTTTGTAAAAATGACTTTTCTTTCTAATATATTTATTGAATTTGGTCAGTTTAAACTCATGATGCGATTTTTTTTGAGCCCCCATTTTTGTAACTCCCCATATTTGGTGTGCCATATTTGGCGCGCTGGGCATAAGTGATTTACGTTAATTGTTTTTTTTAGCGTTGTTTTGATTTGATAATAATTATTATAACTCAACTTGAATACTTGCATGCATATTTCTGTTGCAGTGGTTTATCCCGTTTCAGTGAAAGAGATAAAGAGAGGGGCAATGGGGCATCATTACCTTTACCACTTTTTACTTATTATGACGTCATAATAAATAAACTTTATTATTGGTGAAAGTAGAATGACATTTTTCGTTGCAACATGTATCATTTCTTCGTGTTTATACAACTAACAACTTGCGATGTGCTTAGGCGTACCAAGTATAAGAAGCAAACTAATATCATTAACCAAATAAACCACTCAACGTTGGTTGAAATCTTACGCTGTAATAGCAGAAACATCAAAAGTTAGTGTAACAAACAACAAACTGAATAAACAACAAAACAAACCAACAATAAATCAAACAGCAGAGTTTGTGACTCTTCAAAAATTAGCATTTTGTTATTTTATGTGATAGTCCAAGTTGCATCCTACACAAAGACCTACGTCACGCGTAAAGGGCCGTTTTGAACAAAATTCCCCTGCACATCGCCTTCGTTTGGGAATTTCCACGAGATAATGTTTAAAACCGTCGTAACGAACATCATCTATAACCCTTTTACGCTTTGGACATGAAGGCCCTGGTAGTTGCGGAGGGGTACCGTATCGTTGCAAATAAGATAAAGCTATGTATTCTTTGAAATCAAATTGAGGCATGCTTCCTCCACATTTTTTGTGAAGGATCCAAGCATTTTGAATTGATATATCCAAAAGCCACGTAAAAATGCACCAGTACCATTTTTTACCCCGAAACGATATGCGATATTTCGCAATATTTTGATCTTGTCGGTCAGTCCCCCCCATATGCTTGTTATACTTTTTGATCACTTCTGGACAGTCAATTTGAATCCGTTTCTTTTCTTTTTGAGAATAACGGAACACCTTACTTGAATTCTGGTTCGTATGACAAGTAGACGCAATGGTGACGACAGAGTTATCCATCCATCTACATACAACAATTTGGTTTGCAGTGTCCGTCACGTATTCCGCAGAGCCTCTGGGCAACTTTTTCATGTTGTTAACAGGGGTCAAAGGGCATTTTTTACCACGATTTTCTTGCAAGGTACCAGTTACACCATACCCAGAACATTTCAGATGTTGTAGCAACTGCAATGATGTAAACAAATTATCGAAATAGAGCTTAAATGGTAATTTTTGCTTATTAGCAGGAAGAGAGTCTAGATTTTTTAAAACAGTTGCCCCGCACTTTCCAAACAACTCTTCATTTTCTTTATTTCCTTCATACGTCTTCCCTTGGTACAAATCAAAGCTTGCCAAATATCCTTCAGAAGTATTCAAACACCAAACCTTGTAACCGAATCGAATAGGTTTTCCTCGGATGCACTGCTTGCATCCGTGCCTTCCAAAGTATTCTATCATAGCCTCGTCATGAGATAAATTTTCTTCCGGTTGAAAATGTTGTCCAAATCTTGTAAGTAGTAGTTTTGCTAATGGTTGAATTTTGGCGATTTTATCAGAGCTTTCATTCAATGTTGAATTGTCGGCAAAGTGAAAATATTGCATAATTTTTTCAAATCTATTTCGCCTCATTGCATTGCTTGCAAAATTGTTTTGGCAAACTGAATCTATTTTCCAATATAGTCTCCGAGACGGAGCAGGGCGTAATCCAGATACCATCAGTATTCCTAAAAAAACTTTTATCTCGTTTTTAGTGACAAAAAAATTTGTTTCTCCTTTGCTATGCGCATACAGAATAGACTGTTGAACCACTAACTCAAATAACTCATCGTCAAAAAATAATTCAAACAGTTCAGCTGGAGAAAAATCTCTATATTTTGAGTAATCTGCTTCCGGAAATACCACATTTACTTCCGGAAAAGATGTATTTTTTCTCCATTTGGGGGTTTGGTAGCTATTCTCTTTAGGCTCTTCGTTTTCATGTTGATGAGGGATGCTGTCGGAAATATTCGTATGCGAATCTGAACAGCTGGGCGTTTCTAGTGAATGAGCAGATGCACCAATCGAACTGTATCTTTGGCTAGAAATGACTAGTTCAGTCGGAGCGTTGAGTTGTTTTCCTGATAAGTTGTTCATTCTGAAATTGTTCATTCTGAAAATAAGTTGATAAGTTGTTCATTCTGAAACAGTCGAGCTGGCGAGCGGTTGGTAAAAACTAGCAGCGCAGAAACTGGCAGATTGAAGCGACTACAATTTAAGTGCAACATGTCTGAATCGAAAATTGACGAAGTGTTGAGAAAACTGAACTTTTTGATTGAGAAATCTACCGCCATGCAAACAAGTATAGACAATTTCAATGAAAGAATAAGTGTTGTTGAAAATAAAATAACTAATCTTGAAAGTGAAGTTGAAGAAATTAAACAAACGAAAGCTGATTATGACAAGGTGAATGATTTTCAAGCTAAAACTGACGCAGCACTTGATAAATTAAAAAACAGGTGCGATGATTTAGAGGAATATGTACAAAAAGCTAACTACAGAAGTAGAGTTGACGCGCTTATGAATGAATTATACAGCAAGAAACTTAACCTTCTGATTTATGGTATAAAAGAGAATGAGCAAAATGTGTGGGAAACTAAAACTGAATCTGGAAAACTAGTATATGATTTCATGAGGGATGTTCTGCTTCTTAAAAATCCAGAAACTATCAAATTAGCTAACGTTCACCGTTTGCCACAACATCCAGTATTCAATACTGCAGGTGGCAAAGTGACTCGACCAATAATTATTAAATTAACGAATTCCAATGATAAACACTTGATTTTCCAATCCTTAAAAAATTTGAAGACATATAACGAATCGTTGAACCTTAAACCCAAGTCACCTGGGTATGTCTATGTAACCGAACACTTGCCTCAAGAACTGAAAATCCAAAAACAGAAACTACTACCTCATTATAATAAAGCAAAGAGCAGTGGTAAAAGAGTCTCGTGGAAGATTTCTGCTGGAATGTACTGCTTGTATATAGAAGGAGAAAGATTTGTTCCTAAATGACATTATTTTCTCAAAGGTTCTCTAACCTCGTAATCTAAATTATAAGCTAGTTAAGTACAATCAACTGTTAATGAGTGTTACTTAAAATGATTAAGTTTTATACTTTGCTTACTACGTAATGATTATTTCGTATCAGCATTAATTATATTCTTTCTGTCAACTTGAATGTCGCTCCTATGATCTTGATGCAATAGGCATGAGTTGCATAGAAAAAATACTGTGTTAATTGAACGTTATATAATTGCTGCAGTTTGCCTGTGACGCGAATGGATTACTGTGTTTTAATTTTATTATTTCGACCACAATCTAGTTACAAACTTAGATAGATTTAGTTATTCGAAACTGTGCTACTACTGAGCTTTTTACGTTTGCAATGGACATGAAAACCAGCGTGGGAAGCAATGCACCTGCGGGCGACTTGCAGCAGGACTCCATGTCGACTTGCGCAAATTCTGCTGCTTCCACCAAATTTGATTTGAGCAATGCTTTGCACAATACCTTAACTAGTAATTTCAAAACTTGCCGATACTACGAAACTAATGCTAACTTACCAATCTCATTAAAAACCAAAAAGCTTTTTATAATGCATATCAACATCAGATCTGTGAACAAAAATTTCGAACTCATGAATCATGAATTGTTGAATTCTCTGGCGATGCTACCAGATTTAATCTGCTTATCCGAAACAAAACTTAAAAATCATCCCTTGACAAACGTGTCTTTACCGGGATATGCTCCACTTATCACTGCAGATTGTGATACAAATGCTGGCGGCGTTGGAGCTTATGTTTCTAAAAATTTTTCTGCCACAGTTCTTGGTAAAAATTTATTGCAATCCAGCTGTGAAGACCTTTGGCTTCAAATCGCTGAAAAATCCTCCGGAGAAATTTTTAACCTCGGCATAATTTATCGTCATCCTAAAGGTGATGTTAATGATTTTATTTCAGCGCTAAATGAAAAACTTTTACAAAAAAAACAAACTCAGAAATACTATATTTGCGGTGACCTCAACATTGATGTTAACCCCATGAACGCCTGCAATAATGCATCCACTTATACTCAAATGGTTGCCAGCAATGGAGCCTACTTGTTAATCGACAAACCAACCCGCATCACCAATACATCGCAAACTGTTCTAGACCATATAATTACCAATGACACAACAAGTATTACATATCCTATTATTTTCTTAAGTGATATAACTGACCATTATCCAGTGGCATGTGTACTAACAAATAGTAGACATGAACAAAAAAACAAGCATTGTGAGCAACCTATCTTTTACAGAGATATGAGTCATTTCAAGAAAGATGACTTCGCTGCTGAATTACAAAGATTAATGACTGAATTCTTAGATACTATTACTTTGACTACCACTGATGAAACCGAAATCAATTTCAAAAACTTTGTTAATGTCTTCAAAGCGTGTATCGATAAGCACGCACCGCTCAAGCCTGCATCGCGCAAAAAGCGTAGATTGTTGACTAAACCTTGGATTACAAATGAAATTTTGGATCAAATCAAGCAAAAACAAAAACTTTACATCACGCATTATGTCCAAGGTACAGAAGAACAAAAACGTATCTACAAACGATTCGCTTATAAACTAACTAAAAAAAAAAATGCTAAAAAACATTATCTTCAAGATGAAATAGTTAACTCCAGAAATGATATTCGTAAATTTTGGACCATTATCAATTCGTTGACTCCGCAAAAACCTAAATCTAGTTTTCCAAACTGTATCAATACAGCAAATGGCTTAATCAACAAAACGGATGCAATCGCTGAAGAATTCAACAAGCACTTTTGTAGTATCGGTAAAAAACTTTCTGACGAAGTTGATGCGAGCAATTCACCTAGGTTTAGTACGTATTTAACTAGGCGTGTTTCCTCGTCAATGTTTTTTAGCCCTGTCACGTCAATGGAAGTTTATAATATCATTAATCTACTCAATCCCAATAAGAGCTGTGGCCCTGATAGTGTCGATGTAAAGTATTTAAAGTCTGCTGCTGTGGTCATTGCACCTGTACTGGCGCTATTGTGTAACGCTTGCCTAACACTAGGAGTATTTCCTTCTTGTCTAAAAATATCAAAAGTTATTCCCATATATAAAGCTGGTGACAAAACTAATGTTACTAACTATCGCCCCATCTCCCTCCTGTCATGTTTCTCAAAAATTTTAGAAAAATTGGTCTACACTAGAACCATTGATTTTTTAAATCATGAAAATGTCCTTCTCTCAACTCAATACGGTTTCAGAAGAAACTACTCTACTTCTCATGCCATTATAGATATTCTATCTACTTGTTATGATAATATAGAAAAGAAATTATATTCAGGACTGGTTCTTTTCGACTTAGCCAAAGCCTTTGACACAGTTGATCATTATATTCTTCTTCAAAAACTTGATCATTATGGGTTAAGAGGGATTGTTAATGACTTTTTTAAATCATTTTTAAAAGACAGATCTCAATTTGTTAGTATTGATAACTCCCACTCTTCTCTAAGTACTATAAATATTGGGGTAGCCCAAGGATCTACCTTAGGTCCACTTCTATTCTTGTTATATATTAATGACATATCCAACAGCATTGATTCCACTCCACGATTATTTGCTGATGACACCTGCCTTTTGGTAACATCTCCTTCGTTAAAGCAATTGAAAAGTTCGCTCACCTCTGAAATCAACAGAGTTAGTATGTGGGTGCGAGCTAATAAACTAACATTCAATCCTGCTAAATCAAACTTATTAATAATTACTCCAAAGCTCAATTCTCCCTCTATTAACATTGATATTCAATGTACGGACGGCCTTATTAAATCAGTAAACAAGGCAAAGTACCTTGGTACACTTTTAGACGCTAAGTTAACTTTTTCAGACCATATCAAAGCTCTTGAAACTAAGGTTTCTAGATCCGTGGGAATTCTAAGTAAATTAAAATATTTTCTACCTCAAGATGCTCTTCTTAAACTTTATTACGCTTTAATTCACTCTCATCTTAATTATGGAATATTAGCATGGGGTAACACCTATCATTCGTATCTACTTAAATTAATGAGATTGCAAAATAAAGCAATAAGAATCGTGACCTGTAGTGGATGGAACGATAGTGCTTTTCCCTTGTTTAAAAAAACAAATGTTCTTACTATACCCTTGTTATTTCAATATGAAACGGCCAAACTCGTGCATAGACACAGCAGCAACGATCTTCCTGTAAATCTATCTAATTATTTTACATTGTCAAAAAATTTTACTCAACTAGGTCTACCACCAACGAAAACTTACAGACGCCATTATTAAGACTGCAAAGAACCCAAAAATCCATTAAATTCACTGGTGCTAAAATCTGGAATTCTATCCCGAGTAATATACAAAAATCCTCATTTCGAAACTTAAAAAAAATGTTCAAAGCATATCTACTTCACTCATCTGATTACTGATTAGTAAAGTTCTGTTGTTTTACACTCAGTCAACCAATTGTATGGTTCATTTATCTTCTTGTATTTACTGAAACGCAGTGGATGCGCTTTTTGCATGGTTCCTGTGGCTTTAGCTGACGACGGGGATCTGTTGCTCTTCATACTGGTTGAATTATAGTAGCTAACATTAGCACCTTGGATTCTTTTATTGCCTGTTATTTTTCCTCTTCTTACCCTCGACTATCTTAGAATTTAAAGTCATCTTTTCAAGATGAACAGAGATGGCTACTGTCTCGAAGACCTCACGGTCCCTACGTAGCTTCTCTGTCGCTGCTCTTGTCGATATTATTTTGTTGATATTTGTTTAGTTTAATTTTACTGGCAAAGTTGTTTTTTTTTTTTTGGACTTGTGCAGTGCTATTTAATAAACTTGAACTTCAAAAATCCACCCCCATCTTCCTCCCCCGAGTCTTCATCCGTAACATCACCACCATTTGGTTCGATAAAAATATTTGCGGCCACGTTTTCATCTTCTAGCATCGATATTATATCGTGAGTTGTATAAAATCTGCAAAAAATAAGCAAGTCATTTTTGAAGTACTTGATAGTGCCCAGCGTAGCACATGTGGCACAGACAAAACGGAGCGTTGCTGCATCAAATATTTACTAGTACCATATGTTTCAGTTTCAACAATTTTTAGGTAGAAGCATTATCTTTGTGTTTTAGCAAAATTTCATTACTAACATCAGTTCAAATATGAAAAATAAAACAAATCATAAACTTACCTTTCATTTTCCGCCATTTTTTTCACTTTGAAAACGAAGTTCTACTTTGAATGATTCAGTGATCACTTTAAATTGACCAAAACACTGTGACTTCATTATTGGTGACAAAAACATTGTTTGCTAATAAGATTAACACAATTGCTGTATTTGCAGTGCTTGAAGCAACAATTATTTTTCAGAAGTATTGTTCTACTATTCGGGTTAATGTTACTGGGCAGATTCGGGTTAGTGTTACTGCTTTACTATATTGACTCCATTTTATTTTATTATTCTTTATTTTGTAACAAAAACAACTTTGACGTAGGCTATCAAAGGTGACGAGCCTGGTCCTTTTTTGATAGCTGAAGACGCCAACATCACTGCCATTTTCTTTTGTGAAGTTATGATCACCGGGATCATGGTTTTCTTTACCAATGCAATGGTTGTTGATAAAACTTATGATCAGGCTACTGGACCACTTGCTATTGGCATCACAGTATTTCAAGGAATTATAGCAGGGTAAGAACAGGTGGAATTAAATATTTTTCTGCCAGAATATGATAAAATGATCAAGAAACATCAAAAACCTATTTTCACCTATGATATCAATTTCCATGATTTTTTAGTTCAAAGCTGATGTAAACAGTTTCGATGCAGTGTTTCCAGGTAAAGTTATAGCTTTCAATTGGTATTAATACCTTAGACTGCTGGTCTTTTAAAAGTATTTTGATACCGACGTCACTTGCTACGAAGCTTTGTAGCAGCACTGTTTTGATAAGGATCATTTTGGTGGTGATGAATAGTCGTTTACTCATTTTATGATGTAAATCAGATGGAGTTACATGCAAGGACAACCTTTGTCTGTACATTATTTTGCCATGGTCAACTTTTTGTTTAGAAAATGGATAGGTGCAGGTGGTCTCAATCCAGCGAGGGCTTTTGGACCAGCGGTGGTTTTAGGAGGCAAAGCTTGGAGATATCACTGGGTCTGGTGGTTAGGGGATATAACCGGCGCCGTAATATTTTCAGTGGTATACATGTGAGTTTTGTTGGTTTTACTTCGTTATCTGGTTCTTTTGCAATTTGCATAGCCAAAAAAGAATTTATCAAGATACACTGTTACTCGGTTAGTATGTCCGTGTTCTAAGCTCCAACGGTTGTCAAATATTGTTTTTAAACGAGCCTATAACCTAATTATTGGTTCATTTTAGAAGCAAATAATACGAAACGTGACAATCCTGCTTGCGCAAATAAAGGACCAAACTAAAAAATCGAGATTTACGTACAATAAACCTCAACAACAAAAACTTAAATATTCGCTGTTCTATTTTGAAGGAGATAATTACTCCAGTAGTTTACAATTATAGTTAAAATTAAAAAATAATTTTTGAAAATTTTGTTTTCTTCTGGGCCTGTGGTTCCAAAGATAATCAACAAATTCAAAAAAATCCCCTTAAAAAGTTTTAGGAAACTTTGAGTCTGTTCTCCAAGCCTAAATTTTCAGAAAAAGGAATGGTTTTACCTAAACTGAATCGATCATGTGAAGTTACTGAAAGGGTTAATATTATTTTGTCTCTTCTTTTCTCTGGAAGTTCAGGCTGAGTAAAACAAATTCAGGATTTCCAAAAACTTTTTAGAGTAATGTTTCTAAGAATTTGTTGAAAGTCTTTGCAACCGCAGCCCAAAAGGAGAACAAAAAGTTTCAAAAATTATATTTCGATTTTATCTACTGTAAACTACCCGCAAACTATCTGGGTGCTTCACTCCTTTTTTGCCTTTTACCTAAGCAGCAGTGGCAAACCATGGCGGTGCTGGTTAATTAATATTACGGGATATGGCTGTTCTATATTCCTTGTATTGGATTTGCTTTTATACTTCTAGGGCATTTTTTGCTCCTGCTGACAAACTATGGATGGTAAAATTCACCAAGAAATATGGAACAAGGAATGCGACTAGTCGAAGTGAATCCACACGAAAGTTCGACGAGAATTCTCAACTCTAACCTCATAAGACGTAGTAATTGATGGTTGATGGCCATAAATACTACTCGTCAAAACTGATTTGGCGTGATCGTTGTTAAGCTACTGCCATTGAACATTATCCTGTGGTTCTTCTAACTTAGTGCTTCTTATAATATATTAGTCCTTCGCTAATGTGCTTTTTTCAAAGAAAGAGAGTAACTCACCGGCAATTTTTTATATACTTTTTATTAATTCTGACTCAAATCTAACCCAAATGCAAATCCTTACTTTCTAAAATTATCCCCGAACCCTAACTCAAATCCGATCTTGACCTTTAAAAAAAGTAATTAAAGAATGTGCAGATGAATATTTCTCATTATTGTATTATTCTGTTCCAGGAAAATATTTTCGTTGAAATAATCACTCCTTTTTTTAAATGAAAACCAGCGAGATGGAGTCATAAATTATGCAGCGAGATGGATTTGGTATTGATATGACATGTTGCTTTACTGCTGACGAAAAAAAATGTTTTTACACTTGAAAAACTCTGAAATGCATCTTCACCTAATTTAAGCTTTCACCATCTTGATATCATCAAAATAGAACAAGATTATTGCAGTTCATAGTTAACAATATTGTTCCTTTACTCAAGTGTTATCATTTTATCAGTATGGTGAGAAAATGTTAAGTTTTGAAAAGTTAAACACAACAAACGTTTATTTGCGAAGTTGCTAAGGTACAACAATTATTTAAATCTTCACTGTCTTGCTTTGTTTTTGCAACAACGCTGTTACGAAGCACGTATTGGGAATTAGGAACATGCAGTAATGTTTTGAAATTGTGTTTTCAGTTGGCAACGCTGACAAAATTTATCAGGGAAAAGCCTTTTAAGATAAAATTTAAACTGTTTATGTCTTGGAATGGAAACGGAAGGTCGTAAAAAGCTCAAATTTGGTGAAAAGAGAGTTAAAATCTTTCCCAAACTTTTAATGATTGCATGCCCAATTACGTCTTTATTCTTCAAGTTGCCTTGACCAGAAGACAGCGAAGGAACTTCGGGTCAAGATTTTCCCGTTTTCGTGTCAAGCTTGCACTTGCCCTCCTGTATAGCATCTACCACACAGGGACACACACGGTGGAGATTTCACATTATTCTTTTTATTGCTAAACGTCAAGTACGTAAGTTGTAAGAATTAATTTTTTCGGTTTTTTGTTTGACCCTACTAGGAATCGAACTCAAGTCAACCGCTTCAGTATCAATAGCGCAGACGCTCCATCTACTACCACTGATCGATATTCCTTAGATCCAGTAGCGTAGCCAGGGGCGCCGGGGGGGGCTCGAGCCCCCCCATTGGCTTGTGAAGTATCCAAACTCGCACGTTTTTGGTGCTTTTGAGGCCGATTTTTGGTAAAAAATTGAAAACTGCCCCCCCAAAGGAAATTGGGTGCCGAAGTTGTGAAGTAGATGTCGTGATGCGGTATAAAAAAGCGTTTGAATTTCGGAGAGCGAAAAATCAGTCTCAATTTCGGCGAAGACCTCTTTTTTTTTTCTTTTGAGCTCACCTGCTTTTGGGCCGAAAAAACGTTTGAATTTCGGACTTTAGCCGAAAAATCAGTCTCAATTTCGGCGAAGACCTTTTTTTTTTTGGAGATCACCTGTTTTTGGGCAGAAAAACGTTTGAATTTCCGAGCTTTTCGAGAAATTTCGTCTCAATTTTCGGACAAACCGTGTGGTACTGATTCAAGACCAATGAAAATTCGGGTCAAGGTTGTTTGCACTTTTCTCACTCTTTCAAAAAAGCCTACCCTTTTCCAAATCCTGGCTACGCGCCTGCTTAGATCGACACTGTATATCCACTAGACCACCTTGACCATATATCTATACCCCTATATCTACTCGACCACTGACTTCAAAAAAAAAGCGAAGCAGGAAAATCAACTTATTGATTGCTCCTTTAAACTTTTATCTATTCGTCAAAATTTGATGTTGTATGTTTGTTTTTTGTTGCATCTATTTGCGCCAGTTACGAACACTATTAAGCTTTATTTTAAATTATAACCCGGTTTAAGGGCTGCAAGACCGGGGAACAGATTAATCTTAAGCAACTTCTGAGCAGCAGAACCTTTGAACATTTCACTCACTATCGGCACAAAATTAAGCGCAAACGCAGTTAAAGACTTGTTTTATTGTGGTTTTTAATTATTTTCGGCCAAAACACACCTCCCAAACTGCAATAGACTTTTTGCCGTCGAAGGTCTTTTTATCACTTTAGTTTGAGCAATCAGTTTCGAAAACCGCATTATGGTGATTTTAAAGGGTAGGTGCCAGCAAGAAAAAAGTTTAAGAACTATTTACACGCAGCTTCACACTTAAACAGCAGCGGTCACCAAACTACGGCCGGGGGGGTCGGATGCAGCTCGCGAAGTGATTCATCCGGCCCGCCACCTGTTGTGGAAGTAAAAGCTAAACTACAACATTACTGTTACGCAAAAAGGCTACTAAATTGTTCATAAAAGATTGACTTTGTTCAATTTTTGATTTAACTTTCTTTAAATCATTTCAGAATTATTTAATCAAAATAATTACCCATCACTTTTCTCCAATGTAGTTCTATTAACCTTTTTAAAGTCTATTCCGATTTAATTAATTACTCATCACTTTTGTCAAATGTCATTCCATTAGCCCCCCCCAAAGTAATTTCATAAAATATAGCCGAAGTAGATTACTCCTTGTGAGTTTTTTTTTTAACTGTGGGATTTTATGATTTACCAGCTTGTAAAAGAGACGACTGAAATTTTACCACTATCCACCTCCCACATAGCCCATTTATGCAACAAGTCAAACCTTGCTTTTGTACTGCTAATTTCTAAGCTCGTTTTAAAAGCCTTAACTTTTATCATAATAGACAGAGGTGGAGTCAGGGACACAACGATCGAAGCCAAGGCCAAGGACGCAAAAAAAAAATCCAAGGTCAAGGTCAATGCCGACTTTTTGAGGACAGACCCTCTCGAGGCCAACGACAGAAATGGTCGAGGCCAAGGACCGAGGACACAATTTTTCTGAAGTATGATCGGTAAATTTTCCATGATTATTAAGCGCGAAAGTGCTTAAGATATTGGATTTCGTTAAGTTTTTGATGATAATTCGAAAATAATAGTTTTTTAAAATAATAGCGAATGCCATTTTGAGGTTTTACTCATTAGTAGCTGATGTTGATTTCGCACCGCAGCGATATTGTAGTAATGAAACAAGGCCATAACCCTTGATAGGAAATATAGCCAGTACTTAAATTGTAGGAGGGACGCGTTTCCGCAGCGGCAGTTAGCGTCCATCCATTGAGATTTGGCCTTTCTCTATGGAATATTCAGCGTCCCCCCATACAGGGTAAGCGGAAAATACTTTTTTTTTCTAATTTGTTTGGTCTTCATTCGAATGTGGCAGTCAAATATCGCACAAAAAACATATATCGCACAATAAAACAAATATCGCGCAATAAAATTGTCAATTAAAACCTTTTTGTTTTTGTCTTCATTTCACTTAGGCGGATAACAATCGCACAAGTTGGGGTGAAGACCTTGTTTCTTTTGGTCTTCATTCGAATTTGGCTGTGAAAAAATTGCAACAGAGGGCGATTGTTTTTGTTTTTCTTCGGATTTTGGGGCAAAATTCACACCAAGTTGCTACGGCATTGCAAATGCGTTTGGTCAGGCTACTTAAGCGTCCCCCCGTGCGATATTTCACAGTTTAAATGTAGAAGATAGCTAAATTATAAACGTAGAAATGATAGGTTTTAACGCCATAATTTCATCATTAGGGCCCCGATGCAAACGTCCACAGGTTTTGGATCCCTACTTTTTTAGTGGCTCGTAAACGCAAACCATATTGCTTGCTTAAACCATTTTTTTCTCGGAATTCTTCAAAAATTATTTTCTAAAATATTGCAAAATTTTTTGGAATTATGTTTTTAAAATGAATTGAGGTACCGTAAAGGGCATATATTTGTAATCTCAAAAGTTTTTGGCATTGAAAAAATATGGGGTTCTGGGGCGAGGGCAATATTTCCATGCCCTCGTTAAATTTTTAGCAATTTTTTCTGGAAAAAAAATTGCAATTTTTCTGACTTTAAAGAAGATTACACAATTACATTAGATTTTCAAAGCAATTTGAAAACAAAATATCGTAACTGCGATGGTAGAAAAACCTTAGTTTTCTCACAATATTCCAACTCTAATGTTAAGCCTATCTTTTCTTTACATTTCAGTGCATTTTGCCTTTCTCACATCTACCGTTTGCCAATAAATGAGCGCGATGGTTTCAGCCATCAAAAGACACTTCGTTAAATTTAACATAAAGCATTTAATTACAAAAAACCTGAGGATCCCAGCAGGTTCGTATTAAAAAGGAAGACATTGGAGACATGTACCCCGTGCACCCCTTAAAGAGGTTCGCAATTATCGAAATGAAAAAATAGTAAACCAATAATTTTTTCTAAAAACGCCCAATTTTTTTGGGAAGCTTGTAAAAAACTTAATAAGTAACCAAGGCATTTGACTAAGCATAAAAATAGTTAATTTCACCCTTACTGTAATTACTAAATAATCCTTCATGCAACGACTTTTGTGATCCAATAGTTTGTTATTTGGGAATCTTAGCGGCGATTTCCAACAGGCAAATTGTTCAATGGACGTGGTTTTGCCCCCCAGACCGCTTGTCAGTGATTAGAGTTATTCTTTCTTATCTCAAAACAAATTCTTTGCGCTCGCGTATTTTTAGAATTAGTTGGCGTTCTGAAGATACGTTTTGTTAGTTATATCAAGATATATTAACAAATTTGCTGTAATATCAGTATATGCCTTCCCTGAAAAAGCTGTATATTACGTTTCGTTATCTCACACATACTTTCTTCTAAAATCATACGCAGAATAGGCTCGGCCATGTTTTGACATTAGCAACTGAAAATGGTTTGTCCGATCCCCCCGGATTCTTTGTTATGGCTCTGGATGTCTTTACTGTAGAGCTTTGCAGTTTGTACCGCCTGCACTGGAAGCATTGGCAGAAACAATAACAACAATTTTCTACAATCGTTTTGTCTCCTTGTTCTCCCACTGGAGTTTTCACACAATGCCATTTAAAATAAGTTTCA
Source organism: Trididemnum nubilum (assembly GCA_963965965.1). Classification (NCBI taxonomy): domain Eukaryota; kingdom Metazoa; phylum Chordata; class Ascidiacea; order Aplousobranchia; family Didemnidae; genus Trididemnum; species Trididemnum nubilum. The sequence continues at coordinate 26,365,148 of OZ014482.1, read as the reverse complement.
GTATGACTTGGCTTAATTGGCTATCACATTGTATTATTTTTCAAACAGCGAAAAGAAACAATGAATTGACAGACTATCAGATATGTTGTCTTTTTTTTTTTTTTTTAACGAATCAAAAAATTGTGCTGTCCTCGAGCCGAGGACAGGACATTTTTGAGGACTTGTAGACTTCGTGGCCAAGGCAAAGGACTTGAGCTTCGAGGCCAAGAACTTGAAAATGTGTTCTCGAGGACGTGCTCGAGGACTCCATCTCTGATAATAGGCCCTGAAATTATATTGTTTTGCAAAAATTTCAAAATTTTCGAGCCCTCCTACAGCAAATGTTTGGCTCCGCGCCGGTGGCTTGAATGATCGAGGCCAAGGACCAAGGACACAATTTTTCCGAATTATGGCTGGCCAATTTTCCCAAATTTTTAGAGCAAAATAGTTTAAAATATTGCATTTTCGAAGGTAATTCGAAAATAGTAGTTTGTAAAATAATAGTGAATGTCATTTTGAAGTTTTACTCGCTAGCAGCTGATGTTGATTACGTTCTGTAGCCGTATCGTGGCAATAAAACAAGGCCGTAACTCGTGAATAGGAATAGCTAAATTATGAACGTAGAAATAGTCGATTTCTTTTCAAGGAATTTTATTTTTGATTGGGGAGGCCCAAACCACAAATCACGTACTATAACGTCATCAAAAATTTTCGAAAAAGGAACTTTTTGTGGGGCGAAGATATCGTAAAATGAAAAACTAGAAGCTGTGGTCTGGCAGGTTTACCGAAGTTAAAAGTGAAAAATAATGTCTGGATTGGGAGACGCGTTGAGTAACCTAGTGTAACTCAAACGTATCACCCTGCCGCCGGAGCCTCATTGTTTGAAACAACAAGCTATTTTAATGCCATTGGAATACATTCCGCACGTGTTTAGAGTTATTTCAAAAAAAAAAATTTTAGCATTTGAAAGCCAAATTGAAAAAATTGAATTGTTTAATCCTCCTTTTACTTACAATTTAAGTTCTAAACACGCTTAAAGCCTTGCATTTTAGTGTTAAATTTTATACGTAATTTCTCCCAAGTAGGGGGAAGTAAGGTGCATTGCTTCCAGCAATATTACCAGTAAATAATAAAATAATGCACCCAAAGATATGCCTTAGAAATTTTTGTTTTGTCAGTTGTAGGAATACATGGACGGCCAGGGGGCCCAGGCTCTCTTAATTCAAATTCAATTATTTGTTCAATAAGCATTTCTCTTAGCTAATTTTTTGCAAAAGTATATTGTAGCATAAAAGCTGGCAAGGTGAGCTAATTTTTTGTAAAAGTATATTGCAGCGTAAAAACTGGCAAGGTGAAGGCGAATTGTTATGGAAAAATGGTACAAAAGATAGTAACTCTTATACTAACCATGTTACTGACCAGGCCGGATTTACATTGGGTGGGGCCCCTGCATAAGCGTAGCCAGGGGGGGGGCCAGGGGGCCCGGGCCCCCCCCAATCAAAATACCACCTACGAAAAAAAGTTACGACAACATAGCCTGGCGATGTTTAGTTGCAGTTTTTTTTTCAGTAATTACGCACATAACAGTAATTAACAATAATATTAATGACAACAAGTGAGTTCCGGGGCCCCCAACTAACAACCAGGGGGCCTTTACTAACAACTAGGGGGCCCTGGAATCCTTAACCGACAATCAGGGGGTCCGGGGCCCCTAACTGAAAACCAGGGGGCCCATAACTGACGACCAGGGGCCCCAGGGCCCCTAACTAACAACCAAGGGACCCTAACCAACAACCAGGGTCCCCTTAACTGACAACCAGGGGGGCCCAAGCCCCTAACCGACAACCAGGGGCCCCCTAAACGACAACCAGGGGGCCCCAGGGCTCCCAACCAACAACCAGGGGGCCCCGGAGTGCCTAACTGACGACCAGGGGGCCCCGGGGCCCCTAACTCACAACCAGGGAGCCCCAGGAACCTAACTAACAACCAGGGGCCCCTAACCTACAACCAGGGGGCCAGTAGCCCCCTAACCGACAACGAGGGGCCCCGGGGCCCTCCTAACTGACGACCAGGGGGCCCCGGGGCCCTCCTAACTGACGACCAGGGGGCCACGGGGCCCCTGACCAACAACCAAGGGGTTCTGGAGTCCCTAACTGACGACCAAGGGACCCGGGGCCCCTAACTCACGACCAGGGAGCCCCAGGGCCCCTAATTAACAACCAGGGGGCCTGGGCTCCTAACCAACAAGCAAGGGGCTATGCGGCCTCTAACTGGCAACCAGGGAACCCAAGGGCCCCTGACTGACGACCAAGGTTCCCGGGCCAGGGGCTCCTTAATGCAAATTTTTAACAATTTATATGCAAAACTTGTGAGAAATCTGAGAGTTTTGACCTAAAAGTTGCCACCCCAGGCCCTTGTTTAACGTTATTATGAACTTAATTATTTACTGCTAAAGTATTGCAGGAGGTAATGTTCGTTACTTCCCCCTATAGACCAAATCACTTACAATTAAATTTTACACCATAATGCAAGATTCTAAGCGTGTTTTGGGATTTAATTGCAAAAAGAGGATTGAACAACTAAATTTTTTCGATTGGCTTTGAAATGTTAAAAATCTAATTCTTTGAAATGGCTCTGAACTCGTGCGAAATGTGATCCAATGGGATTTAAATTTTTTTTTTCCAAAAACGAACAAAAATCGCCCAGCGGCTGGGGGCTTTGCCCTCAGACCCCCATAGCCATCGGCGGCTGGGGGCTCTGCCCCCAGACCCCCGTCTCTGATACGTTTGAGTACACTAGGTTACTCAACACGTCTTCCAAGTTAGACTTTTACACTTTTCAACAATTAGTTTTCGCCCTCTCCCTTTACCAAAATCCTGGCAAAGTGCCATCAGGCTACGGCTTCAGATCTTCTATTCTACCGTATCTTTGCCCCACAAAAAATTACTTTTTCGAAAATTTCTGATGACGTCATTGCGTGTGATTTGTGGTTTGGGCCCCCCCCAATCAAAAATCCTGGCTACGCCTATGGGCCCCTGGCACTTTGCAAATTTTCGCAAAATTTGTTACTAAATATAGGTGAAGATCAAAAAAAAGTCTTACCATCTGAGAACGGGGCCCCTGGCACTGTGCCATATGGTAAATCCGCCCCTGGTTATTGCATTGCGTTCATAAAAAGGTAAGATGAAGGTCTCAGACAGCAACTTTTAGAGCAAAAACCCTTTACTTCACCCGGGTTACACATATATGAATCTGTTGGTAAAAACTAAATTGAGGCGGCCCGGGCCGCCTGGTCGTCAATACTATTGTTCGTTACTGTAGTACGCGTGTATGCTATACGCGAAAAATGCTAAGAGAAACTGAAACTGAAGAAACAATAAGCTTTTTTGTCATATTTTTATCATTGGTGGCGTTTTAATTGGCGAGCGGGATAGGTGGACTCCCTGCCTCTCCCCTGGCAACGCGTATGGTTCTGGAACAAAGCAAAGTCCCCGTTTCCCATGTTGAATAATATTAGTGAGTTTTTTTGTCTGCGGAATAAAAATCAATTTTTGTGACTTTAAAGAAGATTACACCAGTGCCGTTGCTACGGGAGCCAGGGGGTCATGCCCTTCCCATTTTAGTTCACTCAAAATACGTTTTTGGAGCATCACGTAACGATAAGACAACAGGCAATAATAGCAAAGGAATAATAACGTTCCAAATATCCCTGTAACGTTCAAAGATAATTCTTGTTTGAACTTTTCTCGATGATTTGCGACATTGCTTGCAATCAACTGCTGTGCATAAATGTGACGCAACAATCCGTCTTATTACTCGCCTTTACGGGTGTGTCGCGGAAGAGAGATGTAAGCCTATAGTGTAGAATCGTTACCGGTGCTTCGTTAGTGATTACGACCTGAAACAATTCGTGAAAACATTTTTTTTTAAAACCAGCTCTTTTTTTTTAGAGCACACTCAAGATTTTTTTAGGTCGCAGTCAGTGGCGCAACCAGGAGAAACGGACTAGGCAATTTAATGACTTCTGAATTTAGCAATTTACTGCAGTGATTCATATGGCTTCAAAAAAAATAAAATATGTGATTAAAATGGCGGTAAAATTGCTATTTTTGCCGCAAAATCACAAAAATCACTCAGCGGCTGGAGGCTCGACCCTCTCCCAGGCCCCCTCTGCGATGCGCACGAGTTGCATCAGTTTGCTCAGGCCTGAATTAGACAATTTTTGTGCAAAAAATTTTTGTTTTGATTCAAGCCTCCTCCCTCTTAGCAAAACCCTGTTTGCGCGTATGGGCACATTCACTGCTTCAGACAGATTTTTCAAGCAATTATGTGGGCCGCATACGAAACGAGCTAATAAACGCTGCCGGCCTAATACTTCTCTTTTTTCAGACATGAACACAAAACTGTTAAAATAGCGCACAATTTGAAGCTGTAAAACATCAGTTTTTGTGTGCAAAAGTTCAGTTTATTTTATTGCCCTTCTCACTTTCGGCAGTGCCCTCTCACTTCGGTTGCTCTGGCGACGGCACTGGATTACACACTTAGGTTTTCAAAGTAACTTGAAAAAGAAAATACCGTAAATGCTAAGCAACAAAGCTTTAGTTTTTCCACAATTTCTCAACTCTAATTTTAAGCCAATCTTTTCTTTACATTTCGTTGCATGTGATGTCTTTCTCACATGCAATGCCTATCAATAAGTAATCGTGAACGTTTAGGCCGCCAAAAGGCACTTTGTCAAATTTAACATAAAGTATTTAATTTTAAAAAATAACTTGAGGATCCCAGCACGGTCGTATTAAGAAGGAAAGCATTGTAGATATTTGCCTCGGGTCCCCCTTTAAAGGTTTCACAATCATAGGCGTAGTCAGGGGGGGCCAGGGGGCCCGCCCCCCCCCCCCCCCCCCCAATCAAAATACCACCAATGATAAAAAATCATGACAACATAGCCTAGCGATGTTTAGTTGCAGTTTTTCTTCAGTAATTAGGCACCGAACAGTAATTAACAATAATCTTAATGATGATAAAGGGGCCCCGGGGCCCCTAAATAACAACCAGGGGGCCCCGGGGCCCCTAACCGACAACCAGGGGGCCCCGGGGCACCTAACTCCCCTGGGCCTCTAAGTGACAACCCGGGGGCCCTGGGGCTCCTAACTAACAACCAGGGGCCCCTAACTGATGACCAGGGGCTACCAAGGCCCCTAAAAACAACCAGGGGGATCCAGGGCCCCTAACCAATAACCAGGGGTCCTAATTGATGACTAGGGAGCCGGGGGCTCCTAACTGACTACCAAGGGGCACTGGGACCCCTAACTGACAACCAGGGGGCCCCAGTGCCCCTAATTAACAATCAGGGGGCCTCGGGTCCCTTAACCGACAACAAAGGGGCCCCAGAACCCCTAAACAACAACCAGGGGGCCTTAGGGCTCCTAACCAACAACTGGGGCCCATAACCGACAACCAGGGGGCATGGGGCCTCTAAATGACAACCAGGGGGATCCGGGGACCCTAATCGACAACTAGGGGGCTCCAAGGCTCTTAACTAACAACCAAGGGGCTCCAGGGCCCCTAGCTAACAACCAGGAGATATTTTGGCCCCTAACCGACAACTAGGGCGCCCGGGGCTCCTAACTGACAACCAGGGGGTCCTAATTGACAACCACGGGGCCCTGGGGACTCTAATCGACAACCAGGGGGCTTCGGGGCCCCTGACTAACAACGTAGGGTCCCGGGCCAGGCAGGGGCGCCGAGAGACGAACGTGGGCCCGAGGCCAGCTCAAATTTGACGGATTTCCGGTTCTGTGAACTCCAAAACAGACGGAGAAATGCCGCATTTTTGTCCGAATTATGATAATTATGATGTGATCTCAAAAAAAAAAAAAAAAGGTCTTCATCGAAATTTTAACGGTTTTTTCGGTCGAAGATAGGTGATCTCAAAAAAAAGATCTTCACCGAAATTCTAACGGTTTTTTTGGTCAAAAATGGGCCCCCTCATGGGCCCCGGGGTCATTGTACCCCCCTTACCCCCTCTCGGTGGCCTTGGGGCCAGGGGCCTTTTAATTCAAATTTTTAACAATTTATACGCAAAACCTGTGAGAAATCTGAGAGTTTTGTCCTAAAAGTTGCAACCCAAGGCCCTCGTTTAACGTTATTATAAACTTAATGCCATAACACAGGTGGTAATGCAAACCCCCCAATTGAAATACTACCAATGATATATATAATGAGAGCATAGCCAGTATGTTGTCCTTGTCTGGAATTGCAGGTTTTTTAATTTAGGATTTACGCGTACAAAAGTAAGTAATAATTGTGACGTCCACGTGTCAACGTCATAATAATGTCATGCAATTCTTGGAGGGTTCACAAATCTGTCAAGTGACTTGATTCGAGTCCTCCACGTTTTGGAAAAAAAGTTATTTTAATTTTCTTTAAATGTTTTTTTATGAAAGAACTTTAAGGGCGCGATCTTATCTCAAAATCATTGACGTAGCCAAGGGGCATTGTCCAGGGGGCCTGGGCCACCTCAATCAAAAATTTGACAAAAAAGCCTTGTTTCTTCATTTTCAGTTTCTTTTAGCATCTTTGCGTTAAGCAGTACACGCGTACAACAGCAATTAACAATAACCATTATTGACGACCGGGGAGCCCCACACATCCCTTTAATTCAATTTTTTCCAATAAATTTGAACGTATAACCAAGGTGAAATCAAGTGTTATCATCAGACTCTCATTTAAACTTTTTATGAACGTAATGCAATAACCAGCACCGTATTTGCCATATGGCACAGTGCCAGTTCCCCACGCTCAGATAGTAGGACTTTTATTGGTATTCACTTATATTTGGCAGGAAGATGTTGCAAAAATTCCCAAAGTGCCAGGGGCCCCGCACAAAGTAATTCCGGCCCGGGAATAGCATGTTTAGTAAGCGTAACCATCTATTGTACCATTTTTCAATAACGACTCACCTCCAGCTCGCCAGTTTTTTACGCACAAAATACTTTTAAAAAATAGCTAGGAAAAATGCTTATTGAACAAATTATTGAATTTGAATTAAGGGGTCCTGGGCTCCCTAGCAGCACATGTACTCCTATAACTGGTTAATTTTATGACAAAACAAAAATCTCTTAGGAAAATCTTCGAGTGAATTATTATTTACTGCTAAAATATTGCAGAAGGCAATGTGCCTTACTTCCCCCGACATGGATCAAATCACTTACAATTAAAATTTTACTCTATGATGCAAGATTTTAAACGTGTTTTGGACTTTAATTGCAAGTAAAATGAGAATTGAAAAATTAAATTTTTTCGTTTAGCTTTCAAATGTTAAAAATCTAGTTCTTTCAAATGGCTGTGAACACGTTCAAAATGTGATCCAATGGCATCAAAATAGCTATTTTTTCTAAAAACTTACAAAAATCGCACAGCGGCTGGGGGCTCCGCCCCCAGACCCCCGTCTATGATACGTTTGAGTACACTAGCTTACTCAACACGTCTCCTAAGGTAGACATTTGCAATTTCTAACGATTAGTTTTACCCCTCTCCCTTTACCAAAATCCTGGTTAAGTGCCAACAGGCTACAGCTTCAGATTTTCCATTCTACGATATCTTTGCCCTACAAAAAGTTCCTTTTTTGAAAATTTCTGATGACGTCATTGCATGTGCTTTTTGGTTTGGGCCCCCTCCCAATTAAAAATCCTGGCTACGCCTATGTTCACAATCGTCAAAGCGGAAAAAATAAACCATTATATTTTTTCAAAAATGCCTAAAATTTTCGCGGTAGCTTTGGTTTTCATTTTAAAATGACGTGGTGTAAAAAAATTACTAAGTGCTTAAAATTTTATTAATCTCTTCGGGCATTCATACAATTTTATCATACTTTGGTTATGTTTAATTTTACACTTAATTTCTTAGTAATTCTTCATGCAGCATTAGCATTTTTTACAATCCAATAATTTGTTGTTTGAGATTCCTAGAGGCGATTTCGAACACACAAACTGTTCAGTGGATGTGATTTGCCCCCCAGACCGCTTGTCAGTGATTAGAGTTGTGTTCTTTCTTGTCTCAAAACAAATTCTTTGCACTCGCGTATTTTCAGAACAAGTTTTCGTTCTCAGGATACGTTTTGTTAGTTATATCGAGATATACTAACAAGTTTACTGTAAAATAATCAGTGCCGTCGCCAGAGCAAACGAAGCGAGGAGGCACTAGTCGAAAGTGAGGAGGCACTAAAATAGACTGAACTTTTGCACCAGAGTTGTAAATAGGGCCGGGCTTTTTGGGTCCGGTTCGGACCTAAAATTGACAAAATTTCGGGCTTAATTCGGGCCTGAGACGTGCTTTTTGTCTTAGATGCACAAAAATATAATCATAATAACTTGGCAATAACGCTTACGCTTTTCAGACGTAACTTAGCTTTGGGTTTCTTTTTGGGCATGATTTGGGCTTCAAATTAGTTTTCGGGTTCGGACCTAAACTAGTCGGCTCGTTTACAACTTTGTTTTGCAAATAAAAATTAATATTGTACGGCTACAAATTATGCGCTATTTTCAAACTTTTGCATTCATGTCTGAAAAAAAGAGACATAAAGCCAGCAGCATTGCTTAGTTTGCTTCATCTGCGGCCAATATAATCGCTTGAAAAATCTATCTGTAGCAGTAAATGCGACCAAAAGCGCAACCAAGATTTTGTAAAGAGGGAGGCGGCTTAAAACAAAAGTTGTTTTTTTTTGCCCGAAAATTGTTTACTGGTACTTTAGGCCCCGTGATGAACAAACTGATGCAACTCAAGCGTGTCAAAAAACAGGGGGCTGGGGGCAGAGACCCCATCCGCTGGAAAATTTTTATGATTTTGCGGCAAAATAATTTGTTTTTTGCCGCAAAATCATTTTTTATCTTTTGTGATTTTGCGATTTTAACGCTGTATTAATCACATTTCGCACGTTTTTGAAGCCATATGAATTGAAAACTACAGAAAATTGCTAAAATTCAAAAGTCATTAAAAGAATTAAATTGCTTAGCTTCTTCAGCCCCAATTCCTTCAGGTCAAGTCCAAAACACGTTTAAACGCAAGTACTTTGGGGTTAAATTTTTTAAATGACTTGGCTAAGGGGGGCTGATAAGCCCCTTAGCCACTTCCCCTAGGTTGCGCCACTGACTGCGACCTAAAAAAAGTCTTGAGTGTGCCTAAAACAGCTAGTCTTAAAAAAAATACTTTCACATATTGTTTTAGGTCATAATCACTAACGAAGTACCGATAACAATTCTGTAAGCTTACGTCCCTGTTTTACTACATATCCGTAAAGGCGCGTTAATTAGGTGGATTACTGCGTCACATTTGTGTACCTTACAGCAATTGGTAACCAGCCATTTTGCAAAGAATCGAGAAAACTTCAAACGAGAATTAGGTTTAAACTTTATTATTGATTTTTGTATTATTCTCTGTTGACTTGTCGTTGCGTGATGTTTCCAAACTTATTTTGATAAATTGAAATGGGGGGGGAAGACAAACAGCCGTTAGGGGGGCAAAGCTCCCCTGCCCTCTACCCCTACCCATCATAGCGACGGCTTTGAGTATAATATCCGTATGCCTTCTCTGGTAATACTGTATGACATGTCATTATTACACACCAAAATTTACACGCAGAATAGGCTCGGGTCTTGCTTTAGATTAGCATATTAGAAACCTAAATCAGTTAGGTTTATAAATTATGTCAGTATTACCTGGATTCCTGGACATGCAGGCGCACATGGTAACGAAGTGGCACACTATCAGGCCAAATCAGGATCTAAATCAAAAATGCATGGTTCGGAGCCTTTTATTACACTAACGTGTGCCAGTTGTGTTAGTAGGGTTAAGGACTGATCCAGATATAGGTGGAAATCCAGTAGCGTAGCTAGGGGGGGGCAAATGGTGCTGTAGCCAGTACTTAAATTGTAGGGGGGATGCGTCCCCTCATAGAGAGTTAGCGTTCCCTCCTCGAGATTCAGCGTTCCCCCATTGAGATTTAGGCGCCCTACCATCGAGAGTTGAGCGCTGGATGACCAAAGGAAAAATAGCCATCCAGGACTAAAAGATCCTACAAATTTCCTGCCGAAAATGGTCGCAAATTGCGGCAAAGCCCTTTTTTTTTTTGGTCTTCGTTGATTTTGGGGGAAAATGACTTCAATTTACGGTGAAGACCTTTCTTTTTGGTCTTCACCTGACTTCGGGAAAAAATGACTTCAATTTTCGGCGAAGACCTTTTTCTTGTTTTTGGTCTTCATTTAATTTCGGCGACGGAAATACGTCATTTCCACTAAACTTTTTGTAAAGTTGGTCAAAGCTGAAAAAGCGCCCCCCCCCCCCCCCCCCCGCAAAATTTTACAATTTAAGTACTGGCTATAGCCCCCCCATTGGCCTGAAAAGTAAGCAAAATAGCATGTTTTTAGCAGTTTTGAGGTTGATTTTTGCCCCAAAACGGGAAATAACCCCTCCAAAGATCGTCAAATGAGAAGTAGAAGTGGGTGTCAGTTGACAGAAAAACGCTCTGAATTTCGGTGAAGACCTTTTTTTTTTGGAGATCTCTTGATTTTGTACAGAGGAAAAACGCTCTGAATTTGCCTCAATCCAATTGAAAACAAATAAAAATTCGGGTCAAGTTCGTTTACGGTTGAATCAAACTTCTAAAAAAGTCTCCCCCCCCTTTGCGAAATTCTGGCTACGCGACTGTGGAAATCTATGTGGAATGAGCGGAGAGAC